>CM048926.1:25709948-26309948 GCA_026686955.1 Epinephelus cyanopodus | reverse complement strand
AATTGTCATAGCACACTTTCAGCTGTAAAAGTGCTCCAACTCTAAATCTTAGGTAACTGCAAGAGCAAAAAAGGCTTCTGTCTGCCAATACCTGGCAGCTGTGTATTTTGGAAAATAAAATAAAGGCAAACATCAGAGATAACTGACTGTTGCTTTGAGCCAGGGCTTCACTTTGTATTGTTTTTAATGATGTTGTTGTTTTATCCTCAGGCTCACAGTGACAGGATCACTGTGCTGAAACTCACTGACAGCACCATCATCTCGGCCTCCTACGACAGGACCGTGAAACTGTGGGACAGAGACACCAAGAAACAGGTATGACAGAGTGAACAGAAAACAACACTTTAGGAAATCCATTACTTGCTCTCTGGTGAATAGTTGGATGAGAATATCTCATCATGTTCTTTGTAAGAAAGGGAATAAGGGACCTCTGAAAGATCTCCTCTGTTTTTATGCAGCATATTGACTGATTTATCCCTTCACCTTAATTTTCAAATGATTGTAAACTGTCTGTTCAATTGTAAAACAGTTATCTTCTGCTCTTTATCTCTCTTTTCCTCCAGGTGGGAATGTTTGTGTGTGGAGGCCCTGTTGTGCATTTGGAGGTGAACCCTGAAGAACCCAACGAGCTGGTTTGTGGTGACGGATCGGGAAAGCTCTACTTTCTCTCCTGGAAAGAATAATACTCAAGATATTAAACACTAAATTCAGCTTTTAGGAAAAATGCTTAAACACTACACTAACCAAAGATTACTGAGAATATTTTGCTTCTCTTCCTCTTTCCTCTTCTTCTTCCAGTGATGGTGAATATGCAATGTATCTATATACTAAAAAGGAGGTGAAATGTTTACACCACATACAGGAGTATGCATCTATGTAATAGTTACAAAGATATGTTTACGTGTGCCTTTAATTTAGATGGCAAAAGAACTTGCCAATGTAACAAGCATATATTAAGAAAAGCTTAAAGAATATTAACAGCTATAGTTTTGTGTGAGCTGAATTAGTTAAATGTTTTTTATTATTTGAAAACTCTAAAGGAATGAAAATAGAAATGTGGCTAAAATAACTAAATTATCCTTTTTTTGGCAATAAATTATGTTCAAATCTGCACTTTGATTTTATGGTGTTTTTCTTGATGATTAATGTTTTCTCTTATGAATTCCTGGGACAAGAAAGAGGTAGTGGCCAGATTTTGTGTGAAGGATTCAACCAAAAGCTGGGTGCTATCGAAAATTAAAATTTCGTGTTTTATTGAACCTGTGCACGAGACCCTGTTGTGTGACATCAATGGCAGATATGTAAACACAGCTTATCAGCTAATTCTTTTACAGCCTTGTTATCTGCACTGAATTGCTTCTGTTATATTGACAATGAGGTGCATTTGGTGCAGTAAAACATGTTAAGTAAATAAAGCTGTAACCAGTGCTACACAATGGATTTCAATGATTTCTCCATAAAATTAATACAAATGTGAACCTTAATGAGACGATGAAAGGTCCAGTGTGCAGGATTTAGGGACTTCTATTGGTAGAAATGGTGTATAATGATAGCCAGCTTTTCATTAGTTAATAATCATGTGAGTTAATCATCATGATGTTCACTGTGTTGTTCTACAGCAGCTCATAATGGACAAATTAAACACTGGTTCTAGATAGGGCCATTTACCTTTGTGCCTTGTCCCACTGGCCACCATTTCTCCTGCATGCTTGGCACATGTTAGAAGTTTCAGTTCTGCAACCTCACCAGACACACTGGACCTGTTGCAGGATGTTTCAAACAATATATATATTTATATATTTACCTTAGGTCATGTTAAAAAGACTGTCTTTAAATCACACTATCACTATAAAATTAAAACGGCATCATGTGACCTGTACTTATGCCAAAACAGAGGCTTATCGATGTAGGATGTACTGCACAATTGTCATAGCATGCTGTTTTTGCAGGTAACATACAAGAACATCAACATACTTGCTTGATACATCTTAAAGCCTACTAACAAGAAATGATACAATATGTATGATGTCGTTGCAGCTTTAGAAACTTACTGCCAATGAAACTTGACAGACTTCAAACAAACATCAAAGTCATCCCCCCCAAGATTAAATACTTTTTTTGTAGTTGTTTCACCATTGGCTTTTATTAAAACATTTTCCAGCTGTAAGCAGCTTTATTTCTTTTGTGCATTGTAATGTGAGAGAATAAATAACATACTCAAAAAAGCCAATATTGAATTTCATTACATCTAACGCGGATAACTAGTTGCTAAGCAGATCCCGTAGGCTAACACAAAATATAAATCAAATAATAAGGTTCCCAGCAGTATTTAAACTAGTAGTAGTAAGTAGTAGATTTTACCAGTATGTTGTAGATCAAACCTGAACATCTCTCAAGTTTGTGTTATTTCAGACATCTAACCAGAAGCCCACTGACTTTGAGATGAGGGAACCAAGAGTGCTAAAATGCTCACTAATTTTCCAGTATTAGGACTTATTCCTGGGACACTGATGTAATGTCTACAAACCAATCAGTGTTGCACATCATTTAAAGTGGACTACAGTACAGCAACGCCCCCTTTTTTAAACAAGCATGGCCAACTGTGAAGCAAGAAGGAAGGCTCATTTCAGTCTATTATTCATATTGTTAAAGTACATAATTTGTGCTTAAACTGTGTTTAAAGTGAACATGATATGTTACTTAAATGTGTCAAATAAATAGCATTTAAGATTCATAGCTTTTAATCACAAATATGTCAGCAGATCTGAGTGTCAAATGAATGGAAAATGAACGTGGAAATATTGTTTGAATAGGGAAGTAGTGTTCTAATTTGATCATCTAATGATACAATCAGCTTATAATGCATTTTATTGATTATGTACACCGAATAGTCATCTACTGTTTTCTAGAAATACTTCAGAATTTGAGGCTATTTTGTGTCGTGATGATGAATAATATGTATATGCAATTTGTTTAAAGCAACACTTTATTCACTATACTAGTTAACCATTCATGAAAAATAAATAATATAATATTTTTGGTTGAAAAGGGGGCTGAGACCATTTTAGTCACTTTTACCATAAGAAGATGATATACTTGATTAACACAGGGGGGAAATTCATTTTTTTCACTCTGTTGGCATATACACACAGGCCTGAAACACACACACACACACACACACACATATGCACAAACAAGATCTACACATGCACTGAATGGACAGATGTCAGGGCGGGGGGCCTCCCAAGGGTTCAGTGCCTTGCTCAAGAGTGTCGCAGCAGTGCCCAAAAGGCAAGCTACCATCTCTTCAGCCACCAGCCCACACTCCCTCCTCGGTCCAGGCGGGGACTAGAGCCAGCAACCCTCTGGTTCCCAACCCAAGTCTCTATGGACTGAGCTGCTGCCACCCCAAAAAGAGGGGTCTGCCTTGGACAAGGGCACCTCGGCAGTGCCCAGGAAGCAAACTGTCACCTCTCCAGCTTCCAGTCCACACTCCACATTTTGGTCTGAGCAGAGACTTGACCTGGTGACCCTCCAGTTCCCAACTCAGGTCCCTATGGACTGAGCTGCTGCCTCCCCATCAGACGATTTCTGCCCTAAGAATCTTCATCCAATTGAATGCGTGGGAAAACAAAAACACATAATAGTTTCCTAATCAAATGAACTAATGATTTAAAAGTGCATTTTGACTAAACATTTTTTTTGTGTGTTTGGAACATTGGTTTGCAAATGGGGTAAGTACATTTTGATGTTCATACTTTGTAGCTTTACTTAGGATTTGAAAATGTTTTTACTCTTAAGTATTGCGTCTTTTATCTCTGAGATCTGACCACCCCTTCCACCACTGTCAATATGCTTAATGTAGATTTAGGATTACTGATGTTTTAATAGCCTTGAGGCAGTCGACAACTGGAGATTCCGAGCAGCATGTGAAAGCAGCATGAGGCTGATGTCAAATTCCCAGGTGAGACAGACACACCCTCTCAATGCCGACAACACACACACACAGGTAAAAGAAAGAAAAACTGGATCCACTGGTTTCCGTGAGTCTGCTTCATGAAAACACCCACACAAAGTCACAGAGATCTGTGGGAAGAGTCTGAGCTGTGGCCTGTTTCTTTTTTTTTATTATGATTTTCTCAGAGGAGGGAGGACCTTAACTTCCCAGCTTCAGCGGGTGAAAACAACACACAGTATCAACACAGGAGCAGGCAGAAACTCACGCTGAGGACTGAAACATTTCAGTAAATTAACACTAACATCGATTGACCAGCGGAATAACCAAACACTACCTGTGGACGGGGCAGGACGTGTGGCAGCACTCATGGTGAGTTCACGTTTCAAACCGCCTTTTTAAAGAAAACAGCTCGCGCTTATCTTCCTGTTGCTTCTCCTCGAGACAAACTCATTAACGTTAGTTGTTGAATGTGTTGATTTAATGTACGTTGAAATAACATCTGTAAGTTTACTGTTACTTCTTATTTAATGTTTGACAGGAGCGATACGACAACCTGGACTTGGATTTGGAGTGTGAAGGAGGAGGCGTAGCTGTGAGTAACATTAAATGTCTTCTGTCTCCTCTGTTTTATGCAACTTTAGCGACCTCACAGTGTTTGAGTTTTGTTTTTGCTAAAATCAAAATGTCAGTAACTAAAATGTTAGTTGAGTGAAAAGACTTGACCCAGTTGACCTCAATTGGTTTGTCTGAAACGCTCAACATACAACACAAAGTGCAGCCCATCAGTATGTGGACAGCTGTGGTGAAATGTAAAGTAACTTTGTAGTGTTACCCAAGTACTATACCTAAGTTAAAACATTTTTGTGGTGCTTGTACTTTACCTGAGTATTTCCACTTTATGCCACTTTATACTTTAGATATTACCCACCACATTTGGCAGTAAATGTTGTACTTTTAATTACAACATTAGTTACTAGTTACTCTGCAGATTCAGATTATTAACACAAATTTTAAATTCACTAATACATTCTGATGTATTTTTTGGGATTAGGCTACAAGGCAGTGTGTAAAGTAGTTGCCCCAACTTCACCAGCTGCAACATTAGTGATGTATCACTTATAATAATTCAGTGATATAACAGATCGCCTATTATCTAAAATAACCCATTCTGAAAAATGAGTATATACGACCTACTTTTAATGCTCTAAGTTTATTTTGATTATACTTGTGTCCTTCTACTGAAGTAAGAGGATCTGAGCACTTCTACCATCACCGGTAGACACTGACATATTTTCTGTTATGTTGCCTCTATTCTCCAGATCAATGGAGATGACATTAAACAATGACTGTGAGGGTAAAATGTTGGCTTTCAGCTCTCACTTGAATGTACAGTGTTTAAACTGTAGCCCAGTTATCATAGATTAACCTATGAGGTAGCCCCAGGTCAAATATGTTCAGCTGGCCCCTGTTAACCCCCTCAGACATCAGGTTTGCTATAAAGTAGTTGAGATAATAAACCACAGCAAAATGATATGGTTAAGTTTCAGCAATTAAAAACTAGGTTGATGTTATATTTTTTCTTGCTGTCAACAAACCCCATGAAAACAACCAAAGTCAACAATGTGTTGATCCATCTTTCAGTACTTTGAGGCACCTAAGTCAGTGTTTCTATCAAAGATCAAAATAGGTCATAATATATAATATCATTTTTAAAAAATACTCAATGATTTCCTCAAACAGCTGGGCACTACAGTTTTAACAAACACAACTTAACAAAGAATAAATCATGCATTTGTTCGGGACTATTTTTAGCAGCAGATTACACACATTTGATTTTCTAGTGAGTATTTCCAACAGCAGGACATAGTGCTCATGTTCAGTGTAGTAAAGGCATGTGTCATCATAATACTCTGTTGCAGGATTTCTTTGGTCTATCAATGCGATTTGTTGACAATGATAAATACATAAAACTATTTTACTTTGAGCATGATCTTGAGGCCCTTATCATGTCAGTGAATATTGTCCTGTAATGGTACAAAAAGTCTTTAAATTAAATTGTCACAAACCAGCTGATGCACAGTCAGTCTGGAGATCTGTCATTATCCTACTGTGCTGTTAAGAAATACTGTTACCGGTATGTATAGAAAGGGAAATATGTCCTACACTGTTCACACAGAGACATTTAAGTTAAGTTTAAGTCGGCTCTCTAAAGATTTTACTTTATAACATGTGTCCCAATTTATTTTGGAGGTTTCCTGAAAAAATATGCAAGTTTATGAAAGGGAAATAACAGCAAAGTTGAGAGACAATTATTTGACTTGAGGTATTATTTAATATTGTATAATACATTGTGTTTTGTTTTTTTGTTGGAGATTTTATTCGTCAAATAGGTTATGCTTTGCCGGAAGCTCTGTTATGCTATGTTGTGTTATGTTGTGTTATGTTGTGTTATGTTGTGTTGTGTTGTGTTATATTATAGTACTGTATGGTAGCAGTAGTTTCACTAATTTCATTACACCTGTCTCCATTTTCCAGTGATTACTAACTGTTTAGTTTTTGCAGAATTCTTCTCATGAACATATCAGTTCCTAAATCTCCAGAATCCAGATTTTGTTTCTGTCATGATCTCCAGCTAAATTTATAAGCCTTTTTACTTGTTAATGACTTAATAAGTAAATTAAAAAACAATTAACAATGGTTTGCTACTGGTAATACAATGCTGTAGTGTTTCCTTTTTTTTGTAGGAAAATCAGTAATATGATCAATTTTGTCAGAGCTAAAACCCAGCAATCACTTGATATTTACTTTCATCAAGGCTTCAAGTCCAGACATGAAACCAATTTCAAGTCCAGGCATGAAATCTGGACATGAAGCTGGGCTGTGAAACATGAATTATTAGATGCATCCTTTCATGCATAAAGTCATCATCAGTCAATCATTCGCAGTATCTTCTCCAGTTTAGTCTCCAAAGCTTGTGATCAGAGACAAAATTATGCTGCTGACTCACCGGTCATGGCAATGCATGTGTACCTTCCGTTACTCATACTGACACATTAGAGATTAGGCTTGTTTTTTCATCTTTGGTATGTTTTAGCTCCTTATGTGTTTTTTCAAGTATAATTTTCTCTTTCTTTTTACTCTTCATGCAGGAAAAAGCAGCATTATTTGGAGGGATGTTTAAAAGATCCTCCAAGGCTGCAGAACCATCGCTCCATGCACAGGTGACATTGTAGTATGAACTTATTCAATATAAATCATTGATGTTGAATATTTAATGCTTATATTTAGGAAACCTTACTGATATTGTTAACGTGTACTGCAATAACTTATATTTTGTGAAATAGACACATCCAATTTAGATATGAAACTTACAATATAACCAACTGTAATTATGGATTTACTCTGTTTAATACTGCATTCACTCACACTGGCTTTGTTGGTTATGTCTGTGTCAACCTCGCAGGACAGTTTATCAGTCAGCAGTGAACTTTCGAAGAGCAATGACAGTCTGACTGACAACAGCAACAAGGTGATGCTCAGGAAACACTTGTGTAAATTTTTTGTGTTGTGTTTCATTTTTCTCTTCAAACCATATTTCAGCCCTCAATCATGTAAAATGAGAAAATATACATCCATATCAAGTGCCAGTGATTTTTTTTTAACATGTAGACCCTATTTATTTATATTTCAAGGGGAAAGAAGGCGTGTTTAAAGGAATGTTTAAGAAGACGACCAAAGCTGCCAAAGAGGACCACCCGCAGGTTTGTAACAGCCTTCTTGAACTTGCTGGGCTGTACTTCTTGTTTTTTAAAAATGTAACTGATGTTTACCCAAAACTGGAATAATTAGCTGATTAATCAGTTAGTTGATAAACATAAGATAAGTCGACAACAATTTGGTTCGTTGATTTATCGTTTAAGCCACTTGTCAAATAAAAAAATGTTCAACATGGACTATTTGTCAGATAATTTATAGATATCACCTTTGACTCCAGAATTCTTGGCATTTATAATTGTTTTCTGACATTGTATCGACTAAATAAATCAGTCACTCACTGAAAATGTATTCAACATATTGACAATAATAATGAAAAGGGATGTTTGATATTGCTCTGAGTACCACATGTGCAGCCTGAGGTTACTTCAGGTCACAGAAAAATAAGAATGTGTTTCAGGTTGACATTATATTCAAAGAAAATTTGAATTGAAAGTTTTGTATCAATTTTTTTGCATGTTTTATTTATTTGCCCACTTTCTTACATTGCATTGGTAATTTTATATTAGTTTTTAATTCTCTGAAACCCTTTTGCAATTACTCTGAAAAGTCTGGCCTGAGAACCAGTGTGTTGCACCTGTCAACAAAAATAAGTGATTCATTTTATTTCATTTTATTTCTCTTCTACAGGCCTCCCTATATCCTGAATTGCCTGTCAGTAGTGACAGCTTAACAGACAACAAGTCATCAAAGGTGAGTTTATTTTCTGCTCCGTCATATTTTTCCCCACACAGTAGTTTCTTTGAGAAACAGAAAGGTTTAGTTTTTAAGAAGTCTTTGAAACTAAACCTTTCTCTGCACTTTTCTTCGTAGGAGAAATCAGGTGTGTTTGGAGGGATACTGAAACGAGGACATGCTCGGAGGCCTTCACAGGTGAAACACGATCTTCAGTCACATGTCCCGCACACAGCGATACGTCAGCTATGAAATACAATTATGGGCTAAATGCCTGACATGCAACATGCCATGTTGTGTTGATTCAGTTAGAGCCTGACAGATAATCATGTGTGTTTCAGGATCTTTTGGACGCTGAGTTCACAGCCGGGAACGACAATCAGTCTGAGAACACCACAGCTAAGGTGAGTCTCATCAGACAAATTAGTTTTTAAAATGCAAAAAACGTTCACAAACACAAACAACTGGGAATAAATACAAGTGAAATACAGCCATTTATTAACAAAAAACAGTGTTTCTCTATGAGAAATCACATTTTGAACAAAAGGTACAACAATTAGATGCCAGAATAAGATTCTGAATTACCAATACCAATTACCAAGTAACCAATACAGCACTTAAGAAAAATATTTTGACTCTTTCAGTGAATCCATGATAAGATAATTGCCCCACTTATAGTAAGAATTCCCCATGAGAATGCACATCACATTAGATCTTACTCTAAAAGAACATCAAGTTCTTCCTCACTCTTAACTAGAAGCATGTGCTGGTGATGTCATGTGACCTACAGTAGGTGCGCAAACCTCGACTCATTGGTTGGTGAGCTAGAGAAGGGTGTGTTTTTGTTTTTGTGTGTGTGTTTGGAAGCACGAGCTGAACCTGCATGCATCAGCAAATGAACCGGCCAGTGTGTGAAGCACTAAATCCCTGCCTGTTCATCTGACAGCTGCATCAGCTCAAAATACCAAACAATGGTTTCATTTTATTTCAAGTGACACATATGATTAATTATTATGTGACTTTTTTATCTCCAGGAATCAGGAGGCGTGTTCAGTGGGATGTTTAAAAAAGCCTCAAAGCCTTTTGGAGTGAGGACACAATCTCAGGTGAGAGCTGAACATCTCACATGTCTCATTTGCCTGTGTGACATTATCAGGAGATGATCATAATAATAAGGGGATGTTTGTTTGTTTGTTTGTTTGTTTGTTTCAGGAGGATCTGTCTGCAGCCAGCGAGCTCTCAGGCAGCAAAGACAATCTTTCTGTGAATAGCAACACTAAGGTGAGGTTTGTGAAAGCCAGACATCAAACAAAATGCAAAGTCTTTCCTCATCTGTTGATATTGGTGCTCATGCTAACTACTCAGTTCGTTCTTGGGTTTATTCTGAACTGCTGTTGTCATATTACACTGCTGTCCCGCGTACATTCACTCCGTTGCCCATTTACTGCATCTGAAGTTTGTATGAGTGATTAAAGCATGTATTTCCTGTCAGGAAGAAATCCAAATGGCCCTCTGGGACTCACTTTTGTTCATCTTTGGCCTGTGAATTCACACAATCCAGTAGAGACACTTGTGCACTGTGTTTCCAAGTAGAAAAGTCATTATTCTTTTATATATAATCATTAATCACATCAGAAATGTGACATCAGATCCTTTTTTCAAGGCTGAGAGCTGAACCCAGTTGATGGAGAGTTTTGGAAATGTGTTTATGTTTTGGTTTGTGTTGGGATGGGTGAGATAAACCTGCACGCATCAGCATTTGGAGGAGAGTACAAGCTGCAGTTTGTAGTCCATGCCTGTCCATCTGACATCTATAACCAGCGGAATATTTCACTTAATTCCACCATTATGGGCAAATTTTACAAACTATTTTTATGTGTGCTTTTCTCCAGGAGTCAGGAGGCGTGTTCAGTGGGATGTTTAAAAAATCTCCAAAGCCTCCTGGAGCGAGGGCACAATCTCAGGTGAGAGTTATGCATCTCAAATGTCTCACGTTTTCCTGTGTTACATTATTTGTGTCCTTGTGTGTGAGGCAATTTGTAACGGTTGTTTTGAAGGTGCAAAAAAAAAGTTAGAATTATCATGATTATTATTATTATTATTACTACTACTACTATTATAAATATAATAAGGGGATGTTTGTTTCCTTCAGGAGGATTTGACTGCATCCAGCGAGCTCTCAGGCAGCAAAGACAATCTTTCTGTGAACAGCAACACTAAGGTGAGGTTTGTACAAAAACACCCAGATCTATAAACAAAGAATTTGTGTGTTGAGACAGGCGAGGTAAACCTGCATGCATCTGCAATTTGGAAGAAATCGCTAGCTGCTGTGTGAAAGTCCATGCTAAATTCCTCCATTATGGACAAAATTCAAACCATGTCATGTGACTTTTTTATCTCCAGGAGTCAGGAGGGGTGTTCAGTGGGATGTTTAAAAAGCCAAAGCCTCCTGGAGCCAGGACACAATCTCAGGTGAGAGTTGTGTATTTCACTTGTCTCACTTTTTCCTGTGTTACATTATCAGGAGTTGATAATGATAATAAAGCGATGTTTGTTTCTTTCTTTCAGGAGGATCTGTCTGCAGCCAGTGAGCTCTCGGGCAGCAAAGACAATCTTTCTGTGACTAGCAACACTAAGGTGAGGTTTGTGAAAGCAGAGGAACACTTTACTACACTTCTCCAGTATGGGCAAAATTTTGCTAACCTTTGTTACGTGACGTTTCTCTCCAGGAGACAGGAGGGGTGTTCAGTGGGATGTTCAAAAAATCGCCAAAGCCTCTCGGAACGAGGACAAAATCTCAGGTGCGAGTTAAGGAGTGTTCCTGTGTTTTATTCATCTCACCATCAAACCAAGTTAATGAAAATTATTAGGACATATTAATATTGATATCCTGATATATTCATTTGTTTCTCATCTTCAGGATGATTTGTCTGAACCCAGCAAGCTCTCAGGCAGCAGCGACAATCTTTCAGAGAACACTAAGGTGAGGTTTGTTAAAACCAGGCACCCTCGACCCTTAAGTGACACAATACTGCAAGATCAACCATAATAATGCATGTAGTCAATATTAAATGTTGGCTTCATATTATTTTCTCAGGAGAAAGGAGGAATCTTTGGTGGTGTGTTCAAGAAAAAAGGTGCCAAAACTCAGTCTCAGGTAAGATGGTCAAGTTTTTCAATGATATATTTTCAGTCCAAAAAGTTAAGTATCCTGTTTGAGAAATATTTTGTTTGTTATGTCGATAATAACCAGTGTGAAAAGGCTGTTATTACATCTCACATCTGTCAGTTTATTTGATTTTCAAGGCACACTCTCTGGAGAATTTGGTCTAAGTATAAAATTAGAAAATTTCCGATCTTGGCACCCTCTTTTGGTCGTATTAAAAGATAGGGGTCCAATCTGGCAACACTAAGAATAAAAGGCTGAAACCACAGACTGTATAAAATAATGAATGCAGCTACCATGACATCACCCTTTGGTTTGTGGACTTGCATTTTTAAGCCGTGAGTGTGGCATTTCATCCATCGCTACCTTGTTTTTTTGAGCCAGAAGCGACCATATTTCAATGAGAGGATCAGTCACATCCTAGTGCGCTATGATTGGCTGGTTAGTGTGCTGTGATTGTCCATCTTCACTGAGCATACTTAGTCACTGGTTGCTCAGCGCTAGATCACATGTTCCTGACCTGTTGATAATGCCCTTTGGAAATTGAAAGTGAACTGAGAGGTTCCAAACTAATTCCTTTTTATGATTTTGCCTGGCTACCAGTCGTTTAGTAAAATGGATATTTCACTTCAAAATAAAACCCTTGAGTGTATGTGTTCGTCTCGGTTGTTGCGTTCTGACTGTCTGCTGTGTCCTTCTGTTAAGGACGATTTGTCCATGGATGGTGAACTCTCTGCCAGCAGTGACAACCTTGTGGAGAAGTCTTCAAAGGTGAGGGAAGGACCTGCGTCTGCCCTGCAGCACTAACAGAATACACAGAAGATAACATCAGTTTGTAATTTTAACTGCTTTGAATTGTCTGTCAGGGTGGAGCAGCAGCAAAGATCCTGAAGAATCCTTTCACCTCCTCAGCTCAGGTAATTTTATCTAATAGCTAATCCTGCAGCAGATAAATTACTTTACCAGCTAGTGCATTACACTGTCGGTTAAATTGTGAGATAAATGACACGCTGGTAATGTGTGTTGTGTTGTAACAGGATAAGGAAAAGACTGAACGCTTAGGAGACTCAAATGAGAATACCTCTACTGCAGAGAAGCCCAAAACAAAACAGGTAAGTTGTAATGGACGATTAACTGGATCTCTTCTCTCTTGCTTGATAACAATTTGGACTCTCTGAGACATGATAGCATGAATATCAGCTTTCTGGTACAGGTTATTGACTCAAAGAAATGATGTTTGTTGTCTAAATGTTAAGGAATAAGATCCACTGTGACATTAAGATAACAGTTAGAGCTATAGTCTGTTTTTTAAGGTGTATTTGTCTCATTTCAGAATGGTTTTAGTGCAATGATGAAGAGCACGTTCTACACTGACAAACAGGTAAGAGGTGGTGTACTGTCATTAGTTCACTTCCATTACACTTCCATAAAACTAAATAGTACCTTATGCATTGAAGCCTAAAAATATATATCTTTTTAAAATATGTAGCAATCCACATGTGATGTAACACTAGTTATACTGCTACTAGTACTGCTATTGTTTTTGTTTTCTGATCAATATTGGCTCCATCCGCAGGAGAAGGACTCCGACTCTGACTCTGAGGTGATATTGGACAGTGGAGAGAGCCAGCCCAGCCACAAACAGGTTTGCAAGGTTTCTGAATATTTTTTTTTAGTTTTTATCAGTAATCTAATTCTGTGTGTTTTTATATTTCATATTCAGAGCAAACTTGCCGAGGCGATGGAAAAGCTGAACCCGTTTCGATCCGCACACAAAGTAAGATTCAGATGATAGGATGTATTAAAAGAAGACTGCTCTGCCACATTCATGTGTTTTTCATTAAATAGTGATTTCTGTCGTCTTTCTGCAGCACGAAAAGCCGTCAAGCTCCGATGACGAGGATCCACCTGCGAGCACCGAGAAGTCATCAGTCAACAAACAGGTGCTTTGACATTTACTTGTTCCTGTTATTTTAACCATTCGGCGGAACTTTTTTGACATTTAACTGGATATTTTTATTCAGCAGACACTTGCCTCAATAAGGGGAAGAAAGCAAATGAGAAGCATTGTGAAAACTTTTGTCCAGCTTAGATAGAAAAGAGGAAAGTCATGAGTCAAAGGTTTAGGTTTTGGAGAAGCATTTTACCCACGGGCTCTGTCTGCAGTCCACCTTAACATGACATGTCTGGTCTTGTTGAGAATGTAGTAGTACCTTCAGTAAATGGCATGAGGAGCAACTTGTCTTGCGGACTTGTTTTGCACAGACCAGGCAAAACTCTTTCTGTCTGGTCCTGAACCAGCTCCAACAACAACCTCTAGGCCACAAGGGAACCCCGGGCCAGGCAAGAGGTGTTTGTGCTCATAAAGCTTAATTGCATCAGCAGGGAAACTAGAAAACATGAATATCTGACTGGTTTCTTACAGTGTGATGACGTATGACATGGCTTATCAATAGTCACAGTCTTACTGATTAAAAATAAGAAGCTAAATGACAATTTCAGTCTGAACTACGGCCTCACAGATACTGGATTTTTGAGGCAGATGGGAGTACAGCTGATTTTTTTTTTTTTTTACTATGTAGTGTTTTTAACTCTAACCTAGTTTGCCATTTCTGTACTGTAGTTACTTGTTACTTACCAGCCAACATACACACCAATAATACAATACTTTGCAGTACTGTAAGCTAATATTAGCCAGCATATTATCCTGGCTGATTCACTGGTCGAACTGTAAACCCAATATGACCAGAGGCTGAGGCATTCCCTTTTAATCTTTTAATAATGTGTCCCTCCCTCTCAGAGCTCTATGGCTGGAGCCATGTCCAAACTGAATTTTTTCCACTCTTCAAATAAAGTAACTATGCAGTTGATAATGATTGGTCGTGGTGGAGGTGTGGAGGGAGATTATCATGATCAGGCTATTTTAGGTGATAGGGACTCATTGTAGTGGTGCTAATGGTGATAGTGGGGATTTTTATTGGGACTTTTGGTTGATTTCTTGGGGGTAGTAATGATGTGCTGCACACTTAAAGCACCATACCAATGATTGCATGTTGTACCCTGTTAACTATAGATCACATTTACTTTACATCAAAAAGAACCATTTTACCAGCAATGTTGATGTGATTTAGATTTGAAGGTGCAGTTTTCCAGCCACTCCAGGCAACCATTGCTTTGCTTTTTTTGTACTAAATGAAAATCAAGAACTCTGCAATTTTGGCAAAAATGAATATGGACTTGATGCCCACTGTCTGTGATGAATTGCAAAAACTGCACAATTCAAACAAGTTCACGAGTGATTTTCATGTTTTACAAAAATGCCTGGAAACCAATGGCTGCCTGGAAAAGTTGGAAAAATGCATCTGTAAATCTGACTGTGTAGAGCATGCTTTTGCTTTTGGTCGGCAACAATACATGATATGTAGTTAAAGAGTTAAACTTAAAAAAAACACTGGTATGGTCCTTTAATCACTGCACAAGTAATGCGATGTTGGTTGAAACAGTTTAATAGTGAATATTTTATGTATGTTCAGAAAGACACTGAAGACACAGAGACGCTCAAGGAGAACGAGAAACACGTGGAAGAAAAGCCAAAACCGGTAGGTCTATTTTTCACATCATTCATGAGTCATCAGTGACCACACACACACACACACACACACACACACACACACACACAGCTGATCAACTTCTGTCAAAAATACCCTCTCTCCTCACATTCCTCCGGACCTTGACCACATCCTCCTCATGCCCTTACCTCCCTTTAATTCCTGCCTGCTTGTAGTCAAACTTCCCCGTCACCCTGTTCCACCACACTATGTAACTGTGTGCGCGTGTGTGTGTGTGAGTGTGTGTGTGTGTGTGTGTGTGTGTGTGTGTGTGTGTGTTTGTCTTTGTCCGATCAAGCGCAATAAGACCCAGCGAGAGAGGAAAGAAAGAAGTGAAACTCCAATGGTCCCACCCAGACCTTCCGAAGAGGTTTGCAAGCAGTTGAACACAACTCGGTGACATGTGGTCCAAGTGAGACTTTTCTGTACTATACTCCGTCTGTTGTTGTGTTGTTGAGCCTGTGATCTCTCCACAGGAGATGAAGAGCACATCCACATACGCAAAAGTAAAAGCAAGAGGAACTGAGGATAATCAGGTACACTTTATATTTCTGCTTCCACAGAGTTTGGATGTATCTGTTAGAGAACAAGTTAAATCATTAATTATAATTTCATTTTTCAAATATATATACATATATATATATATATGCTATATAGGAGCTGAGCAAAACAGCAAGACAAAAGCAGAAGAGCAACCACCAGGTACCGACCTGTACACACTGTAGACTGTTGTATTGGTTTACTAATATTTTATAGCAGTATTGGCTCTTGGTTTGATATTTAATGTCAGCTATCAGCTATAGTGGAGGTGTCTTTGTGATCCCAGCTACAAAAAAAAACAACTTAAATTCTCCCTCAATTGAAAATGTGTTTTGCTTTTTGTTTTGTCACTTGTATGTTTGACCGTGACATTGCAGAGTGATGTATGTGCAGAGTTTGAGAGACACACCAAGCCGACGGTTGACCTCTGGTCAAAACTGGGCTGTCGGTGAGCGTCTGTTGCTCTAGACAGTATGATGTGTCCCCCACCACTGGCCCGTGTTGGCCTCAGTTGGCTTTTTTGGCCAATTCAGCATGTTAAATTGGTGACAGCGGAGCCCGTCGGTGAATGGAATCACTCTAAATGGCAGTTCAGCTCAGCGAACGAGAAGAGAAACAGAAGTGAGGAAAGTAAACAAAGAGCTAAAGTCAAGAGGAAGTAAGCTCAAAACAAATTTGTGACATAAGTAAAGCCATTGTCTTTAGCCATTGAGCTCTTTAGCGGAAACATTTTGTGATGGTTTGTGTTATTGTTTACTGGCACACGGTAAATATGCTTTGTCCTTTCAACACTGGATTGTGTTGTTAATCTGCTAACTGGCTAAGTAGCCTCAAGACTGTCTGCCGGTTTCTCTTTTTGAATGAAGACAGACTACTGCTGGTGTGGAGAGTTATTTCCTGTCACGCAGGCACAGAACATACTTTCTGGTTGGCCATGGGCTGTAGTCTTTACAGTGTGTTCAGATGCAACTTTTTGGTCAAAGTCTAGCAACATGAGGCAACGCAGCAGGGGCTTTTGTTGCCGCTAGTTCTCTGAAGTCGGTTTGGTGTGTCTGGGCCTTAAGGCTCATGTCTTAAGAGCAAGATTTTGTGACATCTCAATTATGGAAGCCAGTCGTGTTTAATATGCAAGTTATACAAGTGAGAAAATGGGGCTGAGTAATTGGCATGATATTAATATTGTGATACGAGACCAGATATTGTCTGTCCTGGTTTTAAAGGCAGTAAAGTGATGTAATTTTCTGAACTGACCTGACTGTTCTAGCTGTTCTATTATTTGCCTTTACCCACTTAGTCATTATATCTATATTACAGATGATAATTTGTCAGAATCTCCTTGTGTAAATATTTTGTGAAAGTGACATGAGACCACCCTATAATATCATTGGAGTATTGATATCAAGGTATTTGGTCAAAAATATTGTGATGTTTGATTTTTCCCCACATCACCAAGTCTGAAGAGGAAAGTTAAACCACCACTACTTAAGTCTCTACCTTAAAAGAAAGACAAATGTGAAGAACCCTGAACAGTTGTCAGATTTCTAGATTGAATATTGCCCTAAAACAGTGTCTGTTAACTGCTTAAAAACAAAAACATCAGCATTTGCTTTCACAAGCCTTTGTAAGTCAAACTCTTGCACAAAGACAAAGTGGCCCGCAAGAAATGGCTACGGAGTTTCACGTAGCAAATTCAATTTTAATTTTTAACTTTTCATGACCAAGAAAATGAGCATGTTGTCATAGCTACTCAGCTGCCTGCTATTTGCTATTTATGTATATGTTGATTGTCTTGTTTGCACTCAATGTCTTGTGATTTTTAACTCATGGTGTGTTAAGTTTTTGTGAGAGGACAACAGTGGAAATAAGCTTTAATGTAATTTCCTACAGAACCAATCAGACGATGAAGGCCTCAAAGATGAATCTGCTGAAGCCAAAGAGGGAGAAGAGGTGCCCCCACCAGAAAGCAAAACAGTGAGTTGCTCAAACTGTTTTTATTACTTATCCGAGTTTTATTATCTGTGTTAAGCTCAGAAACTTCATTAGGACACACAGTGATTCATATAGAGATTGACTGACCTATAGTACGTATGCATTTGCAAGTTGGAGACTTTTTTAAATAATCTACTGTGTGTGGTATGAACTCGTGTTTGCTGCTACATGCAGGTGAAAACAAACAAAGGGTATTTGTTGCAGGTATCGTGCCAGGATCTAAATGTTCTAGTTCCTGCTTCCTTCTTATCACTTCTTTCATGCTATGCAAATTACTTGTGGCTCCTCCAGGCTACCGTCAGCATGAGCTTTACAGAAGCTTGTGTGTTACTATTTACAAGGCAATGTTACCTCTAAACATACAGTCGTAACTTAAGTAACTTTCAGGTTGTTAAATTGGTCTCTGACGATGTTGCATATTCTTTATCATTTTGTTTTATCTCTTCTTTGAAGCTGTATGATGTTTGAAACCCAAGACTCTGTGTTTTCATGGCTTCATTATTGAGGATTTTTCTGTATTATTTGATACACATTTCTCCACAGGACTAATATATTTGGTATCTAAAGAAACGTTTAGATTTCCACTTGATTGTAAAATAATTTTGTACTGCCAGGAGCAGATGACAGTGAGATTAGACTGCAACTGTTTTTGATACACATTAAACAAAACGTATAGTTCCTTGTGTATTTGAGGGAAGAAACAGACAAAACATATTTGAATAGTGATGGCTCTTTGAAATGTAGCACACATTAAGTACAGATGCAGTTTATCCATTTAAATATAGGTCACCAAAGGCTGTAATGAAATGTAGTTCTTCCAGTTATGCTTCTCACGTCACCTGACACTGTCACACTCTGCCATTTTTTTTTTTTTTACAGACCAAGGTGAAAAAACACAAACGCCACAATCCATTCATGCCACACAGTGGACCCAAGGTATTGTCCTCATTTTGCAATTCATGTAGCGTCCATACAGTCATGCCGATATTTTTATATTCCATGCACCCACTTCAATCTGTTGTATAGACCGTACTTAATTCATTCCCTTCTCAAATGTATTTGACAAAGGCTGCACAATGTTACAAATTTAAAAATATTTTAAAGCAGGAGGGAGGTTTACATGCAACCTTGTGTTACTTAGCTTCAGGCTCCGTCTGATGATGAAGGGCTGAAAGACGAAGATGAAGATGAAGATGAAGAGGAAAAGAAAGATGAGGAGGGCAAAGACAAACCAGCGGTATTTTAACTAATTTCTTCACCTAAATGGAACATTGTAGAATTTGACCTGTATCAGAGTAACACCACATTCCTGCTTTTTCTTTTTAGACCAAAGTCAAGAAGCCAAAGAGACACAATCCTTTCATGCCTCGGGTCAAGGTAACACTCAAACATGTGACATGTACAAACTTGTTTCTTTCCGCGTTGACAACACTGCCAAAATGTCTGGTAACACACCACCTTATTATAATAACCTCATGACTAATTCTGGTATAATTGAACTTGGGCTCATTGAGAAGTTCACATTGCTGCAGACAACACTGGAGTCACATCTTACACATCCTTACATCCCTAAAAAGGATTATCAGATGTTGTTTTCAAAACAGTGGATCTGTATCTCTAGGGCGACAATGAGTTTCTACATGTCACTGAACCGGAGAAACTTTGAGTAGACTGATACATGGCCAGGCCTACGTCATACATGTCACTTTCATGATGACCTCATCCACCTTTTAAAGGCATTTAGTGGAGGCTTTTCTTCCCTAATTAAATTTAACACTTCATTACATTTTACAAAATTAAGCCTCAAGAATAATCAAAGTCATCTCAAGTCACCTTTGTTTGAATGACACAAAGCCAAAGCAAGAAACCAGTTATTTCACATATTTCATGTCTGAACTTTGGGCTATAGACTGTTAAGTTACGAAGTAGCTCTAGGTCACTAGTAGCACCACCATCATACCATGTATCACAGGGATAGAACTGGCACAGATTGTACTAAACCACAAAGGGTGTTGTTTGTCACACTGAAAAGGTGTTCTGTTATTGACCTGTACAGAAACATCTGCGTCTGCTGTTTCTCATTTATTTATAATTTTGATAGTTTGTCACCTGTCTGTATCTCCCTTGCTGCTTGCTCACTGAAAATAAGCAGCCTTGCCCTGTTATTTTAGCACATTTATTAAATTAGCATAGATAAAATTCCTAGCGTGTTATGAGCAAACCACAGAGGTAGTTACCTAGCTGCTGATTTGAAGACCAAAATAACCAGTTCCTTTTTTTTCTTTGTAACTAATTTTGAATTTGTTGAAATAACATAATGTCTACCTCCAGAACAGGTCTGCCACTGAGAAACTGCCTCCTATTTTGTCTGCATGGAAACCAAAATGAGACTAAAAGCAAACATTTTATTTGATATTCAATTCGATTTAACCATGTGTTTGTCTGGGTGTGTGTTTGTGTTCATTGGTTTCAGGGCAAAGTCATACAGAAGAGAGCGCAGGACGGAGCCGCAGAGGTAGAGAGAATCACACTGTATCACACTAATAGTATTTGATCTGTCTTGTCTTTCTTTCCTCTTAAGCTTTAAATTGAAAGCGACTTGTAACCTTTATCTACCCTGGCTATGTCAGTATATTTGTCGACCAGACTGACAAGTTGCAGTCTTACTTACTATGGTTCAGGATTACAGAAGTGTCTTTCAGTCACATGACCCATCCCTCAAAACAACCCCTTTCTTATGTCTCCCCCCCCCCCCCCCCCCCCCCCCCCCCCCCCCCCCCCCCCCCCCCCCCCCCCCCTCCACTGTCAACATGAAACCCACCCCCCGCACCATTACACAGTGTTTGTGCATGTTGTTAGCGTGAAGGATGAGATGAGGTTACAATGTGCCTGAACTTGTTTCCCTGCTCTGCTTCCTTTTTCGACGTGCCCATGGAAGATTTCAGACGATTTTACTTCTGCAAAAACTGCACAGTCAGAATCCTTTTTACCATCACTTCCTCCTCTTTGTCAGAGCAGATGAATTAAGTGAAACTGAGGTTATGTGATGTTATATGTTAATTTAAATTCTTGTTGGTTTTCTTACGCAGTATTTTTGTCCCATTGACGTATACTTCACCTACACTGTAAACCCAGACTTTGTCTTTTTTTGTGTTATTGGTTTATCATGACAAAATGAACATACAACAAAAATTAAAAAAAAAAAAAACCCAACATGAACATGAAGACGTTTTGAGAAGAACAGAAAAAATAAAATTTTAAAGAGTTTATAAAATTAAATAAAGGATACAAATAAATAGATAAGCTTTTAAACTAAGATATTGGATCAAGATATACACACATAGACAATGGGTAACTAATGGTTACACTGCAATGTGTTTCTAATACTTAATTAAACAAAGCCAGGTCTAATGTTTGAGACGCACACCGCTATATAAATTTTAAGAAGTATTATGTGTGTTGTCCCAGAATGAAGGTGGAAATAGATCCTTGTTTGACCAGCTGGAAGACTTTCGTATTGACCCAGCACAGCCTGAAGACGGACAGGTTCGTTTCATAATCTGATGCCTCATTATTAAGTGTTTGGATTGCAACGATAAACATGTAGACCCACACATATCCTATGGTGTCTTTCAGGATGTGGATCTTATGGAGTGGTGGAACACAGTGGAGTGTGAGTCACAAATTAAATGTTTTTCACCTTATTTTATTTGAATTTTTAGTTTCTTCTCAAACCACTTACACTACATGACCAAATGTATGTGGACACCCCTGTATACATAGTTTAGTGTGCAGTTTTTCATTGTTTAGTCCCCTAAACAGGGAAATCTTAATGCTGCTGCATACAATTGTATTTTAGACGGTGTTCTTCCAACTTTGTGGCTCCAATTTGAGGACAATCTTTTCTGTTACAACATGACAGTGCCCTTGTGCACAAAGCCAGGTCCATTGATGAATGGTTTAATGGATTTAGTACGAAAGAACTTGACTGGTCTCCACAAAGCACCGACCTTAACTTCATCTAGCACCTTTGAGAGAATTGAGAGAACGATATGTTGTGGATGTTTTGGTGTCCAAATACTTTTGGCTTTGTAATGTTTGTGACTTCAACAAAGAGATTAATATCATTTTTTTTAAATTGCATTTCCTCAGCTTGGCAGGACACGCCTCAAGATGATGACATGACAGAAAAAGAAGAGGCCAAGTAAGGGCATACTCAAATAGTGTTAATATAATATTTCAATGCCTTTTGTCTTTGTTCTCTTAAAAGGGTCTGTTCACCTTATGTTTCTCTTATTTCTGGTGGTATTTAGCCATGCAGAAAGTTTCAGTGTCATGTGCCAAAGATTTGAGATATCCACATCTATGTCCTCCATGAGCCCAGTTTAATGGAGAATAGAAATTCATTTGCGCTGCTCAAAACACTGACAAATCGAATTTCAAAAACTCACACAGAAACAGTGTCACCGCTCAGCAGAAAGGAAAAAAAAAATGTATCCACCTTCAGTGTATAGACCAAATCACAATATTCACAATAACTCCCATCTCACATACGTAAAATTAAACAATGCTGAGCAAATGCTGTCTTAGTTAGTTAGCTCTTAGTCACCTTAAAAAGGCCTGTCACTACATATCCTGCTGCCTTGATTGGCATAAGGTGTAAGGTAAGGCAGAGAAAATATTCCAAATATAGTTTACACTTAAATTTGATTTTTAGGTGGGTCATTTTAGGTAGCAAATACATTTTTAGCTTGTTTAGCGTATGTGCCCATAAATTTGGTTTATCAAAGAAAAACAGTATATTAAATAAGCTCATAATTTTTAACTTCCTGTCTTTTAAACGTTACAGTGACAGCAGAAAATCACAGAACGTAACAAGTTAGCCGAGTTTTACATATCCCCACAACTGAGATCAGTTGCCAGTTGTCGCCTCAGACGTGATTGTTGTTAGTGTAACGTCACAGTGATTCGGTCTATTGGAGAGGAAGATGGATATCTCAAAACCTGGGCAAACCCACCGCCATCTGCATGGCTACAAACACTTGTGGTAAGTCAGTGACCCAGCTCTTTGTAATCACTCTTAACTTGCTCTTTTCAGGGCGTTTGCTGTGACGGCAGAGAAGGTGCAGAAGGGCATCCGAGTCTTCAACAAACTGTTCTCAGAGCGTGCGGAGAGCCTCTGGCAGCACGTCATCGACCTCAACAGCATCGCAGACGGTCTGGACAAGTTCAGCAAGAACACAAAGATTGCTCAAATCACCGGTGGCTCCACCAGCGCCATCGGGGGCGTGGCCACCATCGCTGGCCTCGCCCTGGCCCCAGTCACCATGGGAACCTCCTTGATTGTGACGGCAGTGGGACTGGGTGTCGCCACTGCGGGCGGTCTGACATCAGCAGGTGCTGGCATCTCCAACCAGGTCAACAACTCCATGGACCGCAAGAAAGTGGAGAAGATTGTGCAGGATTATCAGGAAAAGATTCTCGACCTCAACAAGTGCCTGAAATTCATCAAGCAAGGTATCGAGAACCTGAAGCGGTTCGACCTGATCAAGATGAAAAATCACGCCTACAACCGCGACTTCCCTGTGCTCAATAGTAGTTTCTATGAGGACGGCGCCATGGCAGGAAAAGCGATCCTCATCAACGCTAATGAGATCATGCGTGTGGTGCAGATCGCCAACGTGGCAGGCAGCACAGCGGCCAGAGCGGTCCAGATTGCCAGTATGGCTACTGGTGTGCTCACCGGACTCTTTGTAGGTATGGACATCTACTTTGTGGCCAAAGACTCCAAAATACTCAAGAAAGGGGCCAAGTCAGAGTTTGCAGCCAAAATCAGGGAGGTGGCTACGCAGCTTCACGACGGTCTGGTGGAGCTCAACGGGATACGAGAAGAGCTACAGACCACTTCTTCAGAAAATGACGCAGACAATGATACACCTGCTCCAGACAGTGAGAAGAAAGAGAAAGAGAAAGAGTACAAATATGACAGTTCAAGTGAAGATGAAATCGACCGCATTAAAAAGGCCATTAAACAGGACTATGAGAACCGAGAATATGTCTGACAAAAACCAAAAACGATGCTTTAACATAACACTTTTAGAGCACGCTCGGTTTTCTGTTCTACTACAAAAGGTTCAAATAATTTTGAAAGTACATGCTTAAATCTCCAGCATACTGCTGCATTGTTAGCATCTATGAGGTGGTTGGTGCCAGTTTCTTAAAATGCAAAACTACTCCCAGGCCTGTTTTAATCGCCGACAGAGGAAACCCCACTCTTGATGAAATACACTAGTTTCTGAAACTTATGGACTTTGATGTTAGGGACCTGACCGCTTGCATGGAGCTGAGGCTTCGTGTTAGATAAAGTATCATATCTGCTTTTCTGGTTGCTGTGCCAACATGTGACACTGCCATGTGGTCCTTAAGAAAATGGGCTCAAAGGTTTAAAATCATGTATTTGGATTGTAGATAGGTAAACAAGTACAAAGTATTTTGTCAGCTTTATAATTTAGACTTAAGTGTTGCTTAGAGTTTCAAAGTGCATTAGTTAATATAGAAACACTTTTACTGATCAGGAGATTGTGTAGAATCTTAGGGACAAGTGCCTTTATTATTTATAATGCCTTAGAAATGCATATGATGCAATTTAGCATTAGTTTGTTTACTTATGTTGTTTTTTCTGGTGTCAGGGCTGCAACTAACTCATTTCCCTCTCATCCTCTGCTTGAGGTTTTAGATCTGATGTGGGATTTTTTAAAGTCTTGATATTGGACTTATTTTGAAGAATGATGGTGATGAGCTTTGTTTTCTAGCTACTATATTGTAAAAACTACTGATTCACTAAACTGAGCTGCTTTATTAAAACGTAAAGGTTCTGTATGCGACATGCAGAGGATAACTATAGCTGCAGGCAAATATTTACTATGTAAAGATATAGTGGAGCAATGGCATCCTGAGCAGAGAATGAAGTCACACTGCCTCAGGGTGTGCTGTAATTCGAGCTTCTCTATAGTTGTGATAAGCTGGTCCGACCACGCATGCATGGTCGTGCATGTGTGTGTTCCACCGGCTAACACATTGCCAACACTTTGCTCTGTGCTTTTTTGCTGCTATTGAGATGGTGTTGTTGCAGAGGTGAAGCGCCCACCCATGGTTCCTCCTTGGTGAACACTGTTAGCTCTGTCAGCATTGTTGCCGTTGTTTAGTGCCGTTTACAGAGTTAGCACCATTAGCTGATAGCCGCCGGCTCCGTTGAGAACCGTGTCCAGACACCTCATACGCTCTGAATTTTGCATAGAGCCCCTAGTTTTTAAATGTGTCCTCAGTTATATTAGGTGTTTTAATGACTTCCAGGTGTCAAATAATCTTTTACTAAACAGCTGGAATGACAGAGGTCTGTAAAAACCAGCCATAACTGTGTATGTCTGTCCTGAAAGAATCTTCTGCCATTTCCTTTTAATGTGGCATTAATATCTAAAGACTTTTATTCCAAAGTCGGGATCTGATATGCGATTTGTATTGGAGGCTCTAATGATGTCAGCTCTGTGGTCTGTTTAATGAACTCAATATTTATTTTTCTGGGTGGAGTTGTTCATTCGATACTACCTTCTTATGTGCAATATATTGTAGACCTATGTGTAATTAATGTGAAATTGATAAATAAAGGCCAGAGAAACATTTTCTGTCAGTCTGTTGCTTTGTAAAGTCTATATGCAAGCAAGCACTTAATTTCCTTCTTCCCACTGCTGTGCACTTACTGAGATCCTTAAGTGTTCACTGTTTGCTTTTAATTTCCATGAGGTTTGCTTGCTGCATCTGTCTCTGCATTTCTGTCACCTTTTACACTTGTGACATAATTAAGACATGATATACTACTTTGACCTTGTATAAGCACAGTTATGTGACTGGGATTAAATTCAGGCTTCCACACAGAGTGGTAAATTCAGATCAGCAGAGGCTCTATGTGCTTTTTTGTAAATATATGTAGTGGAAACCATATCTGATCAGTATAAACCTGCACTATGCTGTTCAGGGTTTGGTACACTCCTGATTACACTTGTAACCACTCCTAAATGACCTCACAATGTATAAACCACACCTAGGAGTTCACTCCTGCATCACTGCAGCAGGCCGAGACGATAAGACATAGGAGGTCCGAACAAGATTTTCAGCAGATGTTAAGTTGCTCTTTAAACTGAACTGTTAGAATTTACCAATGACTTTTTGCACAACAAAGAGTCTTATTAATAAGTGATTGATGAATAAAAAGTATCCTTGTAAGAATGATGATAATAATAATAATAATACTTTAAGACTGTTATGCTGCAAACTTTCTGTAACATCGTTTAAATTATTTTTTTCCCTCATCAGTCTAAACTTAATAGCCAATGACAAAGAAAAATTGTATTTTAGAGATGCACATGGCACATTTAATAAAAAGAAAAAATTGAAATATTACACTAATGTAAGTATTCAGACTCTATGACACTTGAATTTTAGCTGAGCTGCCTCCAATTTCTCCTCCTCAAATGTAAGATGTCTACACTGGTCACTTCAATTGATTGGACATGATTTAAATCACTTCTTAAAACCCATTTTTAATAGACTTGATTTTATGTCGTCTTTTTATTCATCCCTTTAGTCCCTCTTGATTCTCATAATTATAATAACTATTATTATCTTATTTTTATTGCTTTTATTCCTTTTATTGTCTTTACATTTATTGAGATGTTTTTACTGTTTTCATCTACATTTTTTATTAGCTACCATCTGTCTGCTGATATTTTTGGGCGGTCTTATCTCCGGTCTTATTGTACCAAAATTTTGTCTCACCTTAGTTATTATGATTATTATTATTATTATTATTATTATTATTATTATTGGCTGTCTACATAAAGTCCATGGCTAACTATGCATGTCGGAGCAAAATCCAAGCCATGAGGTCTGAAAACTCTCAGTGCACTCACTGTATATTCATTAAGATATTTAGAGCGATAATAATTCCAGAAAATATAATTGAACAGTTAAATTAACTTAATTAATTGTGAAAAATAAAATAAAACATTGTGAAATCATAACAATGAGTTGGCAATATTTTAAAGTGTTGGTGCACCTGCCAAAATGATTACCACACAGTTTTCTATTTTGGGAGCAGCTCCCTTCACGTTTTTCTCTAACACGTTGTTAACGGCTATGAAACTGATGAGTCAGAGTCACGACGGCTGGGAAACGCGTGTCTTTCACTCCCACAGCCACAGGTACACCTTAAACTGGCCACGCCCAGCTCCCCAGGTGAGTCGACAGCCATCACAAAGACAGAGGGCAGACAAACGTTTCAGATCCACCACCCTCTTCGACTGCAAAAAAAATCAGATGAGCTGTTGGACTTTTGATACAGCCTCTCATCTTTGGAAACATCGGCAGAGGGAGATTTTGTGACTGAGATCTTTTATGTGGCAGGAAGCCGCCTTAAGCTGGTTTCAGTGAGAAGACTAGTGGCACAGACGGTCTCAGGGCGTGTTAAGGTTTGTTTAAGATGCTTTGTTCGACTTGTAAGTGGTGTTGCCTTTGGGTCGTGTCGGAAATATTAGTATTGCTTAATGTGGCGGTGGGTGCTTTTGAGAAACATGGTGGCAGGAGATGGACCAGTAAAGTGTATAAGTAGATGAGATGTAAAGGTGGAGGAGAAGGAAGCTACATCAGCAAGTAATGCTGACAATGGTGTGCATACAATTGTTGTTTTGTACATAGGTTAAATGAATAGTAGGCTACTGCTTGCTTATATTTTGCATTTATGCATATCTTTTCATTTTATTGTGTTTTGCTGGCGTAGTTTGACATATTTTCAGATGAAACAAGATGTTGATACTAGGACTGGTTATTCAAAATGCATTAATGTCAGAGCCAGTAATTTATTTATTTATTTTTATTCTTTTTTTGTTTGTTTGTTCGTTACTGAAACTATTATAATACCCTTTTCAGTCTGGTTTTGATAAGAATTTAAATATTTTAATTTATTCTTCTGTTTTCATTTCATAAAGTAGAAGCCTACTTTATGAAATGAAATCAGAAGAATAAAAACTGTGAATCATTTTTATGTTTTCCTGACAAAAACCGCATCAAAGAACTTAATCTAAGCAGAATTAATATCTAAAATATAAATAAGATTCTTTCTTTAAATAAGATAAAATGCTCGGTGTGTATGTATTTATAGAAAAAATATAATAACCATAATCATAATCATAATAATAATAATGATAATAAAAATAAAATCAGTCCTGCATAGTTAGATTAAAGAAATAAAAAATGTTTTAAATAAAAATCTAGAATAAAGTACTACTACTACTGCATGAATGAATGTGCAAGGTCAAATAATTAAGTATTAAAGTAATTATAATAAAATCTGTTTATTTTTTCCTTGATGACACAAACCTGGGCTTTCCCAATTTTCAGTAAGAAAGTAACACTTGTACTTAGGTGCAGTAATAAAACCTATTCTTCAATAATAATAATAACAATAATAATGTTTTTTGTGGAAATATGTGAGAAACGTGGTAAATGTGAAGCATTATAAATATGGAGCTAACATGTGAAAGAAGCATTTTTAAAAAAAAATATAAACTATTGTCATGCAAAGGAACCCAGAGCTACAGCTAAGAGCTATAAGAGAAAAACCAAAGCTCTTGGGTCGGATGTGACTGAGTGGCTGAGATTTCGGAGCTGTGTGATGAGTTCTTGAACGCCTCATGCGTGCAGATGTTGTTGTGCGGGTGTGGTGAAATTTTACAAACTCCAGGGAATGTTGTGACAGTGAAGGACTCGCCACTGCGCTCTGCTCTGATAAAACTAGTTAAAAACTGAATGTGAATTATCTCTGAACTGTCTTCAGACACTCGGTAAGTGAAACCGATCATTCTGATATTAACATGATTTAGTTTAACTGGTTTTAAACGTTTTAAACTTATAATTTACCGTCCGTTTAAATGACGGGTAGCGGCAGCTTGCACAGTTATTAGCTAACGTTAATGTTAGCTAAAAGTTTTCAGTATGTCAGCTAATATACAGTAACTCAAAGAGTTCCGCACAGCCAGACTGCAGTTTTACGAAACGTGTGTTGTGATGTTGGTACTTCTCTAACGGGGTCATACAGAAAGTGACCACTGTAACATGTATTTCCTCATTTGCTAGTTCTCATAGTGATTATTTGACTTCTTCTACTCCAATGACAATTTAAGCTATGTTAGCTGTATAAAGGTCGTCAGGTACCTAAACTCTACTCAGGTGTTGTCCCTCTGCAGTATTGAGGCACTTATTCTTGAGAATGACCACTTTGTTTTCATTATGCTCCTTTACTTTTCATTGTACCTCATCCTACTGCTTATATTTACTCTGCAGGTAAAAACATGATGTGCTTATAAATGTGATGGATTGCAATTCAGTGCTGAGCTGCTAAGTACATTACACTCCTGATAATGGAGTATTTATAAATACAGTACTTCTCCAATGACAAGTATTCCTCATCAGTTGTAAGTTTCATGGTACTTGTGTTTGAGAGTTCCCATTTTGCTTTTCACTGTACTGCATATTGCTGGTAATAATTAGTAAAGGTAAATGTTTTTCAAGCAAAACATGACATTCTTTTGAATGATGGATTTGTATTTAGTACATATCTGTCAGGTAAATTGTGCTTCTAATACTGTAGTACTTTTGAGCAAGTTGAATGCCGTACTTGAACTTTTGGTTTGTTGTATTTAGGGCTGTATGTAAAGATTACTTTCTCGTTCAATTTTTGATAATTTGATGTTAAAAAAATCGTAAAATAATGATTAACATCAAAATTATTATCATTATTATTATTAATAATAGTAGTAACAGAGACACACAGATCAATATAAATATCAAGCAGTGACATGAGGTGCAAGAGCACTTACAAGTACAATAAGCAGAATAAGAATGGAATACATGATAAAGAGAAAAACAACCGTAAGGTTAACTCAAGGCTCACATGCATGTAAGAAACTATGTAGACATATACAGTCTTAGGTAAGAGAGGAAAATTAATTAAATCTCAAAGAAGTGAAATGACACCAAAAAGGTCCCCAAATTCTGACAAACTTTTCTCAATCATTCTTTCTTGTGTATTTAATTTTCTCCAGGTGCAAGAAGCTTATCAGGTCTCTCATCCACTGAATAAACAAAGGGGATTCTGTAGTTTCTAATTCTGAAGTATGAGACACCTCATTAGCAACAGCATTACTTAGTTTAGGGGAGACTTAAATGATAATTGACCTTGTTGGGGGTTAGAGTTTTGCTGATTGATTATTTATTTATTAGTCTCAGCTCTAGTGGTGTTTCTTCTGCTAAAGAATCTGAATACTTCTTTCAACCAGTGATGAAGTATATGTATATATGAAAGACAGAAACCAAAAATTTGTTGATCCTGCTAACAAGTATTGCCCGTGTAGCCAATGCTTGATAATTAAGAAGTTTATACCCCCGTGCCATTGAGCTTTGTTGTAGTCCAAAAACTGCGAACAACAAATACTGGGCTGACATATTTCTTCATTATGATGAATGCAGTCACTGTAGTTTCTTCCTCTTAGCAGCGTTAACGTAACATTGTGAACCTGAGTATGCTGAATGACATCTGTCCAACATAGCTATTTAGATAACACAGTCCTGGAGTTTCAAGTGTAAATTGAACTTTGTTTGCCAAGAACAGTTTAACACACATGCAGTTCACCCAGTGCAACAGTCTGCAAATTTGATCAGTTTTAAATGGGTTTTGAGTGACAATGGAGTTTTGTCTGACAATACTTGTTAGTTTCATTTATTCAGACAATTTGTTTGCTAATAATTAAAGCTAACATAATGCCAGCGTGATCCTTTTTCCAGCAACTGACTGCATATTTACATGTTTAAACATAGAAGCTTCTCAGTACAAACAGGAACCGTTTTGCTTTGTCACAGTAGGGGAATCACAGGTGTTACTAATAACATTAATGATGGCTCTTTGCATTTAGGTGCCTCAGTTAGTCAGAAAGTACAATATCAGAGCTTTGTCCCAATTTTTTACTCCAAACTAATTCTGCGCAGGTTTTGGACTGTCTTGAGTTACTGTGTCTCACAAACGTGTTCACCTCCATTGCATTACAACCTCTTTTTTCATTTGGATTTAAGGTAATGGGCCTACACAAAATAGTCAAAGTTGGTGATGGGAAACGAAGAAAAAAACTTGTTTTATTCTGTAATAATGGATTTAATGGTGAAGTTTCTGATATTTTTTTAGACTTACTCATGACTTTATTGCTGAACTGGTTGATGTCCTTGGTCTTCATGGTGCTACTTGCTTTGTGGTAGCAGTTGTTTAGTATTGTTGCAGACTTTAGGGCCTTGACATTTTGACTAGTCATCGGAGAAAAAGCACAGGTGAAAATAATAATATTAACAGTGGCTGAGATCCAATTAGTGTCCCATTAAGCTATTCCAGTGTGCCAACATACACAATGTCAAAGCCTGTCATGAGTGGAATGCAGCCATCATTGATGTTATTTAATACACCTGTGCTTTTCCTACAATGACTAGTCAAAATAGCTGCCGTGAAAAAGGTCTATTACAAGGCTTTGAAGGTAACTGGTAGCATCAGAGACCATTAAGGGGCATCATAGCAAAGTGGATGAACATATATATATGCACACACAACTTTTCAGTTTTTTATTTTTATAACATTTAGATTTTTTGTTATTAAAGTTCACCAATTTTGACTATTTTGTACAGGGCATTAGCCAAAATAATGCAAATAAAAAATCCATTTAAATTACAGTTTGTTATGTCATAACATAGGAACAATACCAAGAGGGGTGAATACTTTTGAAAGGCACTGTATATCCCACTTTGCAATGCCCTAAGGACAAAGAGGAGCTGCTCACAGCTGCAGAACATCATAAGAAATTGTGGATGGTGGTTACAGCACTTTAGGAAGATCTTGGAAAATGAAAAACAAGCTCTGAATCTTTACAGAGTTCACAACATATGGGATGGAAAAGATTACTTTGTTCAAAACTTAAAAAGACACTTATATGATGAAAGAATTGGCATTATGAAGGTTAAATATACTGTGTGGTGACAATATAATACCATATCCATTAAATCTAAGTTTAATTGGGCTGGATGACACACTTTGGCTAATATGAGGTGTCCATATTTGTTTGGTTTTCAGCAACCTCAGTATTATTAGGCTCCAAGTCAGACATATCAGAGCTTTCAGTAAAGTCAGAAGTTGATGTGACTTATAATACCTAATGAAAAACTGAAGCAATGAATAGTACATATACTGTTAGTATGTAGTGAGGAATAGGTGCACATAACCTGGACTAAGTGGAATGCAGGTATTATTTATGTTGATTATAACACCTGTGCCTTTCCTGTTACGGCATGTCACAAGATATGCTGTGAAGCGGAAGACGTTGGTGAGAGTGTCTGTCTCTTACTTCCATCTGGTCCAGTTCAAAGTGGAAATGCTTTTATCACAGACCAACACAAACCTGTGACTGGTTCTGTTTACATGTTAGCTCTCTTTTTGTCACTCTTACAGACAGGATGGAGGCGTGTATGATGAAGCCAGAGGTCAAAAAGAAACCAAAGCCGGTGAGATCATTCACATCTAACATAAAACACTAAAGTGATGCAGTCTGAATGTATAAATAATCTCAAACTCACCGTACCACTATGAAAATCTCACCTACTGTATCATAATATTCAATACACACTCATGTTTTCTTCTCTGCCTACAGCCGAAACGGCCTCCAAATCCTGTTGAGGTAATGTGATCATAACTTTTAAATAGCTGTGTGACTGTGTTAATTGTGTGTATGCTGAAGTATATGAGCGGTGACATCAGTAGGTTTTGTAAATGTGTCTTCAGGATGGCTTCAGTAAAAACTGTCTTCACAGATTAAAAAGAATGACCCAGAGAGACCGGAGAAACCTACTCCTGTGGTGCCTCAGCGACCTAAAGACTCCGTAAGTCCAGCGTGAACAATCTTTATGGCTTTGGTTATGCTTAGGGAACATCAAACTATAATACTAGGGATGTCCCAGTCTGAGCTCCAAGATTGGGGCCGACCAAGGCATTTCTTCACTGATCAGGATTGGCTGTATTGAGCTATATAGACTAAAGCCCAATCCGATCCTCATGTCAGCTTTCACACAAATATTTTTACTCACAAAGCTTTAATACAGTGAGGCAGAGTGTGGCTGTCATCAACTCTTCACTCGTGTGTGTGTGTGTGTGCGCGTGTGTGCGCACGTGCATGTGCCTGTGTGTGTGTGTGTGTGTGTAAGCCCCTGCTCTTACACACAGCATGAGACTGTTTACTTATGGTATTTAACATTACCAAATGTATGCACACTCATTTCTTTTCAGCTCAGTGTAAGAGAGTAGTTTGCGTTTTGTTTATTTGTCATCTAATGTACATAGTGTGTCACCATAAACACTCAACACACAGGATGACACTTGTGCAAGAAAGTGCAAGAAAAAAGCCCCACAAACAAACAGTTTATACGAGTAATTTGTTGATATAATCCACATAAAAAGATGTACAAACAATGAAAGTAAACACTGCAATACACTTCATTCAGTTAACTCACACAGTTAGAGGTTAGACACTGGAGAACACTCTCTGAAAGGGATAGAGAAAGAAAGGAGAGGTTTGTTATTTTATACTATATTAACAAACCAAATAAAAAAAACCCAAATATTACAGAACAGCTGCGATGCAGGCAGCTTTATTTTTTCTTAATGCATTGCAGAGCTATTCGGCTGTCTTTTAACTTTAATGCACTTGAAGTGTGCAGTGTGCAGCTGTATTATCCAGGACAATCAGATCAGGCCTTGTATCAGCTGATCCACAATATTAAATGACTCAGATCAAGATAAAGGGCTAAATCCTTGATAGCGACATTGCTACAGTATATAATTCCCAGAAGACACTACAAACCAGTGATGTTTCTCTTTAGGCCAGTTATAATGTAATTGTTTTGTGTATCCCAGAGTTTTCCATCTACTGAGCCCATGTGGTGGGCAAACATTCCTGAACATCTGGTAACATTTAAGTGAATTCACGTAGTCTGGATTCTAGAGGATTTTTTATGGATTTTTCCACTCTGCGAAGAGGAAAACTGTGGGTTAATCCATCCATCATATCATTTTGATAACGCAAAATAGTTACTTTTCAAGATATGAAATATTGATTATTAACAATATCAGAACTGATATAAGCCTCATAAACTATTTGAAAGAAATAGTTAGTAATAGTTATAAAATATCTGCAAGAATTTTTAATATGTATTAACAGTGTTTTACATACAACTTTGAAATATCTTTGATGTCAGAGGTCAAGGTCACTGTGACACCATAATGTTCTGCAAAAACACTTTTCTGGCCATTATTCAATGTCATATCTCAGGAACAGAAGGGGAGATATTTGGTCAGATACTGAATTGGTGACACTAATCTTGGGTCCCCATTTCAAGTTTGGCTTGTATAGATCTGTGCTGCTGGGTTAAGGATGTGTGTGAAGCATCCATGTTTAAAAAAAACAAAAAACAAAGTAGCTTCTGGACAGACATGGATGTAAACTGACTGATTGACAGAGGCCTACATCTGTGAGACAGTAATTTTAGTTTTAAACAGATTTGTGTTTTTTGTGCAGGAACTGATTCAGACACAATACCGGATTAAAAGAGAAGCAGCAACAAACAATGAGGTATTAACCATATTTTTTTCCTTTTTTTAGGAGGGGGGGTTTGATAGGTCAAAAAAAGATAAATACTTATGCATTCTCTTGAGAAACTTTATGCCATAGGTCTCCATGCACACTTTCTGCAGCAGCTCAACACACAAAGAGCTGGGTAAAGGTGAATATCATATAGATCAGTGGTTGTGGTGATCATGAAATACACTCTCTGTCAGTCACATCACTGGTCTCATAGCTCTGAAACAGCTGCGCCAACATTTCACAAGATAACAAGCTCTGCAAACAGACAGCTTTACCTCAGGAAATATCTTGATGGTTCAGAGCGTCACAACATGAACATACATCACCATAATCTGCACGCAAGGGAGATGGAGTCTGATAACAATAATTCTAACATATCTCACCTCCTATATTGTCACATAGTTTTGTTACAGAACAGTGTTTGCACTGCAACATGTGTCAGGGATAAAATATGAGACTCTTCATAAAAAAGTAGAATATCAAGCTATAACTGACTAGCCTGATGTGTACAGGTTTTTATGGTCATACTGTAGCAATCTGGTGTTGTTTTCAGGTGATTTAATAAAGGAGAAGAGTCAATGGTTGTGTGTAACAGCTGTGCGTTAGCCAGGGCACCCATACCCAGTCCCCAGTTGTAATCACCAAATTTGTATGAATTATTTGACTGATAAATCTCTTTGTTTTGGTGAGCGTCATATAGAATGCTGATACAGTGGGCTAGTTTATCAGGCACCTGTGTTAAATGTGCTGAAAATGTGCTGCAACGAGGGATTTATGCTGAGAATATAAATAATTTATTTACTATCCAACCAAAGTCAGCACAGAAAATAATGTTTAATGTGGTTAAAGTAAGTAAATCAGTCTGCACTGATATGTGGGTGATTAAGTATTTGCTTGCAGAAGTTTCTCCTTCAGTTTATGAAGCCCCTGAAGAATTTGAAGGCAGCAGGACTGTTATGTTAATAATTCCGCAGCCTCTGAAAAGCGCTGTGCCAGAGCACAGTGCTGTTATGCACAATCATTTACAGTCCACCTTCATTAAATTGCTTTAAAATGATACCAGACTGCTACAGTATAAACATCAGACTGGTCAGTTATAACTCGGTTTTCCTCTTTTTTATGAAGGAGAAGTCTGGTTACCAGGGCTCATCACAGCCTCTTTTCCATCTTTCTTTTTAGCTGTTGTGTAACAAACTATGTGACCATGTACAAGGTGAGATATGTTAGAACTACTTGCTATCGTACTCCATCTGTCTTTGGGTGCAGATTTGTGGTGATGTATGTTCATGTCGTGACGCTCTGGACTATCAAGACATCATTTATCTTTTTTTCCAACCACCTATTTTTTCTCCTTCATGTCCCCTTGGCTGTTCAGTAGGTTAGTGTATTAAACATCAGTATGATTATTTAATATGTGGGTTTACATGTGATGCGTACATATATTTATACTGAACAATGGTTATTATGGTTATGATGAAAATTACCACCAACTGATACCATTTGTTGTTACCCTTTTCTATGTTTTTTAGGCTAATCGAGGCTTAATACAAACTCCTGTGGTTCCTCCCAGACCCACAGAAAAGGTGCAGTACAGCCAAATACTCCAATATATAACAATCATCAGAGTAGCCCAAACTCAGTTCAGCTGATAATCAAAGCTGATAATTGAGTTTGTGTGAACATGTGTGTTTGTTTCACATCGGCAAAGATTTCTAATTGATGTTATAGTTAATCATCAACCTCTGGGGTCTGCAGTTTAGTCTGAAAACACTTGACAGTTAAGAAGACACGCAGAGTTTCATGTTTCTTTCCTCTTCCAAATATCTTTTGTTATTGTTCCCTTATGGGCATTTTGTGTATTTATGCAGGAACTGAGCGCCGCAACCAGATACAGCCAACGTAGGAGGGAACAGGCTGAGGACACTCAGGTACATACAAGCACACACAAACAATGAAACATCATGTTCCTTCTTGGTTGTTTTTATAAACTTCAGAGTCATTGTCCACACTTCACACAGGTATTTCAGCTGATGCTTTTAACTCTGACCTGATTTCTAAACAGTGTATAAAATGTCATCCTCTTTATTTTTATATAATTTGTTCTAGAACAATCAGCCAACCTTGACTGGAATGTTTCGACAGAGCCAAAAAGAGAAAACGCCTCCGTTCACTGTACGATATGCACCACACTCACCAGTTAAAAACAAGAAACTTAACTTAACAATTTAAAGTTTTTTGTAGTTGTGTTAACTAACCCATTATCTGGAGTTTAAAGACGGAGTGCAGAACTTTTTACTCCCCCTCTTGCAATTGTAATTACAAAAACACTGTCAATGTGTGGTTATGACGTAAGCCCGCAGGTGAGCTTGCGGCATCTCCTTCGCCGATCCCTTCTCGACTTTCAGCGCTCTCCAGTAAGGAAAAGCTACACTAGTGGTAATTTGTGTTTGCGCTCACCATTGATCGCTTGACTGAAATCCTTCCTCTGAATGTTCATTTTTTATCTGGAACATCTACTCCGGAAACTTTTCATGGATGCTCCTTAGGATTTTCCATCATAGCTTCCGCCAGAGTCCTAGCTGCTACGCTGTTGCTGTGGTCTCTTCCCCAGAGTTCCTGCAGATCCTTAAAAAGTCTTAAAAGGCATTGAATTCATTAATCAAAAAAAATAAGGTCCTAATTGGTAATAAAATGAATTAAATCAGTCTTTCAAAAGCCTTAAAATACTAGGATGTGGAACAAGGGATTTTATAAATCTTTTATTCTGACATTGAATTGTAAAATGCAACAATTATTGGTACCATCTTTGAAAAAAAAAAAATCACAGAGTGCCTCTTACATTACCATCATACAGATCAGATTAGCCAAAGACTCACATTTTGTTTCTGACTGTGACGCTAACAGCTAGCTGTAACTGTACCTTGGACGACACAGGGGAGTGCACATTCAACAAAAATTAGCTATTGAACCAAGATTTTCCTAGCATGGTTGAAATATTACAAGGCAATTACTATGAGCCTTGGTGTGTTTTATGCTAAACTCAGACATGCCAGATGGGAATCAAGGCGGTAAAAGCCTGCATGCAGAGTGAGTTGATGTTTTTTTTAAAAAAACAAAAACAAAAAAAAAACAACAACATTTTTTTTTATTTGGTTATTGTAAAATTGGTCTTAAATTGGTCTTGCTTTAACATGCTTTAGGCTGTGGAAACCTTGTACCTCCTCTCTGTCCCCTTTTGCTCTGGCCGTTTTTACGTAAAACACATCACTTCCAGTGCACCAACGTAACAAAGTCGCTACAGAGACCCGACAGAAAACTTACTAAAACTAAAAAGTTACATAATTTTATAGATGTTAATACAAATGTCACTTTACAGGTACTCAAATATATATGTTTATACTAAATCATACACTGACTGGAGGGTTGCAGTTCCTCAACTCCACAAATGACTCAAATCCCTATTGGCTTATACTCTACGTATAAGAAATATTTACAAATGTGTGTGTAAAGATTTCAAACACTACAGTGCTCTAGCTAAACAGGTTTCGAGTAGCAAGTAGGTGTGTGTGGGTGTGTACATGCTTGAAACATAAGTGTGTATTCAGATGTATAGTAGGTGTGCATCAGCATGTATAAGCTGCTGGTTATGACTCAGTTGCTGCTTCAGTATGTTGTTCAATGAAAGAGAAAAAGGCAATGGGATGAATATGATCAGTGTTTTAGAGCCTGTTATTGAGATGTATAAAGCAGAATGGTCTTTTAATCAGCAGTTGTTGAGTGTTTCTGTGATGTTTGTTTCCTCCTCAGAGTTACGTGACCCATGACCTAAAGGAAAAAACGGAAGATGTCCCTCCCAAACAGGCTCCTGGCAGCAAACCGGTGTGTGTGTGTTTGTGTGTGTGTTCATGTGTGTGTCCCATTGTTGATGTCATCAGCTGGTTTGTGACATGTGACTGTGATTGACAGGGTGGTCTGAAGGGAGTAATGAAAGGGTGGCAATTCAAGTCGTCACCAAAGGTATGAAGCACCATCTGGTTGGTGTTTTCTGCTGGTGGTGGCTGCAGTATTTTATTTCCCAGAGTTTCCTGGTGACTTCATACATGATGGCAGTATTGTTGCTTGTCTTTTGCTGCTGGTGGTGGTGTCTGCATTTATGATTTTTTATTATTGCTTTCTTGTTAGAGATATTTAAATGTGTTGTCTGTAGTTAAAAACAAATGCTCAGACAGGATGAATCCTTGGAAATGATTTTTACCGATTGTAGTATTGACTGTCGGCATCAGCTTTACTTGGGCTTAGTTGTGCTTTCAGAACATGTTGTGTTGAAGGTTAAATGAAGTTTATCCTTTTCTTTTTTAAAAATAAATTGATGTCTTTCAGTGTCACTTTTAGCTCCTCTTTTTTGGTTGTTTTATTTTAAGTGTTTACTTTCTGGTATACTACTAAGAAAAGATCAAAGTCCCAACAAGATTATCTGACTGTCGGTTGTGTTGGTGGCTCAGGATTTTAGTCTGCTTGGAAAAAACTTTTGGAAGATGATATCATTGTCAGTGTATCCATCCATGCCTCGGCTGTATTTGGTTAACCCAAACTGGGTGAATCACCTTTCTTGCATGTCATTGTTTAAAATTCATTCATTTTAAACAATTCAAATTTGTGACAACTTCAGTTACCACCAAAGTTATCTGGATTTTTTGGGATTTTCAAAGCATCCTATGTCCCACCTGAAATGCCATGCCATTGTAAATTTGACTTATTGTATTCATTAAGCAGGTGTAAATAAAAACGAAGAGGTTACAGATTGATTTTTAATCCTGGAGACAGTCTGAGTTGTAAATTTTGTAAAAGGATCAGGAAAATCTTTTTCAATTTCAAGCACATTTAATAAATTGTAGTGTTCTCTGTTGTCTGGTTGTATTAGTTAAAATATTCAGAAGGATCATACTATGCTGAAGATTGTCAACTTTTCTTTAAGGTCAGCAGAGAGCAGAGTGTAGACCCTGGTGCAGAGGAAGTCAGCCCCGATGAGGAACAATCCGCAGAAAAAAACAATCAGGAAAAGACTGCAGAACCCAAACAGGTGAGAGACCAACAACAGGCTGCCTCTGCTCATGTTAACAAACCCGTTCTGCTTCTGGCCTCTCCAAACAAACAAAATACATACATAGATGTGCTATTTAAGTAAAAAGGAACAACAAAGTGCATGTATTCTTTTTAAAATTAGATTGAATGCTCTAAAAGGAAACCACCATATGCACCTCCTTTTAATGCACAATAACTGTGAAAACTATGTGAAATGTATTGTTGGCTCAGGGGAAGCCACACAGTAACAGTATTATGTACTTTTTACTTCATTATTTACACTTCAAATGTCCCCAGGCAAACAGGGAAAGACAGTATTAGATATTCTCAATTTTTATTGAAGAAAAAACTTAAAGGCAGCTTGTCAATAGATAGATAAACATTTTATGTTTTTTCTCAACCTTTGATTCAGGACATTGGAGGTCTGATTGCTGGAATGTTCAAGAAAAATCCCAAAGAGAAGTCTTCACTTCCTTCTGTAACGGTAACATAAACTCCTTTACTAATTTTCTGACCATAAATTTTCGCTTTCAGTCTTTTGTTGCCTGTTGCTCATTGTCTTGCCATTTCATCACCAGCTCAGCAAATCAGACAGTGATTCTGAAGATGCAGAAGAAGCAGGAGATAAGGTTGGTATTGTGTTCAGTGAAACGACCAATCCACATAGATTATTTTTCTTCTCCTATGCTAGTGAAGCGTCAGACAGCTTTTAAAGTCATACAAGGGTTTCTGGAAGGATTGATCAAGGTCCGCAGTGTCACTATGAGCTTTTTGATTCCACTATAGGCGGGGAAATAAAATCAATTAATCAATAAATAAAAACATCCTTTACTCGCTTTTAACATGGATCCTCAGTAAAACTACAGAGTCAGCAACAGTCCCCTGTGTCACCAGAAACGTTTTGTGTCCAAACGCTATTGAAAGATATGCCTAAAATATCTAAGAGATCTCTGTGTTCACACATCAAAGTCAGTGGTAAAAAAGCTTTCATCCTTATCTGTCGAAGTGTGTGTGGCAGAAATTGCTGCCCTCATTCCACTGGGAAAAAAGATATATGATTCATTCAAAAGATGCAGACAGGTTTAGGAGGACTTGGAAACAAATGCATTCATTTGTGGGATGTTATTTGTTGTATTGTGCAGCAGCGTCCTTAGGGCTAGGTGGGTGTCTGTTCCTGTTTTGTGTATCTATGTTTGCATTATCACAAACTGTTATGTTTTTACAGGAAAAGGGAGGCTTCTTCTCTGGCATCCTTAAAAAATCCAATAAAACACCAGATGAGACACCTGCGCAGGTTAGTGACAAAAATGGCTTCCTACTTCTGAAAATAAGGTCCAGTGTGTGGATTTAGAGGCAACTATTGGCAGAAATGGTATATAATATTTATAACTATGTTTTCATTCATTTACAACTACCTGAAAATAAGAATAAGCCGTTTATATCTCCAAACAAAGCGGATCCTAGTCCACATAGTCCGTCATGTTGCTACAGTAGCCCAGAGCAAACAAACCAAACACTGGCTCTAGATAGGGCCATTTGTGTTTTTGCGTTGGCCGCCATAGTTCTTGTACTTGTTTTGGACAAGGGAGAAGTTTCAGTTGGTTACCAATCTACAACCTCATTGCTAGATGCCACTTAAACCCACACATTTGATCTTTAAAATACAACTCTAAAAGTTCACATTTTTATTTGCCCACTTTTCTATGACATCATTTTGATGTTTCAGGACAATCTGAGTGTTCATAGTGAGCTGTCTGCCAGCAGCGACAGTCTGTCTGAAAACAAGGTGAGCAGCTTTGTGTCACAGTATGAGAACAGTGATTAAGTTATCTTTAATTACAGTGCACATACAGACTAGTAGATTGTTCTGCCAAACGACGCGTCATTGAACTGACCTTGTTGACACAAATAAATCTGCCACAACTGAGCATGTGTGTAAAATTCTTGTGCCTGTTCCAGGAAAAAGTAGGAATATTCAGCGGTATGTTCAAGAGGACTCCAAAACCAACAGACGCTGCACAAACTGATGAGGTGACAAAGTTGAAAAACCTGCTAAAACATTTGTGTGTTATTAGGTTCACAGATTTATTATGAAACTAATATAACAAAGCCAAAAAGGCCATATGAGTAGTTAAATCCAGTGACTTGATAATCATATTGAACCAGTTTATTTTGTGTTTTAGGACCAACAGTCTCTACATGACGGTCTGTCAGGCAGTAATGATAATCTGTCTGAGAACTCAAAGGTGAGTTCAGAAGTTTTTTGTGACATGACTGGATTTAAATTGCAGTATTATCATTATGTAACAGTCATGATGGTGTATATTGTTAACAGGAAAAAGGAGGATTTTTCAGCGGGATCCTCCGAAAGACTCCCAAGATTCCTGGAGAGGGAACACCCGGACAGGTAATGTCACCAACATGTTTCTGCACAGATTCTAGATGCTTTATTCATCACTTAAAATGTGTGTTGGCCTACAGAATGTCAGACTTCCCTAATCTAGGGAAGTCTGACATTCTGTAGGCCAACCTGCTATATTAGGAGAAAGTGAGTTTAACTACTGTATATAAAAATTCAGTGTATAAAAATGTTGTCGAGTGCGTAAAAGGATTTCAGAGCACACAAAGTAGAGGAAATGGTGTTCAAGTAATGAACACGTTCATGACAAAAGTTAAAATCACCAGATTTGGTTGCCAGTTTGTGACCCAATGTGAGCTTTGTCTGAGAAAGTCAGTGCAAAATGCCTTGAAAGGGTGACATGCAGTATTTTGTCTCTGTGTTTTGGGAATTCAAAAAGTTTTTGGAAGTATTTGTTCAGTTGACTTTGATGGATTAGTCACAGATCCCGGATATCGAGGTGAACAAGATAAAACACAGAACAAAAAAAAACAAAAATAATATTGTACATAGACTATACAAAGCATAATAATACACAAAACTACATTTTAATGAAGTATTTACCTGAACTGAATCATTTCTTGGCTGTGATTGAAATATTTACTTGCATTTTTTTTCTTCACTTTAATTATTCAGTAACACTTATTACTTATTTTGAATTTGAATAGAAGCAGTATATAAAACTTTATTAAAAGATTTCTAACACACATATGTAATTAACAGATATAAGACATATGTAGGTGTTAATTAATGCAGGGTATTTGTCAGGAATCAAAACTCCTATGAAGACATTCTGTGTTGTTACAACTGTGTTTTACTACATTGTCATTCATAATCTATTTATATAGCTTCCAATGATTGTCCACAGGAGAAGTTATGGTTGTTAACAATTACATAAACAACCTTTTCTCCACTTATAGCAACATTATCATCAATATATAACTTTAATCCATGGTCTGCACAATATGTTCTAGCACCATGTTCTTCTGTGTGACAGTAAAAAAAGTAAAATATGAATTTTTGAAAGGCAATAACAGAACCTGAAAACCAAACACCAAACAGAATGCAACTTGTAGCTAATTATGTGTGTCATTGTCAGGAGTCTTCCCTTGTTTGATTTCAGTTCTTTAATCAAACCATTGAGACTTTTTTTTTTTTTTTCAGGATAAACAATTGTTGCAAACGGACCCAGCAGAAAGTAATGAAACTTCTTCTGAGAACACCACCACTAAAGTAAGAGACTGTATTAGAATTGCTGTGGTAGACATTGGTGGCTGAATCTTATATTTGTTTTGAAACCCCCCTACACTGAGAAAAACAGTGCAGCCCCCAAATGCAACCTCTGTTTCAAGCTCATGTGTTGTAATAGAACAACAGTTTTTACTCAGTGCAAATTGCACATTAGGAGTAGGTACATAAGAAATGGTGCTTTTTGTCTACCAATGCCGTAGTGTTTCCAGTTGCGTCTTTTTAACCAAGTTAACAGAAAGGTTGATACTTTACCAAATAATGTTAAATCCCTATTTTCTATAAAGATTTATGTCTACTCGGTCTCAAAATTAACTTTAAGTTTCTACAAGCTACTAGTTATTAAAGAAACATGATATTTGTCATCTGCTTTGTCCTCCTTTTTTGTGAATCTTGCTCAAGAGAAGAACTAACAACTCTCTACAGCCATTAACAGAAATTAAAAATACCCAACCCACTCCCTTTTCTGACCTGACCTTGCTGATAAGTTATTCAACCTTTTGTTTTGAATTTTGTAGCTTTACGTATTTGTCCCCAGTATTCAGAGCAAACTCTCAATGAAACAATTTTAGCCTAAGCATTGTCACAAACAAACCAGTAACTTAATTAAAAAAAAGACACTGACAGTGAGTTTCTTGTTTTTCTTCATGTAGCAGGAGAAAGGAAGCGTTTTCAGTGGAATGTTCAAGAAGTCTCCCAAACTCTCTGAAGCCTCTCAACTGGAGGAGGTAAAATATTTAAATACTAAACTGTCACTTTGAAAGCCTTGGAGCTAATGAACTGTGAGTTTATGGCGTCAACAACATTGTGCACATCCTTTGTTTACTGAATCTTGCAAAACAAGTTTCTTGTTTAACATTTTATGAATTTGAATAAAGAAATGTGATATGGAGCTATGGGAGAAGACTAAATTACTGACCAGCTGTTGGTAAATGATGAGCAGATTACTACATGTGTAAATCTGCATTAACCTGGTTTTGTTTCAGTAACCGTCTTCACTGGTTATGCTCACACAGGTTGAGTAACATTTTTGTTGTTTTTAGAGTGCAGAGTCGTTGCACGGTGAGCTGTCTGCCAGCACTGACAGCCTGTCGGAGAAAAAGGTGAGTCTTCATCATGGAACTGACTGATCCTCCCCACGCACCCACTGAAACTGCATGAGTCACCGTGTAGTCACCACCACCATGAATGTGAGATAAAATATCTGCAGCTCCATTAGGTGGAAGAAAAGTTCCTAATACTGAAATTAAACAAAATACCCTGTTGTCTGCTGCCCTGTAGGAGAAAGGTGGCTTGTTCAGTGGACTCCTCAGAAAGACTCCCAAAACACCTGGAGAGGTACAGCTTGTCAAACACAAGTGCAGTTTTCCATATAGGTGATGCTTTATTGTGCAGCCAAAACATGACGCTCATAGTGTTGGTTTGTTGGGTGTGGTTTTCACTGCATTTTCCCTTTGCAGATGAAACAGCACATAACACGAGAACCAGCAGGCTTTAATATTGGTTTAATTTAGGTTTTTTTTTTGGTTTTTTTTTTTTTTTACAAACATTTAGCCTACCGATACCTTGTGATTCAATCAAATAATCAGCAGATATTGCAATCTGGACATCTATACATGTATAGATCTATCCACTGTGTTGGGTCATTGATCCACATGGACAGGGGAAGCCTGAAGGGGCACAAATGCAATAAACCTTAACTTATTAAGCTATCTCAGACACTCAGGTGCAGGCAAGGTCACAAAACAATTATCAGACATACCCATAAAACAAATGTTTAACAAGAAATAACTGCATACAGAAGTGTCAAAACTATAATCTAAGTACGTCAAATTGCATTGATCGTTAGTTTTCTGTCCCTCTTAAAAAGGGGTGCTGCCTTTACATTTTGCAAAGTTCCCATATGCGGCAGTCTTATTTATTGGCAAATGCAACTAGTTGCCAGCAGGAATGTTTAACGAGTGCGTGAAGTTGGCAAGCGCTAGTTGCTGCTCATCTATAAATGCCTGGGAAGTGCATTTTTAATAATGCGTGGCTGTATCTGTTTATATTTGTTTTAATCTGCTTAAATAATGTCATGGAACCTGGGGCAAATATTATGGAAAAGTTTTGAAAATGCAAAAGTAACAGTGTGTGGGAAACTGGAATATATAAACCATAAAAAACTCCACATGCCACGTATGCTGAACTGAATCAACACATAACAAAATACCACGCGTGCCAACACTATCATAAACAATACAGACAAAGAAAATATTTCTGTAGTGTCTTTGCTAACACTTACCACCTGTAATCACAGCAGCCCTAACATCTGCTGTTTATCAGTTGACAGAGATTCGCTGTCATTCCTACCGCCTCGTCTGCAGTCTGCACTCCATTTGACCAGTTTCATCTGCCCTTGCTACTTTGTAAAGAAAATAGTACCTGAGCATGACCAAAGGGAGCGCAGCCAGTATGATGCATGCTCCCTGTATGTCTGCCAATGTGCTGAAATGCTGTAATGCAGGAGCAGCAGAAATTAATATATGACAGACATGAAAATATTCAAGCACTTTTAATTTTCTTGTAACCCTTTTGTACCATTTTCTCCAGAGCTGCTCACAGTTTTTAATTCTTGTTTCAGGAGAATCTCTCGGCACAGAAAGATCTTTCTGCCAGCAATGACAGTCTGTCTGAGGCTGCCAACACAAAGGTCAGTTTGGTTGTTAGATTTAAGCCACCTTGAGCTCCAGGCAGTTGTGACAGCCATTTCCCGCTATTTTTGATATTATAGAGAAAAAGATTATAAATGGAGAAAATAATCAGCTGATCATTATAAAAAAGATATAAACTTCACTGCAGCCCTACATATGGCTCAGATCTAATGTGGTAATGAAATGGGCTACCTGTATGTAATTTTGATACAGGTAACACCATTCAAGGTAGCATAAAAAAAACATTAAGACAATATAAACAGGCTAAAACAGCTGTCCCACAATACAAAAGACTAAAGACAATATCCTGTTAAGATTCATTTACAGGTATTAGTTTCCAAAACTCCATCAAAATTAAGTACATGGAAAAATAAAATTCAGAAACAAATGTAATTTCACTTCGATGCATTTATGAACTTTTACTGTTTCTTTAAATCTCATTTTATGTTGTTCTAATGCTTTTTTTTTTGTTTATGTAAAGAATCATTATTACTAATAAAAAAATACCTTGATGTACCTGGATACCTGGATGTTATTCAAAAAATGTTATTTGTGTTTCAGGAAAAAGGAGGCGCTTTCAGTGGAAAATTCAAGAAGTCGTCCAGAGTTCTTGACGGCCCTCCCAGAGAGGAAGTAAGAAGTCTGTTTGTCTGGCCTCTTTCAGTTATCTCGTAAATGTGGTGGTGTTTCCCTGTAAACTGAGGCATTAGCTGTAAAAGAAAAATGTCTGTAGTGTGTAACAGGTTGTGATTGTTTATCTTTTCTCAGGAAACACAGTCACAAGATGAACTTTCAGGCAGCATGGAAGCTCTTTCCGAGAACAAAGTGAGACTTTTTTTTATATGTGTGTGTATACATATATATAAATTTATATATTTATAATTAAAATAATAGTCCTAAATACCTTTAGGACACTTTTAGAGAGAGCACTCATTGCCTGAATGTGTATGTTTTAGGAAAAAGGTGGAATATTTAGTGGAATATTCAAGAAAGCTCCCAAACCTGCAGAAGCTGCTCAACCTGAGGAGGTAAAAGTGTAATTTGTCAACCTCTTTCAACATTTTTAATGAAATACAACGGCTGAAAAATGATATTCCAAATGTAAGACCCCAGCAAAAATCACACCATCATCATTTCTTTAGAGAAAATGAAATGTAAAAATTCTATTCCCAATAAAATCGGGACTCATATTGCAATCACAATGTGAAGATTGAAATATTTACGTCAACTTCATTTAGTATTCCCACATTAACATTTGCCTTTAAATCCACTGAACGCTTTTTACAGGACAAGTCTGACAGCAATCTCTCAGCTAGCACTGAGAACTTATCCGAGAGCAAACAGGTCAGTGCATTAAAATCCAAGATAATTAATGGCTTTTCAACAAAACAGCAGTTTGATTTGTTATATTTTAACTACTTCAACATTTTTTTCTCGTGTGTGTCATCAGGAGAAAGGTGGAGGGTTGTTCAGTGGACTCCTCAAAAAGACTCCCAAAGCATCTGGAGAAAAGACAGAGTCACCGGTGAGTGAGTGTTTACTAAATGTGCAGATAGTTTTTTAAACCCGAAACACAATTTCACCCTCTCATCAATTTGTCTGTTTCAGGAACAAGAGGCTCAGAAAGAACTGTCAGCCAGTAATGACGACCTGTCTGAGAATAACACCAAGAAGGTGAGCAGTGTAATGCAACAGAAGCCTGTAGGAAAAAAAATCTGTTGAGGGAACATTCAGTAACAACCAAATTATGTTTCAGGAGAAAAACATTTTTAGCAACATGTTTAAGAAGCCGCAGAAACCAGCAGAGGATGCAGCAGCAGACAAGGTATTGTGATTTGATCAGACTGATTAAACCACTTGTGAAATCTACTGTTACGGAGGATGGAGTGAATATTTGTTTTTACTGTTTTCTGGTTTGAATTCAGGAGCTGGAGGTGAACAGTGAGAAACAGTTGTCAGGTAGCGCCGAGAATCTGTTCGACACGACCGCCCCAAAGGTACATCAGTCTTTAAAAATTAACCCTCTATTTCTGTCTCACTGTGGCTGCTCTCATTATGTCATCATAAACTGAAAACTGATTGCAAACATGAGATTATATGAGATAATTTCTTTGTGTTTTTCCTATCCTGTATGTAGCTGTAGACAAATTTGCATGTGATAAAAAAAATATCTGTTTGCTTCCATGGAGATTGCCATGTTGCACCACCATGTTTCTACAGTAGCCCAGAATGGACAAACCAAACACTGGCTCTAGATAGGGCCATTCACTTTTTTGCATTTTTTGCAAAACAGTGTTTTTTTTTAACGTGAAACCACATTATTCTGTGTTTTTACTGGTTTACATCACCTGGCCTGTTTGTTTTGATGAGGAAGACACCTCTGTGGATAATTCGGCTCTCGGTAAAAACCTTCTGAACTATGAACAGTGAATAAGTTTCAGCTGGATGTATCTGCAGTCGTCACCACTAATTGCCACTAGGGTTGCACCAAAAATGAAAATTTGGGGCTGAAGCCAAAGCCGAATAATATTAAACGCTTGGCCGAATACCGAGTACCGAATACCGAATATCGTTGTTTAGTTTTTCATTCCTTTTTGCAGATGAACCCCCTCCAGATTAGTGTTGTCATGGTACCAAAATTGGGACCTACTGTACGATACCAGTGAAAATATCACGGTTCTGAGTAGTATCACGATACCACAGTGAAAATGAGGAAGATGTGCCTTTTGTCATTTATGAAAAGATAAATCACTTTTCTATAACACATCAATGATATTTCAATGTAATAAATTACTTATTGACTTATTCATACTTCAAAAACAGCATCAATAAGTGATTAACATAGGGGGGATCAAAATAAAATAAATAAATAAAATCAGAATCAACCAGCCACCCTCCTCCCCTTCATAAGTAAATAACAGTCCCTAAAGTGCGGTGAGGTTTGTGGGCCATTACCTGCCACGTTTGGCAGAAATGTGAACGGCTCGTTTCTCCTCTGACACGCAACATAACCTGTGTTCGGCTGGCTCGGCTGTTCAGGTACTACTGGGCAGTCATGACGCCAAGAAGAGGATATTATTGGAGCCGGTAAGCTGATGGCCGCCGTATTTGACAGGAATACATTACTGTCTGTGTCTGTGACCCCCGTTCAACCCACAACCGGTGGGATTCGCCTATCATTTCTGCTGCTGGTTGAAATCTGTAGGCAGCTCGCACAGCGTGCTGAATGATTTAAGCCTATTTTGCTCGCTCAAAACTATTTTTAGTCGCAAATGCGAGTGCGGTGACGGAAGGATCGCCACACTGCCAACATTTTACTCCACCCGTCACGGCACGCTGTTTGATTGCGTTATCAAACACACTGGTATTATTCGGCCTTGCTTTTAACTTATTCCGCCGAATACCGAATGTGTGTTTTTTTGCAATATTCGGCCGAATATATTCGGTTACCGAATATTCGGTGCATCCCTAATTGCCACTAAATCCTACACACTGCTTCTTTAATACCCTTTGTGTTTTTTTTAAATTCACTAACAGTGGGGGCAAAGTCTGGTTCATTGTGATCTTGGGAGCACATGAAGCTTTTGACTCTTGATTCTCTTCAATTTTTCTTTTGTTTCTGAATGTTTTCATTTGAGAGAAATAACAAAAGACCTGTGTTCCAGGAGAAAAAAGGAGGCCTGGCCGGCATCCTCAAAAGATCAGCCAGCATTGACAGCCCATTTGATGAGGTCAGTGTCCACCCTGAACAAACACTCACAGCAGCATCCTCCCTATAGTTTAACAATAATGTCTCCACAGTGTTGCCTCACACATGACAACAATGATCCTTTGACACAATTATGTTTGCAAAGTCATGAGTTACTTACAGAATCTACAGTGCGTTTCAAGAGACTACAACTTAACATTTTTATGGTGTGCTGAAATTAACCCAGTGCCTGGTTGAATGTAGCCAAGTACATTTACTCAAGTACAATTTTGAGGTACTTGTTCTATGATGTATTTCCATTTTCTGCTACATTACATTTCTACTCCATTACATTTCAGAGGGAAATATTTTTACTCTTTTTTTACATTACCTCATTTAGCTGTAGTTCTCTGGTCTGTTCAAGGTCAACATGTAAATCAGATCAGTTTAGAAAATGTTGTGCATTGTTATAAATTAAACTACATAACAGTGCATTAAGTAGTTGAAATTAACTCTGCCTTGACAACATTAAAATGTTACATAAATGCATCAACAATAATAACACTCTGAGTGGGGTCATTTTGCATATGGAGTAATTTTGTACCATAATTTTAGTAGATTTTGATGCTAATGCTCATGTACTTTCACATAGGTAAGAATGCAGGACTTTTACTTGTAACAAAGAATTTCAGTACTATGGTATTATAACTTTTAATTGAGTAAACAATCTCAGTACTTCTTTGACCACTGCTGCAAGGTAGAATGTAAATAGACCGTACGTCTTTTTGAAACATGGTGCAATTGGAGATACCTGACCACACCATAAACACCCACTTGTTGAGTCTTTAAAGCTTTGTTTTGCACTCTTCATGAGCCAACTGAGAGGAGAAACTTTGCACTCATTTGCATTTTCACTTCTCAGGAGAAAGGCGGGCTGTTCAGTGGACTTCGCAAGAAAACACCCAAAGTGTCTGGAGAAGAGGCAGCTGCAGAGGTAAGTGCATGACTAGTTACACTGTTAGCATAACTGTCTGAGGCTGTTATTATACATATTTATTAACTGTCCATTTCTCTTCTTTGTTTCCTCAGGACAAAGACGACCAAAAGGAGCTCTCAGCAAGTAATGACAGTCTGTTTGAAGACACAAAGGTACTGTGTTGGCTCAAAACAGGATCATCAGCACTGTGATATATTGATAAATGTTTATTTTAATACACTTAAATGTGCAATTATACATTTATTTACATTTTTTCCATTTATTCAGCTCATGCTTAAAAAATGTCAACATGTTAGTACTGTGTTTTAAATCATACACATAACTATGACACATTCAGATACTCCTGATGTAGATTTACTGTCACTTACACAGTGTGCGTTTTATTTCAGGAGAAAAGTATTTTCAGTGGCATCTTTAAGAAGACTCATAAACCAGCAGAGGGGACTACAACAGATGAGGTACAGTGATAACCATTTGACAGAAAAGTTAACATTATATGACATTTCAGTACTTTGCGTTTGTTTTGCTGTTTTGAATTTTTTGTTTTCTGTGGGTGCATTCAGGAATTAAACAACGATAAGAAGTTATTTGGCAGTACTGAAAATCTGTTGGACGCAAACACATCAAAGGTACAAATGTTGTCCCACTGTCACAGTCTCAGCTTGTTCTTGATTCTACTGTTCATTAATTTAATTTTGATATGTGATTTTTTTTCATATGTTTTAGGAGAAGACTGGCGGACTGGCTGGGATCTTCAAAAAGTCTCCCAAACCAGCACCACGCTCAATTGCTACACAGGTGACCAAATAAACTCATTTTGTTTTTGTGTTTTTGGCAGTGATGTTTTTGATTGCTGGTTATTTAGCTCTCATTTGCATTCATTTACATTTTCAAGACACTCACCTTGTGGAGAAGTCTTCTTCAACAAGTTAAAACAAACCTATTTATTATTAAAGCTCCTTTCTGTTTTCCAGGATCCTCTCAGTAACATGAAGGATTTGTCTGCCAGCTGCGACAGCCTTGCAGAAAGTGATGAGGTGAGAGCCACTCTGTTTTTGGATGTCCGGTCAGTTTTATTTATATACCCCAAAATCACAAATTTGCCTCAGTGGCCTTTACAATCTGTCCAGCATATGACACTTTCTGTCCACGGACCCTCGCTTTGGAGGAGAAAAAGCTCCCCCCAAAAAAGCTTTAACAGGGAAAAAATGGAAGAAACATCAGGAAGACTACCTGAGGAGGGATCCTTCTCCATGGACAGACAGACATGCTATAGATGTTCTGTGTAGATAGTAATACACGTGGCAATGCTGAAAGCAGCAGTGCCAGTGTACATTCATGACATCTGAATATTTTTGAAGCAGTGACCACGCTGGGAGCACCGTGTTTAGGTCAAAGGCCGAAAATCTAAATGAAGAAAGGCTCTGCACGTCTACATCTTATGAAATTTAAAATATTCAAGCCAAGTTTTTTTCTGTCCATTCTCTAGATTCTTTGTCAACAAACATTTAAATTAGATCTCAATGCCATCATTTACAGTTTTACATTTACTTTCCAACATCTGAGTAGGTTTTGACCGTGTTGAACTTGCCTACTATAAAGTAAGTGAAGTCATGCTTTGTTTTCTGTTTGTTCCTGAATTTTTAAGGAGGATCTTTCAGCGCTTAATGAATGGTCGACCAATAAAGATAATCTTTTAGAAGCTACAAACGCCCAAAAGGTGAGTCTTGATGTAAAGGTATGATTCTATGTGACTGTATCTTGACGTTTTTGTGATTTACATGAATGCCTCATCTTATGTTTTTTTTTGTTTGTTTGTTTGTTTTTGCAGGAGAAAAAAACAGGGTTTGCTGGAATATTCAGGAGGACGCCCAAAGCAATTGAACATCAGGTATAAATATTATTGGCACTAAGAGGCATGAAATGTACATATCAACGTAACACCAACATATAACTCGTACAATTAGCATTAGTTAAACACACCTATCACACCCACAGTAGGCATCACCAGGAACACATTTTACCCTGATGACACAAACACACACTCACAAAGTGAAGACAATATCAGTCGTCTCTACATTGTCACAAGTGCCAACAATAGACGTAATACTAGTAACAGTAGTCCCTATAAACTTCCTGATTATGTGCTAATTATCTCTTTCATTATTTGCAGGAAAGTGAGGACATGGAGGAACCAGGAGGAGGCGGGCTGAGACGCAGGAGAACCATCAAGAAAAAAAAACGAGTAAGTTGTTGTTGTTGTTGTTGTTGACTTAAAAGACGTAATAGAAGGTAGCTGGAGCAATAACCAAAATGTATTTTGTGTTATATTTGACAATAAAAATACCACCTTAATGGTGACAGGAGCTGAACTTTGAGATTATTTTTCTCTTTAGTTCTTTTTCTCACTGACAAGCTTTTCTTTTCTTGTTTTGTTTCTCAGGTTGTGTCATTCCGAGTCAAGCGAACACTTCCCAGAATACCCAAGCTTAATCTAACTTCACAGGTACGTGCTGATCTCCCCTAACTCTACCTTACTTATGACTCACTTTGCTGTTTTGCACCCCACTTCTGTTATTTAATTATATCACTGCAAAGGCAGTTATGGATGTGAACATGCAGACCATTTTCTATTTTTTTTTAATATTAAAAAGCTTGTAAAAAAGCTTAAAATAAAGTTTATTTACTTTACTTGGACCGAGTTTTATTAGTCTGATCAGTCCAAGACGTTATTAAAAGTTATCCTGGGGAATTTTTTTTTTAACGGACACATGTTTTGTTCTGTAATTCATATTCCTTTTACTTGGTTGTCTTGTTTATGTGTGTATTAATTCTGAGGTGAGCTTTTTACTGATTTAGTGACATTAATCTTTATTTTCTTCCTCCTCAGACGCCAGACACTGTGCCTATTATTGAGGAGACTGTTGAGCTGCAGGAGCTGAACCCAGCACAGGTTTGCATGAAGATATTGTAAAGTAGATATACAGAAAAACGTTTTAGTCAGGTTCACAAATCTCCAATCCAAGACTGAAACCAACCATACATATTACATATTTTATATATTTATCTTAACATCTGGTTTTGTGAACAGTTTATCTTGCAGCTGTGAAGTTAACTGATTTTTGGTTGACAAAAATAAATAAATGAATTCCTTCAAGTCCAACAGAGTCTGAAGATTCATAAACACACTTATAAAAAATGTTTAATACATGAAAATGGAAGTTGATATAAAAATCATGCAGGTCCACAAGCATTGCTGACTAAATGAAAATGTTCAAATAACTATTCAGTTATTTTAAAATCTGAAACATAACATCATGCCATGTTAATTATGTAATTAGACACTTGATAAAATCTGTAAATTAAATCAGCTTAAAAGAGTCTTTTAATTACAGCATGTCTTTGTTGTACTATGCATATTTTTTCAATAATGTCATTGTTAGTGTGATACGATTAAAGTGTCATTTAGTTGTGTATTTTGTTTGTGAAGCACAGCCTTCCTGGTACCAGTCACCACTCTACATCTGCAGCCTGTAAAGTGGTCATGAGTTAGAATTTAGGAAGTTAATAGTAGGACATACTGCAGTACAGCACCATAAAGGCATGTTACTGTGTGTGACAGTAATTACATGGGAAACAAACCCTTTGCTGTATGTCAACTCTGTACAGACTGGTGAGACTCAGTGTCCACATGATGCTGACAGACACAGAGAGAAAGAGGTAGTGACAGAATTCAGCCTTTAAACTAAATTTTGTGTCACAAAGTTGTGCTTATTGTTTGTTTTTCAGGAGAGCACAGTAGAGGTCCAGCCTGTGGAGATGATGGCTTATCCTACTGAAGGCATCCCTCTGGAGGCTGAGCAGGTGTGTTTAGGGTGCTGTCACACCGGGAGTTTGGTTCATTTGGTCTAACTTTTATTTAGTGTTTGCTTTACTGTTTATTATATGTACATTTATGTTTTTTTGCCAGAAAGAGCTCAAAAAGAAATAATTAATTAGATGCGTAATAAATAATTACTTTTCTTAGACTGAAAATTGACTGTGCGTTACGAATAGTGACTAACAGGTGGATACAGAAGGTAAAACTGTGGGCTCACTATGTCACACACTTGGACTTTGTAAACGGAGTAGGATACAGGCACAACACACAGCAGTTGTTACGGCCTCTAAGTATTTGATTATTCAGGGAAAATCTCTGCAGTCACATGCTGATGCACATACTCTACATGTTTCCATGAATTACTTTTTAATAAATAAATAAATTATATTTACATTTTCATTGACAAAAGTCCCTCTTTTTAGGAAAGCGATGAATTGATAGAATGGTGGAACACAGTCAAAGGTCAGTATGAGTGTCCATCTATTGTTTGTTGAACTGCTCCACCGCTGATACCACACACACACACACACACACACACACACACACACACACACACACACACACACACACACACGCACTAACACTTATAACGAAACACAATTTGATGTATTTGCTCAATGTACTGACTCTATTATCTCTGCGGCCGGTTTCCAGGTTGGGCAGAGTGGAACGAGACCTCAAATACACAGGATGATGATGAGGAAACGTAAGCATAGTCTCTTTTCTTTTAATAACTTTTTAGTTAAAATAAATGATGATAGTATTTTGGCATTCTGAGGACATTTTTAAGGTAGCATTACTGTTTGATTTCTGTTTTCTTATCCAGGATATCTGTCAGACTCGTAGCAAACACTGTCACTATTGTTATCTACTGTAGCTTGGAGGCTCTACTCACAATTGCCAAGTGTCAGTTTTAGCAAAAAAATGAATTAACTTAAATAAATTAATCATTTTATTGGTTAATTTATCCATCAATTTTCTGCTGCTCATCCTGGTCCAGGTCATGTTAATATAATTAAATCTATTAATAGTAATCATTGTTAAACACTGCTGGAAAGTAGTGAAACAAATGTGATCATTCTGAGCCACATTGGTCCTACTGGTTTTCAATCATAATGTCATACTTTTGTCCAGTAGGATCATGAAACAGGTAATAAATGGCATTCTGTGCTATTATGTGAGGTCTTAAATAGTTTCAATTTGTAACTTGGTGAGCCCTGCAGAAACCCTGTTGTAACTTTGGGGTTGAACTGATAAGTGTAAATATTCTAAGCGCTCATATTTGCTGTGTCCACCTGCACAGTCTTGTGAGTTTCAAGCCTTCACAACTTTCATGTGTGTCTCCAGGGCAATGGAGCAGGCAGCCGATCGTGTCTACATGGCAGCCTGTCTGTTTGTACGTCTCTTCAACCAGCGGGGGGCATCTTTACAGCAACGCATCCTGGAACTTATGGCTCTGGCTGATGCTGCAGATGAATTCCACAAAAAAACGACGTCAGCCGCTGTGGGTGGAGGAGTGGCCAGTGTCGCAGGCAGCGTGGCAACAATCACCGGGCTCATTCTGGCGCCTTTCACTTTCGGTGCCTCTATTATTGTCACGGCGGTGGGAATCGGTGTAGCGACAGCAGGCAGCATCACCTCAGCAACGGCAAATATCACAGACACAGTTCACTCCAACATGGATCGTAAGAAGTTGGAGAAGATGATCCAGGGCTACCAGGAGGAGATCAAAGACATCAGGGAGTGTTTGGAGTTCGTGCAGGTGAGCAAATGTTTGAGTTTGTACTTAGAAATATAACACAGGCTTTAGCAGATTTAGCACCTTTAGCAGCAGACTTCCTTGGTGAGTGAAGGAGCAATACAAGAGATCATTCCAGTCAGGTGCTATCAGACTTCACAGCTCTGCTTTTTGCATATCCAGAACATTTAGAAATCACTTGAAAAATTAGGGAAGCATACTGTGATTTTTGACTAAATTTTTATTCATCTGTATTTGAGTGATTTGAGTTCAGTGTGGGAAGAGCTTAGTTATCTTAATAGTTAAACCAAGAGGTGTGTACTAGTATTATTACCCAGCTTTCCATTTTCCAAATTTCCATTGTTGCAGTAATTAAACCAGCCTTTTACCCACAGGGGTTTCTTTCATTTACTTCCATGTTAAAATGATTTTGTATGGTTGGCATTTTCTTTCCACCTTAAAGATGGTCTTCTTCTTCTAAAATGATACAACATAATCTGACAAATAAAGAATAACATCAGAATATTAGAATGTAGGTTATTTATTTTATATTTATTTATGTTTTGATAGATTATTTTATCCTTTTTTCCCCTGGCAAAAGAGTGTAAAAAAGTATAAATTTTAAAATAAAGGGAAAACACCCAACAATATTAGTGTCAATGCAAAGTTATTTATTGAACAATGTCTAATTTCTGAGATAGATCTTAAACTTTTTTCTGTCTCTGTGTCTCTTGTAGGCAGGTATGGACACCCTGGAGGAGTGGGACTTTGAGAAATACTCAGAGAGCGCAGCAAAAAAGGCTCTGAACCACAACCTCAAGCACGTGATGAAGGAGGGCGGCCGTGCTGGAAAAGCCCTGATGATCAACACAGATAAGCTCGTCGGCATTGTGCAGATTTTAGGCGCTGCAGGTGGCGTTGCCAAAGCTGCCAAGGCTATCAGCGTCACCACAGGTGTCATGTCAGCCCTCTTTCTCGCTCTGGATATTTTCTTTCTCGCCAAAGACTCCCACAAACTCCGTAAGGGCGCCAAAACTAAGTTCGCCACCAAGATCAGGGACGTATGTAAAGAACTTCAAGATGGCTTGCTGGAGCTGAACAAGGTGAAGACACAGCTGCAGAAGACCATGGATGGCATTGAGGTGGAGGAGTATGAGGAGATTGAGGAGGTGGAAGAGGAAGTTGACGACGATTTTGAGTCAGATCCAAAGAAGCTGGCTGAGCTTGAGCAGGAGCTGGACATCCTGGAGGCAAAATTGGACAAGAAGGTTGAGGAGGAGCAAAGGAGGATTAAAGAGGCGGAGAAGGAAAATATGAAAAGTAAGAAGGAGAAAAAGGAAGAGAGCATGAAGGAAAAAGGAGAGCCAGAGGAAAAGAAAGACAAAGAGGAAACAGAAGGGAAGGATGCTAAGACAGAGGGAAAGAAGGAAAGTAAAAAGGGAATAGGTGAAGAAGAAAGCAAGACTGATGAGGAAAAGGAGCAGAAAAGTGAGACTGTCAAATCAGCCAAAGAGGGAGATTTGAAAGAACAATCTCGAAAAGGGAACAAAGAGAATAAAGAAACTGAAAACCGCATTACAGCTGGGAAAGAAAAATATGAGAGCAGGCGAGACCAGGGAAAGGAAGACAGTGGTACAAATAAAAAGACAGATGAGAAGGAGAAAGAGAAAAATAAAATGGGAAAAGAACAAGAGGAAATTAAGAATAGATTAGGTGATTCGAAACGAGAGGAACGAAGTGGGAAGGCATATTCTGAATGGATCAAGACAGAGAGAGAGAGTGAAAGGAATAAGAGCAGCAAAGAGGATGAAAGAGAGATGAAGCCTGAAGGGAGATCAACAAATAAAGAGAAAGAGGCGGACAGGGAGAGTACAAGGAGGCACAGCAGCAGGAGCGATAAAGATCGACCTGACAGGAGTGAGAGAGAAAGCAAACATGTAACGAAAGAAACTGATAAGAGAAGAAGCAGCAGCAGGGACATACAACACAGCGAGAGGATGGAGAGCTGGAGGAGGCCAGAGGAGGACAGAGGAGTGAGGGACTGGAGAGCTGAGATGGCAAAGGGTAGAGAAGAGAAGAGAAAAGGAAAAGAGACAGAGAGAGGGACTGAAAGGGAAGATCATGGGAGAAGCGACGCGAGGAAGGAGTCGCATCGAAGTCACGAAGCGGCAACAAGGAGGGAGCATTCGGAAAGAGAGTGGGGGAGCAGGAGGGAGGAATCTGACTCAAAGAGGAGCCACCACAGGAGAGGAGCAGCTCAGCACGATGAGCACAGGGAGGCGGGAGATGGGAAACGAGGGAGCAGGATCGAGAGCGCGAGGAGGAAGTTTGAGAGAGCAGGGGCAGAGGAGGAAGAGGAGAGGGGGAAGAGGAAAGAGGACCATGAGAGGAGACGGGGTGACAGGAGGGGGAGTGACAGAGACAGAGAGCATCAACACAGCCACCGAGGATCTCGACCTCACTCCAAGGCCCCGCTGGAAGACGGTCTTTATATTTAGTATCAAAGAAGTTATATGTGGTATTTTTAAACTTAGATACACTATTATCATGTGAAAGGTCGGATCTGTATTATTTTAAGACCAACTGAAATTAACTTGCCAAAGAAATGTTCTTGCCGAGTCGAGTTTCTGCTACTAAAAATTTCTGATTATTAATTAATTCAGTCATGCTGGCTAGGCAATCAAGAGTCCGGTTTGTAAGATTTACTCCAAATGTTATGTGAAGCAGAGGATGGAGAGGTTTTACAGGACAGAGAGGGGAAAACCGGTAATGCTCATTAAGTCAAATCTGGTATGAGGAAGCCTTCATACTTTGGTTTTCTACTGCTACGTTCATATTACAGGGCTTAATACTCTCTGAAACGTCTCAGTCAGGAGACACAGAGAGACAGTTCTTCCAAACCTTAGCGTGCCCAGGGCTACATTCCAATATATCTGTGGGTGCCTCACGACAACACTGTCATGGCATTTAGGCAAGATGTCCCTGTCAGAAAGCATTTAGCACTCGGGCTCTATTGGTGACTGGGGCAGCCTCCTGTTGTAGTGGTACTGCTTCTCTGGTTCCGCCAGACTATTTCAGCACCATATGGAGAGTGATCTGCGCCTGCACAGTGAAGTATGATGTGGAAAAACACACACGAATTCTGATGTGACCATTCTCACAGCGGTTGCATGGCCAGTGATCACATATATGTCAGATTTAGGACCACATATAAATGTAGCCCACATCTGATTGGAAAAAAAATAAATTTCTGTGTTCACACTGTTCTGTGTTACACGAGAGCAAAGAAATAAGGTTTGGGCCACATTTGCTTGTAATGTGAACGTAGCCTATCTCTTGTGTTTAAACTTTGTGTCGTTTGTGTGTAAAAACTGGGCTGTTGCATGTATGTGCAAAGCTGAGGCCGTATTTTTCCACATAAACTAGTAAGAAACATAGTGAATTCAAGTTATACGTTGAAATGTTTTTAACTTCCTAAGAGGAGTCTGACAGGAAAAGGTTGGAGACTGCTTGGTTGATGAACTAGCAGCAACCACTAAGTCTTTCAGTGTACACATGGGCATGTCAATGTTAATGCACATCTGCAGTTGCTAAGCAGAAAAACACTGAACCTCTCCTTTAATTGTGAGAGATCACTGATGACAACACTGTTCCAGGGTCACGGCTCTTTGCCGAAAAGCCTTTTCATCAAAAGTTTTGGGTTTATCTCAACCAAAGAGAATAAAGACCCTGTGTGTAGAAATGTTATGCAATTATGACTTCTCTCTAAATAATTTTCTGATATTATGCTCAGACAAAAGTTGAGGAGGGCAATAAGCTGCATTTATCAATTTCAGCTAAAGTGTCTTTTTGGATAGTCCCACAAGGGGGCGCCAAAGTCAGTAATATTCAAATCCTGTACTTACAGAAAGAGTTTGTGTTTTTACTACTGACAGAAATCTATAAAGCAGATTTCCTGCAAAATCTCACCTTGATGCAAATGATGTCAAAGTTGAGGCTGCTACTATTGTTTATGACTTCTTTATTCATGTTGTGATAAATCTAATGCATTTAAATGTATATTTAAAATCTTATCATGTCTCTGAAACATGGTGGTGTCTGCTACTTATTTATAGTTCTGGTGTTTCAGGGTAAAACTAGACACTTTCCCCCTTAGTAGGACTGTTTAGGTCCATATTGTGCCTTTCATATTGTGTTTGTATTGTACTGGCTGGTGGACCAGTGTTTTTATTTCCTTTTTTTCATGCTGTTGTTATATTGCAGGTAGCACACTGGCTCTGGGAAATGTAGCTGGATGTTAGAATAATAATTGCAGTTTCTATTAAAAAAATCATCCCCTGTTTAGCTTTTTCTTAAACTCGCCTGTTACTGACAATTTTCACTCCGTGCACTTTAACCAGCCGTTGCCTTCCTCATGTCAAGTTTAATGTATTTTATATGACTTCTTAATGTGTTTGGAATCTTTAGCTATGGTTTACTTTTTCTGTTTTCATTACTGGTGTCTTCTGTTTTCTGAGATTATATATGTTCACTGTATGTATTCACTGTATGTATTTTTATATGGGTAAATATCTTCTTTGGTGCTGGTTTCTTATTGAACAAATAAATTATTAGTCATTGAAATATGTTGCTGTTTTGGTTTTTTGATTTTGAATGTCACTTTTCTATTATTTTTCTTTCTCCTGCTCCTCGCTTAACTGTACAAATTTAAACCCCACTACTTTATAAAATAGGTCATCAATTTCACATCTGCAAAAAATTTTATAGACTCTTGATACTATACATTCACACATAAAAACAAAAATAAATAAGAATGCGCTGGTTTGGGGATTTTCATATATTTTCAAATCCATATGAGATTCAAAAAGATTTGTTTTGGGCTGTAAAAGCTGATCACCACTGTGGAGTGATGGAGAACCTAACCCGGAATTCATTTAAGATCTGCAACCTTGCAGTATCATCTCGTGCAGAAATTCCCAACCACAGACACTTGTACTCAAGGAAGCACCTCTGCAGTTGACAGTGGGTATGTGTATGTTTTTTAGAGGTGTAACACTTAAACGCTACATGGCTTTACTTGACCTCATACTTCATTTGACTTAAATTAAACGTCCTCGTTCGTGGACAATTTTATGTGCTATCTAGTGGTAGTAAGAGCACAATACACGAATCCATGCAAAAACAAGACGGCAGCATCTCTGCAAAGTCAGTCTGGCTACAAATTTGACCAGTTTTAGTAGCAGTAACACTAAGACACTTGTAATTAGGAAGTACTTGTTTTTGTCATCTCATTTGAGGACATTGGGACTTAATTATCATTGACAATGTTTAGTTTTTTTATACTTAAAAGGCACTACTGGTCCCAAATAACTAGGAGAGAGGAGCTCAGGTCTCAGGGTAAAGGGGCTCAATTATGTGGTCACCAAAATGAACCCAATCTTTACTGTAGGCTTTTGTGTTCTTCAAACTGTGGTTCTTAAATTGTATTTTCCCTTCATGTATTGTACTTATAGTTAAGATGGGAAAAAAGCTAAATATGTCAGGAAAATACCAGAAGATGGCAGTAGGGCACTCTGAGCCTGCACAACTGCCTCCCCTGAGAGCTAAGCAGCAGATTAATAAGTGACAGCAAGTTTATTTTTCCCTAAGTACAGGGTTACAGGCAGCCTTACTTACAGTCTGTGTATCCCTCCATCTGACATTGTAGATATTTATGTTTACTGTAAGAGCTGGGACATGGTTCAGGGGCCATGGTCTGTAAATCCTGGCAATTAAATTTGGATTTGTGTTCAGTGTTAGGACAAGTACTGTCTGGGATGTGAATCTCAGTGCAAATGCAGTAAACAAAAAAAAAACTGCTCCACTGATCCACACAAATTCAACTAGCTATATTAACTAGACTAGGCCCTACATACAGCTTCTCCTCAGTAACCTGTGAACCCTACAAGTACAGAGGATGTTTGGGCAGCCAGAAAAACTGTTGCACTGAGGGTGAGGTGTGGAATATTTTGTTTAGTTTTGGTGCATTTTAACCATTTTTTTTGTCAGATGTGAGCTGTGAAAGAATCCTGCACCCATCTGGGCCTTTGACCACACTGTTGGTCTGTGTGTGACAGGTCAGCGCCAACCAGCGGGTAGTGCAGGGTGGTGAACACATCAAATTTCCACCCATGTGATGTCAACCATTCATGATTTTAAAATCCTCCCTACACACGAATGCATCAGTAATAATAATCCAACATATTAATATATAATAATATAACAACCAGGGAGCATTTTGCTTAGTAATGAGTGATACTTAACATCCTGCTGATAAAGCTTCTGTATTTAAAGAACAATTTTGAATGCAGGACTTTTACTTGTGAAAACAAACAATTATTTTTATTTTGAGGTATTTCTGCTTAAGACAGTATAGTGATTGCGGTAAAGTACTTTGGAAATATTATTTGAAAGTAAAGATTGGTAGATGTTTTGCAAAGCTTTCAAAAATAAAAAAAAAGATTAAGTAACTACAATAAAACAAATTATTCGGTAAATGCAAAGTAAAGCCATAACCTTGTGTTTGTCTAAATGCACACTCGCCCTGCTGTTTTCAGTTAATCTATCTGCTCAGTTTGAGGAGCTGAAGGAGCTGCTGGGATTTACTGAGCTCACCAACAGAAAGAAAATGTAAGCTGCTGTCAGTCAAACAAAATTCAGTCAGCCACACCTGTGTGGTTTTACTGTGTGTCTGTATGCCCTAAATAACTGATTCTCAACACTAATTTACACAAAACAGCTAAACATTGAAAACGAAAGTCGTCCTGGAGATCATAAAAAACAAACTGTTGAACAGAAGAATAATAAAAAAAAAAGAACAGGAGCAACATTCGTTGTTTTTAAGTCGTGGCTTTATTTAACAAAGGTGGCAATAATTTAATCTTATCTTAATCTTCTCTTTTCTTATGAGTGAGGACATTTTTTTTAACATGAGCACTGTGAGTGTGTGCAGTACTTACATTATGACTCATTTATATTATAGCTCTTTTAAATCCTTTTTGTAAAGGTTAATTGATTCGCAGTTAAGCGGAGGATGTTTAATTGGAAATATACCAGTGATAGGTCTCTCTTTTTTTCCAAACATCAACATTTGCAACTTTATTTACAGGGCAATGTCAAAAAGTATTTGATGAACTCAACTGTCAAAATAAAACAGATTATTAGATTAGTTTCTGTAGAAGAAATGGAACATCCCAGTGAAGTGAAATGAACAAAAGGAAGTGAGTGTCTCTGCAGAATCATATTTCACATGTTCACAAGTCTCAGATGACAGTTATGTCAAAGAATGAGGAAGTGGAAAGAAACGTTTGCATCACAGATTTCCAACAGTCTCTATTGTTTGTCTGTACATGTTGTTATTGTGATTACCACTGTCAGTAGCTCAAGTTGTTGACTTATGTTTATGCTGAAAACATTGTTTATACATTGATGTGAACATTTTCACAGAAAAAAAAAAATGCAAATTTAGTAAGATATCCCTGAAAAAATATATATATTTAGACACTTTGCATGTCCTACAGTTTAAGTGCTACTAAAATTATTCATGTATAGAATTGTGCGTAATGTTTTGTAGATGAGACTTTTTTTAAGACTGTTACTACCGTTGATTAATGATTACTGCTACTTTATACTACTACTCCACAACATTTTGGAAGCCAATATTGTACTTTCTGCTCCATCATATTTATTTGCTAACTTAAGTCACTTGCTACTTTGCAGATTCAGATTATTACACAATATGAAATATAAATCAGCTAAAACATTTGAATGTATTATTATGGATTAAGCCACCTGGCAGTATATAAAGTATGTCAGATTAGTTCCACCATGACGAGCTGCAACGTCACTCATGCTTGCACATTAATTCATCAATAATTATAATCCAGCGATGTTAGATATATAATTCTGTAATACCTATTCTGCATGAGTAGGCCTACTACTGGAAAGTTAAAGGAACAGTTTTTAAGATTTAGGGGGATTTTGTGGCATATAGCTGTGAGGATTGCAGATTGCTACCAGCTGAATCTTCTCCTGATTAAAGTTCCTTCCTGTATTTGTACAATGCAGTGACTCTCATGGTCGCACAGTCCTCGGCCGCTATTTCCAGTTTGAAACGTGGTCCCTCCCCTTCCGCTACGCAGCTAAGATGGCGACTAATGAGAGTGAGAAGTGTCCATAGTTCCACACTCAACTTCTTCACTGTTTTGAGTGCACCATCTGGGTACTCGTAGCGCACTGCATTTTTCCATACTTCAGTACTCAAAATATTAAGTGTAAGTACAGAAGTACGGGATTTGAGACATAGCACCAGTTTCATTCCGAAGTTGCTGAATAGCGGCATTTCAGCAGTGACTTCTGCTGTCAGACACCGACGAAAAAAGCACTTCTTTCATGTTGGCATGATACACGGCCGGGTGCTACCAGAGTGTAACAGTGCCTGATGGCATCAGGGGGAAAACGTGGCCGGACAACAACTTAACTTAAGGGGGTGAAAAAGTCTAAGTAGGGCAGATGGGAGGAGGGTTGGTTGATGGGTCCAACAGTCACCGACTTTCACCCAGGAGGCCAGTGTTCACTTCCTGTATGAATGTAAAACCAAACCCTGTTATTTTTTTAACCTAGCCACGTGCATTTTGTTACCAAAACCTAACCGCATGCATGTGTTGGCTATACGTAACCATGTGTGTCTGTTGTTGAAGGGGAAAAAAAAGGCAAATGACCCTATCTAGGGTCAGTGCTTGATTTGTCCGTCCTGGGCTACCGTAGGAATATGAAGGTGCATCATGGCACTAAAGAAAACATACCTATTATATTATATTCTGTTTCTGCTGAGTTCTTCTTCCACCACTGATTATCACCATAGTTAGCTTAGCATGTTGGCAACAATAGGTATGGCTGATAAGAACATCACTGACTTTGATATTACGACTTGTATGGTATTTTTAAGTCATCGGAGACCCATTGTGTCCCATCGTACTTATAGCACAGCATGTGTGTGGTACAAACTCAATTTGAATTTCAAAATGCTCAGTATTAAACACTGACTGACTGTGAGTGAGCTCTTTTACGATGACCTAGTTCACTCCTGTCACAGTTTTAACTCAGAATCACTGTGTTTTCCTTGGGGAAATGCCTCTCTAGCTGCAGTTATACAATTCGCAGCATTTGCACTCTCTCTTTCTTTCTTGGTATTTGTCCCATCTCTCTTTACGTTGCTCACAAAAAGGCAATGCTGACTTAAGGTGTGTTTTTTGGTTAAACAGTCCAGACCCACAGAACAAATAGAATTACTCAGAGAGCTGATAGAGGTGGTGATATCATAACTCCAAACTCTGCAGTCTGTTTGATGAGGGATCAAATGAATATGTTTTAAAATGAATTTCCTCAAGAGATTTTAAATACCCACCAAGGACAAACCTGTCATGATGTGGCCACAAGTGCTTGGTGGAAGCCTGAATGTTATACTATTAAGAAAATATTACAGAGTGCGTTTCCCAGGGGTTTATGGTACAACTGCCCTAAAGCTGAACTTAATGGCCGTCAAGGTGAGCATAATGTATGTCAGGACTGGTGAAAAATTTTATCTAATGAAGAAATAAATTCAAAAAGTGCAAAAATGGCTCTGTAGCGCCACCTAGAATGACTGAATCACTAAAATGGCCGCTGCTGCCAGTAGGAATGTCGTAGGAAGACCAAACCAAAACAGCCGTGTTCGTTTCATCAAGACCTACAAATCACGTGCTCGCACCAATGACCTAAATCCAACAGGAAGTGAGGTATTTCCCTTTCAAAGTAAAATTTTCCTCAAAAACAAGAAATTCCTTTAAAAATCATCTTCTCCTAAACCGTTCATCGTATCGGCCTCAAATTCGCACACATTATCGATCAATTGGTCCTTGTCAATTATTCTGCGTGAATTATCAGCCATTTGAAGGGTTTGGATTTAGTGGCCTCTTTTGTGTGATGTGCTCCCTTTACCTCCTGACGACTTGTTGTTGTGCCACCTAGGCACACAAAATGCCCGGTGCGACGGGTAGGAACCACTTAGAAAGACCAAACCAAACTGTCGCGTTCGTCTCAGAAAGACCTACAAATGTCGCGCTGCAACCCCTGACCTAACTCCAACAGGAAGCGCACTGTTGTTGTTTGAATGTAAGATGGCGTTTTTAACAAATTCTGTCGCTCAAAGATTTTTTGCTCCTACACCGTTTATCAGAACTGCTTCAAACGTTCACAAATTACAGATCTACCCCTGGTGAACATTACTTGAGAAGGATTTTGTCCTAGCTTGAACGGTTTGGATCTCCCAAGCGTTTGCAGGTGCAGAGCACAACTCTTCATGATGATCTCTGTAAGAAAAGATGAGTGACAACACATCCTAAACTTGTGACTAAGGCACATTTTTTTATTCCATAAACATACAAACTTGATATCACTGCGTTCAGAACAAAATTATCTATCTGGTGATACTTTCACATTGAAAATGTGACTCATGGTTTGGCATCTAAAAGGACTAGTTTGTGAGATTTTCAGCCCATTCTGCTGTCTGCCTGCAGCCACATGCAGTCCTTCATTAGCATAACAAAAGCTGAAGTGTGATTGTGTGTGTGTGTGTGTGTGTGTGTGTCTCTGTGTGTGTGTGTCATTCCTAATTTTCCTAAATAAATGCCTGATAGTAAAAAATTTGTAAATACAACATTCTCTGGTGTAACTTTTTTGCCTCATTAACAATTGGAATCAAATCTGTAGCTGCATCTGTGCTGCAGATCATACTGTCTTTGTGTAAACAGGAATCAATCACCAAGAGCACACAGTGTTCATCTTAAAAGTATATTTTATCACAAAACTCTACATGTAAAACATCATTTAGTCACTATTTATGGAAAATACAGTGTTACAATGCCTATATGCTATGAAACTTTGTTATGTTTCCTTATGAAATCAACATTATTAGGGAAAATACAGTTCCATTATTGACAAAGCTATATCTCAATACACATGTTCCACAGCCAATTCATATTAAGCCTTGATCATAAATGTTTATAACTTTGTTGTGTATATTTGAATATCTCAAAATTAATCAATTTCCTAAAATGTAACTCCACTGTAAACTTTTTCTAAAATTCTTCTTTAATTTTAGTACTTTCAGTAGTGTCATTGTCAGCTGTCAAATGCCTCCAGCTGATTTTGTTATCTTTAGTTATAGTCAACTCATCTTGTATGGTCATTAATTAGCATAAAAATGGCTTCACAGATACGTGTGTATGTGTGTGTGTGTGTGTGTGTGTGTGATTTCTAATTTTCAGATACAGACACACCAAAACGCACACTCCAATCCCTGTCCCCTTTCTCTCTCTCTCTCTCTCTCTGTCTCTCTCTCTCTCTCTCCCTCTCTCTCATGTCCTGTTAGTGCATGTCACTAACTCATCTGACTGCATGTCAGAAACTCAACCTCTTCTCCACATTCTTTGTGCTCTAATACCTCACAGGTTAACTTCTACCACAGCACTGCTTGGATAGTGTGACATGTGATGTCATGCTATAGCTGTGGTGTCAAATGCCACCTGCTGATTTAGTTATCATTAGTCATTAGTCAACTCATCTTGAGTGCCTGGGGCTGTCACCTAACTACACCAAAACACACACTCCAATCCCTGTCCCCTTTCTCTCTCTCTCTCTCTCTGTCTCTCTCTCTCTCTCTCTCTCTCTCTCTCTCTCTCTCTCTCTCTCTCTCTCTCTCTCATGTCCTGTTAGTGCATGTCACTAACTCGGCTGACTGCATGTCAGAAACTCAACCTCTTCTCCACAGTCTTTGTGCTCTACTACCTCACAGGTTAACTTCTACCACAGCACTGCTTGGATAGTGTGACATGTGATGTCGTGCTATAGCTGTGGTGTCAAATGCCACCTGCTGATTTAGTTATCATTAGTCATTAGTCAACTCATCTTGAGTGCCTGGGCTGTCACCTAACTACGTGGTCTTTAATTAGCATAACAATAGCTCCACTCTGACAGATACATGTGAGTGTGTATGTGTGTGTGTTTGTCTGTCTGTGTATGTGTGTGTGTGTGTGTGTGTCATACTTATACTGTCATTATACACATTTGATTATTGTCACATGTGTAAACCATTAGATATTAATATACACTTTCAACAAATTGTACCACAATAAGCAGAATTGAAATTATAATACTATTACTTTTATTAATGTTGTTGTAAGCTACTGTCATTACCATCTGTCCTACATCTCTCTCTGTCTCCCCTTCTGTGTCATTGGGTCTGAAGAACAGAGGGATGTTGTATGCTGTAAAGCCCTGTGAGGCAAATTGTGATTTGTGATATTGATTGCTTGATTGATTGACTGACTGACTGATTGATGTCCTCATCAGTAGTTTGGTTTTCAGAAGCCATCAAAGTTCTACTCCCATGTCATGGGTTCATTGTAAAAAAAAATGACCTTGCGTTCTATTGACATAACAGAACGCGACGCTCGCTTTCGACGTACGCCGGACCCCTAAATAGCGTGGGTCGAGGTCCCGTTCAACGCTGCTCGCAGCTTTAATTGTACTATATTTAGGTCAACAACAAATGAAACAAAAGAAAGGGTTCAGAATTTTGCACCAAACTTTATCTTATTCTGAACAATGTAAAAGGGGCTCTCAAATAGAATTCAAACCTTCTTATGAGAACATTTAAAATAAATATAATTGAACATTGAATTGAATAAAGTAAATGAGAAACATTTTCTACGGGGGTTGGGTAAGGTTGGTGGTCGCATACATTCTTATGCCTCCACGCAGGCGATAGCCACAGCCGGAGCCATTATGTTTTCAGGTTGTCCATCCTATTATGTGGATGCGACAACTTAAGCATTCATAGGCTAATCATGACAGAATTTCACACAAATGTCTACAAGGATAAAATGATGAAGTGATTATATTTTTTTTATCCAAAAGGTCAAAGGTCAACTTCACTGTAACATCATAATATTCTGCATAAAACACCTTTCTGGCCATTACTCAACATCATAACGGAAGGGGAGACATTTGGTCAGATACTGAATTAGTGACACAAATCTTGGGTATCCATCTTGAAACTGTGCTGATTGTATAGATCTTCTATGCTGCCGGGTTGAAGATGTGTGTGAAACATACATACATTTCATAGACATGGATGTAAACTGTAATTGTAACTTGACTGTAACAACTGAGAGGTGGTAATGCTAATTAACTAAATTCATTACAAGCCACAGCAGCACATATCACTCTAACTAACTCGATTTTAAGGACAAGAAAGAGCTTATCTAGAGGGGTTAAAATCAATGCAGCTGACTTGTTTTATTCTTTTACTTTATGACTAAGTGCAATTTTCTTGTACTTCACACCACGGATCGATACAAAGCACAAAGAGAGCCACTTTTTTTCCAAATGCCTGAACAAGATTTCTGTTTAAAGTGATTAAATTTTGTATTAACTACTTCTGTGAGGCCAAAAATAAACAGCCGGCAGTACAAGGGACACTTCACCCCACAAAAAATATAATTCTCCTCTTCCCAATAATGCTATTTATCAAACAAGATTTTTTTTTTGAGTTGCAGAGTGTTGGAGATATGAGCTGTAGAGATGTCTGCCTTCTCTCAAATATAATGGAACTAGATGTTACTTGGCTTGTCGTGCTTAAAGTGCAAAATAGATACATTTGAAAAACTCAACAGCAACGTCTCTATCCAGAAATCATGACTTGGTTACTCAAGATAATCCACAGACCTTGTTGTGAGCAGGTTAATGCAGGAACTATTTTCTCTTGACCAACACTACACCCACCAACCATATCACTGCGCAGAAGGAAGTGTACATCTACTACTAGCTCACCTTAGCACCACTGATGTAACTAATATTACAGCTCGGCCAAGGAGGACATAAATAATGTTTACACCTTGTGCTGTCACAAGCACAAGCCTCTCACCCATGAGCAGATGCACACGTCCTCCTGTGTGGTGATACCGTAGCAGGTGCAGTTTGGTTCAGGTTTTTATTTTTATTTTTTTGTAACCCACACTAAAACTATCATGAGTGACAAATTACACTATGGGTGAGTGGAAAAATATGTATTTCTGATTTGAGTTGACCTGTTCCTATTGTAACCTATTATTGCCAAATTACGGGGAGCTCTAATGTTTGAGTCTACTTACTTGCTTTTGGAGCTCTGAAAACACATTTCATGGTCTTCTTCAGTGGCTGCAAAGTCCCAGAAGCTTTACAGGCAGTTTATGTTGAGCTCAGGTTAAATTGTTGAATACCATCCCCACTGATCACATCTAGACTTTAATTTAGTAAAATATAAACAAATGATGGCACGTCACTGGTTGCTGGTTTGACCCCAGGGTGGGGAAGCCCCCTGTGCAGACTGTGCATATTCTCCCTGTGTCAGCGTGGGTTTTTCTGCATATTCCAGCTTCCTCCCACAGTCCAAAGACATGCAGGTTAGGTACACTGATGACTCTAAACTGGCCGTAGGGGTGAATATGAGTGTGAATGGTTGTTTGTCTCTATGTGTCAGCCCTGTGATAGTGTGGCGACCTGTCCAGGGTGTACCCTGCCTCTCGCCCAATGTCAGCTGGGATAGGCTCCAGCCCCCTGTGACCCCCCACAGGATAAGGAAAATGGAAAATGAATGAATGAATAAACAAATGAATGCAAGTAACTGTTTACTTACAAAAGTCATAAAAACCTACTTTTGTGTTCATTCTTTCAACAAAAGCAGGAACATATCTTATTTTTAGTACTTTGTCTTCCCCTCCATACTGCTACACTGTTAATATTGTATCCTGGCAGGTGATCACAAGTACTTTTTATTGTGTTGTGTAGGCTCATACTACAGCCTTGATTATTTTTAGAGAAAAACCCTGTTAGCCACTCGCTCTGGTGCTAAACAATATAGAACAATACCAGCAGAGAGGCTGTGGACAAGCTGAGTTTCTCTTTGAGATTTGGTTTCACAAGAAGCAAAAACTGGTCTTTCTCTCTGTATTACTTTTGTTGTTAAGGGTGCCTGTTTGTAGACCTGTCGATGCTGATGAATCAGACACTGACCTTTTTCACAATAGCCACAATTAAGATAATGGAGGTTTCTCCCTGGTGTCACAAAAACCGTGTCCATCTTGTTTGTAAAGGAATGTCTTTTGGGAGACAACCTCTTCAATTTCCAGGGTTGTCTCCTGTTGTTGGGCAGGGGTACACCCTGCTTTAAAGACCCGGTCAAACAACAAAAGAAATTTGATCGGTCTGGATCTCAGGAGACAGCTTAGAGTCCCACAGTGGGTTAAACATAGTTTCAGAGGCCTCTCACAGGAAGAAAAACTACAGCCTTGTCTTGGTGTGTTACTCTATTGAATGTTGACACAGCGTACTTCAGAATGAAAATTATCTCTAAACCTTATGTGCCGTAACATAGCGTGACATTACTTTGAGAATTTCATCCCCATTTCACACTTAATCAGATACTACATCTTGTTTCTGTTGATTTTGTGTTGGTCTGCTTTATTATCTAAATAAAACCCACACTAAGTAGTTAGGTGGATTTGTACCCATCTACAGGAAACAAACAAGAACTTTCTTTACTGGAAAGAAAGGATGGAAACATCGAACAGGTTTGGTAATCTCAAAGGTATGTTGAATGACAATGAAGCCTGGCCTGTCATCAGAAAAACATTTGCTAAAACAATACCAATCAGTCAGGTTTCTTTTGTCACTCAGGCCGTGACATGAGTACACTCAAATGCACGTTTTCTCTGTTAGGCAATACTGGATCAAGTTGCAGTACGAGGTACAATAAACGCATTACTGTTATGTGTTACCTGCGAGCCAAAATCTTTCCTCATATAAAAACATTGCATTTTTAGTTTCTTTTGTTGAATTTGGGGAAACTTCTACTTTGTATATTTGTGTTCTGTTTTATTTTATCTTATTTTATTTATCTAATTTTATTGATGTTCTGAAGCATTTATTCACATTGTGTGAAGCACTTTAATTTGCCTCTACTCTGTGTCTATGCGAAAAAACATTACCTTAAATATCTAAAAAAAAAAAGAAAAAAAGAACCTATCCCCTGAAATCACTGACTTAACACGTGAAGAGTAAATTGTTTTAGAAAATGTGTCAAACAACAGCTAGAAACCTCAGTCATAACAGTAGGGAAATTGGTTTTTATTTTAAGGTATATTCAATCTTCAAACTTTGAACTATAATATACTGTTGAATCAGCTCTTACTGGAGGTGCTTTGTGGAGTCATTTCCTCGAAACAATGACGGGGCTTGTTTGCTTCCTGGATTTTTTACCTTCCAGGCAGGTAGTCAGTAAGGTGAATGCCACACCTTTTCAGGATGCTGCAGAAATCCCCCTCCCCCTTCAGGCGTCACCACAACGGAGCATCAGCGCTGACGTTTGTGGATTTAAATCAGTCCCGCAGGTATCATATACACAGAAGAGCAGTAACAGCTAAACAAGAACATTCCTGCAGCTCAACACTTGACTTTTACATCTCAGGTACGTCTCTCAGGAAAACTTGACTTGGATTCTCTCTGAGTGATTACTACTAATTGTTTGGTTTTTTATTGATTTATTTTCATTATTTTATAAAGTTGAATTTAGGTTAGTTGCATGAATTTTGAGTGACAGAAAAAATATGATTTGAAAGACAGAAATCTGTTTTGCTGTGTGATTTGAGAGACTTGTGCTACACAAATTCTAATGTTTTTAAGAGAGTTATTCTGATTTACAGATGATCAGAAATTGAAATAGTTTTTTTTCTTTTTGAGGTGTTAACTTTTTCTCAAAAGAAAGCAAAATGGGCTTCTGATAGGAAGTATTATAGTACATATAGTACAGTGGTAATCTTTATCAGAATTGTAGAAAATAAAGGTCCGTTTTCTTCATTCGTATTCTTTATTCTTCTAAAAATGTGTCTCATATGAAGTTGTGGTGGGCATAGCTGTACGTAAAACTATTCATTCATGATGTAATTTCTAATCTATGAATACAGAATGCTGTTTATGTATAATTCAACATCTTTTTACTGAACCAGATGTGTTTTCTAAGCAGAATTACCATATTGTCATATACTTTGTTATAACTGTGCTTGAACGACTAATTGATGCAATTTTTAACTTCAGAAATGGTATTGTATCTATTGGGCTTGGTACAGTCGACTGATGATAGAAAGGCTCTCAAATCAGGCCTTATAACTGTTTTCTTGTTTATTCACTCTGTGTGTCCTCCTGCTCAGAATGGAACGAGGATTGATCCTACTGGTCGCTGCACTGATGATTTATGTGTCACCGGGTGTCCAAGGAACGGCTCATTTGTCATTTGTCAATACTACAGTAAGATTTTTTTACTTTAATCCTATAGTTTTTGTTTAACGACCACTTCCAAAATTTAACCAGCTAAGTTTTTAAATTGAAAATAAAATGTCTGTTTCCTTTTGAGCTTTAAGCATCTTTTTGGCTGGATAAAGTATTTTCCATTCTTTAAATTTCAAAGCTTTATAAAAATGTTTTTTGAATGGAACACCCAACCAATACAAGGGTTTATGTAAGGGTCTTAAAAGCAGTCAAAATGTGACACATTTCCTGTATTTGGACTTCTCTTGGTGCCTTTCCAAGAGGCAGCTTTAAGGGGTTTATATGTTCATGCTACATCTATGCTTCATAAAAAAACAAGCAGAGATATTTGTCTTTTAGTCCCTAATAGACGTGCCGAGATCCCAAGAACACTGGATCCTACACTTCCCATAATGCAGCTTGGTGACATCTCAGATTTTAGAAAGCTTCTCTAGAGCCACAGACAAGATTATAAAACAGCGTTCACAAGCTAGAGTGGTATACCTGTATTATTAATATTCGTATTCCTTTAAGTCAGCAAAGTTGCCCTGATAACTCAGTCAACCTGAGTCTTTGAGCAGTCACTGGTTGTCAATTTACACAACGTCTGCATTTACACCAAAACAAATAAAATGCAGAATCAGCTAGAGGCAGTGAGTCATTTGAATGATGTCATTGCTCTGGAGGGCAAAAAACAAATTAAAGCAAATCATGCCATTGGAAAGTTTTAGAAGGTCCATCGAATAATAAAATAGTCTCTTATTACTGGATGTTGCAATATAGTCATAGTGTAACAGTCATCATGCTTCGATGTCTCACCCAGGGGTGTTGTAGTCGGGGAAAAGTGGGACTGATTACCTCGGGCCCAAATGGGAGGGGGGCCTCCAAAAGCCATCACATGTTTGGTTTTGTTTGCATTTTATAGTATTTAGTGCCATAATGAAATTGAATAAATCAGTTTTGAACTCATAAAAAGGGCAAGAAACAAATTTTAGCTTTAAAAGCAAATCATGCCATTGGAAGAATTCTCAAAAATGTATTGATTGTTTTACACCAAAATTTTGTTCTAACCTGGCTGGAGAACAGGAATTAAACCCAGTGTGAACAGGTGGAGATGACTGAAGGTCACTTATTCGTGTTTATGTGTGTGTGTTCCTACCAGGTGAACATCACTCGGCATGGTTGTGGAGTCACCAAATTGTGTGTGGAGACACCTAATGACTGCGATCCTGCTGGAAACACAAGCTGCCTGTTTGGGTCGGTGGTCTCCACCACCCCTGTGGCTCCCACTGGCACTAACCTGTCCATCCAACTCAGGGGAGACTCCAATGGATACGTTGCACTGGGACTCACTGTGAATGCCTCAGAGGTAACACACAAAAAAGCAGTATATATGACACAATCTTATCTGTATCTCATGACCCTTTTAAGCAGGAAGGTGTTCAGCCTTTGTGACTGTGTACAAACAGCGGACAGGTATGTGTCTGAAATGGATACTGGTTTCCAGAATAACGACAAAATTATACTGTTGATCACGTCCTTGTCTTCCTTAAATAAGAAATCTAGATCCCAAATGACCAAATGTGATGCTGTGTCAGGCAACCACTGTCCTATAAAGTCAGAACTTTCCACCAGGAAGTTGTCCTCTAACAGCCAACAAAATGTAAATACTGGTGGTAGACCATGACAAGTTTTATGACAGGCCACCTGAGATATCAGATTTATGATAGACACCTGGCAAATATTATGATACATAGCATCCATTTTTATGTAACACCATGTCATCGTGTCCATGTTCCCAACAAAGGCAAACAGACTTGCTTCTTAATGCTTTTATTGATCTGGGTCACTACTCATAATGACCACCTGAATGCAAATACCTGTTAAATATGGCACAGCCATGTGACATGTGTTGACGTGATACAATATTTATTTAGTTGATAAGGAGTGCCTGAGTGATCCATTAACAACCGGACAATGTTTTTTTAGGCCTGATATAAAATAGGGAAGGGTATAAAGAATAAATGATTGTGACCTTAATTGTTTAAAAAAAGAAAGCTCAATTTGTCTTTGTCCCCACATGGAGGAAAGTTAGAATCTGTATTGATGTTTTCTGTATAAACACATGGACTTTGGATGATCAAGCCCCTCTGGGACATAGTAAATTATATTTGTCCATCATGTTTGATAAAGGCAACAGGTGATTTAAGGCTGTAGCGTGTTCACAGAAGAGTAATAAAATGGTCTCTTATTACTGGATGGCAATGTAGTCATAGTGTAACAGTCATTATGCTTCGATGTCTCACCCAGGGGTGTCATAGTAGGGGGAAAAGTGAGACTGGAACCTAGGGCCCAAATGAAAGGGGAGCCTCCAAAAGCCTGGAATGACAAGTTTGGTTTTGTTTGCAGTATTTAGTGCCATTAATGAAATTAAAACTGGCTGGGAAAAAAAAAAAAAATCAGTTTTGAAAGATGGAGGCTCTGAATAAAATTAGAGCTCTCTGAGACCCCTCTCAGCCCTTAACAAAGCAAATTGGTTTATTATTTCAAAAGGTGCATCAGAGAGACATGGATAAAAAGAAGAAGTGTGGGGGGCAGAGAGAGTGACTACTTCCGTCTAGGGCCCAGAATTTGGTGCTATGCCCTAACTGTAACTCGACATTAATGAGATACCAACTGTAATGATTCGCACCTTTAATCTAAAACTTAAAAGAAAAAAACACACAGCCTTCCATCTGTCATCATAAACTGTCACAGTAATTCAGCCAGCATTAGTTACACATAAAACAGACAAATAAGGCTGACTAGACATTAACACAGCAGATATTTTGACATGTCATAGTCGGGAAAAAAAAACAACCCAACCCCTGGTGTTTTCCATGCGGGCTCACTGGGACACTTAATGGAACTTTGCGGAGTTTTTGGATAAAAGTAGCAGCTAACTAGCCCTGTAGTTGGATAGAAGCTGTCAAGGTTAGGGGAGAACATGAGACACTTTTTACACTTCACTGCAAAATAAAATTGTATTTGCTTCAAATACCACAGGTTGCTGTCCCATGACAATTAAAACCAAATGTCTAATTGTCTTGTTTGTAATAAAGAACCATTGACAATTATATCATTGACTCATTCCAGTTTTCAGGAATAGAAAGGCCTTTCTTGCTCAAACTCAAATGAAAAGTTCAAATGCCGTGTTATCATCGAGATCAGAAATGCTAGTCTGCTAGTCTGACTTAGCCTGTTCTGTGGGGATCTATTTCTTCACTGTCGTTCTATCCTGTGATCTTTTGCAACAGAGCAATATATTCTTCTCACTCCAACCTTGTCACATATTGACATTTGGTTCTGCGCTTTCCACATCAAGATAAGTCATGCAAAGTACCCTGGGTGCGTTGGTTGTTAACGTTCTGGGACGCCATGTCAACTTCAGTCTGTTAGATGCGTTGTCTGTTTTCAAAACACACCACGTTGGTACAACACCGCAAATTGACATTTATTTCCTTCAACATAAAAATGTATTCGGTTGAGTTTAGCCAACGCATGCAGATGGGTAGGTTTAGGCAACAAAGGCACATAGCGAACACTGGCTTCCAAGGTGAAAGTCAGTGGTTGCTGGTAGTTGAAGACTTTGGAGTGAGACCTCCCCACTGCCTGCTCTCTTTAGTTCTTTTAAGGAAGCTGAGCTCCTATTTGTCTTCCTTTCTTACTGCCTTGCCATCTTGATTTTATCTGTAGAATATCAGTGAGTAGAATATTGAGTGCTCCAGGGAGAACGTTTTTCTGTAGGCTCGTCAACAAGCCTATGCGATTTTTCCACTGGATTTAGGATTATTGCAATAAATAAGTTCTGTGGCAAACAGATATTCATGATATTCACACGTTTTGCTCGGCTAGATAATCTTCGCAAATGAACACCATTTTCATGATTACTTAAACCTTAAATGCAATCACCAGAAGTAAAAAGCCAACATTAGGCTATGAAGTAACTCAACTTATTGCCCCAATAAGGCTGTAAAGCCACGTTTGGCATGATGACATTTTGTGGTCTCATTTTGCCAAATGTTGGCTTTTTTAAGACACATGAAAGTTAAAAAATTTATGAGTGGGGTAATTACTGACATATTCTATGTGGCAGAACAAAATGTTAATGGCCTCTACACTTGTGTTAACCACATACTTTATTTCTAGCATCCAAAAACCCATTAAAAAAACCTAATGTCTTTGGACAAGGGAAGCGGCAGTGGAAAAATGCAGAGTCATTTCTGTGTTTTAGGGACTCATTCCTGATCAACTAGCTGGCAAAAACAAGGCAAATGGGGATAGCTGACTTTTTGGATAACGTTAAAAGTTCTAGCATTTCAAATTATACTTAGGCTGCACTATATGAGCTTATTTACTATGATTGCTGGTTCATTAATGTGAAATATGTGGTGTTTCAGACAGTATACACTTGAGTAAAAAGCTTACTTTAGCCTTTAGCTTTTAAAACAAACTTAAGAGATAAATTTGGATGAAAAATATTTAGACAGACTTGTTTTTTTTTTCAGTTGAATGCTCTTCCAGCATTGTAGCCCAACTGGATCAGTAAATTAGTAATGTATTACCTTTTGGGACAAGCGGCCTGTGGCGATCCTGTGGGCTAAACAATAGATAGTGAAAGGTTAAACCTGGACAAAAAATGACACCTTTCTTATACTATTTGGTTTAGTTTTTTTTAGTTATTTCATATAATTTAAGTCATTGAAATTTTGCTCCTAGTGACTATAGGTAAAATATTATTGAAAGCAACAAATCCGAATATCTTTGACAAATGTGTTGCAGCGTATTGTGCAATGACTTCCCAGAACTGAGACTTTGACTTGAACACACAAAGACATGAAATATGCAAACAGGGAAACAGACGGTTAGAAAATAACACACAATGGCTCCAAAAACATCAGTCATCTCAGGTGTCAACCCGCACAAAACTAAATGTGCTGGAAATACACTTGAGACTATTTCGTGACTTGATTGGCTTATTTCCACTCTTAACAAAGACACTCTGTGACTGTTGGAATTTGTTATTGTCTTCACTTTAGCGAAGTCATCTAACCGTTTCACCACTATTTCTTTCCTTAGGGTACCACAATGCTTTTCATCTGTGCTCAAAACAGCTCAGACAATGGGACGTTTTTCTTCCGGACAATGCAGAGGAACAACACCGACGATATGCTCAGTGCCACAGAGAGGGTGAGGCCTCAGATTTACTGTCATTTAAAAAACCTCAGTATGATGAATGCACTTATTAATCAGATACAGATGGAATTATTTTCCATTGATTAAATTGTCACAAATTCAAGTTAAAATAAACCTACAGAGGCTTGAAATTTATGACACAGATGATGACAAACGAAAAGAAAAACTGACATAAAAAACTGACATAAAGTGTTTTTTTTCCCCCAAAAGATATAAGATATTCCCTGTTTGGTGTTTTTCAGACATATTGCTCTAAAATCTCTCATATGTGCTCAGTCTGGTTGAGATCTGGTCACTTAGCGTATCATTCCACCGCATTTGATTTGTTTCTTAGCTCATTTATTCAGGTTTCTCCTGGGTTTGTCACCGGTCTGTATGTAATCAAATGACAAACAAATACACCAAGGTCCCATGGTAACATGTAGAAGTGAATACTGACCTGAAAAACCTGCTGGTTTCTGTGTTTGAGTGCTGATAAGAAGCTCATACTTAACAGTCTGCTGCTTTTATTTGGTCATTAAAGGAGGTTTATTGTTGTTGGCTTCAGCAAACAGTGTTATTTAAAGTGTTATTTAAAATCATCTCTTCTGTACAATCTTTGTGTAAATATATTATATGCCATGTCATACCATGTATCTTACTTTGTGTCACATTTCCTTTCCAGAGAGTGACAGAAATCCGAGGCAAGGTGGAAGGAAGTGTAATCAAGTGTGAGTTTGACGTCCCAGGTGTGAATGCCTCCAACACCAGGACCAGCCACGTAACCACCTTCTCCATCCTCCTCGGCACTGGAAGTGTTGAAGGAAGTAAGTGGACACACATTGAAACACACTATGCATACTCTTTTTTTTTTTTAAGTTACACAGCATTTTTCGTTGTTGATCATTTCCCCGTGTGTATACTGTATTGTGGGAGAATACTTTATGTTATTCAAAGGTGGAGTGTGATAAGGATATTTGCTCAAGATAATTGTACTTAACTTGAGCTGTTTCTTCTCACGCCACTTTCTTCCTCTACTCCATTACACGTCAGAGGGAAATGCTCCTCTGTTTACTTTCCTACATTTATTTGACAGCTTTAGTTGCTTTCCAAATTAAAATATTACATAAAAGAGCTCATGAAATACAATGCTTTGTTATAAATTAAACTAACCAACAGTATATAAGAGGTGACAATATGTCTAACGTCCCACTGCTCTGTCCCCATGCATCTGTCCAGATGGTGTCGGTCGCTTCAACGTCACCCTGAACAGCGGTCCCCTGAACCTCGCCGACCCAGCCAGCAACGTCCCAACCACAGCAGCACCCACCAACACAACAACGGGCAACAACAGTGGAGCTGTCCAGCCTCATGGTAAACAACATACTGTTATGTTTGCACTAAGTTTTAAGTGTTCAGATGTTCTGGTCCAGAAGGATTTGATGTCCTGATTTAACACAATTGTAGGAGCTAGATGACAAGACAAGGAGGAAACACTTCATTTTATGGGTCCTACAGTTTCCTGTAATATTCTAGAAAGAAATTGATATGCAATTGTAAAGTCATAGGGAAGCTCCTGGAAAAAAATGTAATGTCTACTAATAATTAGGAGAAAATGGGCACAGTGTGTAAACCAAGACAGTCTTTGAGTCAGTGCACAGCGAGTCAGTTTCCATCACATCAGGTGATCTTCATCAGCAGATGGAGTTTGTCCAGTTGTCAAGGAAATGGATGTGATATGTTCAATAGCTTCAATTACACACAAGTGTTGAAATAACATTATTTACCCTCAGGTAAATGGAGCAGTTCTTTCATAAGCTTACTGTGGGAATGAAAAACACTTTATAACCTCATCAAAGCAAAGTCAGATAACTCTCAGAACTTTGTCCTCCTGATAATTACCAATGAATTACACAGCTTTCCTAGGAAATTTTAAGAAAATACAGAGCTGTAAAATAAGGTTACAGAGAAAACAAATAGAGCAATTTACCACTTTTAAGTCTAAAAATTGCGATTAATTTAATACATTTATAGAGTATTGAATTAAAGTTATATTACATTGAATTTAGTGTAGAATAACTGTTTTTTGGGGGGCCAGTCTTGTCACATGAGACTAAATATGTAAATTCACAAAATTCCAAAATAATTATGCATAAATCAGAGCTGTCACTCAGCTCTCATTTTGACCTTACTGTGCATCATATAATCTGCAATATGACTGTCAGAATAATATACGTGTTGTCTTACTGTGGCTATTACTAAACTAACTCAAGAGAAAGAAGAAAGAGCTTGATGAACAAACATTTAGTGATAACCACCCTTTTGTCTTTTTCCCTGCCAGCTGTGTTGCTGTTGCTGAGTGTCCTCACACTGTCTGTCATGCTGAGAGCCTGAGAGGAGGAAGTTGTGGCCAAGGAATACAATGAAGAAATTATCTGAGTGTCAAGCTATGTATAAAATATTTTTTTACTGAACTTATTTAGACATCTTTAAGGTGTCTTTTGCACTATGTTTGTACCTGAGATGTAATTTGGGCTGAAATCCAGCTAAAATACGAAGGATAGTCATGTGATTTTAATGATTTAATTATTTAATTTACTGCATCAGGGCTGTAGAAAACATGTTGTAATTACAGTTTTGCACTTGTGTAAACTTTTTCACCTGAGTTGTCCATCTGGCTCCATGAGCAGTTTCCGCAAATACAGACTTCCAGACTTTGGTCTGATGAGTTTGAGATGTTTATTGGAGTAACTTTGCAGTAAACCTCAACTGACAGACTGACAAACTTTAAAGAAAACCCATCCTGAAACAAGAATGTGTGGTTGTTTTATTTTTATAATTTACATGTGAAATGTACTATGACTGTAAAATATAATAAAGTTAAAACCATGGTTTACCTGTTTGTTCTGTCATGCCACTGACTCACAGGAGCTTTGATTTGTTGTGAATGCCCATCATATTTCTAAAAACTGAAAATTTCATGTTTTAAATTGATTGTTTTGTCTGATTAACAGTCCAAACCTCAAAGACATTCAAATTATTCATAAATATGATAAGAAGCAAATCCTCACAATTCAGGGACTTGCATAGGGAATGTTGACTTGAAAAATAACCTTATAAGAGGAGCAGTTGGTTTTTTTTGGTCAACTAATCAATTGAGCTCTACATGACATCCCCCATCGACACATCTGTTTTTGTACATAACTTCAACAAAAAGAGAAATAAATGTTACTTAAGACTGCTTATTATTGTATATTTAGATTGTTCCCTACAAAAACAAGACAATCATGAGCGAAATATGGTGAAGTCTCCAGTCATCAGTCCAATTAATAGACCTAAAATCAAACTAAGACAAGATAAAGACAAGTTGGGCAATCAAAGGCTACCCTGTCATAAATTTGGGACCACAATCTCAAATGTGATTACCATGACAAGCCCCAACTATACTCCAACCAATCAGAGTACGGCATAAAACAACAGAATACACTGGATGACGCAACACTGTGAGGAGAAATTTTAATAAGCTTGATTATTCTTTTGCTGCATTTTGAGAGGGTTAGTTAGAAGGGACAGTGCACATGAAATCAGTGCAGATAGACGATGCAAATAGATGATCTTTGTTGACATCATATTGCTATGCTCCCCTAAATATATATCGTTTTTGTAGTTTTGGCCATTGGTTCCAACTATGGATGGGAATTGGTAGCCATCATAGATTCTGCTTATTCATTCTTTATTCGCTTTTTGATTCCCGATCAAAAAAAAGTGGGGAAAAAAAGTAGAACTTTACAGGTTTTCACCATCAGTGCAATGGTTTCATAACCTCAGAGTCTGAACACAGTGTAGAAACAGAAAAAAGAGGCATGACTCAGGTGATCAAAAGCTCCAATGTTAATTGTTTCATTAGTCAAATAAAAAGTTGCTAAGCCTGCCTGCATGGCAATAATGTTAATATAAATGGATATTTACTCTTGGTACCGGACGTGCTGCTTGGTTGGGAGACAGTGGCACTCATGTGTGCAGTGTCAATGGCATGGTATTCCTGTAATTTCAACTCACGTTGCAGAGAAATGTTCTGACATATTGCTGGTATTTCCCTGATTTAAAATGATCATTGTGCAGACATTACAAGGAACTGTAGTAGTCAAAGCAGTCAGTAGTAGTCAGATTGTAAATGAGCTAACAGTTTTGCCTGACTAACTAGCAACCAATTTGTGGGTCAAAGTTAAACTAGGAAGAGTGTCTGTACACTATTGGATGTTTACAACCGCCTTTGTTTTATATCCAGATTAAATTGACAAGCCTGTGTTTCTGGTTACAACCCGACTGCCCATGTCCTGACTGCTAGTGATATAGGCGAGATTATGAGATCCGGTTATTATTTAGAGCTGGTGGCTGCAGCTACAAAATCAAATACCTTGCTCCCTTTCACAAAACTAAAAGTTGAGTTTTATTGGAAGTTAAAAGAAGAGTGGTACATCAATTTAGTTTGTGGGGTCAAAAACAAACAAAAGCACTTTTCATTTTAATATTTTATTGCAATTTATTCCTTTACAGTTAAATTGAAACTGAATAGTATAAAAAACTGACAACATACAGACACACAAGGTCAAACAAACTCACAGAGGAGGAAAACAAATGTATTGAACCTAAAAACGGGCATTTGTAGCTGAATTTTCGTCCTCGCATTAAGACATGTCCGTCGAGCTGTCGTCTCTGAGAACATTAAGAGTCCATGTAACGACGCAGTAAAAACACAACCCCAAACCTACAGCTAGTTATTCCTGTTACAGTAACACTGGACAACTGGCCAAAATAAACAAAAACAAAAAAAACAAAACAAAACAAAACCCAAACAAATCAGTTTTAGGGACAATGGAACAACAGAATGTGCACCATGCTTGTGTGTGTGTGCGTGCATGTGTTTGCTTTTTGTATCTACAACATGAGTGTTAAAACAGGAGTCCGAGTTCCTACTGGAAGCTGTGTGTACGCTGCATGCTCCATGCCTACGAGTCCTCTTCGCCGTTGACACTGTCCGCATCGTCATCACCTTCAACGTGCTCTCCTTCCTCCTCCTCGTCATCGTCCTCTTCGTCCTCCCTTTCTTGACTCTTCACCTGCAGGTTGAATGAGCAACAGATTATTTAGTGATGAAATGTGATAAAGGCTGGTTACACCCTATACAAACTGCCAGAGAGCTGACACAGAGACAGACAATCATTTACGCTCACATTCACACCCACGGGCAAATAAGAGTCACCAATTACCCTTACCTGTATGTCTCCACAAAACCCACATAAATTCCACACAGAGGGGCCCGCCTTTATAATTAACCCTTATAATTAAGTTCAATAAAGCACTGTTATAATGAAATAAACTGAAGTGGAACCACTGGTGCCTTTATTTTGAAACTCCCTGCTCTTCTTGGCACACGTGTGGAGGTTTTTGCTGTGAACTTGAGGCTTCAAGCAAACAGATGTGAGCAGTTCACAGAGAGTTAAGTGCTTACAGTGGTGCTGTTAAATATAGAAATTTAATCACTGTGAGCAGGTGCTCCAGTGGTCACAAAATGTGACCAAATAGTCGCAGTCTGGAGCCCTGCAGATACAGAAGCGCAGGCCTCTCCTGCTCACACACTATTGCCCAGGAGAAAGTGATCTGAATGGGTGGGGGAGTGTGTATGACTTGTCAAGTTTGTGCCAAAAATAAGTGACTTTGTAAATAATTTTAACTCGATGTCTGCAATAGGCGTGGGCGGTATGGTACCTCACCCATTTTTCACACATTCCTGAGATGTCACCAGAGTACACAGTATATGACAATATGAGTGTGCAGCACTGAGTTTGATGTAGAAAACAAGCAGCTTTCCCCAGTGGTTGTTGCTGGCCCGGCTGTTTACAGTCCTGTGTGCTGAATAGGCCAGTGCGGCCCAGACATAATCCCTCCACCACTCTGTGTCACAGTGTCTTATAGCTCATCTGCCTGTCTCATCAGTAGAGACCGGAGACTGACCTCTGGTGGCGCAAGCTGTGCACTACATACAATGAGTTTAACAGAGAGGGGAACGCCTGTATTTGACGGTACTGAAAATCATACCATCAGGATTTCTAAATACCCTGGTATGATCTAATACCGCCCGGGCCTAGTCTGTAATACAATATATTGCCAACCCCTAGTGAGAGTGAACACTTCAGTCAAAACAGCACCATAGACAAAAAAAATCTGTTAATCAAAATGTATGCAGTGCTGGTCAGAGTAAACCTTTTTTTCCAGCCTTACCTCTTCCTCCTCCAGCAGGTCTCCCTCCTCCTCTTCCTCCTCGTCTGAGTCGTTTGTCTCCTGGCTCTCCCTCTCTCTCTTAATCCCATCCTCCTTCTTGTTGCTTGTGTGGGGAGGTGAAGTCACCTCTCCTGGCTCCGTTTTTGTACCCTTAGCTTCTGCCGAACATTCGGAAATCAGAGTCAGAGAAACTGTGGAACCCATCTGGTCAAACACGAGTGCCTTTGTATTTTACCAAGAGTTAAACAGACCGATAGAAGCAGAGGGTCCGACATTCTTTGCTCTCCATTTTAACACACTGTATTTCCCCCTACCTGACTTCTTGCTGTGGTCCTTCTCCATGCGCTCCAGGCTATCCAGCAGGTCATCCACCTTGCTTTTGATCTGAGTCAACTCCCGCTTGATGGTCTGCAGCTCGTCAACTTTCACTACAGAGAAAAAGGGACCCCAGGATGAGGAACTTGAGCACTTGTAAATAAATCTTTCCCATCCACGGCTGAACATCCAACTTTCCACTGAACACAAAGATAAACTGGCCTGACTAAAAGGGTTTGTGCATAGGGCTCAGACTATTACCAATAGATCAAACTAGAACTGCTTTCTAGTCGAGTTCTACTTTCCTCACAAGTAAAAAAGACTTAACAAATTACAACTGTACAGTATCTTGTTTGTTTGGTGCTAGCCTTCCTAATTTTTTAAAATGGATCGATAACGCTTCAGACAATCTTACTTGCTCTGGATGAGGAAGTCCTCTGACTGCTCTTGGAGGAAGAGAAGCTGCTCTTGGTCCGCCGGCTGCTTCCTCCGCTCAGACTGACCCGAGGGCGCTTGGATGGGATCACGGCCCGCGACAAAGGAGGAGGGGGAGCGGGAACACGGGAGGGGTACGAGTACATTCTGGTATCAAACACAGGACAATGTTAAAGACAAAAATTAAACTGGTCAAGATGTCTCCGTCTTGAGTGCTCTGTGGGGGGAATTTACAGTTTTATTCAATGAGGGGAAAATCTGTATTTTATCGATGTGTTACCTACTCTTACAGACTGAAAGTAAGAAACATTGTGTGTTACTTTTAACATTGACAAGACACTAGTTGTATGTATGATTTACAGCACTGTGCAGATATAGAGAACATACTGATTAATGAGTGAGAAAGATGGTTTGGGATCCTGTTTCGTTAAAACTGAGAGACAAAAGGGAAACATTTTACTCACCTGTCGTAATAATCTCTCTGAAAGTCATAGTCGAGTTCAAATGAGGAACTGCTGCTGAGGAACAAAAACAAGAGTCCATGTGAGTTAATATGGAAAAGGTGAAAGTCTGTCTCCTTAAGTCAGCTGAGCTTTTAGATTTATTTTAATACACTAAACATTGACTGATTAATTCCTGGCTATTTTTTACATTTTATTTTTAGCCACTAGGCTCAGATGTGGTGTTTTTGAGAAGTTTAACAGTTGTAATGTTGTTGCTGTAGGTATCATTGTTGACTGACCTGTACATGTCTCCAGCTGAGCGTTTGGTAGTTTTTGACCTGTGAGGTTTGGGTTCTCCGGCCAGGTTGATGTCTGAGAAAAAACACAGATCACTGAGTGTGTTGCCAGGGACTTTGACTAGATTCCTCTAAATAACAAATTGTTTGCAAAATGAAAATTCAGATTATATTTTGATAAATGATTATTAAAAAGAAATCCACTATGACCTGAGGCCAACATGTTGGAAAGATTAACAGGATAACAAGACAACTGGAGTTTTAGCAGCACTGGAAAATCTTATTGTCAGCAGATCGCTGGAGGTTTGCCCAACACAAACCTACTAAGAATATTTTCAAAGTCTCCTGTTCCTCAAAAATGTGTTTTTTTTGTGTTCCTTCACTTGGATGTTTGACCTTCACTTATTGCTGAAGACGGAAACTTTCTCTGAGCTTTAGACGTTAAAGACGTGTACATACCAGGGGGGATTTTGTGACATTACAGCTAGTTTTAAAGCCAACTGTTATGCAGTTTGCAACTGACAAGTGTGCTGTGGAAACCTAAAACCTTTACCCTAAATGGACTATTCTGTGACGCAAGACACACTTAAACTTTTATATTAGGATAGTCATAGATTTCGTATTTTTCAAAGACAGTAGATGTCATTTTAAGAATTTACTAGGTAATTGAACTTTTGTGGAAAAAATCATATCTGCCAGACTAATCAAATCCATTTTATGTCTTAAAAGCTTTTTGCTGCAAGCTCCTGCAGGGTGAAAGATCCAACACTGGACCTTTCACCCTGCAGGAATTTGCAACAAAAAGCTTTTTTTAATTAAAAGTACAACAAACCTCGACATTTCAGCGCTGCAGTCTTGAAAGACTAAGTCACAATGAAAGAGCTTACTCTGTAAATTCTGTTTACTCTATACTACTATATATATTATGCAACCTGTGACAAAGAATTCCCAAATTATGTGCTTTGTTTTAAGGGGTCACAGGCCAAAAAGGTTGTGTTCTACTATAACCTGCTTCAAAGACCAAGGATGTGCCTTACATTAAAAATACTAGGGATGCTCCGAGTTATCAGCCAAAATCAGTATCTGCCAATATTGGCCTTGTTGACTGCCATTGGCCTATCGGCAAATTAAATGTCAGTGGCTGACGTTTTTCTGTTGTCACATCAATTTTGCTAGGCTAAAAAGCATGGCTCAAGACTAACAGCATTCCATTGTCCTGCGGACATTTAAAAAAGAAACAAACAAATCTGGGACGAACGGAGATCTTTCCCAGAATGCCTTTGGCACGAAAGGACGCGGTAAACTCACAATCAACATGTCAGGGATATAAAATATTTTTATATATACACACACATATTTTTGCAGGACACTTAAATTAATAGTTCGATGGAGAAATTTGTTTTCACAGCAATATAAAATAGATATTACAGAGGGAATTATGGCATATTATATACAGTGAAAAGGCTCTGAGGCATTTTTTCATGTCAAAGTGTGTTATATTAAAAGGTTGTTTTATATGTGTATGATCGCCTTTGAATTCAACCAAAGGAAATGAAGGGCTGAATGACTTTTAAAAAGTTCATAGTTATTTTTTACAACAATGACAAAAAACATCTGTACTGGCCTATGGTCAAATTGTTCATCAGTGCATATCTCTAAAATACAGTCTTGAAAGTACCTAATGGAAACCCCCTACTGTCGGAGGACTGTATTTAAAACTTGCTTTAGTGCAAAAATCATCCTAAATGGCCAAAAAGTTAAAAATTGAATCCTTACCAAGTACTTGCCCGACAATCATCCTCCCGTCCTCCCCGCTGACGGCAGCTCGGGCGTTCCTCTCATTGGCGAACTGAACGAAGGCGTAGCCCTTGTGAACAGAGCAGCCGACAACCTTGCCATATTTGGAGAAGATGGCCTCGACATCCGCCTTGGTGACCAACAGGGTGTTGAGGTTGCCAATGAAGACCCGGGAGTTAAGGGAGCGTGGGTCGGTCTTGTTGGTGACGTTGCTGCTGGCCATCAGGCTGGAGGTGGTTGGCGAACGACTAAGCAGGAAGAAAACACAGACAACACACCAGCCCAAGGTTTAGTGGCAGAGTGAACACTACTCTGGCTGTCAGTGGGTTAAACACTGCAGAGCTCTCCCAGCTGTGGTGATCGTGTATCGGGACAACAGCATAAATAATGAGCAGGCTTTCCTGGGAAATTAAATACAGACAAGTGCTGACAACAAAAGGAGACCACAGGAAGTTACAGGTTGATATGAGGTTATTTACCCTTTTTGTATCAACAGGAGACAGGTGTCCACAGTCAAACCTGTCCTGAATTTGATGCTTTGAAATAAATAAATAAATAAATTAAATGTAGCTGCATAGCATTATTCCCTTCAATGACCACCAATGGCTTCAGTCTTAAAATAAAAATAATTTCTCACTTGGCACCACGTGCTCGCAACAAACCTACCAAATGAAGCATGATAAGCATCATCATTTGAGGCCTGTAACAAACCCAAACATATACTGATCCGACACTTTATGGGATTATAGCACTAGCACCAAAATTACCCTTAGTCACTGAATTAGGAATTTAACAAAAGCAAGGTGCATGCTCTTTTAACTGCTAAAAGACAGTAAGAAAATTAGTATATAAACATTTAAGTCAAAAAGTGATTAAAATTTATTCCCAGTAAGTAAGGTGTAGTCCTGCTGTTATCAGTTGACTATGATAAGAGTATTTCTTACACCACACAGTACTCTGTCATGTCTTGTAAGGCCCCATTTCAAAGATTCAATGTCGGCAACATGTGACCATATTTAGCCAAGTGTTGTGAAATGATGACATTAATGCTAAATCCCTTATATTACAACTGCATCTACACATAATTACGTTTACGTGTCTGAAGATGCAGAAATGTGAGGAATACAAATGAATTTGTGTTGTTTTTCAACTGACAAAAAGTCTGATAACCTTTCAAAGCTGTTTTTCTGCAGATCTACAGACTTTTTCCATACCAGTGACATGCTAAACGCCTTAGTGTTCCTCTGAGGAACAACACATTTCAATTCACTGACATGACAGTAAGCCGCAAAGTTAAACTCAAGGTAACCACCCTTTCTCCACCGAGTCACAGAAACAGAATCTGTGACAAGCTCAAGGTTTTGACATTATTGTTGTGTTCTATATGCACTAGAAGTTCCCAGTCAGAATTTTCAACTTGAATGCCCTCTGAAGTCGGATTTCCAACTTAGAATGTCGGAGGAACCTCACTAACCTAAACCTAAACATCCAATATGGCTGCTCTGCCCATCAACAGTTGTGGAAACTGTGGCAATATACTGTTTATTAGCACTTCTGCTTTACATGTGTCCCACTGAAACAGTCATACACACACAGCATAATGCGTTGTTCTCAACCGGCATTGATTCTGGCTTGAACAGGTATACCTCATTTGATTTGTTGTACTGTCGTGTACATCAAGGGCTTAAAGCTTGTTAAATTTATACAAATAAAAAAATAAATATTTTTAACAAGGTTGTAAAAAGTGTCGATATTGTGATACCACATAATTAAAATGATCAGATCTCCATTAATTCTACATTAGTATTAAAAGTACTTGAGCTATTGAAGAGATCGACAATGACATTTTCAATACAAGGCTTTCTTTTTGCCATGATATTATAAAAGTTTTCAAATGCTATTTTTAAGCATATGTTTTGTAATTTAAAATTTTGGTATCGTGACAATCCTAATTTTCAGGGTCATGTGCTTTTAAGTCTAATTTTGTAAAGCTGCGAGGTAGGGCTACTGCTTAGAGTTGATGACTTCAGGGTTTAGGGGTGGGTTACACTCAAAAGAAATTTCACAATATTTTAACGTCAATATTCATTATTGGAAAATTTGGGTAAGGCTGCTGGTGCTTTAATACAATATTGTATTAGAGCTGGGTAATTTTGTTTCTGAGGATTAGCCTGGCAGATGTGATAGTGAAACAGTTGCAGTTCATTTCAATCAGCAGGAACAGTTACATGTTTTAAGATAATTTAATCATTTAGCTGTAATGCAACATATTAGAATTGTAGAGACTATTTAATCTGATATCATTTTCTGTTTTATCACTACACTGTGTGTCCAACAGAACGAAGATTTCAGTTTGTAGAGTGCCAAGAATACGTGGCTTATTTGTATTTACTGTGTTCCTCTTCCGTTACTGTACAGGACCACTCCTATACTCATTATCTACTAAACATGTAATTACTACTATTCTAATACAAACACAGAGGATGTGAGTACTACTGCTCAGTGAAGCGCAAAGCCTTGTGGGAATTAGGGGATGGGAAGGAGCCCTGATACAGCAAACATGAAAACAGTAGTGGCATCGACATTAACCCCCGGCTGACAGGAGTCAAACATTTATCACTCACTCCATAGCGTCTGTGTGAAGGGCTGTCGTCTGTTTGATGTTTGACACTGTGGGCTGGGATCAGTTTGGGCTGGTGTCTCGACCTTCACCCGCGCCCCTCGCGATTTATACTGAGGTGACAGAAAACACACCTCAGTCAAGCTGAGCAGGGTTATTTCGTACCAAGTCTTACCTGGTTGAAGTGTGTACAGGAGTCTAGTGATGAGGCAAACACAGTAACACACCTCTTAAAAAACAAACAAAAAGAACAGGTGTGTCTCCGAGAAAATCTCATTACAACTGGCCACTTTGGGATTACAACCCGACACCTAATGCATGTTTAAGTGCAACTTCTACATATGCTGTGAGAACACGAGAATACAATACATATCCAAGTTCTAAAGAAACAAATCTTAATGTAGCAAAACCATTACACCCATATCACTAAATGGACAATAAAGTATATTGGGTAGGCCTCAAGTGGCCCACATATGCTTATGTTTGTGTAGCCCTGATGACACGTGGTTGAAAAAGGAGTTTGTACTAAATAAGCAGTGTATGTTAAGCCCTTAAGATTAATGTCGGCATGGGATCAACTTGCATAAGCAGACCTTCATAAACCTTATTATCAGCTCTATACTGAATCAAACTTAGAAATCATGTAAACTGTACAAGGCATTTTTATGTTTAGACAAAACTGATATGTAAAATTTAGTAATAAACTGCGGTGGCGTGACAGGTATGATGATAAGCAACCTTATTAATTTCATGGAGTTTGGTTATAATTTAGTCTCAACATGGGTGGTCCAATTTCTTGCACACTCCTGAAACAAAGAAATATCACTTGGCTTACGAATAAATCTAAACTTGATGTAAGCCATAATAAAAAGGTACACATGACTGCCATCACTGCCATTATGGACCTCATTGAAAATTATTTTTGAGTTTCACAGTTTAAATTTGAGAAACAGAGACCTTAAAATGGGTGGAAAGTAAACACCTTTCAACTGACTTTCAGGGAAAATAAAGATTTCAGTAAGAGCACGCAGGGTGTGCTAGATGCTGGGATGCAGAGTAACTACATGCATTATTTTATGGGACCATTATTTGTTTTGATTTTTTAGTATTCCCACCTAATGGAGACCAAACACTATTTTATTCATTGGCTTCTGTCTCTAATGAATACACTAAGTGGGGCTTGTGGGTGTACCTGCGGCCTAGGGGTGAATGTGAAGGCGTGAGTTCATTTTAATACACATAAACAGCCACAATACTCTTTCAAATCAACAATCGTTTAATCATTAAAATGTGTATAATATGTTGTGTAACAAAACTGAGGCCACTGGAAGCCCAAAGCTTCCAAAAGCAGAAAAAAAAATTTCACTCTTCAGTCACAGTAGGAAAAAACACGGGGAAAAACTACTCCACCAAAAACAAACTGACTGAGCCAGAAAAGCAAAATTTGGAGATTATCAAAAATTACCTAAACCATCCACAACACACCCGCCTGGACCCCGACAGTGCCACCACCAGGCTTTAGTGTGAAACACGGGCCCTGCGCTAGACTCGGGGGCTCAAAGCCGGCTAGCATGGCCAACGTTAGCCAACCACCAATCGAAAAGCATCAAAAATACACAGCAATATGACCAGTTCCTCTGCTTGCAAAAACCAAAACCTGCAAAATCCTGGTAAATTTGTGGTCGACAATCAGTATTCAATCGCGGATCAGGGTGAAGCTGCGACTATAAAACCAAAGGAGCCTGTGATGCTGTTAGCTAGCGCTAACTTAGCTGGTGGGCTGGCCGAGCAGCGTGCCAAAAACAAATCAGTCCCGTCAAGGAAAAGTCTTCACAATAAACGCTACAAAAACAAAGCAACACAAGCTTGAGAAAAATGGTCGAGACTGTAGCTACGGTGCATCCACAGCGTCGTGTTTCTAAAAACCACAACCAGCGTTCGTGTTTTTTGAAGGGGATGAGCGTCTCCGAGTTAGCTAAGCTAGCTACCTCGCTAGCTAGCACATAACGTTCTGTCCACTCGCAAAATAGAAAAAGCATCGTTGAAAAAAATCCAAAAAGAAAAGAAAAAGGAAGGAAAAAATGTTTAAAAAATGTCTGGGAACAAAATACTCACCACGACCTTTACGAGTAAAATGTCTTGCTTTCTGTAAAATCGGTCAATTGTGTTAGGTCGTCCTTACTGAGCACAAGCTAGTCGCTCCCCTGAGCAGTGAGCTAGCTTTCTTCTATCCACCGAGCTAACGTCACTGGCGATGGCGCAGTGCTGGACAGGGGTGCTGGTTTTGTATCACGGAGCAGTCCGGGAGAGCGGGGTTGATGAGTGAGCCTAAAGTGGGCTGCCAGATATTCACACCGGTGTGGCCTGGGATATAAAACGTATTCACCCGTTGTCTTTAAAAATCAGTCCGTCCTTCTTTAAAAAAAAAAAAAAAATCCTCCTCAGATATTCTTTGAATTAAGATTAACTTTTAACTTTATTTTTTAAACAAGCAAACGGCTGTAGAAATTATAATATATATTAGTAAATTATATATAATTGTAAATTAGCGCTTACATTTCTCTTTGCACATCTGGTCTTTAAAATAACCGTGCTACACACTGTATGTCATGATACCACAACCATTTAAACACAAATGCCCAAACACAAACATTTTTAGTTTGCATAATTGATATAAAAAATTAGTCATTTTCAAAATAGCTGACATACCATGCAAGTAATTAGCAATCAGCCTAATATGAGTCACATTTGCAGCTGTGATTAATTGACTTTTTCCTTTTTTGTGGTGTGTTTTTACCAATTTCTCCATCACCTAAAATAACCTCCAGCCTGTCTTTGCAAAAAAGGTATTTGTTTCAGTACAAGTTTATCTCCAGAAAATAGCAGCTACATCCAGTGACTAAAAGTGATACTCATCCCCCACTGAGATACCCATGAGATTTATAAAATATGGATTATCAAGATGCAAAAAAAAAAAAAAAAAAAAAAAAACTTGCAGAGGAGGTACCAACGATTATTTAGTAGCCTGATTTTCGTCCCACTCATCTTCAAAAACGCTTATTTTTTCATACACAAATGCATTTGTGAATCATACCGTATTTAGGTACTTCTGGAGATAAAGTACAGATCACTGGTGTATTACCCGAGATAGTCAGGAGGTGGCGCTGCTGTTATGAAAAAAATGAATGAGTGGCGACACAGGAGATATTTTGATATGCACATTTACACAACAGGAACTGAACAGTCATATTTCATAAACTGATGAGTGGCCATGAGCCACAAGAAAACCTCAAACTCAGAATAAAGCATTATGCTCCACTTAGATCATACTCATACTGATTATTTTTGTATGTCCTCAATCCGTGCAGTGTAATTTTGGTTTGACTGCAGCATGTGGAGCAGCAGATGAACTGAATGTCCTGTCTCAGGTTCCTCATCTAAAGATAGATAAGCAGTTTCATAAGAATGAGGTTTAGCAGGACATTTCAAAGTTTCTACACAACAATGGTGTCACACCTTTATCAGTATTGGTGCATGAGTTCGAGCTCAAGTAGCCCTGCTAATAGCTCTGTTTAAATTCAACCTGAGCTTAGGTCTAATCAGACAGAATAATTGTAAACTCCTGTGTGGATGTGCAGAACTTGTACAACAAATATAATGCCAGCAGTTTTAGACGAGTTGGTATCTCACACAAACCTCTCTTTGTTTTTGACTTGTCAAAATAAAACACATAAGTAACATATTTCAGAGCTTTGCAACTCAGAGATGGTAAATGCAGCTGTATCCCCTCTATAAAAATACACACAGGAAATAATGATCAAATGAATAACAGCTGTGCAGGCAGGCGGCAGATGACAAAGAAAGTCAGGTGATCAACAGAGGCGGGAAACTTGTTGAGGACATCTAGTGTACAGGTGTTGTACAGCACATATTGACTTGTCGTGTAAGGGAAAATATGGGTGTAACGGATAACACAAACAGTGACTTAGTTGCATTAAAGGTCCAGTATGAAGGATTAGATGCATCTAGCAGTGAGGTTACTGAGCTGAAATGTCTTTGGTATGCCAAGTGTGTCGGAGAACCATGATGGTGAAAAAATGTCCTTGTCAGAAGTCAGTGTGTTGAGTTGCCTGGGTACTGTGGAAACAACATGGCAGATTACAAAGTAATGAAAGATGATTATAAACTAATGAAAACATAGTTATGAATATTATATACCATTTCTGCCAATGTATACCCCCAAATCCCACAAACTGGACCTTTGCATAATGCCAACCTTGTCCCTGGAACCAGCACACCTTACTGTAATGTAGTCAGTATTTATGTTATTAATTACACCTATGCTGATCCTATTTTGACAGCTGTCTCCAACCTTTTTCCCTCACGACTCTTTAAAATGAAGCAATATGTGTGCACAACCCCTCATCACAGGTTGGATATCTTTGAATCTTTAAATCGTGAAAGTTCCTCAAATAGATTACTTTACATGAATAGGTTTTTAGAGGGATTTTCTTATTTCACAGCTTTTTACTTACTTTGTGACCTGTCATACTTACCCAACAGTTGGGTAACATCAAATATCTGTACATTTATGTCAGAATCACTGGATGAAGCCCATGTATGATGTAGCCTTTAAATTAGCCTCACATGCATCATCAGCATGTCATTCCCAGTCAAATGTTTAGAGTTTATTTGTTTAAATTAGATTTTACTTCTGGGCTTAATAATGACTCTTGGATGTTATTCTCACTCTACCAAAGGCCTTTTTATGGTTCTGATTTGAACATGTCATCGTAGGAAAAGCACAGGTGTAAATAATAAAATGAATGATGGCTGAATTCCATGTAGCTGCTCCAGTTTTTGGGTCCTATTGTTCATGCTGGCTCACTGTCACACTGTCATGGCTTACTGGGGCACTCAAATAGAATGAAACCATCATTAATGTTATTAGCGACACCTGTGCCTTTCCTGTTAAGTCAAAATGTCCTCTGTGCAAAAGGCCTGCTAATGTTTCTGAATGACCTGATTGCACCTGAGGAGGAGGAGAGACAGAAAGAGAAAGGATGGCGAGCAACAGAGACCAAAACCAGCTGTTTTCTGTATCTAGTTAGGAGATGAAACCCCTACAATGTCCCGATTTTTCATGGAGAATATGTTCTTTTGTGAATTGTTTTCACCCATCTGGTTCTATTTTGAGTGCCGTCCCAGAGGACTTGTTTACAGCTCTGTGCATCATCTCTGGAATCAGAAATACAACTCTGACTTGCAGTTTTACTGTGTAATCAGATACACAGATAAAAGGTTTCTGTGCCTGCTTTGTGTATTGATGTCAATCTTAACGGTGCGAGGAAGGGCCAGATGTTTGACAGGCTGTCGCACAGCATGTCCAAGTTTTGATGTGATTGGTACAAATGTGGGAGGGACAGGGAGTGTACTTCACCTCTGAATATGATGAGGGTAATATTTAGCATTAATTTGTACCTCGGTTTACATTACACAGAGCTGACGGGAACACCACAGGACATTCTGCGAGCCAAAAACCAGAATATGGCCATTATATGACACAACAGATAACTGTGTACAAAATTACAGGGATACTGCTAGAAATAATAATTACAATACATTATATTACATTGGTTTGGTAGATGCATTTGTCTAAAGCAACTTACAATATAGCAGCAATTTGAGGTTCAGTGTCTTGCTCAACATCACCTGTCACAATTATCCAGACGACACCCAAACTTACCTGGTTCTGTCACAATTCAACTATAGTCCTGTAGACTCTCTACAGTGGCAGTGAACAAATGAATGAGTGGATGAGCTTGAACCTTCTCCAGCTCAATGCAGATAAAACTAAGATAATTGTATTTGGCGCAAAAAATGTAAGGCTGAAAGTCAACGCTCTGTGTCTGAAAACCAAAAACCAAGTCAGAAATCTTTAGCAGCCATGTCAAATCAATTACAAAGTCTGCATCTACCATCTTAGAAACATAGCAAGGAGCAGAGGATTCATGTCCAAGCAGGATTTAGAGAAACTAATCCATGCTTTCACTGCAACAGTCCAATGGTCTATTTGGTCGGGTCCCCCGCCCCAAAAAACCTTAGCTGCTGCTCAAGTCTGAACACAGACCAAGAAAGTGAACACATCACCCCAGTTCTCAGGCCTCTTCACTGTCTTCCAGTGTGTCCGAGAGTACTGTGTCCCGGACCAAATACATCTCTGACTGTCTTTTACCATATGAACCCTCTCAGCCTCTCAGGTCATCAGGTAGAAGGCTGCTCCCAGATTTCAAATTAAACATAGAGAAGCGAAATCATTCAGTAATGCTTGTGGCTGTGGCTCTGGAGGTAGAGCAGGTCGTCCATTAATCGGAAGATCAGTGGTTTGTCTTGTGCTTTGGGACTTTGCTATTTTCATGCTGGTCACTTTTAACCCACTAAGTGTTGGACAATTCTACAGCACTTATTGTTCTCATGTTAAACGCTTGTATAAACAAATTACAAAAAAAAAAAAAAAAAAAAAAAAAAGAATTCTCTGGCCAAGAAAAGAAAAGGATCAACTGTTTTTTTTAAGTTTTTCCAACTTCTGATACGCTGTTTAAATGTGCAGTTATAAAAGTAGTAAGTTATTAGTAAAAAGTTCAAACTATTTACGTTTGCAGTTATAAATGTTTATTAGGGCCCCAGAGTGCAAACACAAGTTCGCCGAAAGCAAAATTTTGAAAGTCATCCATCATAATAAATGTTTGAGCCATTTCATAAAATGTTCAGTAATCCTTTTTGTGGTTGTAAATGTTGTTAATAAACAGATTTTGATGTCCTGCAACTGCTTTCCAGAGGGTCAGAGGTCAACAAGAAGACAAAGCAAGTGTGAGAAGAAGGACAAACATCAGCCATGACCTGGCCAATAGTGGAAAGTAACTAAATACATTTACTCAAATGAATCTACTTTACTTATGTACAATTTTGATGTACTTGCACTTTACTTGCTTCCATTTTATGCTACTTTTCTTCTCATTCAGAGGGAAGTACAGTTACTTTTTAACCACACCGTGGTTATTTGATGGCTTTTGTTCCAAAATATAATCAATAAATAAATTATGGTGTAATATTAGAGTAGAAGACACAACTTTATTGATTTCCAGTGGAAAATTCACAAACTAATCAGCAAAGTATAGAGAGCAGAACAACTGCAACAATAAAGTAATACATGACCGCGTCAATAATTAGAAACCAATTACAACATTTATATAATCCAGAAATGGGTCATTCTGTATAATGAGTAGCTTTACTTTTGGTACTTTAAGTGTGATGTCCTCACTTTTGCACTTTTACTTACTGAAAAATCCAACACTGGAGTTTTACTTGTAACAGAGTATTTTCTTTACACTGTGATATTGCTGCTTTCAGTATATCTTCAAGATCTGAGTACATCCTCAACTACTGTCAATGGCTTATAACTGATCTATGTAGCATTTAATTATGTATTAGGCATTAGTAAATTGCTTACATTTTTGTTTGGTTCAATATAGTTAATTACAAACCCTTTAAAAAAGTTAATGAAAGTATTGGGATAAGCCACAGATGATAGTAATACCAACAGGTAAGGATAATACGACCATTAACCCTTTATTGAGAAGAGCAGATGTGTAGTGAGTCCCTGTAGAAACAGATTAAAAATACATACATGTGATTCGGTAATTTATATTTATAAATGCGCTGTAAACCAACACGGATATTCAAAGTGAATTTAATTAGCTGTTTCACATCTTCTGTTCATTAAATCTAAAAAAAATACTTCCCTGTGCGTGCGTGCGTGAGCGCGCGTAGCAAAGCAGATGCAGCCAGTGAGCTCGCGGAGCAGAGAGCGCTGCTGTGACAGTGGGAAGCACAATCCGCGTGCAGCCAGCGCGAGGCAAAGACCTACTAACAAGCTGTGAACTATGACTGGACGCACAACGGTAAGAACAGCCTTCACCATGTCACCCCACTGTACTTAAAATGTGTTTTAAACGTTTAATGTTGTAGTAACCGTGTTGTCATAGAGACTTTTTGTGGCAATGAAGACGTTAGCACATTATTTATGTTGTGTTATGGATTTTAATGCGGACTCAGTGTTTTTACTGTACAGTTTGACCACCTCAACATCCGCCTTTTCTCTTTTGAAAATGGTGGGGAAAAAATAATAAGCATTAAGAAGTATACATCACTGTAAATGTTGGCAGCTATCTGTAAACATTCAGCGTGACTCCAGCTGGCACAACCATTGTTTGGTGGCTTTGCAACAGCTTACAGCCACTAACATGTCAAGAGTTTATGATAAATGAGGAAAAACATCCCCGAATACGAGGAAAAAGTTCTACAGTGTTTTTCAAGAAATGTTATTATCAGGTCTAATTGTACCTCTGTATCAGGGATTACACAAGAACTTGTTTTGATTGTGCAACAAGGATTTGAGAGGGGCAATTAATAGATATGCTGCTCTATACTGTAGTGAACTCTTACCCAAATGTGATATTTTTTCCCTCTTATTACTTATGGGACTCTTCCTTTCCACTCCTCTGCAGCGCACTGATTTATGTAATGTTGCTGGAATGAAAAGTGCTGCGCAGGGGGTGGAAATCTGGCTTTCTGGAAGCCAAACAGATGAGAAGGCTTGTTTTAATCATTAGTCTCATGGTATCACTGACATGGAGCTTGTGCTGGGGAATCATGGTTTATACTCGCAGGCCTCTGCCAGTGCTCCCATTGCACAAAGGTGTGTGCAGTGAGTGCTGAGTCACAGTTAATTTCATCATTTACCTCATTTAATCTTATATATGTGGCAATTAAGGGGGTAATAAACAACATTTGCACTGTTGCAGACAGCACAGTATTACTTTAATATGCCTTTTGGGGGGCTGATCAGGTTGTTGATCAATACTAAGCGATTATTTCACCAGATGCTCAGATTGTTTGTTCAAGCACTCAGATGGAGCATAGATGGGTGCTACAAGTGAGAGACAGCAGTGAGCCAAGATTTGTCTCGCCCCCCCAAAAATATGTTTGCCCTGGCAGTGTATGTTCGATTTCGATTTCACACCAGGGGAAGAGAATAACAAAAGCATTTCATTTTAGTGAATTGTTTTCCTATGCTGACTTTATAAAATGTAAGCAACAGTGTCAAAATGATTACAAGTGAAGTATGAACCCTAAAACAGGGTCCATTGATTCTACAAGAGAGTTGTGAGGTTCTAGATTACTTAGTCATTCATTTAGACTAAATGAAATTAGTCCACTTGCCTGTGCATATATATGTAGCAAAAAAAACAAAAGCCAACACAGGGTGAGATGAGGACACATTGTCAGTGAACACTTTTGTCCAGCTTGGCGGTTTATCCTTGACCTTGGAAACATTCTTTCAATTTGCTGAAGAGACTGCGCGATGAGGTCAAATGCTCCCAAACAAGCGAGTAAGTTGATCTTGAGTTAAAACTGTTCCTGATCTTGGAAATAATCATTTGGAAAAAATAATCTTAACTCAAGGTCCACTTACTGTACAAACGCTTTCTGGAGCATTTAACCCCACAATCCTCATCAGCCAATGAACTGTGACAACTCCGGAAAAAGCTGTAAGTGGACCGTCAGTGAAGACCATTTTGCCAAACGAGCACTACTGTATTTAGGATCCTGATTTATTGCCTCTTCCCTCAGTGTCTGTATGTGTTGGATCCATGACTGGATCATTAATGGCCCAAAACTTTGCTGTAACAAAAGGAATCAGAGAAAAACACCTTATTAGTACAAAAGTGTTTTTATACTTGACTGAGGTGGAGTAAGTTAACGTATCAATACAGAAAGGTTGATGGAGATGCAAACACTACTTCTTTCCTTCCTTGCTTTATTTTTGACAACGTAAGATTCCACATAAAGGAACAGTTCAACAGTTTGGGGAACAGGCTTATTGTCTTTTTTTGCTGAGAGTTGAGAGGCTTTACACCACTCTCAGTTCTAGCCAGTACGGCCAGCAGATGGTTGGCTTATCTTAGCATAAAGACTGGTAACAGGGGAAACAGTGAGTCTGGCTCCGTCTGCACACCTCTACAAAGCTTTCTTATTAACACATATCTTGTTAGCACCAGCTACGGCAGCAGGGCTGGTATTTTTCTCACCTTGTGAGTTGGTGTGTGTGTGTCATCATGGCAAAATCTGGTCCTGGCGACACCTACTATAGGAACTACCACAGTATCAGTTTGGATTACTTTGGCAGGTGTTTATATAAACGTCTGTCTATCTTTCTGTGGACAGATTTTATCAGCAGGATAGCGCTGCAACCGTGCAGAATGCAATCACAAAACTTTACAGGTGTGTAGTTGAGATTACAGTGAAAGTCGGGTCCAAAGGTGGGTGTGGTCCGAGCAAGCCACTGTAAGTAGGGGCAATAGGAAGAAGGGAAGAGGCTGTTGCTTCCCTCGACTTTACACCCCGGCCCACATTTTCAGCCTTGGATCGGCATTGCAGCTGGTGTGATCTTATCTCAAGATGGTGATGGTCTGTAGTTTAATCTGCACACAAACAGAAATGTAAAAATGACAATATGTGGTATTACGTTAACAACATGCGGTTATGTCCTGACAAACAGCATCCAACTCATAAACTGTAAAAATTAATGGACTTTGCTACCATCACGTCACCCTTTGGTTTGTGGACTCCTGTTTTAAAACTTTGAGTTTGGCACTTTATCCGTTGTAGTCTTGTTTTTTGGAGCCAGAAGTGACCATATTTGGGTGAGAGTTTGGAGCTGTGCAGGAGCAAGGGATGGATTTGACTGGGAAGCCGAGGACACTATCGGCAGACAGCCTGTCTCTCACAGCGGCCCGCCCTTAACTATGCATAGCTTTAAGCCTTAATAAAATCTAAATGGGTGAGTAATATAAAAAATCACCCAATACAGTTGTCATAAAGGATGAAATTAGCTATAGAGACCAAAACTGGCTGGGGGTCAAGAGATTGACAGGCTTCTGGAGACAGCCTCAAGTGGCCACTCAAGCAATGACAGTTTTTGATACTTGCATGTGGGCTTAATTTTTCAGGTTGCTGCTTGGTCCAATGACACTTCCATTCAACCTCTAAACTGGCTGCCTGGCAATGTCAGTGTAAATGCCAAAGACCAGGAGGTCACTTTACATTTTTGTTCTTCAATAGTTAGTTAAAGACTGTAAAACCCTAAATTTTACTTTTACATTTCTATTTCCAGTGACTGAAAATAACTAAGTACCTTGTATTTTCCTCAGTACACTTCTGAGGTACTTGTACTTTACATGAGTATTTCCATTTTATGCTACTTTATACCTCTACTACATCTCAGAGGCAAATATTACACTTAACTCCACTAAGTTTATCTGACACTTATAGTCAGTAGTTACTTTTCACGCAAAAAAAAACATATGTTATGCTTAAATGATACGATGCAGTATTAACTAACCTACCCAGTAAGAGAAAGTAAATGCTCTTACATGTGTTTGTTCATGATAAAAACAGGATAATTAACATTTTGTAACAATATAACACTTTAAAAGAAGCCATTCTGATACTTTAAGTACATTTTGGTGATAAAACTTATGTACTTTTACTTTATTAACATTTTGAATTCAGGACGTTTACTTTTAGTTTAGTATATTTAGATTTTTCAATGTTTCTACTTTTACGTAAGTAAAGGATCTGAGTACTTCCTCCACAACTGTGTGGATAAGGAGATACAAATGTGTTATTAAATAAGCTTTAAAGGTGTTGGTGGGTGTATTTTTGAACCACGGACAGAGCCAGTATAAAGCTAACTGTGTCTGGTTTTTATGTGAAGCTATGCTAAACTAATCACCTCCTCTAGCTCACAGATATCACAGTGGTGTCGATCTCTTCGTTCAAACTATCCCCTTATCCAGTGAGCCCCAAAACTAACAAAGACAAATGGCAGTAAATTAAAAACAGCATGTAGAAGAAGCCAGTTGTGTTCTTAAAGTAGGGAAAGTTGGAGTTACTGCAGGTCTTTATTTTACTTTGATATGTAATGTTGTTACACCCTCCTCTACTTGCATAAAACCAGCCGATGGAAACACCTGTTGAGGCAAAATTTCTTTTGTTGACTTTGAGTAAATTTGATTAAAATCTGAGTAATATTTGGATGAACTTATTACTGCAATTCCCTCTGGTGGCCAACAGAGGTCATTTAAAGTCACAGCTTACTTATTAATGCCCCTTTAATACTTGTGTTTACATTACATGGAACAAGATGACCTAATGTATTTAATTAAGGGTTCAAAGTCACTGAGAGACTCCGATCATATGGGACTTATTAGTGTTAGGCAAGAAACAAATTTGCTTTCTCTTACATAAATATTTGTTACCATGAAAAAAACAGCCCGGAGTCTGAATTTGTCACATCCGATCTCGTGCTAGCTCAACTGCTGTTTTATGACAGCGTTGCCTGTGTTCATGGCATACTGATGAAATGGTTCGTCACTTGTTTTTCTCAGCTGCCTTGTCCCTACATACCTTTCATGGACATTAACAGTGATTGCCCTACAAGCAGAGCTCATTTTGGTTTGGTTCAGAAATATTATTCCTGGCTTAGAGGTGCGTGCTCTTTTGCAACACCCAAGGGTGACACAGCTGGGTAATACGACCCGCTGCAAGTATCAGAGGTAACTGTTTCAACATTGTTTCTGGTGTGTATTAACTGCAGGCCAATGTCTTTTTAAATCATGTTTACTTGGGAAATTATTTCAAGTCGCAGAACTTTTCTTCTTAGCACAGTCCAGTGAATTACTGGGATTATAAACGTTCCAGTTAATACATGGAGGGTAGTTTATCTCTACATGATGATTATAAACTCCAGATTCTTGCTTGGGGTTATTCTCACAATACTTGAATAGAAAACAAATGTATTAAAGATGTATGTGTGTGTATGTTTCTAGTCTCTTTGGTTTGATTCCATGTTTAGTTACAGGCAAACCCTTCTTCTTTCTGGTTGCTTTGTTGGAAAGTGAGAAAGTATTCAGATCCTTTAAATAAAGTAGCAATACATTACATTACAAGTTACGTCCTGAATTTAAAAGTACAAACATTAGCAGTAAAATGTTGGTATGAAAATTCTTAGAAAGACCTTAAACCTCCCCATTATGTTCAGCAAAAGTTACATGGTGTCATTGTAACTGCGTGTTAACCAGTAAATACAAACATCACTGAAAACATCACTGAAAATGGGGGGGGGGGGGGTTTGTCCAGCGGGAAAGGGACTATATTGTCAACATAGAGGCTGCAGGAAATTTGAGGCAAGTGGAGAAAAAGCCCCCCTTGCTGGCAGCAGAACTAGTATTTATAGTTTTTTAATGGTGTTTTAAATGGCTTGGCTCGAGAGGCCGCCAATTGCCGCACGATATCAAGTGCTCGGCGTGGGAAAACAAAAACACACATGCCCAAAGTTGGTTACTTGGGGCGTCGGTGGCTTAGTGGAAGAGCAGGCGGCCCATGTACAAGGCTGTTGCCGCAGCGGCCCAGGTTCGACTCCAGCCTGTGGCCCTTTGCTGCATGTCATTCCCTCTCTCTCCCCCCTTCACACTCGCTTTCCTATCAATTAATGGCAAAAATGCCCAAAAAATATCTAAAAAAAAAAAAAAAAGTATATTACTTGTTGCCCGGCTGCAGTTTGATTGGGTGTTTGCCTGTTGTCATCACGGGCTCATAGTCGCCGGATGTTGGTATTTCTTTTAAAGAAGATAGTCATTGCAGTTTATATGATGACATAAGTTATTTTAACAGCATAAATGTGAAATTCTGCCTTTTGTAGGAAAACCTAAGATTAACCAGCTCAATAAACCACATGTCTGATAAAAAAGAACGATCAGATTTAACATGGGGTCATTCTCCAGGACAAAACAGCTAACTGCTAGCTTGTCAGGGAAACTTCCCGTGTGTTTTCTGGGAAGTGAAACATGGTGCCAATGGTCAAGTACAAGCTTTCAGGACATCAAACATAATTGCTCTGAAAGGATTACCAATTATTAAAGCAGCAGGACAACATGCTTAAATTGGTTAGCCACCCAGACTGAGAGCGAATACAAACAGGGCGTAAATGCGTTTCCTGGTATAGCGAAGGAATGACTTGCCTCACCCTGCTTTACTCTGCCTTTGACTAGCTTACCCTGACATTCTTACCCTAACCAGTCTCACTATTCATGCCTAAACCTAACTAATCCAATCAATGAAGACAGTGAGCAGTTGCCAATCACAGGGAGAGTAGGGTCGGTCATTTCTTCGCTATCCTAGGAAACACAAATTCACAAAGGAGTACAGGTATGTGCTCAGCCTTACTATTACCTATGTGGGAAATATCAACTGGTGCATTGTGTCATATTGTACAGTTTTATAGTTTTCTGGCTTTTGATCTGTGTTGCCACATGATTTCTTTACACCTTAGAACGCCACTGTGTGTATAAGTAGGCCAAGCTGAAAGTGTAGGTAGAAACATTAACGTTATTGCGTAACTGCTTGCCTGATTATTGGTCAAGTAGTGGTTAATTCAGCCATACTGTGTGTCATATTACTGTAGAAGCCTCGTAGCTAAAGTCTTTGACATTTTGAAGCAGTATCAATAGACTTTGGCCATTTTGGGGACGACTGAACCAGCTGAAAACACATGATCTGACATTACCTTAAAAAAAGTGATATGCCGAATTTGTTAAACCGTTGCCTACACATCCAGCAGACGCAGATGCAGACAGGCAGATAGCGTTCAATCGGGGCTGTGTTTCTGGCCTCCGGATAAATCTAGTCCAATATTCACTCTCTTTTTAGCTCTGGTCCTCTTTCCACCAGCTCCTGAGGGAAATATCTGTCTCTTTAACAGCTAAATGCTCCACTATGTTGTTTTTTTTTCTTGAAAAGTTTACAACTTGGAGATGAAGACACAAGGCTTTTATAAGGATAACACAATAAAGCTAATTAGTTTATTTCCCATGAGGACTTCAGTGGGAGGTCAGAGTTGCAGCAACGCAACAGCATGAGAGCAGAGAGTTTGATTAAATAAGTGCAGCACCAGCAAACTATATTGCAGCACAGATATTGGTAAATAAACTCATAAAGAGTAATAGTCTTAAAAAATGAGAATATTATGATGTCAAATTAAAAATATATGTGATACAGAGCACGTAGTCACAGCCAGTAGCAACATGATGTACTGTTTTGCATGAGTTAGTGTAAAGAGAGGACCGTGTAGAGGGAGTTGTAACAATAAAGTTTAAATATTATTATTGGGAGCTACCTAGAACTAACATACAAGCATAACAAATAGAGCAGTTAAATTAACGAGATCTGTCAAGATTAATGACGCCTCGCAGAATCGGTGAAGCAGACGTACACATAGCTTTCCTCGTTTCATCCGCTCCCAGAGGAAATATGAATTTACATTTCAAAGGTTTAGCATGAAAGAGGATTCAAGGGATTCAGAGGTGCTGCTGGAAACACAGGGAGACATGTTGAATATGAGCTAAAATTGGGAGTTTTCATTGACATTAAATTGTTGTTTTGGCAGGAATACATGTTGTAAAGTTACAACCTGGATCAAGTGTGTTTACAGTATTAATTCTTTCTGGCCGAACTTAATAAGCCTTTTTTTTTTTTTTTTTTTTTTACCACACTCTCTTGGCTTCATTCCCTCTCCTCTAATCCCAAATGTATTTGCAATATGACTGCAGGACTTTAACTGTCCCTTTTTAGAAAGCTATTGTTATCTGCTGGCAGTGGTCTGGTGCAAAAATCTGGGCCTCATATGTATGTGCAACCCCAGTGGGCCGCCTCCTCCTTTTAATACAGTCATTGTCATTGCGTGAACAAATAACTAAATCAAGTAAACACATGCTTTTGTAGTGGTTATTAGTGTCATCAGTAGTGTTTTTAACTCGTGTTTTCTTCCAAACATACTATACTTATGTTTCTAGTCACAGTCTTTTGGGTCAGTTTGCTTTTTCAGAGCTGCTTTTCGGATGGGCAAATTGGGCAAATCTCCTTTCAGTGAAAACTGCTGAAAATGACTACTTGAATGATGTTTAGCTACTTTATGAGTTTATCTGTCTGACATCCTCGGTAACATGCACAGATGGTGATAATAGAGCTGCAGCTGATTCACTCACTGTGTGACCGCTTTATTTGTCATGACCAGCGCTGCCCCCAGAAATTTTTCATAGGTATCATTGCACTCCAATATACTTTGGTTTCTTATTTTACAGTTACTATTACTGATTATCTCATGTAACTGAAAATGGTTATCTGTAGCAATAATAGGCTATACACATAACACTCCTGTTTTAATGTGTTATGTAGCTGTGAATACCTGTGTTAGGCCGTACATTGTTTTTCAGTTAGGCTGGTTGCCTTTTTCCTGAAAAAGACTTAAAATAGCCATGCCAGTTGTTCCCTCGCCAAAATTTGCCTAAATCTGGGGCATTACTTAGCCCCTTTCCCACAAGCTATGCCATTATGGTACATGCACCACTGGTGCCAATGGATGTCTTACATCAGGGTCGTCCAAACTTTTTGAATGGGGGGCACAAAAAATACTTGGGGGCCAGCTGCTTCTCACATCATACATGTTATTTTTAAAAAATCAATTAAAAAAATGCAACCATTTCATCTTTAAGTGAAAAGTATTCAACTTTCCACCCCTCCTGAAGGCAGCAGCCCTGGCTGTCGACTTGATGCTTCTTTGCTGTGGCCATGTCTGCTGCCTTGCGTGAAATAATGGCTGTTAGGTAAATGTTTGTTAGCCTGTTTGCCATCTGTTTATGAAAACACATTAGTTTATTCATCTTGGTGCCTGTCTATGAACTGTATGATAGTCCTTCCATCGTGAGGTGAATGGAAAAAAATGCAAAGGGGTCTTGTTTGATTAACCAGTATTGCGTGGTGGGCTGCATGTAGTGTATTTTGAACAATAAGCCGCGGGCTTTTTAAAATCAGTCCTTGGACCATGACTGGGAGGACCAGACTTTGGACATGCCCGCCATAGGTTGTCTAGTTTCACGAGATACCACAACCTTTGTGCTTTCTTAAAAAATGAGTGCAATACAGCCTCTTAAAGTCAGTAATAATAGCCTCTAATTATTTTTCCCGGGGGGAGCCGTGGGCAGTCTACTGTAGCAATTGTATGAGGGGCCAATAGAGTTGCAGCAGTCTTTTAAAACTATTTCCTCAGCCAGCAGCAGTAATTGACTCATCAATCTAATAATGTAAAAATTCAAAATTACGTATAAAAACAAACTTTAATTCCAGTCTTTAAGGTACTTAGCTCCACTACTCCCCACACTACTACATCTCTGTCAGCTAGTTGTGTAAAATTTATTCTCCCATGACATCAAATGGAGAAGTACTGCTTGAAGCGCTGGAAAGTATTGCTTGATATAGTCCTGCCTGATCTATTGGCAGAAATACTGATGTTTCACTAAATGTAGCTCTATAAAAAAACCCACTAGATGCAAAACATAATCTATTTTCACAAGGTTTCACAGACCAAATACCACCCAAAATTTGTTTTGAAAGACACATTGGAGTCAGTCAGTACCCACCGCACCAGACTCAGTCCATTGCAGAAGAGTTTTAGCAGACGTCTTGCGAAGCTGCTCCTATTTCAAGACGCTGGCAGGCCGGGAGTCCAAGTGGAGTCCATAGGCGCTCCTGCCGCTGTTGCTGGCCTCGCTGTATATGGTTCACGGGCTCTGCTCACACTGTCTTGTGGTTTGGACCGAACCACTGTCATTTCACTGGAATTTCCTGCCATCTGCACACAGTCAAAGTTTCTCACAGATCCACACCTGCTTGTAAATGTTTAGGTTTGCCAGGAGGAGAGCATGGAGGGATAGGTAAGCACTGATGGAGGAAGAGGAGCGATCCACACCTGCCATTTGACTCGACTTTAGAAATAATGAGACAAAAACTCACTTGTTTGTAAAACAGAATGATGAGAGGTTAATACTAACTATAGGAAAATAACTGAAACATATACACATTTCCTGCACTCATATGTTATTTCCTGCACCAACACTCTCATGCTTGTATTTACTACACACCAGTGGTGGAGCAAGCTGTCAGATCCTTCATCTCAACAATGTAAAAATACTAGCTTACAAGAACTTAAAACTTACAAGAAAAGTCTGACTGATTAGCTGATAGGACTGATACCACTTTCATTTCTATGCAGTTAATATGACACAAGAGCCATTAGCCGGTTAGCTTAGATTAGCATAAAGACTGAAAACAGAGAGAAACAAATAGCTACCCTGCAAAGGGAGCAAAATCCACCAATTTGCACCAATATAGTATTACTTATTATGTACATAACTGGCAGCTGTGTGTTTGAATCTGACGGACTGTAGCTGTGATCATGATGATAGCCATGAGATGAAATAGCTTTAGCTGTTGTTGTCACTTTGATTGCAGGGACAGGTCAGTGAAAAACACCCAGATTCAATGGTTCATACGCAGCTGGAGAAACACTGCGACGTGTCAGTATAAAACACCAAGGTTCAGGTTCGGTGGTCTTAATTAGAGCAGTAAAGAGTTGTCATAATACAGCTACTGAAGCCATATCCACACCACCATAGATTCAACCACAGCTGCAGCCAGTCCGAGCAATAACCACATCCAGAGCCACAGCTTCAACCACAACAGCCAGGCAGAGCTGCTGCAGCTGTGCTCACAGCCAGTGGATTTGTAGTACTGTTGGGAGCATGGCCTTGAACAATAGAGGCGTAATTATTACATATAATAAGAAACATCTCTTCTTTCTGTAGTATTTGCAGTATCTTCACTGGCAGTGTAAATAACTGGACTAAACCAACACCCTGACTGCTCTTGAAATGCAAAATTTCCATCATGAACTTTTGGGGGCTCTGAACCATTTAAATACTAAAAGTTAAAGTCAACATTTTAAAATAACAGCATCTATAACACAGAAAATGGCTCCTATGACTGTTTTATTGTTTTAAAATATATTATTGGATTATTTTTCTGATGCAATAATGTATTCGCAGCATCATACTGTTGTAGTTGGTGAAGGTGAAGCCAGTTTTAACCACTTCATATACTGTTCAGTCATTTATAGCAATGCATCATATTTCATGAGTCTTATGTTTTGTATGTTTAGTGTAAATCAGGAACACATCTAAAGTATGTGGTAGCAAAATAAACAAAGTAAAGGCAACAGCATTTCCCTCTGAAACACTTGAAGTATAAAGAAGCGTAGAATGTTAATACTCCAGTAAAGTACCTCAAAATTGTACTCAAGTACTGTAGCTGAGTAAATGTTCTTCTTCCCTCTCCGTCTGTACGCGTTAACATGCACTCACATTTAAACAGTGAAGAAATATCTGATGAAACCTCCTAACTAGTTTATAGAAAATGGAAAATGAAGATACGTGTAATACTGAAGAAAGAACATCCAATAAAAATAAACAATGAGACCAAACTCTGTTGGTTCGGAGTCACAGCTGATTTCACGTTTTTTTTAAAAAGTGCTATTTGGGGTTTTAAGCCCCGGGAGGATCACTGTGTCTAAAGTTAACAGCAACTCAAGACTCTTGCTCAGATGACATGCATGAATTCTAATCCAATAACACATTCTTATTTTGTGCAACATGAGACTGTGTTATTCACCTGCTCCCACTGAGTTTACTTTGACCCATATTACCTCTCAAAATCTGGAAAGTGCCAAAGAATTTTTCTGGCTGCAACTGAACAACGAAGTAGCCTGCAGTATTATGGAATAGGGAGTGTTCACACATCAGTGATACAAATGATCACATTTATCATAATAACTGAGGTGATGTTTTACCAGTGCAGATGGTGTGAGAGTTTTACAGAGTCTTGTTGCACAATGTGGCCACACTGATCACGTCTATAACTTGAGCTTAAACCGAGTTAAAACACTTACAGGCCGCGTGCATGCTTCCAGGACATTGTTACTGGGGTGGGTTATACCACAAAATCTGGTTTAGATCAATATCAGTACCAATACCAATACTTTTTTTTAAGTGGCTGGTGTACTATCATCTAGGTTAAAGAAATTTTATATGATTTTTGAGGCAAATTAATCACTAACATACCTTCTCTCCTGATTACATTTTCATCAGCACCTAGTGTAAGAAATTGGGTATTATGACTGTTTTCTGCATTTCAGAGAATATATTTATTTTCACTTTCGTGGTAAAACACAAGTCAGTTTCTAAATGTTAATTAACAAGTAACAGGATGTTTGCTGTGTGAATTTGCAAAGAAGCAGATGGTGCAGCACTAAGAAGAGTGCTCATAGGCCTCAAACGTGATCTTTCTAGGTTTTAATGAAACCTTTATTGCCCTAGTGGGAATTTGCTTTGCACAATCAACCACAAATATATATTTAAAAAAAAAACATCAAAAACATTACAGAACAAAAAACATAAGCATCATTTCAACATTGTAAAACATCATAAATGGCATAATCTGGAAATTGATAAAGGACAATATGTCCAAGAAGTGCTAATTCCATATCATATGATCAGAGCTTGTTAAACAGCTGAATGCTGCAATGGGCCAAATGATGTAATATTGATAAGGGACGCTAGTTCAGAATGTGTTTTGTGACCTCAATAACTAATCATTAACCATTAGGATGGGGGGTGGTTAACTATTTAAAATCTGTAAAATTGTAGAATTGTTACTGTAGACCTGCTATTAGCATAATCCTTCGCTTAGCGCCACAATGACAAGGCTAACCGTTAGCATCACATGGCTAATGTTACCTAACAGGTTTAACGAGAGTCGAGGCGTTTTGGTGTTGGAAGTTAGCCGCTGCTGCACTGGTGCTAACTGGGCAGATGTTGAACTGACTGTTCTGTGTACTGGCAGCAACAGAAAGTTTGCTGATCCTTTCCACCAGTAAGGAGGATTTGTATCCCACGAGAGGGTGAATTGTCTCTCACACTGTATAGGGTTCAAACTCTGCCTCATCCTGCCCACGCATATGAATATTTTCCCACACACATATCTGACTGACATTAACAGCCCTGTTAATGATATATACTGTATGAATTTAGATCTTGTTTTGTCCTTGATGCTTGGCAAAATCTAGAATGATCCAGGATAACTTTTTTTTTCAGGGAGCCAAAACTGATTTGTGGATGTGACACTTTTTTGTTTTTATTTGTGAGTGTTTGTTGTCCTCTAATTTTGGATTTGATTTGGGAAAGAGTTGGGCTGACTTAATTTGAAATTGTCTCATTTTTTTCCTGGTAAATGTTGAGGTTATTTGCCATATCCTTACTTTGGACCTTGATTTTTGGGTTATTGTTCAGAGGGAATTACCCTGAAAAAAGTACCTTTATGCCTTTCCCCTCTGCATCATGTCTGCCTCTTCCAGCTGGAGTATCGATATAACCAGGGATGGAAGAGTAATCACCTCTTCTGTTGGGGTCTTGTGGTGGTTTTACATTCCTCACTTCATTTTCAAGCTGTGTTTCCACAATCATCAGTGGTTTTGTCACCTGGACTTTAAGCAAAGCCTCACAGTTTAGACATGACTTAGTGGCATTGGCATCACCATTGAGTTTCGTCACAGTATTGCCGCAGCTCCTGATCACTCATTTGGAGGGTGCGGGAAATTTCTACTTGGCATGTCTTGGGATTCCTGGAAAAATGGTCATCAGCACCTTTTTCGGTAGACTTGGCTGCAGGAGTCAGACTGGCACACTGTGCCGTCATGTTCAGTAAAGAGGTGGCAACATGCAGCCATGAGGCCCCTCATCAGTGAGGTTAATATCATTAGACTCCTGGTACACCTGGACATTGGCATGACCGTACTGTCCACAGGTGTTTGATTTCCTGTCCGCACTTGAGGTTAACATTAAGTAAATGCCTTCTTGTTCACAGTAGACCTTTTTTATAAGTGCTATATTGTAAGCAACTGAATGATGGTCGTTCTAGTTTGACTTAGATGGCTTCTTTTGCACCTCTTTTAAACATCTGTCTTCTCTGGCCAAGATGTGAACATTGTTGCCCTCCTTATACGGAGGAGGTGGCCTACGACACCATTTATCACCCACCTACAATGCAGTCTTGGGATCCCTCCCCAGACGACTTAACACCCATTCTCACCCAGACCCATCTAACCCTATAATGACATACAAGATGGCCGGGAGGGTCAGCGACTCACATGTGATCTTAACGACTCTCTAAGGGTTCACACCCACACGGAGTTTAAAGCCTGCAACTCCGCACCATTTCATCAGAACTGAAGAAGCCTCTTGGATGAGAGGTGAAACATCATCAAGAAACTCCAGTTGCCTACGATATAGCACTTATGATTACCATGACCTGGATGACTGAGAATCTTCACTGACATGTCATTCACACTTCATGTGAATGGTCATAGAAAATGGTCATTTTCAAATGATTTACTCACACTTTGTTACCTTGAATTTGTGAAGGAAGTTTGTTTTTCTAATTTCTGCTAAACTAAAATCCCAACACTGAGAAAATTCCTGATGAATTTAAGTAAAGGGGGCTGCATTTAACATGGGAAAAACTATATAAAAACATCTGTTTACAAACTCAAACAGCTGTTGCAGTATAATCCATGTCTCATTGATACAGTTGAATGCTCAGTAAGGCTGCTAGGTAGTAGCTGATATTTTACACCCCTCCACATCTCTACATGGACAAGTATGCCTGGGCAAGCGCGTGCATTTGAACTTTGCTCATGCATTTCACTGAAATCGATTGAAATAGACTTTTGGGGGCCCTAAGCAGATTTGGTCTGGGGGCCCTCCTTACAGTAACGTGTTGCTACTTCACATGGCACTAAACCAATGTATAAGTCTTGTTTATATTTGTGTAAGCTATCATTATGTACAAATAAGCATATAAAAACTTAAGTGGGACCTACTAGCAGCAACATCATCTTTAAATAGACTACAGTAAATACAGTATTTGTCTTTTATCTCCTAACCCCATGAATGTTCCTTCTCAGGGCCCATTGTTTGATCTGGTTAAAGTTCGATATGCATCTGAGTATTGGGTTCTAATCTGAGAGGACTGAATCTCACTGTCTGATAAAGGATATGATAGAAATAAAACATGAAATTAAATTTTTTTCACTCTTTTTTTGTCATTAACACACAGGTCCAAAAGACACGCACAAATAGGACCTATACATGCACAAAATGGAGAGATGTCAGAGTGAGGGGGCTGCCTTGGTCAGGCACCCCAAGCGGTTGGGGGGTTCGGTGCCTTGCTCAAGGGCACCTCGGCAGGGCCCAGGAGGTGAACTGACACCTCTCCAGCCACCAGTCCATGCTCCATATTTGATCCGGACGGGGACTTGGACAGGCGACCCTCCAGTTCCCAACCCAAGTCCCTATGGACTGAGCTACTGCAAAAAGATGAGCATTTTGCCCAGCATGCAGCTAATCAGCACTTTAAATTCAATACTTAACCAATAGTCAGTATAAATCTATTGTTTTCCTTCCTGAATTAGTCCAGAGTTGTTACTAAACCTTGACTGAGAGACTAGATAATCATTGTCTTGTTTAAGATAATGTGCGCCTGTGAGGAGTGGCGTCATTCTCATATTAGTCTGGACTGGTCACAGAGGTTGCTACTGCAAACTTTAATTTTGTGCATGTGCATATGAACACATATAAACACGTGTTTATATCTTTTACAAGCTGCAGTATATAAACATAGTTGCCCGTTGGTGTTAATCAAATGTAATAAATAGTTATATTTCACTCTCACCTTGGTCAGGCACAGAACACAACCCTGGAAATGACTGGCAAACAAGCAAGCACAGACAGACTGAGAAATTCACAGCTCAGCTCTGTAGCAAGAGAGACAGACTATAGAGATGTACTGCAAGCTAGCGTGACAACTCAACTGTAATTTGCTGATATCAGTCATGGAGATGAGAGAACACAGTTTACATGATTGCTGTTCTCACAATTTTTCTCTCTTTCTCTTTTTGTGACCATAAGAATAGCTCCGTGTCATCCTCTCCTGGAAGTTTTAAATACACCCGCTGTGACGCAAGGAGGACGCTGGGACCTTGCGTAAATTGCGGAGAATGCGCAACTTTAGTAGTGAGTGGCTTGGCTCTGTTTGTGAGACATTTCAAGTGCTCTTGGAGACCCTGTGCCGGCCCAGGGGCCCTAAGCAGCCGTGTAGTTTGCTTTTGCGTCAGGTAAGCTCTAGCGACATCAGTGGTAGTGGCCAAGTTATAAATAGCTGCCTTTGGGAAGTACTGAGCATACAACTGGATAGGTAAGACTGATTATACTGCACGGGTTGTGTGAGAGTTTATAAATGATGTTTTGGTATAGTTTGCGGTTGTTTAATGCAGTCCCCCTTTACTTAAATTCATCAAGAATTTTCTCTGTTTTTGGATTCTTTGTTTGAGAAAAGTTTTCTTCACAAATGTATCATAACACAGGGTGAGTAAATGTTATACAAATGGTCATTTTAGGACTGAAGGATCCCTTTAAATGATAATCATTCATAGCTGCCGTTCAGAGCGACACACAGAAGCATTTTCTGATCTGATGACCGTATTGGCATTTTAAAGAACAAATGTGTTTTAGGATGTGACAACACAGTTAAGGTTTGGTTTAGGCACAAAATCAACTTGGTTGAGGTTTGGAAGGACTGTGGCCATGGTTGAAAGAAACCAGTGTTTAGTGTTGGTAGGAAACAAGAATGGTACAGTTGACTCTGATGTCAATGTCCGACATTAACCATCTCAACCTCCTTTTTCTATGGACTCAGTTACTCTACAACAATGTCACGTTTTTCCTGATTTGCTCCCAATAGGAAAGAGTCATAATTCCTTGGCTACTAGGGGACCTGTGTCATTTGAACATAAACATGTTTTTTTGGCCATTTGCTGAAACGAGAGGAAGATCTCTGATGTTATTTTAATGAAATGTCCTTTGGGGTATTAAACTCTTCCTATTTTATCAACAAATGAAAAAATTGTATAAAATGTTATATTTTGCCTGTTTTGCCTTTGTGTGTTATTTTACAATGTTTTTATAATGTGTCACATCTTGATATACTGCACCTGACAAAACTGACAACAGCTTTGAAAGACTAAATTCCTGAGTCAGCTCTCAGAATAACTCATTTGTGCTCAGTTCACTTTTTTTGAGGTGGATTGGAGGGGCATCGTTCACCTCTAATCAACAGTCTGTGTCTTTGTGCAGCTCTGCAGCTTTCAGTGTCAGGTCAGCGGCATCAGGTTGGGCCTCTTCCCTCAGTATAAATAAATGTTTCAGGGGGCTCCACCTTATGATCCTCTTGTTTAGGTTTCTCAGCTAAAAGTTGTCTGGCAGCTTGTATTGCTGTGAAATTTTTATAGTGATTGAAGACGCAACAAAAACAGAACATTTTGCTCAGATGTTCTGCTTATTACATACAAAGCACAGCCTGTTATGGGAAGCTCAATCTCCTCTGGATATCCTATAATAGTCAGACCTAAGTTGACCCCCCTTGTTTGAGCAAAAAATCCAGCTGTTCATCCCACAGCAGGCAGGATTGTGCTTCCAACTTAGCAATGTGTTTGATCTCAGGAGACAACTTTTTTTTCACATTTTTGCATTACTTTCTTGACTGTGAAACTTTCCTTTTGAGTCGTCTTATGTAAGTAAAATGTATGTATTTGCCTCTGTCTCCTATGACGTGGATAAGGTGAACTAAACTGAGTGGTGATCAAAATGTGCAGTGACTTCCTACCATCTACCATCTGCCGTAGAAAAACTGTTTTTGTGGATGAGTGAGAACATCAGCAGAGCTAGAACTATTAGAGCCATTTGATGTTGGTTACTGTTTTATGAGCAGATGGAGAAAAGCATCGTTTTGTAGGGCCTGAAATTAATTAGGTGATGAATACTGTCTAGGAAACAGTTACAGGTACAACATAGTCACTAGGACCTTAGGTGTAATTTCCCCTGGGGACAAGGGGAAATGTTCCCCGCCCACTTTTCAAAATCCTGTTTGTGTCTCCCCCACTTTAAAAATCGTATTATTTTTTCAACCAGAAAATCTTGTGCAATACACTAATGTTTGGTCAACTGTCAAATCCTGGCTGAGAATGTGACTGGCTGATTTTGCTCTAATACGCTCCAGAAAAATGCCACAGAGGACTATCATATTAAGCATACTGGTACTTTTCTGGAAGAATTTAGTAGGATGACAACCCTAATTATTTCCCTGGACTTTACTTTGGCTACCTTAGTCAAATGTATGTAGAAATGCAGGAAATGGGATTCAAATCGTAAATTTGTCAAACCAAAGTCGCCTGTCAGTATGATCACTGTAGATTATTGTATTTCAACATTACATTACAATGTTTTGTCCAAAGTGACAATAAGTAGGGCCTCTGTAAAAAAACAAAACAACCCAGACTGTATAAAATAGGTGAAAACAACTCCTAGACATCATGAAAAATTAAGTGAGGTTGGGAGGTCAGGTTTAAGTCTTTGGAAAAAATTACAAAAGACGTTTTAGGCCAATACTGAGAGTCAGAGAAATTGATCATTATATATATTTTTGTAGAATGAAAATGAAAATGAATTGTTCTCAGGGAACAAATAAAGTATTTACATTTATTGCCTGATATTTTAGGATATTTAGAGCTTTTTTCAAGAGGTTACAAGATAAGCAACTTTGAGAATGGTGTTGTATCTACAAGGGTACTTTTTTTATTTTCCCTAAATGTTTTAAATTGTGTCTGCAGAAAATGAATAAATTACACTGCTCTCCCTTTTAATCTCCACCTGCTCCGTGTTTAGAAAACTGTAGTCTTTTTGTTAGTTTCCAAAGTGTTAATGTGTGTGAGTGTAAGAATGTAAAGCAGGCGGCTGCACTCATTCAATTTCCTCTGGATAAATAAAGGTTAATGGCCAGAAAGTAGAGTAAATTATGATTTATATGCACACTCATAGCCCACGAAAGTGGTTTCACAGGATTAACCTATTTTGAAAATGGAGGCCCAGAGGCACAAATTATTTAGAGAAGTGTAAACTCTCTCACCCTCCAGCCAACTTTCTCTGTAACTGGGATACCAGTCTCTGGTGTCATTTATAAAAACACAAGCGACAGCTGTGAAACTAGTTACGTAATTCGCATGTTTTCTTTAATGGTCAGCCAGCGTCATTTATGAGATTTTGTTCTCTTGCAAACATATTGTCTTAACCTGAAATATACTGCACCTGTGGGTATTTCTACCCACAAACCCATTTCTTTAAGTCCAGGAACTTAGATTTACAACACTTATTTTCCCTCTCAAACACATAAAATCTTATATGATTTATATAAAAAATGTAAATAAAAAGCAATGTCAGGATTGCAAATCAGTACCTGGAAACACATGATGCTTGTTCCATATGTCTCAGTGATCCTGTTAGTGGCAGTGATATGATAGCAACACCCTGCTCAAAAGAAATGACCAAACTGTACATGCACTCATGCTCATAAAGACATATCTGATAATATATTGTGCATGCAGTAGAGACAGAGTGTATACCACTACCTACTAGATAATTTAATCATAGTCATAGTTAATTCATAGTCCAAGCTAATTTGCAATGCCCTCTCCTAGATTTAAAATACAAAATACATGACTAATGTTGCTTAACTCCCTTTTAGAATAATTAAAGCATTTGAAAAGGAGCTTTTATTTGTTTTATTTCTGAAAGTTTTTGGCCACTTGGGGGCAGCAGAACAAGCTGTTCACAACACTGACATGTTATCACCTATTACCATTAGTCACCACCATAGGATTTATAAAATAATGGACGTAGCTACCATGACATTACCCATTGGTTTGTGGACTCCGGTTTCGGCATTTCATCTGTCGCCATCTTGGTTTTTTGGAGCCAGAAGTGACCATATTTGGATGGAGCAAGCCTTGGATCTGACTCATAGTTTGTAGCAACACCTCGCAGACAGCCTGTCACTCAAGCAGCCCCGTCCTTAAAAATGTGTAACTTTAGGCCTCGATAAAATGTCAACAGCTGAAAGTTCATCCCCTGTACGGTTTCAATCCAATCCAATCCAATCCACTTCATTTATATAGCACATTTTAAAAACATAAAAGTTTATCAAAGTGCTGCACAGTGATTTACAATACAAGACAAAAATATATTTGTTATGAACGGGGAAATAAGCTATAGAGACTAGAATTGTTTCCTGTACCAGGTGGTAAACAGGTTTAATTAAGCTGGAAAGTTTTTTAACATGGGGGTCTATTGGGATTACTCTGTTTTGGAAGCCAGCCTCAAGTGGCCATTCAAGGAACTGCACCTTCACATTGGCACAGCCCCAGAGGTTGCTGCTGGGTCACCACGAGTAACACCTTCACAACATAATTTGATCCATTGGTAACATACAAATATAAATTGGTACAGCTTTAAAAGCAGGGAGTAGCAGAAATGGCCAGCTGCTCTGTGGTCAGACTGACAATAATTTTCCACCACTGTATGAAAGTTCTCAGGCGTAAACATTTTGTCATAGACCCTGTTAACACCCTGTTTAAAATGCGGCAATGGGCTCACAAGACCACCAAGACACATTGTGTCCCCCACAAGGATGTAATAGGAAAATACAGTGGAGGTTGTTTTGCGGGCAGTGTGCCATTGCTGTAAAATTTGGCCAGTTTACAATGAGCTGGACAAACTGTTGCCTGACCATCTATTTTGCCCTATGGAAGAAGAAGTGTTGGATTCTGTGATATCTCCAGCTGAACCGACCAAATCATTAATGTGACTGATGGGCCCTTTGACCTTTTAGCGGATGTGATGTAGGCATTAACAAACCTGAACACACGGGGTCAGCTTGAGACGCATGATAGACACAGGTGTCTAATTGTGTTCGAAAAGTCTTAGTCATGAATTTAAAAAAAATGAATCTAAAAAAATAAATGAATAAATAAAACTTGCTGGTTTTCCCAGTGGATTAGATTTTATGCATCTGGTGAACTATCAACTCCACTTCTTTGCACAGACATACGGTGTCTGTGCATAAAACAAGATGACAGACATATTTGCCAGTATTGATGCAAGGTCAGCTGCAGGATTCGATGATAATGCATGTGTCTGTGTCAGTGCTTGTCCACTCTGACACCTCTGTAACACTGTCAAGGATTATTGTGGAAGAATAGGATTAGGAAACTGGATTTTGTTTACCCTGTGTGTTCACATCTTCTCTCTCCAATAAGGATCTTTTTCCCATGTTTCTCTTGAACCAAAAAGCACAAAAAAGTTTGTAATTCAAGAACCAAAGTGCTTATTGTTGAGACAAGTACACATTTGCTTGTCCTGAAATGCCACAGCTGTGTTTAGCTAACCTCAGCGAGTGAGTCTTTTAAAGACACCACATGAGATGAGCCTGCTATTTTATAAAGTTTGCTGGCTCAGTTGAGGCTTTGTGGGACACTTTTCTTAGTTTTACTGTCTGACTCTTCTTTCTGGATTAGCACCAAAGTGGTTTGTGATCAGACACTGCTAAAATAAAATCCCCTTTTTGCTATGTTTGCTGCTGGTTTTCACTTTGTTGGATGTATGACAGAGTGGATGTTTACATGAGTCGTGGTTTGATGCTAAAAGGGCCAGTTTCAGATTAGTTATCAGATGTGTTCTTCGCTGTGAGACTATAATCTTGATGTTTTGTTTGCATCTGAAATCCCAATTTGCCCTCAAAACTCTAATATTGGTTTTAGCTCTCCTAGCCAACAGGTACTAGGTTACATTTATCATGTTTCAAACACACCAAACCACTTCTGCTACACAAGAATAATTTATCCTGTTCAACTTGTTGACACACAGACACATCGCATTGTCTCTAATTAAGATTCAACCACAGTTCCCATGACTGCTCTGCTACATGACTCTGGTTGGGGGGGGGGAGACTCCAGCGATTTACGGGAAGAATCATAAAACTGTAAACCAGACTATACCAGGAAACTATGGGCATGAACCTACACTTAGTGACTCCTTCGTCAGCTAATTTAACTACAGAAGTGAACTTACTCATCATCTTAGCTGTGTCGGTTTCTGGCTCGTAAAATAACCATCCCATTGAATCTTTCCGATGACTAATTACACGTGGCAGGGATCCTGTTGTAAATTAGATCATCAATATCTGGCAGATGGCAGAAAACAGTGGAACTGAAGTCTTTTCTAATAAACACTCAAGGACTATTGCACAGAAGAGCTACTGTATATGTGACAGGGGTGGAGGAACTTCTGTTTGACCCATGATTTTCCAGCCTCCCTGTCCTGCAGCACTAGCTAGCAGAGAGATGTGGTCCATTACTCGTCCTCTGTTAACAAGCATCTGGACCAGGTTCCAGGCAATCGGCTGCCACACAACGCCTGGCTGTTTGCTGCAAGGGTGGCCTTAATGCCTGCAGAAATGAATCAGCCCCGACTGTTACAGCAGCTCAAAGGAAACCAAATATACACTCGCTGTAGCGTCGCACTCAGAGCTGTTTGATTGAAGCCTGCTGACAAGAAGGTCGGACACACTGTTTGTTTTGGTTTCACTTCATCTGGGACATTCTCTGCTGGTCACCTTGGTCCATTTGTTGTCAATGATTGAACACAGAGTTGCCGCTGGCTGGACATGAGGGAGTAACTTTCAGAGTGTGACACATTTTGGGTTTTATGTTTCAGCCCTTTCAAATGGCATGACAAGTTGTCGCAGCAACTGAGTCATAGCTTTGCAGCATTACAATGAGCAAATCCTGCGTGAGTTAACTGATATTAGTTCATTTAAGTGGTGGAATATATTATGTACCGTGCTTAAAGGGGGATTTTACACACCAAACTATTTACAGCTGTTGTGAAAGTACTACTGGGTTGTGAAAAACATTGTATAAACCCTTCTGTGGCTCCAGAGGAAGGGCTGTGAGAGGTATTTAGATTATTTATTAAAGGTCCAGTGTGTGTAGGATTTAGGGGCATCTATTGACAGAAATGATACACAATATTCATAACTATGTTTCATTAGTGTATAATCACCCAAAAATAAGAATTGTTGTGTTTTGGTTACCTTAGAATGAGCCATTTCTCTTTACACATGGTCCTCTTTCACAGAGTCCACAATTTGTTTTCTACAAAAGTCCAGAACAGACCAATCAAACACTGGCTTGAGGTAGGGCCATTTGCAATTTTGCATTGGCCACTGTAGTGTTACACATGCAAGCTTGGCACATGGAAGAGGTTTCAGTTGGTTGCAGTCTGCAACCTCACCACTAGATGCCACTGCACCCTACACACTAGACCTTAACGTGCACAGAAAATATAGCTTAGGTTCAAGTACCCCTAGCTTGGAAACCACTGGACTGAACCACCTAACTTTATGTACAGAGGTGAAAACTAGCTCCACCTTGACCAGCTACAACAGCCACAGGAGCCATTTGTAAGCCTTCATGCCAGCAATAGCATTATGTTTTCCGGTTGTCGATCCCATTTTTGTGAAAACTACATCTCAAGAGCGTCTTGAGGAAATTTCTTCAAATTTGGCACAAATGTCCACTTGTACTTGTCTGTCTAATTCACATAAATGTGATGAGAACACTGAGGGGATTTTGAAAGAAATTAGCACAAGCTTCCACTTTGAGTTAAGAAAGAACTGATTAGATTTTGGTGGTCACAGGTCAAGGTCACTTTGACCTTGTCCATTGCATTCTTGTGAAGGCCTTGAGGGAATTTCCTCAAATTTGGTAAAACATCCACCTGCACTCAACTGATTAGAATCTGATGGTCAAAAGTCAAAGATCAAGGTAACTGTGACCTCACAAAACATGTTGGCCATTAATTTAAGAATTCATATGCTAGTTAGTAACTAAGTTTCACACAAATGTCTAACAAGATTAAGTGATGAAGTGTTTCTATCAAATAGGTCAAAGGTTAATTTCACTTTAGCCTAGACATTATATTGTTCTGCAAAAACACTTTTCTGGCTATTAATTAACATCATAGAAGGGGAATTTTTGGTCAGACACTGAATTGGTGACACTCATCTTGGGTGTCCACCTTGAAATTGTGCTGATTGTGTAGATCATCTGTGCTGCCAGAGGGGAAGATTGTCTGATGCGTCCATGTTTTCATAGATATGGGTGTAGACTGTAACTGCAACTTGTCTGGTTTGCAGAGGCATAGAACCATGTTTACCTTTACTTTAGATACTTTAAGTTCATTATACTGAAAATACTTTCGTATGTTTACTGAAGTAGGATTTTAATTGCAGGACTTACTGGTTTTAAATTTTTGTATCTGTTCATTTACATAAGTAAAGGATCTAGTTACTTCTTCATCCGCTGGTTCTCAAAGCTGTTATGTGATATGTTTCACAAAGTGTTTTGTATTCATATTGTTTGTCTTTTAAGATGACTCATCTGGGTTTGGTTTCTGTCTCCCACAGTGCTGCACGAGAGATGACTGACCACGCAGCAGTTTGGAACAAATGACAGAAGATTACACATGCTGAATGAGAAGATGCCAACCACTGAAAATAAACCTAATCTGATTACATTTAAGAACTGAAAGATGTTGTAGATAGTTTTATCTCCAATGGATACCTAAAGTTGCTCCAAGAGAATCAGTATCAGCGATTTTTCCTAAAGGGATCACTTGGTGGAAGCCAGTGACCAGGGGGCCAGGATGTGGCCCCCTGATCTTGGGCCTCCAGACGTCCAGCTAACTCTTCCTGGTTTTGGAAGTGTGTTTGAGGATGCTGAGGACCTTCAAGCACCGCTGTCTTCTGGTGGCTTTTGTCAGTCCTCCATACATTCAGGTGGCCTGGGCGTGTGCTGTCTTCCAAGGACATCCTTGTCCCTGTCCTCACTGGGCCGGGACCTCACTACCCTGCTCAGCTGTAAGACAGCTGGATCCCACATAGAAAAGACTATGGAGGACTTTGCCACCACTGCACACACAGAACCCAAAAACAACACCCAGAGGTTCAGTTGTTACCCCCAACCCTCCCTCCCTTTATCATATATGCTCACCAGCTGTGCCACATCGTCTCCGTTTGGCTCTCCACCATCCTCTCTTTCCTCCTCCTCCTCCTCCTCAACTTTACTGTTTGCTTCTTCCTTGCCTCCTTCTGATGCACCTGATAGCAACAAGACTCCTAATCTACAAGGAAAGATACAGGAAGAGTATCACTCAATTAAACAAGAGCCTGCAGATGATTTTTCGCCCTGTAAGAGGGAAACGTTTCAAATCAACAACCAGCAGGGGGAGCTGTTCCATGTTGGCCAGCCCCTCCAAGGTCAGGCCAGCACCCCACTTCATTTCCCAAGGCTTAATGGACCTGTAGGCCAGGACCCCACAGTGGACCAACTGGACCAGCCCTGTCACTGGATTGACTGTAGTGCTACTTACAGCAGCCAGGAGGAGCTGGTGAGGCACATTGAGAAGGTGCATATCGACCAGCGCAAAGGGGAAGAGTTTTCCTGTTTCTGGGCCGGCTGCGTGCGGCGTCACAAACCCTTCAACGCTCGCTACAAGCTGCTCATTCACATGAGGGTCCACTCTGGGGAAAAACCCAATAAATGCATGGTGAGTCTGTTTGCTTTTGACTGGCTGATCATAATAAACAGATTTTTGATTACTACAGAACCAGAGGTAAAAAAAACAGGTGTTATTTTTTTTACACTGGCCACGGCATCTAAACTGTGTAATGGCAGCAACAGAAAGTCTGCTAAGTTGGCAGGGAGTTGAGGCAGTCTGGGATCCACTGTGTTGGTCTTGTACTGGCTGAATTCAACTTGCTGCAGGGCATTAACTGAAAGTCAGTCTCTGGGCTGCCGCTGCAAAATATATTTAACAAAAACACAGCATGTGTGGGTGCAGGTTGTTTGATAACATAGGCAGGCTTGGTTTCTAAGCTAAGGATAACTAGTGTTGCACACTGTTGGCGCTGTTGCAGAGATGAAGAGAGACAAATTGTCACATCCTTTGGATTTTCCCACAAATGATGTAAAAAATGTAAAAAGCTACACAACTTTAAGGTATTCAGCGAAATGCACAAGCTATAATCAATTTGTATAAATGGGCATGAAAAACACTGTACAAAAAGAAGAAATGAATTATATACTGGGGTGCACACTGTCAGCCAAGTTTAGGGAGGGTTTTTTATTGACTTCATCCATGATTTACCCAAAATATGCAGGAATCAAACTGGCAACATCATCAACTCAGCTCCACCACCACTATTGCAACCTTTTTCAGTCAGTCAAAACAAATCTCATACTTTCCAACTTTAAGTTGTGTTCAAATGGGCCATTTAGAGGTTTAAGAGGGTTTGAGAGGCATTAACCTGCTTACAGTACGTCTGGACTTCTCTCAGACTGTGCAGCCGATGATCAAGAGTCTGTTAGACAGAGAGATGATCAAACGGTTTCCTCTCCCCACGACAGGTTTCCCTTACTCATGCATGCCAGAGGAAGAAACGTGGCAGTATTGAATGAATGGAGAATGTGTCTGCTGCGCTGAGTATCCAAAAACCTGCTGATCGCCCTGTGGTTATTCTGACGAATGCAATTAATTTACAGTTACTAAGTAATTATGTGTTAAATTGATCAATCATTCCTTCCTGTAGAAGCTAATGTGTGTTTCAACAGAGAAAAGTGTTGTCCTCTGAAACATGCACGTTTCAGTCCTTCAGTTCATGTGGATTTGGTTTAACCTGTGGTTACAATGGTAACAGCAAGTGCAGTTTAATACTACAAATCCCAGAATTTACTGGGCAGCGAATACTTTTTTGTGCTACATTGTCAGAAATATAAAAAAAAAAGCAAATGGTGTAAACAGCAAACTTTTATTGTCTTAATATAAAAATCTGCAAACAATAAGCCTTTTCCATCATGTCATGAGCAACAGCAATTGTTATAATTGCCAATGCCAAGGATTTTCAAGTTTTGGCTTTTCAGATGTGAGGATTTGTTGCTTTTCTTCAGGGCTGCCCCCAGAAAGTCAAAGATTTGAATCATCAGAGAGGCTTTTCATGGTCACGTTAGGTTCACAATGGACACAGAAGTGCCCCGTTTTGTTAATTGTCCTTCAGCCACACAGCAGCAGTCACCTAGCTGTTTACACCACAAGTACATTTCTCTCTCTATGGAGAAAAAGGAACAAATAGTTAAATATTATTATTGAACAGCCAGATCTTATTTGACTGTCATATAATCATTCTGAGTCAAGTACAGCGCTACTTTATTTTGTCACATTTGACTGTAAGTTGACAGTCCGATTGTTGGTTGGAAAAAACAAGCAAATTGAAGATATGTCACGGTGGGCTCTGATAAATTATGAATCCATCATTTTTACAGTTTCATAACATTTAAAGGTTGATTGATGAAAATAAAAAAGATAATCAGCAGATTAATAAAAAAAAATGAAAAGGTCAGTAAAGTTGGTTACATCGCTGAGGAGTTGCTTAAATTCCTCATCTAAAGGATCACTGTGGCTGCCCACTTTTTGTTTTATTACTCTCTGCAACATTTAAAACTAATAAAAAAATTCCCTAAATAACTTTTGTGATAACACTACATCACATTTCCTGTGAACTGTGTGTTCCCACAGAGAAAACTCTCTGAGCGTTTCCTGCCTTTTCATGTGTTTGAGCAACTTGTCTTGTGAAACGTGCAGGCTGTTTAAGGGATGAACTGAAAAAGACAGAATAAGACAGAAGAAGCAAATGCATTTTGAAAAAATCTAGACACACATTTAAGATAAAGACAAAAACGCACCACATTAGGTTTGAGAAAAGACAGAGACTGTGAGGTTTCTGCACTGACCATCACAACGGTGGCCTTTGAGCTCCAGGACAGCATCTCCTCTGTCATGAGTCATTTTTTTGAAACACAAATTTTGCTGCTTAAATACGTCTGTCCCATGATGACCTTCAGTTTGTCTCCAAATCCCTGTCTCTGAGACTGAGTAACTCTCTCCGTAACTCCACCGCTGTCATCAGCCTGAGACTCAGATTAATAATTCATTCAGGAATCTTCACTCAGCGGCACGCTTCTTACTTTAATGAATTGGTTCATTTAAATTACCTAATCTGCTGCTAGCTTATAAATATATTACTGTGGAGAGTCACCTGCAAACAGATTAATAAAATTAAATCAACATCAACCCCCAAAAAATGTCAGTCACACTTGAACTACATGAATAACGTCATTTTATTTTTATAATGCACTCAGGCCAAAACATGTAAATTAAGTCATTCCTAGTGTACTAATGGAAAAATGAATCCTTCATATGAATGTAGTCAGTGTGTGTTAATGAATTCAGCCTCATTTACCAGCTCGTAACGTCAAGACTCAGATCAGACAGGTGTTCCTCAGGCTGTAAACACCAGTTCCCAAAGCGTTTTTAAATCCACCGTGGCGGAGTCATCACTCATAATTTATGGTGCTGACATGACATTAATTTAAAGGATAAGTCTGGTGATTTTCTGTTTTTTCCTTACTGTCAACAAATCCCATTAAAAGAGCAAACCCAACAGTGACCCAACAAGTATTGTCTGTGTAGCCAATAGTTTAGACTGTTGCGGCTGTCCTCCCAAGAAAAACGACAGCATCAGTCGTTTCAGGAAGTGTCCTCATAACGACATATGTTTACAGTCAAGTTACAAAGTCCTCTCACAGTCGTAGTGATAATTAGAATGGATGCAAAGGAAGAAGTCAGGTGACATTATTACAGAGCAAAGAGGGTCGGGGTGGTTGGATGGGTCAACAAAATGTTGGCCTTTTACACAAAAGACTACAGTTTGTTTCCCGTTTCCCACCGACAGTCCCTGTTGAGTTTTTTAAAGCACGACCACGATCGTCTCCTAACTTTAACCAAGTGTCAATTAGTGTCACCATGATGAGGACGCTCCCGTAACCGTAGTAAAGTAGTCATTTTAACCCAAACCATGGTCTTCCCTTAAATCTAGCCAAGTTGTTTTTGTACCTAAACCTAACCAGATCTTAACCAGAGCGTTGTCACATAGAAGTGATTTATTTTTCAATGGTGATTTGTTACTGTTATGGCAGCTGTAGACAGATGTCATCCTGCCAATCTCCTATGTGTCGTTTAAAAGGCTGCTTATAAATAACATATTTTGACATTTCATTTGAAGGACTTGCTGCCAAAAATAGCACCAAATGTGTGTAAATCAGCAGCCGAAAATAGTCCCCAACAAATGCACCATCTTCTCCTGTTTCAGTAATGTTTTCTAAAAACTACAGTGCCCACGTGTTTCAGTAAATTACTGGCTCCTTTCTTTTTTAATTAAACAGTTTTTTAAAATGCATGTCTGAAGTAGTAACCAATAGACTGAATCACAGTGTTTGTTTACAATAACTTCTGGGTAGAAAACCCCACAACACAACTGTCTCAATTGGTTAGTTTTTTAGGCACTTAAGTTTAAGTGAATGCTATATTTAGAATATTTGCACCACTTAGCCTAGCTGTCAGACAGCCCTTTCCAACAGGGAACTGAAGCTGTTATGCCAAAGCCACCAGACTCCTTTGACAAATACAGGGATTTTACATCACAGAAAACGGGAGTTGCTGGACTTTTGCTGCCTCGATCTTGTAAGGTAAAGTGAAAATATTCCAAACATAGTGTGAACTTGAACTGATAGTAATCTTTTTTAGGTGGGTCTTTTTTAGGTGGCTTAAATGTGTTTTGCTGGAGCCCAAGTCCACTGCAGTACATTGCAAAGCTATTTCGTTTATCAAAGACGTAGTACATAAAATAAGCACAGCAGAAAGGTCAGATAGTTCGGACCACCATGTTTAACAATACATTTTTCAACGTTACAGTTGAAGATTGTGATGAAAATGACAATAGAAATTAACAAATTTGCAGATTTCACATCTTGCCATTGAAATCAATTGTGTGTGACAATTGTTAGCATGACGTCATGGTAATTTGATATACGCTCTTTGAGCTCAGAGCCCCAGACAGGAAATCAGAAAGTAATGAGAGATGGATTGACACATGTTGACAATGCCGAAAAGATAGAATATTGCCAGCCTTTAATCCTTTAAGTACACGCATTCACTAATGAAAATATTAAATTAGATTAATGGGAAGCATGACAAATGACAGTAACTGATTTTAAGAAATAAACTAAATCTAAAGTTGCAAGATAAACTTTAATCACTGTAAATTTCAGACAGAGTTAAGATTGATGTGCAGTTTCTTTAACTTTTAAACTTTGTTTTCTGCTCCTCATTTTTGTGAAGAAATAGAGGAAACATTAATCTTCTAGTAAAAGAAACACACTGTACCGTAAATGTATGCACTGAACACGATGAGGAAATAAAGTACATCAACTGTAACGGAGCCTAAATTAAGCTGTGCTCATATTTCTACTCTGTCAAAGACTTAATAAATCTGTTTCTACTTAGGAGCCATATATATTAGTAAGAGTGGGGTTACATTTGTTTGATTTTTTTTGTCGTACAATATTTTATGACAGAAGCCATGGGGTAAATTGACAAGCAGGACTGAAGAGGCATTACGTCTTTCCTCCTTTCAAACAACTCAAACTAATGTGCTTAAGTTTGTCCCCACAACTCAATTCACATAAAGCTGCAAAATGTTTAACATGTTATGTCCATATCACATGATGGATCTTTATCTATAATATATATGTGCTAATATCTGTAGATTTGTATTCCCTTTGAGTTTGAGTGTTTGATTATTTTTGTCTGTTTTTCATTCTTTTAATTTCTGTTTTTGTTTTTTGTTGTTCGTCAAGGCGATTTCAAGCCTTGAATCAATTAATCACCATGATGTTTTTTATACGCACAGACTTTTTAACTAAATGAGGTGACTGACATTTACTGACTCATTAGCGAGACCTAATAAAACCCTGGAATGATTATTGGGTAGAAAAACAGTTTCCATATTTTCCTCTGGATTAGTTTAAAAGAGAAGAGACGCTTTATTCTTGTATTTTAGTTTAAGAATCAGATCAGGATCTCGTTTGAAGACATGTTTCCAAAACTTTTCCTAAACAAATCTGTACCAGGATTAAATCATTTTAATATCTATAAAATACAGGAAGCATTAATCTTATTTAAATGTCATGTTATTGTCCAACAAACAAAATGTGTGTTCATTTAGTTTCTTTGTTATTGTCTTTGTTAGTAGATGACACTTACTTTCATCTACTTAATAGATGAAAACATTAAAAACACATTGGCAACATTCAGAATGTGCTGGTTTCACCACATCGGGTGAATTCACAAAGTTCTGAATGGTGGAAAAAATGTTAAAAATTCTCTCCTGTGATCGCCTCAATGTTCTTTAATTCCCCGTTGGTGCTCCAGGAGGTTTAAATCAAACCTTGAGAAACATTTCCATTTAAACTCTGACTTACATGCCAGAAATGAAAACACTGGTCATTTTAAGACTGTGAGATTGAATGTGACACAGTTCCTGTAAAGTTATAAAGCCTTAGTTTACGGGCTGCAGTGTGTAGCCTGCTGACTCCGATATTTGCTCCTTGTCTGGCATGAGTCCAAAAAAAACGCTTTTACCAGAACCTACCACAGTCTGGTGTGTGTGTGTGTCTGTGTGTGTGTGTGTGTGGTTTTAGTCCAATTTGCTATTTGGGAAAAGGCCATAATCTGAAGTTTATGATTGAGTAACCTAAAATGTGTGAATTTATTACCTCTTTACTAGTTATTTCTGTTGGATCAGACTCCAGCATCAGTCATCCGTAATGCGAAAATGTGATTTTATTATCTGTTAGTTACGGGCCAACATACTTTTAAAAGGTGCAGAAGGGATTTTTATATGATTTGTATAGGAGATAAAAGTTCTGATGCCTTAATTCCTTTTGGTTACTAGAAGTGAGATAATACTAGGATGTTTCCACATATGTATATATGAATTTTAAAGACATAAAATGTCCAACACATTCAAACTGCCTTGCGTATCAATCAATATATGCAAAATGTGCGTCACTGTATTTATTAATGCACAGTAAAATGTGCTAAAATTTTGGCAAGCATCCCTACAGAGGCCCAGCATTTTTATTAAATGATGTTTGACCTCTCATGAGACCCTGCAGTGGGTATCAGGCTGTGCAGTCATAAATCTACTGGGCACCATGACAGGCAACACAGTACTGTAGCCCTGACCTTTAAGCTGCCTTTAAGTCCTACTCTTATCACTCTCTTCAAATGGTTTATGTGTCATGTAGCAGTAAGACTCTTTGTTTTATTTCCCTTGCCAGTTTGAGGGCTGCACCAAGGCGTTCTCACGTCTAGAGAACCTGAAGATCCACCTCAGGAGCCACACGGGAGAGAAACCCTACATCTGCCAGCATCCTGGCTGCCTCAAGGCCTTCAGCAACTCCAGCGACCGGGCCAAACACCAGCGCACACATCTGGACACGGTCAGTAACACACAGCTCTTATAACACCTTATTCTAGCACGCAAGTTTATGTGTAGTATGAAACCAATTAACAGCATTTTATATCAGTTATCGTCTTGCACACAACATTCCTAGTCTCAGTGAAACTCCTCAAAAACAAGCTACCTTTCAGACACGCTTTTTGATATGCTGATAGATTAACCTAAAGGCTGCAGGAGCACATAATAAAACATGCACAAGAGAGATTAAATGTCCACCTGGTTAAGCACTGTAATGAGTATATCACTTTACTGACATCTTTCATGTACAAAGAAAATAAAAACAATTTAACAAACCATACAAAACTGCAATGAGCAGTTTTTAAGTAATTTCCTCATGTTTTTCCCCCTTCATGGTGCAGAGGAAAGGAGTTTAAACAGCAACATTTCAAAGTTAAAACAAACAGCTTCATTACTCACATGATGTCAGGCAGGTTTAAGCTAAATTTGAGGGTGGCATTTTTTCATGTAGAACCGTATAGCTTTCAGCAAAAACTTTGTTCTATGATTTATGCCAACTGCACGCTGTCAACATCAAAGAGATTTACATAGGTGAACATTTAAGGAATTATATTTAGAGTCCTAACCCAACATCTTGTCATTCAGTCTGTCAAACTGTATAAAAACAGGCAGCAGAATTCTCTATCTAATAACCTAAAATGATGAAACTGGTGGGAGAATATATCAGGGGATTCAGGGAAGCGGGGGCGATGGTCATAAACGAAGGCTTCTGAAGCAAGACAAGTTATGAAATCCACCACTGATGCAACCTGAGTGAAAACAGAGACACTCTTCTTTCTTGAAATCCAAACTTGTAAATTTGCCATTGGAGCATCAGGTGCCAAATATGGCACCAGTGTTATGTCTCTTTCCATGAAGGTCATTTCGTTTCCTGTGGCAGAAAAGCACTAATGCTTCATTCGCGTGCTCCTCGTACGGTCCTATTTCCTGAGTTGGGAAGTTGTTCTTCAGGCTTTGGTTTGTTCATGAGCTTTTAAGTTGTGTTAAACAACACATTGATAGCTGTTTCTGCACCAGTACGTTCCTTCAAACCACTAAAATATTGCTTCACCTGACTTGTTATTGGGATTTATGCTAATAAATAACTTTTATAACTAATCTAGGTCACTTTGCCTGGAGAGCAACTGACAATTTATAACCTTATACCATCTTACAAATTACATAGGAGCAAAAAATTCATAGGCAATACGAGAATTAACAAAATGTTTCTCAACAATACATCCATTTTCATCCACTATCTTTCTGTGTATATGGCATCAAAGTCAACAAGTTGTGTACCAAAATTTTTGCCAACTCTACGACTTGAGGGGGCATTCACATGAATTTTTCCTGTCAGAAACTTTTTTTTTTTTTCAAATATTCCAATGCCTCATGAATACAACATAAAATATACTTCTGCTTCACTACATTTCAGATGCAGATGCTGTACTTTCAACTCCAATACATTTATTTGACAGCTGTAATTAGTTATTTTGAAGATTTAGATTTGCTTGTGTTTTATTGTGGGAAATGTAGGCGCCAGATTTTGACAAGGAATGTGTGGAATCAAAATATGAGATCTTCTCTCAATTTGTTGTATCGAGAACTAAATTGGTGCAGTCATTATGAACATTTACATATAAGTCATCTGTCTACATGAGCGTAGGTAAACACATAGATGAAGTAATGTTTCATATGCCATGTCTGAAACGAGCTGTAGATAATAAAATGTCACTCTCTACACAGATTTCTTCACGATACAGTATTTGTTGGTAGTAAAAGGTTTACTTGAAGTTAAAGTGACACTTCTCCCCACTTTCCTCCTCTTTCTGCATACAGTACAGAACATTCTTTAGGATTGTGAAACTACATACCTGCTGTGGATTTATTCTATAAACCACAGTTATTTTTACTCCTGCTGACAAGCGATGAGGACTTAGCTGTAATCCAGCAAATCAGATCTCTTATTACATGGGTGAGATGGAGCTGCGCGTTGCACTCCAGTGTTATTACAACAAGAGGAGAAAGCTATTTTCTCCTTTTTGTGGTTTCATGCTGCCTAATAGCGGCTTCGCAGTTGCGTCACAAATCAAGAATCAGACTCATCTGGCGCCATCGCGAAGCCCCAGATGTGTCCCAGAACTGTCTGAATGTAAATAACTGCTGAATATAGTGTAACAACCAGCCAAGAAAAGACTGGTGTTATACAAGTTATTTAAGTTTGACTGCATATCTTGTATTGTGTTACTAATGTTATAAATAATAATGTGTTATGACAGGTTTGTTTCCAAAATTAGGTCAGTCTTATGCAGACGTGTCTCCAATAAAATATGCAGCTCACATAATGTGAAAAATCAAATTAACGTAAACAGCCACCTCACACCTGTCTCTGCACGAATTGTTAGCTCTGTTGCATTTTTAAGACTTTCTAGATAATGATAAAACAGCAAATATTAAAGTGATTGTTCTGATTTTTTTGAAGTTTGTTTGTATGGGGTACTTATCCATAGTCAGTATACATACAGATCAGTGGTTCTCAACTGATGGGTCGCGGTACAGAAGTGGGTCATGGGTCCATTCTGAATGGACCGCAAGTCAAGATTGTAAAAAGCACAATTTATTTTAAAGTGCAGTGAATGACAGAGTTTTCTTTTCAAAGTGGCATTTCCTGCTGTAGAGCGAGTAAATGAAAATGAATTTAGTTTATTGCTGTTATATTTTAGTCATAACATCTTGACTTGCAACCTTACAAAGGAAAGCTTTGTTTAAGCCGTCCTGTCGGTTTATTTATTTCAGTGTTTGTATAATTTTGATACACATAATTGCAAACTGACATGTATATTCATCAATTTATGTCCTAATTTGTAGCAGCTGACGTAACCACGATGCATGCAATCACTAAGCATACAGTTTAACACTTCATTTAGACTTTATCCTTTTCACCTCCCAGGGAATATTGTTCGGAAAGAGTTTCACAAGAGCAAGATATTGCCCAATGTTTGCCAGCATGAAACTTGGGGCAGTGTGGAGGAGTACTTGCCCTGATGCCATCTATGTTGGAGTAATTGTATATCTGAAATTTTGAATGCATTTCTTTCTTTCTTTATTATAACAGGGAAAACATTTGGGGGCTTAAAAAAACAAGCAAAGAAATGTACACAATCACTACTGCACTAAAGCCAAAATGCCATTTAAATGATACATTTCTACATTATTTAAAAAAAATGTGTGCTCAACATTGGCAGTTCCTCACACTAGAACTGTTCCCTAAATTCATAGTGATTTCTTTACATCAGTCCTGGACCTTTGTTTGGTGAACATGCTTATTCCTCACAAATCATACTGGCCTCATCTTATTTTAAAAGACTGTTGGATACCACTTGTAGTAGTAGTAGTTGTTGTTTCTTTTTGACCTAATACTGTACATGACAACTCTCTGATCTTTAGAGCCCTTAATTTAATAAACAGTTTAGTTAGTTAGTTCTTGGTACCACTACGTAGATCATTATTTTTGACTTGCAGTGTTCAGATTCCGGTAGATAAACCTACAAGATTCCGCTAAATAATGTACATGTGTTTTCATGAGTTACTTAATTCACTCCACCTGGTGAAACAGTTATGACAAAGGGAAAAAACCTGTGATCAATTAGATTCATGGAAATGTGCTCATTTACTTACCCAGACTTAAAGTTTTGATGAGATCAAGAAATACAGAATACACAATCTCCAAAACAGCAGAAACTTTTAAGTTAAATGGTACAAAAACATCTGCATGTAAGAACTCAATTACCATTAATATAACCACATTTCGCAGCATGTGCCTTTATGTTTATTTTAAGGTATTTTATTTTAATTTTTTTTACTCCATCTAGAATTTACCTGCTGATACAAATCAGCTTTCATTGATATGCTGATTGCAGGTAGATGGTGATCTAAAGTTTACCTTATGAATAAGTTGATGTATGGCTGAACAGGAGGAAGTCTATCTGAGCTGGTCCTCTTAACTCTTTTCTCTCTTCCTCTCCTTAAGCCTGCAGACGAAAGGTAAATATACTCCATTTTCAGCTGAGAAGTGCATGATGTGTAGTGTTGACATAATCTTCATGTCCTTCCTCTCTCTGTTAGTACAGATGTCACACTGTGTAACCATATTTACAGCATTTATCCTAAATGTTTGTGTGTATAATACACAGGACTACTGCATGCAGTGTCACACCTGTAAACCATCTGGATGTGACTCAACTAAACGTATACTATTATTTGTAAACACAATTATACTTTGTGTTTTGCATCATATCCACAAACCATATTGTATATAATGGAGGGTTCAGTCTGTACCATTTTGTCCAGTGGTGGAAAGTAGCAAAGTACTTTAACTAAAAAAAAAAAACAGATTTGTGTCCGGGTTGTTTTTTTCTCTTAAATATATTTCAGTCAGGAGAGACAGAAGAATGAAGTAAATATAGTATTTAATACAGAATATGAGTGTACAGATTGGCAGATGATTCTTGCTGAATCAAGATTTAACAGAAGTCTTTGGCGCTTGGACACCACAGGGAGATATTTTGTGATCGAGGAACATCTTAGCAACAGCAAGATAAATCCCCACATGGAGTCCAGACACTGGTGGTGGTGGCTGATGACTCTGAAGCTGCTGAGTGCTGAGGCAGATGAGGCTGATGAATCTGTAAAGACTAGGTGGTGACAGGGAGACGGAGGGAGCGCATGACTGCAGCAAGAAAGAACTACAGAAGAGAAAGAACTGTATTTAAAATGAGGAGCAGTAAGATGATACGCTGACAGAGATGGTGGTTGACTATGAATCAGCTGATGACTCAACTGACAGACCCAGACATTGACACCTAGAGGTAGTGAGTGAGCATGCGTGCAAGGAGTGAAAGGCAGGGTGAGAAAGAAAACTTAGAGACTAAGCATGAAAAGTATTGTCTTCCCGAGTGAACTTTTACTAGAGCTTCATTTCTGGGTTTCGGTTTATGGTGAAAAATGAAAATGCAAGTTGGATCATGGATGTTGGATGATAACTATATTAAATTAGACAAGAATTTTTATAATTTAATTCAATGCTTTAATGTTTTAACCCCCTGACTGCTGACTTTGAGTGTTGACTCTGTCTTCTGCACCAGCTGGAATATGAGAGTCACTTCAGTCAGGTGTGTTACTAACAGGCATGTTAACTATGGAGATGTGCTGCTCAGTATTATGGGAATAACCAAAAACTATTCATTTAAATTGTATATCCTGAATTATCATTGTTTTAAAATATATTACCTTAGTTTGACATCTAGGAAATATCCCAAAACAAACACTTTAAACATGTTGCCTAACAGAGTTATTTGAACAGCACATGGTTATTAAAGGATTTGTGGTTTTGTGTCAGGCCCCAGATCTTGTGTCAGCCGGTCGAGTTGGGTTGCGGAACTAATTGGTCATACGTGTGGGTAGTGGGGCGGATGTGTTATTGCTTGTCACAGTTCTGGTTTGGGAGCAAGTGTTGAAAATCAGACCTGTGCAGGACTCTGCATCTCACAACCCCTCAGTTTTGGAGGGGCCCAACCCTTAAGTTGGGAAACACTGGACTGAACTACCACATTTCACAATATGATGATATATAATATATTATCATATGATATAATATAGAAGTACTACATAGGTACTTTTAGTTTTGATGCTTCATGTGCATTTTGTAATGGAGTACTTATACACTGTTATATTTGTACTTTTATTTAGATAAAAAAAACAAAAGTACTTCTTCCACCACTGATTTTGTCAGCCATGAATGAACAGTCTTAAAAAATAAATGTAACATTTTGGATGTGTTGTGTATTTCATGATGTGTTTGTTTGTTTTTGACATGTAATACATGATATTATATTTTTGGAACAAGCAAACGCACTTCTGAATACTTTACAGTATTGTCTGCTCTATAACCTCACAGTTTTCTCTCCTTTTTTTTCTTCCTCACTTCTCTTCACCTCCTCTTGTCTTGGTTCGTTCACAGAAGCCATACGCCTGTCAGATCCCAGGATGCACCAAACGTTACACCGATCCCAGCTCGTTACGAAAGCACGTCAAAGCTCATTCTGCCAAAGGCCTTCAGGAGAGGGAGGTCAAGGTAACAACAGCAATTATCTTCTGACATGTTGGACATTACACAGAATGCTTATTACTCCTCTGGTCACCAACATCTTTCATAAAACCTCCCTGTGTCTCCAAAACTAGATCAGGTTGGATTGTATTATATTAGATGTGGTAGAAAGGCAAGGATATAAATACAAATCCAGCAAAAGGGAAATATATAAACTGTTTTCTTTTATCCTTAAGTAGTTATTATTACATTTGGTGGTACTTTTAAGCTTTTATTAGACAAGAGATGGTGGGGAGTGATATATAACAAAAGTACACCACTGGACTTGAACCAGTGGCGTTGCGGTTGCACGGTCAGGGTCTTAAACTGCAAGGCCACCACAAAGCGCCTATAAACTATTTTTTTAGTTAGTTGATGGTCAGGTCATCTTGCTTCTTGACCTCAGATGCACAGCAATACTGTAAAAGTTTACTGAAATTTGATTTTGTATGGAATTAAGATCCATTTTTATCTACTGTATTCAATTTACCTTCCTTTTCTTGTTCTAATCTCTGACTTCCATAAAAGTCCTCATAGGGGCAGTTGTTGCAAACTTGTATAAACATTGTATTGTAAGCATTGGTTAGCTGTATACTGTATCTGACCCTATCAAATAAACCATAAAAAATTAAATAGTGGTTAACCCAAAGTTAGGGAGCTGATGTTTAGTCATCTTGGTTTAAGTGCAGTTTTAAGATGGTGCAAATGCTGTTGCAAATCTTTTCTGCCAGGACAAGAATAACATTCAACATAAAAACCACAGTTTATGACTTTATGAAATTAGAATTAAAATTCAAAGATGTCCACATCAGTGTCGATTTCATAAACTCTGAAGACATTTTAGGTACAGAAGCAGTGTTGGTTACTGACAGATATACTGAACTGTTTATGGTGACAATAATAAGGAGAATTTTATTTGGTGAATGTAAAATGAAATAGAACTTTTGACACACAAATAAGTGATGTAAGTAAGGATCATAAGTGGCTCATACCTCAAGTTACGAATGAGGATCACAGCATATGATGTGCTGATTAAAGCTGGAAGGGCAGAAATACAAGCATTAGATATCTCAGATGATGTTTGAACACACAGCTGTTTATGAGGGAAAAAATGAAAAGGACAAAGTAAAGTAAAGAAAGAGAGAGAGGAAGATACATCAACTCTCAGAAACGTGAAGAACAGTATGTATTAACAGCATTTACTTTTGCATTGCTTCTTAATTGGGTCTGATAACAGTCAACATAGCAGGAACAAAATTATATGCAAATTAAGATATAATGGAAGTGTGTTCCCCAACTTTAACCATAAGGACAGAGCAAAATGGTTCCTGTCTCAAAGAACCTCTTTGAACCTGTTGAACCTCAGCAGAGGAAGGGGTTCTCGGTGGTCAGGGGCTTCTAGGTAGCACCGCGCCTCTACATGAAAAACCCTTGTTTCTTGGAGAAAGACATGGAGAGCAACAGGAGGAGAGAGTAAGCATGTTTATGATTCAGTAGGATGAAATACAACAAAACAAAGTATTACACACACTCCCTGGAAGTCAGAATAGGGAGCCTATTGTTCAGCGTTATCTGGGCCTTGTTTGTTTTCTATGGACCGTGAGTGACACTGGGGCTTTGTGTGTATTCCCATGCCTTGTTTGGTTTAAACAGAAACACGTGTGCTTGTAAGTTGTGACATGGCTAACACGCCCCGCGCTGCAGTAAACCCTGTGGGGCTAAAGAGGTCTTTGAAATATTAAACATGCACTTCATAAACTCCTCACGGTTATACATTTCTTCGAGCTGATGCGTCACAGCTATTGAAGTTTGTATCTTCATAAACACTGGTTTGGGCACATTTTTCGCTGATTATTCATAACTCTTTTGTGGTTCCTGGGTGTCCTTCGCGAGCTTCTCAGCGAGTCCCGGAGCTGTCCATAAATTGTTTTGGAAAGTCCTGGGGGATCCTCTGTTAGCGCTGGATAATAAAGTAAATTGTCTTGCTTTAACTTTGTTAGAACATCTTGGAATAAGATTGCCTAACAAGATTTCTGGATTTTGTACCTCAAGACGCTGGATCGCAAGACGAAACAAGAACCAGGCATCTGGTTCAAGCATCATTTCTTTGAAAAATGAACAGTAGAAAATCGCCTGCAGAAATCTCACTGTGTTTTCAATTGATCTACTGTATGTAATCAAAATAGAAGTGAATCATTTTAAAGTTTAGCTCCATGGGAGCTGTGTTGCCCAACAGCAAAACACAATTGGAAGACAACTAAGCTGCAGCTTTAACATAATTACTCTCATCCCTACATGCAGGCAGGCATCCACACATGCTCACCAACGTGAAAACTACTAAATGTATCACAATCTACTTTTCTCATCTGCGTGAACATCTGTATTTGGTCTGCTTGACAGGTTCAGGTGCACACAATGTTGGAATCGGAAATTTTGAGTGATTGTCTGGCAAGGCAGCATCTCCACCAAGGAAACGGCTCACCCCTTCCCGGCTTAGATGACTTCACAGGTATGCACAGATTACAACAGTAGCAAGAGCAAATGGAAATCTGTGTTTAGCCTCCAACACCTCTTTCGAAATGAGTGAAAACAAAGAAAAGGGTAATTGCCTGAACACCTGGGCTGTTAAGCTGTCTCTTTCATTTTCTCCCATGGCCTCATTTGCTCCTTTTCCTCTCCCTCCTCTCCCATTCCTTCGATGATAGCTCATCATGCCAGTGTTTACCTTGTCCAATTACCGGGCACTGACTGCGGGCAAGTTGGCCCTCTCCCCGCCCGTCCCTCAGCTTCTCCAAACCGGTTTTCCAGCCAAGCTCTTTTTCTTTCCCTTTCAATGGCTGAACCGGGATCAAGAAGCTGTCAGGTACACTGAGGCTCAGTTGGCAAAAGAGAGGGGAGAGTGTCCAGGAGAGCTGTCCATGTCTATTACTTCAGACTACTTGCAGTTTTACCCAGAAGACTTAAAGGGAAAAGCCTCAAACGGCACACTACCAGCTATGTTTATTCAGGGTGAAACAAGCATGTCAGTGTTTAATTTTGAAAATGTCCCAAGAGGACTTTCTCCTTATCACAAATGGCCAAATGTTACTTTCTGACTGTTATGTATATACCTGTGTATGTGCATTACTGGATGTATGCTGGATTTATGGTGACACAAGCTATCATCATCAGCCGCCGTTAAACTCAAAGTCAAAGCCAAGTGTTGAAAGCTCTGCAGGTATTTCTGTTACAGATTGAAATGAACGCCACCAAAAAACGTGTGTTTTTACTCCTTGAAGAAACCTGAAGTGTGTCTCTGAAAAGTTTGTAGCTTGATTCTTTGGCGGGAACAGCAGCTGCTTTCAGTCGGATACGAACTGTCATGACAGACTTCACTTTGACTGTGAAAAAAATATACATTAATGTTCATAGAAACCTGTCAAACCACTCTCAAAGCATTATCCACTTCTATTCTATTCATGTATATATTCAATGAAAATACTGAGCCACTTAGCTTTGTTGAAAGCTTCTATTTGCTTTAGTGCTGAAACACTAAATTGATTAATGGATTAATTTACTTTTTGTAATAATTTCTTTATTAAAAAGCTCCAGCTTTTTCAGATTTGATGATTTTATGCTTTTCATATTATAGTAATTATTTAGAGGTTTTGGATTTTTCAACCAGGGCCACAGGAAGTTCAGGAAGCAAAATTGACATAGTGGCCAAACTGTGTAACTACAACTTGCAGGTCTGTCAAGTGATGATATTGGGCCCAAAAAGACGTTTTCCCATGACTTACATTGTAAAAGAGATGTCTGCAGTTTTATCATATTTTTTTTAGCATCACAACGCTACAAAATGACTTGTTTCACTATCGGGATTTGATCCATTCAGTCCGATAACTTTTCAAAAGCCTAGAAGAGCCGTACACTTAAATCATCTTATCTCCATTCAGGTTAGCAGAGAGCCAAACCGGAGGAAAGCTGCTCAGCTAGCAAAAGTCCCAATGATTGCACCCAATGATGCAGAAGCAGAGTGGAGGATCCAGGAAAATTTGCTTTTACTGGCTTCATTCATCCTTGAGCAACTTTCATAGGACTGAATACAACCCCTGCACCAACACTGTATCCACTTCTCTTTGTACATCCATGTGTTGAATAGGAATTGATAAACATTTTTACCTATTTTCTGATACTTTATAGATCAGATGATAAATTGAACACTTAAAAAGACCAATAAATTGAAAAGGAAATTATTATTAGGTGTAGCCTTAGCTTGCTTATGTTGGTAGCAAACAACATAAACACCTAAATATGCTAACAACAAACTGTAGCTCTGTGTATTAAGCCATATTTTGGTGAAAATGTGAGTGTTTGGGACAACCTTGGCATCAAGACAGTGTAGACGGTGAATATGCTGCAGTGGTCGTTTTGGAAGTTTCTATGAATGTTCTTAAACATTTTTTGGGGATCCATTTTAACTACTATAAATCTAAACAAACTGTAGCTGCACAAACTTCCATCAAGGAGCAACCTTTTCAAAGCCAGTGGATACTCAAAAGACAAGTAATCCTTATATAGATCTTTGTCTCTCTCTCTCTCTCAGGTGTGTACTCAAACAACAGCTCCGTCCACAACAGGGAAAATTCAGAGTTTCTCCCTCCATCAGCAGACACCTGCTCCAGGTATCGAAGTTTGGAGGGAAACTTTGACGCCAACAGCCCAATATCTTCACTAACAAGCGCAGGGAGCATGAGAGAGGGGTGAGTGTGACATGCGTTGCATCCAAAAAATTATTTATTTAGGCTACTTATTAAATAAACAGTAAACATGGCCTTCTTCAGGAATGCTACAGTTAGAAACATTTGTTCCTTGAAACTGACTGTTATTTGCCTTGTTCATGGGCAGCTCATCTGTAGCTATTACAGGAGAGATTGTGTCGTTTATTTTTCCTATTTTTAATTTGTTTTATTGCTTCATAGAGTGAAGTCACCATTAAGAAAAATGACCTCTCATATCATGAGATGCAGCTGTTAAACAATAAATGTCAAAGGATATATTTTTATGTTCTCACTGTCATGCATTTTGAAATTCAATTGCTTTTATTTCTTGGAAAACGGAGTATTTTACTACTACTGTACTAATGATGTGCCCAGAGGCAAACTTAAATGGTCAGTTCATCCAAAAAAACGAAACATATTTTCCCTCTGGTTGTGTTTGGCAAGGTTTTAAGTTATCTGCTGCAGGGACTGCTGCTGCCAACCAGATACAATGGAGCTGAATGGGATTTCATTTGCATTTGGCAGTTTTCATCTGGAGCTATTTTCTGCGAAAGATAAAAATAGTGAAAACTGACCACAGTCTTCTGTTCCTCTGTGCATTTTCGGGTGTTCACCCCAAAGTCTTTCTTCATTTGTAGAATCTGGCACTAAAACATTTTTAACTCCTCAAGCCCTCTAAGCATTTCTCCTCCGCGCTAGAAATCATGGTTCAACCTCGAACACCATCAAAACCTTGTTGTGATACGACTTTTCTTCGCCTCTCTCGTCTGTAAAGCACATGCCCAGAAACAAGGAGAGTGATGTGAGCTTTTGCATTCTTGAATAAACCAGAGACATTATCACCAGAGATGGAGTTATGGCTTTGTGGTTGCACTGATTGGGTAGTTGGAGGCCACAGAACTTATGTGTTCTTTAAACTGAGACAAATTTTGTCTAGCCCAGTATAAAAGTAGAAGTGAGACTAAAAAGATACAGCTGAAAGCCTTCAGGGCAGCAGTTTCTGGACAATATGGCCTCAAATCATTGGTCATTGAAGAATTGCCTGTAAACTAACTTTTATTGGCACAACAGCAACAACAAAGGAAGTCTATCCAATAAAAGAGAGCTGATAAGGGCCAAACATTTTTGTGGTTTAATAAGTGATATAAAATCTTCACATATAATGCACATGGTTTCACATAAATTTGTCCAGTATTTCCAGGAAACATTTTCAAATTGGGTTTAGGTCTTGGCACAGGAGTTAAGATGAGTTGTTCTCAGTGAACACAAATTCAAACCTATAAGCTTAAACATGAAGGTTTACTGTTGACCTTGGAAAATTCTTAGCAGAAAGTCCATCCACTGGAAAACAACAGTTCACTTTTTGTCAAATTAAAAAATTATTTTGTTGGGGGCGTCGGTGGCTTGGTGGTAGAGCAGGCACTCCATGTACAAGGCTGTTGCTGCGGTGGCCCGGGTACAACTCCAGTCTGTGGCCCTTTGCTGCATCTCTCTCTCTCTCTCTCTCTCTCTCTCTCTCTCTCTCTCTCTCTTTCTCTCTCCCCCCTTCACACTTGTCTGTCCTATCCATTAAAGGCTAAAAAATGCCCCAAAAAATATCTTTAAAAAATACTACTAATAATAATAATTTTGTGATGTTAGTAATAGAACTGCTTCATATCGTTTTTCAGTGTAACACTATGTGTCTGCAATGCTCAAACAGGCCTTAAAGGGGCAAAAAGCGAAATCGTTTCACCGCTAGGTTTGCTGTTCCTGGTCGTCTTCATGTGGACTTTTTGTTCCGCTCTCCGCCATTTCATTTCGAAAATACGCGCAACCATTGCTCACTGGCTGTAGCCTTTTATAGGGACGGAGGGCCAAGGGCTCCGAGAGGGGTGGGGGGGATTCACATGAACATACATGAAACGCAGCTGGACCGGCTTATAAACAATGGGCTAGAGATCAACACAAAGAGAGGGTGTGTGAGGTCATGCTATACTCCAGATGAAATTACACCTCTAGTTCTAATTCCTTCAATCTAGAAATGATGAATTTCGCTTATTGCTCCTTTAAAAATCCTTAAAAGTGGATCTTACAGATTAAGGTCTTTTGTAAATTCTGGTTTTAAAGGCGGGTACTCCTGGCTGAAGACTGTTTGAAAATACTGTGTTTTTTAAAATTTATGTTAAATTCCTAAAGCTCACTGTGAAAAACACATTCGAAATCTGGCTTGACACAAAAGCAGATTTAGAGGATTTCCCGTGGATCTTTTACTTGAGATAATCATCTTAAGGTTTTAAACTAATCGATGTCAATTATATGTGCCAGTGGCAAGTTAGAAAGTCTTTAACTTCTGCACTGCCATGTATTTTCCAGTGAAACAGAATATCTGATCAGTGCATAGTTATAACAGTGTTTGAAATCAAATCACAATCAAATTACATTTGATTGGACTGCTAAAAAAGTGGGCAGGTTTAGAGTTTAGTGGAGCCACAGTGGAGTGGCTCCACACCATAGACAGTATAATTAAGATGGACAGCATGGCAGCTTCCCAAAAGTGAAGCCAAAATATCTTGATCGCCCTCTGGTGGCTGGCTGCAGTAGGCTACATGTCACAAACCCCATCCCCTCCGTGTTAGCAGATGGGACCTTAGCCAAACTAAAAAAATCAAAGAACATATTTATAGTTTCTGTCATTTTTGGTAATTCTTATCCTGCTGGTGTGTGTTCAAGCGCTCATTTTGATAAGGATGGTTTTAATTGTTTATTTGTTGCTATAAAATGGGGGTTGACGTCATGATTGACAGTTGTGTGTGACAATCGAGTACTTGTGGTCAATGGTGCTGCTCACAGTTCGTGGAACTGGTGTATGGGCAGGAACTCGATACCGTGGAGATCGCCACTGCGCAGACTCTGGCTCCGAATGACGTCAACAGGACTTCATTTTTGTACAGAGGGAGAAAGACTAGGTGCATTATCCATCTTTATAAGCAGCCCATGCTCCACACACACCTCCCTCATTGTTATATTGTTAATTAAGTGCACAGTATAACCAAGATATGATCTAAAAGCGTTAAAAATTGCAAATAGCAAAAACACATATGGTACCTTAGCTTGTGTTCCATGTGTTATTTTCTTTAGGTCTTAGAAAAGGTGTTGAGATGGATTTTTCCATTCTTCCATTGTCCAAGTTGTACTGTTAGTAATAAAACTACATCATATTGTAGTTTGATGTATGTGTGCCCACCTCAAACAAGCTTTGAAAAACCTAAAAAGCTGGAGAAAAATGAGCCATTATAATGAATATCCTTGAAAGTACTTTTGAAAAAACAAACAAACAAACAAAAACAGCTTAAACACTGAACTTTGTCAAGGTGCTTCACTTCTGTCACCTGCAGCAGGATTTCACCTGAGAATATCAGGTTTAGGTGTTAAACTAACTAATTTAAAGTTCGTTGGAGTTCACTAAACACAGCCATGTTTTAGAAAAGCCCTTTAAATTGATGCTCAGGTAGAGTTTGGGCATCTATGTGTTTGTATTTTTAGGATATATAACTGTACTCGCCTTAATGCAGAATCTCTTAGCCTCCATCTCCTCAAAGTTTGCAGCCAGAGCTTCCATGAAGCTCTGCACAGTCTATCCATTGACGTCTCTTTATAGACACTGAGGATGTCATAGAATCCCACTGGTGCCCACAGTACACGACGGCCTGCCAAAGCCAATACCAGACAAGCACTTGTTTTTCCCCCAAATGACTTAGCGAGACGTTAAACACGTGAAAGTAAATTATCTGTGCTTCACAGCGTCGAGCTCTGACCTCATAGCCAGGCACGTGTTTACTCTGGCTGAGATGAGCCATTTCAACTTCTTTTAATTATTTAATACTTGAGGGATTCAGAGGCCCGAGCTAAGGCTTGTCCATCAGCGGGTATTTGTGATGTGCAGTGTTTGTGTGTTTTGTGGTCGAGGGGAGTTGGATTGGCTTTTTGGAGCAGCGTCTCCATCAGATACAGGCACACTAACCGGGATGGCTCTCACACAGAAACACTATTATACAATTTGAAGGAAAGAGAAGTAATGAAGTTTACTTTGCAGAAGCTCTGACTGACATCGGATCCAAATAGCTGGTTTAACTAAAATGTTTTGACATGTCCACACATTTTTGTATTTACTGTATCTCTAACATGCAATAAGTGTTCTCTAGTTTCTCTAAGTACTTGATTGGTAGTGCTTAGATCACATTAAATCTCCATCTGTGTTACATACATTCAACATGATCCTCTGTGATCCAGTAAATCTATGTCGCAGCATCTTTCCTCCGCCAAAACTGCAAACGGATCAGTTTAGCTTGCACAAGCTGGCACCTTCTGGTAAACCAACTCATCCCCTCCTCTGATCCAGTCCAAGTGTGCTGCTATTAAAAAAGCAGGCATCGGTTGAAGACAGTATAATGTGCATATAAACACAGGAGCTTAAATTCTGCAAGCAGGATTCTTCTCATTCCAGATATAAGAAGGGCAGCTGGCTGCAGTTAGCTTTAGACAAAAGAAAATGATAAAGGGGTTTAGCCGGTAAAATAAAATCAGAGAAACGGTTTCCTGAGGTCGTGCTGACAGCCGCTCCCTCAGGCGTGGGTTCTGTGTTAAGCTCGTGCATCTGAAAGTTTTGGGTAAACCGGCCACAAAGCGACAGATCGACCCAGCAGGGTCACGCACGGGACGGCTCAGACATCCCAGCTATGTTGTTGCAGCATCGCAAGAATGTAAGCCGTGGAACAGCCGCAGTTGTTTATAGTTAAGGTCAGCTCTGATGGTTCTGGGGCCACCGAGGGGGAATCCAGAGAAGTGTTGAATTCTTGGGGCTCGCAGTCATCACGGCACATTCATTTCAACAGTCGTGCTATATCAAAGCCCACTTTGTTTGCATAATCCTATACAAAGCCTGGTCTTTATTACCTTGGGAAGCCGTAGCCATCTGTAAGTTATATCAGTTTGGGTTTCAAAAAGTCCTTCTGATTAATTTTGGCTTTTATTGTGTTTCTCCACTGAACGCTGTTAAATTAAATGTAATAGCGTTTGACATGGGAAATGGGTAATAAAGAGACCTGGGGATGATAAATGATAGATATGTAAAGAAATCTCCAAACATTTCCTTCTTTTATAGCTGGTCAGATGCGAATATAGAAGGCGCTTTGGGCCCGCAGCCATCAGTATCTCTGACAAGGCCTGGCTTGTTTATGAAGCCCACTAAAACCCTTCCAGCAGAAACCAAGGCCATTTGGCTCTCTGGGGACCAATATGCTACAGTACATCATCCAGGAGAGTTCTCAGGCCACATGAAATGCTGAGAGCGAGCTCTTTGAAGGAGCAGGAAGGGGAGGGGGGCTCAAATACCATATTGGGGGGTTTCAGCTGCATATCTCCTTGGAGAGATATTCGCCTGCCTTTTCTTTCTTCTCGTCGACTTGGCTCCACTGACTCACTCGTTTCCATATTGAGTCAGAGTGTTTGTGCACAGTCAGCACATTCTTACAGCGTAGCGATGGATACAGCGCCACACAAAGCCCGCCTACATTACCCCCCCCAATGTGGAAACGCTTCCTTGTATAAACTGCACTGTTTGTACAAGAGCTTTAAGTATTTACATGTTTGTGTCTGATAATACAGCTGCTGCCACACCGACAGATAATGGTTATCAGTATGAATACTTAGTCTGGGTTTGATTTGATCAGAGATGTGTGTGTCAAACTTTAATAAAACCTAGTTTTCAAAGGGACTCTTTGGTGATTTTCAACCAGCATTGTATCATAACAGTGTGGGCAGCATGTGTAAATGAACTGTGGTAGACTTCCCTCCATCTCACCAGCACCCAGATTTCCCTAATCATCTCTCAGCTTAAATCCAGTATCTGATTGATTTTCAATGGCAATAGGGCTCAAAATACTTTTTGATTGCACACCATTACAGACACAAGGAGTGTAAAAGCAGATCAAAAAAGAGACCCACCCCTCTTTCTCACTCTTTCAAACTTCTATCAAACAGTAAAACCAGTCAGTGCTGATTAAAGATAAACAAAGATTCTGTTACACTTTTGCTTACTGCTCCCGTAAAATGTCTTTAGAAACATATTTAAGTGCATTGTTTAGTTGTAATATGAGAATGTGTGAACAGGAAGTGGGCGCCATACTGTTTCCTGTATTGTAATAATAGAGGTTGAAAATACTGAGATCAAACTGTAAAACTAAGCAGAGCTGATCAAATATGAACTAAGCATTGTTTAATTCTCGCCTAAGATGTTTTCACAAACATATTTTAGCTTACTATTTAACTGTGAATTTAGATTGTTAATCACCAGTCGGCTGCCATATTGTTTCCTGTGTCAAAATGGCGAAGCTAACATATTTCACACATCGGCTAGAGCATTGATTGGTTCAGTGCGGTGCAGTGCATTCTGGTAGTTGTAATTAAAAGCAAATGCAAATGCAACAGCCATTTTCTCTGTTTTCTCTGATGGTGCCATAGCATTGTTCCGACCTCTCATTAGTCCGACGTCCTGTTGTTCTGATATGTGATTATACTAGGCTATACTGTATTTGTGTACCATAGAGCATTTTAGAGAGGAGAGAATGAAACACCATAACCTCCTGTTATTAACTCTGAGGTCCGTAATGTGAGGAGCTTTCTGCGGTGCTGAATGGCTCCCGACGGGTCTATTTCTGCCTTGATGGTGCGCCGCGACCGGCTCTGGGTCAGCTGGGAAAGGCTTGAAGCGAAGCAGGCTCACGGCTTATTTGTTTGCCACTTTATTTTTCATTTTAACCCACACCATGATCTTTTCCTGACCCTAACCAAGTGGTTTTTGTGCCCAAACCTAACCAGACCTTAACCACAGGGCATCATGATGATTTCGGAACAACGGGACTTCGGAACAATGGGTTTAATATGGTCAGAACAATGGGCTGTCGGACCAATGGGCTGTCAGACCAATGGGCTGTCGGACCAATGGGCAGACCCCTTCTCTGGTCATATAGTTCGTCAGCTGTTACTTATAATGTGATACAGCAGACAGTCATTGTCAGTCTGTTCCTTTAATGTTTTAAGCAATGGAAAATATGAATAAAACCTCAGTTAGTCAAGTTTAAATGTACATCATAGTTTTGCCATTTCTCACACTAACGCAAATGTTTATGTTGGTGAGTAATCCAGCTACCTGGTGTGTGTTGCAAACAGGAACAGACCAGCATCGTTGTTCATGTCTGCTGACGTCAGCCCAGCGAGCTCCTCATCAGACAGAGTGGACGTCCAGCTGCAGGGTTACCACAAAACCTACAGCCACCAACAAGTATTCACACAGCAGCAAGGTACTGACAGTGTACAATGAGTATGTCTCATTACGTTGTTGGTGTTTTTGACATTTCCTCTGTGGTTCTCCAAGGATGTCTGTACGGAGAAGGGAAGGTGGTTCAGCCAGTCAGTGATGGAGGTTTTGAACCCGCCAGTTACTTCACAACTCCGTCCGCCTCTCACTCTACAGGTAAGATGGCAATAAAGCAGAGTTTAGGCGTTTATATGCTCCAATAAAAGCATGTGTTGGATGGTCAGGCAACATCTGAACCGCCTCCTGCTACCAAACTTCTATCTGATACCACAGTCTCAGAAAAAGACTCAAAATATTGCTGGTATATATACCAGTGATAAGAACTGCAATATAGGCATACATTACTCATAACACACATGAAGCAGGTGACTTAAAGGTCCAGTGTCTAGGATTAAGCAAGACATATTGGCAGAAATGGTGTATAATATTCATAACTATGTTTTCATCAGTTTATAATAACCTGAAAATAAACACTGTTATGGGTTCGTTACCTTAGAATGAGCGGTTTTATCCTCATATGAGTGGGTCCTCTTCCATGGAGTCTACCATGTTGCTTCATAGCTCAGAACAGATAAACCAAACACTGGCTCTACATAGGGCCATTTACATGTTTGTGTCAGCCGCTGTAGTTCTCCTACATGCTTGGCACATAGGGGAAGTTTCAGTTCTGTAACCTCACCACTAGATGCCACTAAGTCCTATACACTGGAACTTTAAACATCCACTGGCGGCAGACTATCAGATCTGTGTGGATCAGTGAGGAGACAGTAATCTTCTTCAAATTAATACATGACACAAACATGAATGCCTTGTTGCATCCTCTTCTTCTGCAGTGGAAGAGGCACCTGACTGAAGAATTATTGCCACCAGCTGCTAATTTCAATTGACCTACTCCTAAAATTCACTAAAACAGTAGTGGATGGAAATGGTCATGTGTTTGCATACTCTTTTTGCAGATTTTGGAAAATTTGGTTAAAATTTGCACTACATTTGGATTAAAACGTGGCTTCTGGCTATTTTGACAGAATACTTTCTGTCACTTTCTGGGTGCAAGACGATTAATATCTTCCAGGTGAAACTGTCCGGAAATGTGCTCTGTTATCCCTGTATCTCATCTCCCCCCTCACTATGACGACACACCTACAACTCATCATACAAACTAGTTCTTCTCTCCCATACTGCCTTCCTTAAGAACTAGGCGAGCTAGCTGGACGGACTTTGTGTCTGTTACCATGGAACTGTTGAATTCCCATTGTACATTTTCTTAACTGGACTGCCGTCATACTTTGGATGTTATAGAATCTGTATAGGTCTGGTCTGCTGAGGGATTCCTCCTTATCTGCTTACTTTGATTTTAAAGGATTTGGTGTTAATGGCAACACAAGGTAAGGTAGCTCGCTGACATTAAGCTCTTTATGTATGATTAATGGTTTATTACTGTGAAAAAAAATTGAAAACTTTCTCTTTTCCTCCTCTCAGGGTTCGACTTGCTGCAGGACCTGCAGGGCCAGGCGGGGGGCGGTTACTCCATGTCTCCATGCTCAGACGACAGCTTCCTCTTCCAGGCAGGAGGTGTCGACCGCTGCCTCAACCAGATCTACTCCATCTACCTGGACTCATGATGGGCCACCCAAAACCAAAGAAGAAAAAAACTGCTCCAGAATCACTTTGTTTTCCTAAGGATGAACAACAGCATGTAAATGTGTGGCAGCAGACAATCATAACAACAGTGTACTGTTTGTTCAAGGCTGAAGTTCTTGTTTTGGACAGACATAAATAATATGTCAAAGGGTACAAACCAAAGAGCAAAATTAAACAGAGACAGAGCTGCGGCCGGTCAAATTCTAAATGTGAATAGCAGTGACTTTTTTATTCAGAGATGACCACAGCATTTGTGATCTGGATAGGATGAGCTATGAGCCTCTTTTTGGTAGTTTGATGTGCAGGAAAGTCAGATAGCTGGCGCTCTGGCTCTGCAAGTGATGTTAACTAAAACAGTGAGATTAATTCTGCCTCCATGAAATATTAAAAAAAAAAACATTTGTCAGGACGGGATCTTATGATGTCGTGGTTCCCAACCCAGGGTCAATAAATAAATCTGCTGGGGTCAAAAAATGATTAAGAAGATGCCAAATAACAAAATAACACAGTTCTGCTTTAGAAATGATTCTAATTTTTGTTCGATTTTTCTGTAATTGTTGCTTTTTTTGTTTTTTTTTTTTTGGAAAACATCCAGTTGCATACAAGGGGTCTTAAGTAGTTGCATTTCATGGTATCATAAGCCAAAAAATGTTGGGAACCATTATGTTATAATGGATGATGGGCTGGTTTTAAGCAGTCCGAGCAATAGAGCAAAGAATAGCTTAACATTCTGGGAGATATGCTTGTTTGTTTCCTCACTGAGAGTTAGAGGAGAAGGTCGATATCACTCTCATGTCTGTGTGCTAAAATGTAGCCACAGCCAAGTTATGTTAACTTACAGTTTGCCTACCAGTAACTCTAAAGCCCAGTTATATCAGGACTATTTCTTGACTGTGATGACTAGTGGCATAAGGTAGTTACAATGGGCCCCAATGCACGCTACCATGCACTTGGCGTCTCGTCACGTGGTCAGAGACTTGACATTGGATAACATTAACATACATATTTTCCAGCTATCATCATTGTATATCTGTATATTACAAAAAATACCAAAGAAATGAGACATTTTTAATTTAATTTAACAATTTGTAATAGTTTGTTATAGTTTACTTGGAATAAGCGTATCATTTGATTATAGATCCTACTGACAATTTTACGAATAAAGAAAAAAAAAAAACATGACAGAGATGGCTTTGCCTTCTTCAAGAGCATATAATGGCACTGTTGTTAATTTAATGAGAGTTCTTTGAAAACAGGCATATTTCCAAGGTGGCAATCACTCATAGGGGCCCAGTCTCCACCCAACACATTGTTGGTAGGGCCTACTCTCTCTATGGGCCCCCCCACCTTAAAGACTTCAGTGCAATCACACTGCCTGCACTCTTTATATTTACAACCCTGGTGATGACTCCACTCCAGGAAGTCACTACACCCAGCCAAGAAGTAGTCTGGCACATAATTACCCGTAAAACCACATCTTGTCATTTGTACTCTTTGAATTAAACAAGCAAGATATAACTTGTTAATGAGTTAGCTTTAAAGTTGTTGGCCGGCAGATTTTATTACTGTTGATGAGTCTAGATAAGTGGTGTCAGTACAGCAAAAGCTGGATTCTACAGCAGCTTAAAGACCAAAACCAGCTAATGCAAGAGGTCTTTTGGGACAGTAAGGAGTTAAATGTTTATTGATGTGCTGTAAGTAAAGAGTAGGATTTCAAAATAGTGGTAAACAATGCAAAGAGGCTAAACTGGGGTGACGTGAGAACTTTGTGGCTGCTGGAATAGTTTCGATCCTCTTGTCTAACTCTCGGACAGAAAGATATGTGTATATTCCCATATGTCAAGCTATTCTAAACTATTGTCTTTAAGGTCGTAGAGTGTAACCAGAGTGTCATTGAGAAACCTCCAACATCTTGGTAATATGCAGGGAACTGCAGGAGAGTGGCGCATACAGTGAACTGTAGCAGTGCTGCCACCAAGTGTCTGAATGACAGTATATAAATATAGTGTATTTACAGTCTGTGGATCAGTGTGGAGGACTCCTGGGACTTTAAAACTGACACACAAAAACAAAGAAAAAATGCACTAAAATGTATTGTTTATAATTTGTCTGTAATGGACATAAAGGTGCCAACAAATATTTTTCAATATGTGTAATCTAACAATGATCAAGACTGAAGCATAATCTCCTTTTTTTTATACCGTCTATTCTGTTCCTTTTTTTTGTTTTTGTTTATTGTATCAGTGTTATATTCAGTGAGAGGGAGGTGTGCATTGTTTACAGTAAGTTCTCTGCACTCTTTTCTGTCTCATCACAGAGACTTTAAGAAAATGACCAACCGGAAAAAATGTTTACACTGATTTTGTAGCAATTCAGAGATTTTCTTATTATTGTCTTTGAACAGTGTATATAGACTGTATAAAAAGCACCTGTCTTTTATATCTAAATAAATAACTCAGTTTGTATATGGTTGTGTTGGTTAGTTTTAGGGCCTCAACCAATGCTTACTTTCATTACTGATGATATTTTCTTGATTAATTAGTTTAAAGACGTTAAAAAACAGTGCAAAATGACATTTTCACATTTCTTGTTTCAGCAGAATGTTTAGATGTCTAACGTGTGTGACAGAGAATAGCAGCAAATCCTCACTTTTGAGACCCTCCATCAGTGAGTGCTTTTAGCATTTTTGTATGTAATGTGACTGACACAATTATTTCAGCCTGTGTTGTTGGAAAGTATGTAAATCTATGTTGATAGTATGTTTTGAACTTGTTGAGTGTTGGATGATACTTCCATCTACTGGTCAAATGGAAAAAACAAAACAAAACAATTGTACAGTGTAAGCAGCCTACAGCTGAAGTCAAAATATACAAATGCAAAATACAGCATAGGCAATGAAAGAAGAAAGTTTACTGAACAATTCCATAAGACAGCTGATGAAGTAATCAGTGGAAAAAATACAATAAATGCTCTAATGTAAGCTCATTTATATGTATCATGTATCAGTTAAAATAATGACAAATAGGCAACAGCTCTATGAAATAACATCACATTTCCAAATTTAACTCAATGCGAATGCTAAATATTGGAATTAAAACAATGCATTCATGTTGTAACCGGTGAAGCGCTTTAAGTAATCTTTGAGGGAAGAGTGGCAATTCATTTATTAATTTAACTGACTTAAGGTGCAGGACTTAGTGGCATCTAGCAGTGAGGCTGAGGAACTGAAACTTCTTCTTTGTGGCAAGCATATAGAGGAACCATGGTAGCCAACGTGAAAGGTGAAATGTGAAGCACAAAACAGTTTTCTTTCTCACCCTGCCATTCACTCCTTGCACGCATGCTCACTCACTATCTCTAGGTGTCAGTGTCTGGGTCTGTCAGCTGAGTCATCAGCTGATTCACAATCAACCAATACCACAGCCTGTGGTCTACCTCTCTGTCAGCCTGTCATCTTATTGCTCCCCATTTTAAATATGGTTCTTTGTCTGTCATACTTCTTTTTTGCTGCCGTCATGCGCGCTCTTCATCTCTCCATCACCACCTAGTCTTTATAGATTCATCAGCCTCAACGTCCTCAGGAGTCATCATCCTCAGAGTCATCAGCCACCACCACCAGTGTCTGGACTCCATGGGGGGATTTATCCTGCTGTCGCTCAGATGTCCCTCGATCACAAAACATCTCCCTGTGGTTTCCAAAAGCCAAAGACTTCTGTTAAATCGTAAATCTCTATTATATTTACTTCATTCTTCTGTCTCCCCTGAATGAAATGGCCCTATCAAGAGCCAGTGTTTGGTTTGTCTGTTCTGGGGTCGTGTAGAACAACATGGAGGACTCAGTGGTGTAGTGGTAATTGATGAGGTGGGTGTACTACTAGGTAGATAGATAGGTTATCAATGAGGAAGTGGGCATACTCTCCTATGTATTGCAATGGCTTTTTAGCTGATAGGTGGGTGTACTGTAAATGGATAGAAAAAGAAGTGGGTATACCCCGTATACCTGAGTTTTCTCTCCACTACACCACTGGTGCAGGTGGGTGGACTCCATGGAAGAGGACCCGCTCTGTATGTAGACATAAAGGGCTTATAAGGTAAGGGAAACACAACTATTCTTATTATCAGGTGATTATATACTAATGAAAACATAGGTAGTTAATAATATCAAATTCCATTTCTGCCATATTTTCCTCCAAAATCCTACACACTGGACCTTTAAATCACAAGTTGTTTGTTTTGGAGAGGAAGAGACCTCTGCAGATAATTCAAAACCCTTTCACTTTTGACACTTTAAGCATATTCTGTTAATACTTCTGCACTTTAACTTAAGTATAAATTTGATCACATGACTTTTACTTCTCTGAGTTAGTTGAGCACCAGGGGGCGCTCTGCGGTCACAGACTTGCAGCGGCTCAGTTCAACTTTGTACTGAGCCAGGAAGATAAAAACCTGTCAGCTTCAGTCGCAGATAAACGCACTTTAACTGAGCACCGTGACACTGTATATGAATAAACATGTCTAACACACACACACGCGCACACACACACGCCGACTAGAGGCTGTATTTCCACATTCCGCTCGGAGGGGGACACACCCTCAGATCCGGAGGAGGAGAGGTTCAGCTGATGGGATGCAGAGAGGAGAAAGACGCTGCTGCCTTTACATTGCTTCTCTCGCGAGCTTCTGACAGAAAACAACAGGGCTGCAGCAACATGCCAATCACAGGTAAGACTACACATGTTCTCAAACAAGTGTGCATGCATGTCTTGAAGTGTGTATATACGTTTGTGCAAAATTTGTAAAATATTTAATCATCCGCACAGGGTGCTGTTGCACTTAAGGTGAGTTATAACTTGAAATCATGATAGCCTTTAATGTTGTGTTTTGTTTAAAGCTGCAAACATATTGCGCAATACTGAGGTCATGGGTCAAAGTCCCCCCCTAATGCAACCCCACCCCCTTCCAGAAAATGTGTCCAGACACCAAAAAAAGTACATAAAATTATCCTATTGATTGTGGTTTTCTACATTGTGTTGATCCAGTCAGCCGTTAGATTATTAAGTTCATTTCCCTGCATGCTGTTTAAAAAACCTCTCTGGAAAAGTACTGAATCATGCAGCCTATTATTCTTATTTTCTTTAAAATTAACAACATTAAATATTAAAAGAAAAGAGAGAGTCTGGCTTTTAAACAGCACAGCTTTTAATTGTTGGACACTAAAATCCCCAGAATATATCCCTCTGTGTCCTCAGTGGTCGAACAGCTGCAGCCCATGTTTAAAGTACAAATATTTAACGATTGTCACAAACTGGCTCAGAGTATGTGACAAGAAGGGAGTCCACACAAAAGATTTACTTAAAACAAGCCAAATTTATTAAACTAAAATTGATTTAAATAATCAGTGTGTAGATCAGCAAAGTCAGTCATAAAGCCATGCATGGGTGAGTGTCAGGTGTGATGTGGAGGTGTTGAAGGTGCAAACCAAAACCCAATGATGCTCAGTGGACGTCAGCTGAAAGGAAGGGAGAGACCACAGATTAGGCAGCTTTTATAGCTTGGAAGCCCAGGTGAGCCTAATCATGGTAACAACCCTCCCATGTCAGTCAGCTGCCTGATGAGACCGGCTGAAACATTCTCAAAGACATTGGGAGGGGCGACACACGATGAAAAGCTGTATGAAAGGAGAATGGAGACCGTTATTTCAGAGGAAGCTCTGCTGCCAGGGAGGATGCAGCAGCTCACATTGTTAGCGAGTGAGATCACCCATGTTCTCCAGATTTAAACCTCTCTCCTCTCGCATTGGGCACTCTTCACACCCTGAGAGGAGACGATCCAAGCTTCTGTTTGGATGAAGAGGCTTTACGCTCACGGTTCTGAGGCGCTGTGAGTGTCTCTTGTGTTGTGTGTAACTTCAAATCCAAAGATCAACTCATCTGTCAATATTTAGAGTGCTGGCTTGCCACACATATGCAGAAACACACACATCCCCCTGAGCTGTCAGATTCCTAGACATGTCTAGAGGTGAGTTGACTCTAACCTTTAGACTGTTTCTGTTATCAGGCCGAGATGGGAGTTATCTCAACTGGTGAATGCATGGAATTAGCAACACATACAAAAGTCTTACTTAAAACCTGGACCAAAGCATCCAAATGTAAGCAAATTTTTACCTACGTGCACCAACACAAACTTTTCCTTTTCCTCCTCAGAGTGATAGAGCTCTGAATATATCATCTGTTGATAGCTATCAGTCAGGACAAAAGCTTTTCACAGAGCACTGCAGGATGCAAATAATAACAGAGTAAGAGGATATGAAATGTTTATACCAGCAGTTCATATGGATGTATTTGACGTACAAGTTTGAGATTAAAAGCAAACACAAGCTTATCTGTAAACACAAGCTTTACCACCTCATCTAAAAATTCTTTTTTGTCTTTATCAAACATTGAACTGTATTAATCTCCTTCAATGCATTAAAGCTGTGTTTATTAAAATAACTTTTTGCTAGAATTGCCACTACAGACAGATAATCTGTTACAAGATCATGTTCCTCTGCTTCCTGGTAGTGCTTTTAGTAAGTTGGAATGAATGAAAACATCTAAGAGTCAAGGAGTTTTTAAAGCAGCTGTCAATCATGGGACACACTGCTTGGTCAAACTAGGCAGCACTGATCAAATATGAATCAAAATTTTGTAACTGCATTGCCTATTTCTTGCCAGAAGCATATTTTAGTGTGCTGTTTTGCTGTAAAATGAGAATGTTTGCCAAAGATGAAGCTAATTTTAATACATTTATATACTGTCGTGTAGTAGTATCTACAATACATCATAATTATTTTTTAAATTATATATTGTATAAATCATCTTAATCTGTAAAGTAGTTAAAGCTGTCAATTATACATAGTGGAGCAAAAAGGACGATGTTTCCCTCTAGTAGTATGTAATAGCCTAAAATAGAAATACTCTAAGTAAAGTACAAGCACCTCAAAATTGTACTTATGTACTTGAGTAAATGCATTTAGTTTGGGCTCTATAACTCCATGTGAGATTATTATTTATTATATTCTAACAAAGCAGTCTAAATAGATATGGATAACATAAGCAACTTTCTTCATACTTACAATATCTCATCCACCCACTCTGTCAAACAGTCTGCACTCTTCACATGTTGGATGTATTAGATCATCTTTATACAAGCAACAAAGAGTCAGAGTTTCTTTCCTTTGACGCACACTTCCTGCGTTTGTTAGAGAGACTTTTGCCTTTCAGCTGAAGTCGAGGCTGAAAGTCTACATGTAGGCCTACTCTTCTTGTTTCCATGTTTGTTTATGATGTTTTGGGACTGTTAAAGAAGAGTTTCTTTTCCCATTTACCAGGCAAGGAGGGTCTAATGTGAGGGTCTATGTTGATTGTATATGGAAAATGTATACAGTATATTGGATATAAGTCCAGTGCTTTTAGAGTGTGACACAATGGATGTGTCGAAAGAAGTGGATACTGAACTACAAGATGGCATCCATTCATCTGAATGAAAATTGCTCACCAATAACCAAAAGTTTTCTGCTCAGTCCAGCTCCATCCAGTGACAAAGTAATGATGGGATGACACCTATAGCTTTATTAGTCTGCCACAAACAACCTGCAAACACAATGATATTCCCATCATCTACAGCTGCACCTAGTATGCTATAGTAGATGCTAAGATGGTTTACATGGTGACGATAAACATGATGCCTACAAAAATCTAGTATGTTGGCATCACTGTGAGCATGTTAGCACGCTGACATTAGCATTTACTGTGCCAAAATACAGCCTCACATAGCTGCATGGCTGCAGCATCTCAGTGTTGTTATAACATTTTATATTTAGTCCGGAAGATACAAAACAAGAATAGACAGCCCAGGATGAAGCTGTCAAATAAACACACATTGTACATTTTATTACAACGAGATCCGTTTTGAAACAATAAGGACAGGAGCATGAAAAATGTCAAAAGGAGCATTAAACTGTGTCCTGAGCGCAGCTGTCTCATTTAATTTCCTTCAGTATTGTCAACATTGTCTTTTTGTTGTTGAAGAGTATGTCATTTTTTCCCCATGGATTGTAGTTTCCAGTGTCTAAAATAGTGCAGTGTTCTTCAGGAGATAAATATCATGTTAATATAATCCTTCAGCGGCATCTCCAAAATAGAGAGGCAAACAGAACATCAATACTTAAATATTTTGGACACTATATGCATCCCATTTTCTCCCCACAAGGCTTAATATGTATATGCAGAGAAGTAACCACCATTTATGTTAATTTATAGTAGCAAATAAAGTTTAAATGCTTGATTTTGCATAATTAATTGTTTGGTTTAGCTACTGAATGTCTGTTTTTGTCAAAAGTCCAAAATCCCAAAATATCCAGTTTCCTGTAATAAAGGACTAAGGAAACCAGGAAATATTCACATTTGAGAAGCTGAAACCAGTGGACTTTTGAAATTTCTGCCTCAAAACTTACCGAAACAATTAATCATACTTGTTTGATTGTTACTTGTGGTGAGATCTGCAGGAATTTAAAATTGCTGATTTTGATTTCAGGCAGACGATTCCACCTGTTGCTGTAGCTCATTTTCATTAGCAGGTGAATTGAGGTTTCTTTGTGGTTCATCGGTCTAGATGATCACAGCTGACAACAGGGGTCCTGCCTAAACCCTCCACTGCTCATGAATCGGCCCTGTTGTTGAGGAGTTAGCACATTCCTGCCTTCTAAATGTAGAGCAGCTTTCAGCTCTATTGTGGTGTGTGAGGAAGTCTGATGTCACGACCAAACACACTCCCTCTCTTGCTGCCCGCTTCACATGTAAAGTCTTTCAGAAAACACAGGCCCTGTTTATGTCGACCACATCTGCTTTTATGTTAAGGCAGAGTCACTGAGTACACAGGAGTTATAGGAAGTGACCAGCAATTATTTTTTTATGTCTCCAGTAGCAGGGTTTCCCAAATGTTATGTCATGTTACAGTCTCTCAGTAAGACACACGGTAGGAGAGAAACCTGAGGTTAAAATAGTCCCACAGGGGTAATTTCTACTACATGAAATTACAGTGAAAGCAGTTTCACATTATTTTGGGGACCTTCTCAAACCTCGGCAGGGTCATTTATGCTGTTTTCTACCGTGTTTTGATGTCTTGCATGTTTGTTCCTTTTCATTTTAACATTAACCTGCCCAGGCACTGTACTTTGTTTGACTCGCCCAACCCAGTTTAAATATATATCATACAGTATTATATATTATGATACACGACATGTATGAGTGGAGAGATGAAAAACATATTTTTCTGTTGCTCAGCTGTTTATAGCTTAAGATATAGGTATTGTATTTTATTTTAAACTGGAAACAAATAAAAACAAAGGTTTCTCCATTGGGTTTTATGCTTTGTTTTAAAGGTCCAGTGTGCAGGATTTAGTGGCATCTTGTGGCAGAAATTGTCTATATATTTGTAACTATGTTTTCATTAGTTTATTCTCACCTGAAAATGTTTTTGTTACCTTAATATGAACTGTTTATATCTAGATATGGAGCAAGTCCTCTTCCATGGTGTCCGCCACGTTGTTTCCATAGTGGCCCAGAACGGACAAACCAGGACACTGGCTCTAGAGTTTGGCAATTTCATGTTTTCACCCCAACCACCATCGCTCTCCTACATGCTTGAAAGACAGGAGAATTTTCACGTCTGAAACCTCACCGCTAGATGCCACTAAATCCTACACACTGGAACTTTAAGTATATTATACATTTAGATGTTTTTTGTTTTTTTCACAACTGTTATTGTGTTTTATACTGCACTTGGTAGCTTCCAGTTATTACGTATATCTTCCTTTTGGTGAGCTAAAAAAAAAACAAAAACATTGTAAGTTATGTATTCTAATAACTGTTTTAAAAGGCCTGTTAATACATGTGAAAAGTTAGCAGGTTGTTTAAAATTTTGTTTGGTGTGCTTTTGTGGATAAGGCTCACACACTCTAGCTTTAACGCAACAAAGTACACGTTTATTTGTTAGGCACGATCTAAGGGTACGTTTACACATGAGTGAAATTAACATTTTTCACCAAGCAAGGTCGCATCCTCACATCGCGTGGAGTTCGACTTTGGCCAACTTTGACCGGCAAAGTCGCAGCCTCAACCAAAAGCAAAGAAGTAATGTGTGGAAGGGACGATGACTGTTGTCGTGTTTAAGCCACTATTGTATGACATTAGCCATGAAAAATATAAATTGCACTACATAAGAGATGCTGCCTGGCTGTCAGTGAGTTGGGAGACAGGCATTGAGTGTAAGACAATTGACAATGTACCATTAACATTATAGTTCTTATTAAACTAAAAAATAAATGAAGAAAAACAGCCCAGCAACAGGCATAAATACAAACACACACACATCTGTGACAAAGAAAAAAAAGCAAAACAAAGATCATTTAGGCTGCTCCATAGGTGGGAATTTGGGAAAAAAAATTGCAGTAAAACCCTGGTTAGCTTTTTGCATCAGATTTCAGGGAGCTTAAAGTCTAAGCAAACAAGATAACCTGCTTGTTGACCTACTTTAGGCTTTAGCTTTACCTTCAGGTAATGTTTGTACAACTTCCATCTGCCAATTAACAGCACAGCCTTCACGTGAAAAGTCATTGCAGCATCTGTTTCCTCTCCAACAGCCAAACACTGGACTCCTGATCCCTAGTGACCCGTGTCACCATGCCAACTCCCACGATCCTCACAGCAACCAGGAGTCCTCAGAGAAGCTGCTAGGTTTACAGCTGCGAGCCTTCATAACGTGGATCCTCTCCAGTGCTGAGAGAGAGAGAGACCAGGAGGCAGGTAGGGCTGAGAGAGAGAAAGGGGACACTGCAGTAACAGTATGGTATGATAAAGTTACAGTCTGTACTTTACCATATTTTGTGTTTCAGAGATGTTTTGCCAGTGGTGTGTCCTGCTGATTTTCATGTTGCTGGCGAAGATGGGACTTGCGGGTGGATGTGTGTGTCCAGCAGCCACCATTTTGTCCCAGTTTCCGTCTGAGGTTCCTACTGATGTCTGCTGCTTGAACTACTCCGGCTCTTCTTTCAGCCATGTGCCCTGGTCTGTGTTTACCAATGAGACAAACATAAAGACTCTGGATCTCTCCTTCTGTAATATCACTTCTGTTAATGTGAGTGAAAAAGTAGTCTCTACATTGCAAAAGGTTTACTTAGGTCATAACAGACTAACGGTGCTGCCAAGGGGGTTTCTCGCCAGCCAGCCGAGCCTGAAGGAGGTGGATCTGAGCAGAAACCAGATTCAGGAGCTTCCTGAGGGTTTTCTCCAAGACTCAGATAGCCTCCAGAAGCTTTATCTGCAGGGAAACCAGTTATGCTTCCTGCCGGGCTCTTTGCTACAGAAGCCCAGTCTGCAAACACTAGAGCTGGATGGGAACCCCTGGGACTGCTCCTGTTTGTTACTGGAAGGCCTGGAGGAAGGCAGGAAGGTTAACAGGACTACTAACCTAGAGACTCTGGTGGGGAACTTGACCTGCGTCTCTCCCAGGTACCTGGCTGGCAGGATTGTGTTCTCGGTGAGGCTTAGCGACGCATGCCGCCCAGCTGGCCTCACCGCGCTCTTCATCGTGCTCCCTCTTCTCATCCTCTCCGCCTTGGTGCTTTGCTGGTGCTGTGGGAGAAAGAGGAAGAGAAAAGAAGCACCAGTAAGCACCTCTAAAAAGAGAGCCTCCAGCTCCAGCTGTAACGGCCAGAAGCATCGCAGCAAGCAGAAACCTGCAGCCAATGAGCCGAGTAAAGCCGGAAGCTCTGGCAATGAAGGGATCCTGAAGAACCAGTTGCTGCTACGCCCATCATCCACCCTGCTGGGCAGCACCAGGGACATTTATGAAGAGGTGGAGGTTAAGGTGGGCTCAGTGGAGTCTCTTCCCCGAGTTTCCGTACGCTGTTCCAGCTTCACAGAAGGGAAGCAGGGTCCCGAAGGGCCCGACAGAGCAAGCAAGACAGACCTGGACACGGTCAGTGTGACTGAAGTGATGAAAGACTCAGCTGACAGAGAGAAGGCTTACCTGACCCAGTCAACTGAATACTACAGCCTGGTGCCGGGTATCGAACTGGAGGACTCAGACCACGGCGAATATGAGAATGTGGACCTCTCGTGACACCATTTTAAAGGAATAGTTCAACATTTTGGGAAATACGCTTACGTTTTCATGATGACAATTAGATGAGAAGATCTGAACCTACTGAGTCTACTCATGTTTGTTTGTTAAAAGCTGTTAAAGGTATACTATGCAGGATCCCTCTCAGTCATCACCTTTGACCCCATAGCAGTGTGTGGTGGTGTCTGTATCTGCCCTCTGCCTCTACTTTCTTATTTTCTTCTATATTGGTTTGTTCAGGACGTGTCTGGGTGTTAACCTTTGGTGTATAGCCTCCAGCAAATAGCAGCGCAAAGTCTGGACTCGATAAAACTGTAGTGACCTGCTGTCTCCATCTCTCTTGTCTGTTTTGTGGATGCGAGCTGCAAGTCTGTGTATCTGTTTGATCGAGGACCAGATTGAGCCATACACACAGAGAGCAGAGAAGCCAGGTGGACAGGGTGGCACATGCGCTTCGGTTGAATTCAAACAAAACCACTTCATGGTTGTGCAGAGGTGTGGGCGTGTTTTTTTTGTGCTTTAGAACATGACTGAAAATAATTTTATTTTATTTTTATTTTCCTGATCACTGCTTTGTTCTTTTTAACACCGCTCCTGCTCCTCATTCGCTCTCGAGCTTGAGTGACCACTGCTGCTCTCTCAATTAGAGGAGGGGCCAAGTTTGAATGTTGAGTTTTCAAACAGTCAGCTACAAAACCTACATAGTATACCTTTAAATTTTTCCTGTGGAAGTTTAATGAGCTGCACCCAATGAAAGTAACAAACTAATGTGACCTGTAGAAGTTTATAACTTTTTCTACAATCAAACCAGCTGTTTCTTGTCTTTATGCTAAGCTAGGCTAATCACTTCCTGGCTCCAGCTCTGTACTTAACTCCAAAACAAGGTGCACCTATAGGAATCATATTTTGCAAAGTGTGAGATTATTCCTTTAAGAGAGACACTGTGTGCGTACGTGTGTGTTACAGAAAAAGCGGGTTATCTATGGACACAGAGAGAGTGTGGTCCGACCACTGTAGTATCACAATGTAAGAGGAAGTGATTTAATCCGGGCCTTTTCCTGTGGGACCTGAGGAACGCAGTGACGGTTTGAAAGGGAGGCCCACTTTTTTCACTCTGGAAAAAACTACTCAACTTTAAAGACACAAAGACATTTTTTTTTTATTTGATGTTTCTATTTCACTCTATGCAAATGTACACTGCTGTCTTCAGATCTTTAACAAAGAACAGGCCATGTTTTTGTCAATACCTACTTATTCTAAGTCAAGCAAGCTTTTGTATGCACTGCTCTTTACCTCACCCATGTATAATTGCCATTTGTGTTCCAGTTTGACGTGGATACAGGATGTTCCAGATCTTCCACCTTAAGCTGCACACCCAGAAATGTAGGTGCAGAGCACTGACTAATCCTATCGCAATGCTACCAGTTAATTCATTGTGAAATGTGGAATGTAATGCTTAGATGAGAAGTCTAAATTTATGGGTGTCATCAAGCAAGGGCGAAGGGCTTACATGCTCATACTTTACGTCACATTTTAAAATGTGCATGTATGTTGGAAAATATCAGGGCAGTCAGATCTAAATGCAGGTACATGCTGGTTTGAGATAAAAATCTGTGGAGTGCATTTCTGCTCAGCGGTGCTCCAACATCATGACACTGGAGAGGAGACCTACATAAAAGACAAACACTGAACGTCAGGGTCATCATGGAGATGCAGGACACAGTCATGCTATTCTTATCTAAGATGTGGAAAACAGACGGATGTCTCACCTTCACACAAATGCTAATTGGTTCTTGTTCAGTGAGACAGATGCAGAGAGAGAGAGAGAGACAGTGGGTGCAGCTATGAGGGTGTGGACCTTCCTGGAATTTAAAAGAATGGAGATGTATTTTTTATTGAAGCATTTGTACATATTTTCCATCACAGCTTTATTTATCAACATTGTAAGGGTCACTGCCAGAAGCCTTAAGGTCAGACGAGCAGATAAAAATACATACATTTTGTAATTTTGTACACGGAAAAATAGCATAAGTTTGATTGTTAACAGGGCTGTATGGACTGGTTGCTGAGGTCTTTCTTCTTTTATTTTTAGCAACCTGTGCTTTATTTATTTTCTCTATCTCTAATTGTTGTAAGCCTCTCAGACTGCACATAAGCAGTTAAAGGATAAAGTCAATTTTCATCCAGCTCTGTGTCATCGCAGTCTGTGCAGATGGGCAGTGTTTGGCTTCCCCCTGTGCCGCCAACACCCGGAGCACCCCAATCATTTGCCTGCAGAGTTACGCCAGGTGACCAAAACATGTCATCAGTGGTGCAGTTTTTACATGCTAACGATTGAATGATTGTGCTTTTGGCTTTGGAAAGGCTAAAAGAAAAAGAACTTCTTCCAAACTTCCAGACTCTTTAGATAATGAGTATCATTCATGCTACAGTGGCATATTTGAAAGGCCTGCTGTACTTACGGTTGTTAAGATACTGGGCTGTTGACAGGATGGGTTTAACAAACAGACAATTGAGTCTTTTAGACTCAATACATTTTGATTTGACTTCTTTTCAGGCAGTCATCATTTGAATGGAAAGAGGATTTCATTCCTGTCAGTATGGAAAAGGCAGAAAAAGCAGTTCAGCCTTCATGTTGGGAAATAAAATTTACAGAAAATATATTTGATGGAGAACTTCATAAATATAATATTTTAAACATACAAATTTAGAGACTTTTTAGAGGCCTATGGTCAAAACTGTCTGAGAGTGATGAGGCCCATGACCTCAGTATTTCTAAAATTGTGGCCACAGTTGTGATTGTGAGATTAGTTTGAGGTAAAATTATCCTCAATGGAGTGTTTGATTGTAAAACTGCTGTGCTAACAGCTGCTAAATAACATAAACTAGCATTAATTAATAATCCTCTGTTAAAACAAGATGGGTATACTGGTATGATTTGTAATAAAGGCATTGATTTGTATCATGTTTATACTGGCAGATGCACTATCTTGATTGTTTTTTGTATGCAAAACATTCTGATAATGAAAGACAAATAAAATGCTTTTTAAGATTTCTTTGTCAGGATTGTGTATGATGGTGATGATGATGATGATGATGATGATGGTGACAAACATTAGAAACAAAAGAGGAAAATAAAACAGTGTCATTAGTCTGCTGCATTTTTTGAGAGCATGCTCCAGATCTTTTCATCCGAGCTTCATTTTCCACGGCCCTGCAGCTCTTTCTGCCCCAACAATGACCCAGGCCGGCCCCAGATACCTGAAATCCCACTTTTCTTTTGAGCTCTAATTTCACTCACCGTGGGAAGTTGTAATTACCGCATTGGGTTACCCATACGATCAGTCTGTCCTGTTCTCATTGGTCTGAGCCCACGACCAGTAGATCCAGCAGCCGAGGCCAGGAAATGACTGGGCAGTAAACAGTTGTTGGAGTATTTATGGATGCTGATCTGGGAGTTTATTTCATCTAGATCAAGATCCCAGAGCAACCACTGACTCGAGATTTACACAGGATGAAGACCCCAAAAATAAAGTGGAAAGTCCTGGTCAGATAGTTTTGAAAATATATTGAGCCATATTTACAGTGGTGGAAGAAGCACTCAGATCTTTTATTTTTATATCTTTTAAGTTAAAGTCCTGCATTCAAATCTTACTTAAGTGAAAGAGCATAAGTATTACCATTAAAATATATTTAAAGTACCAAAAGTAAAAGTACTTATTATGCAGAATGACGCATTTCAGGATGATTTATATTACACCACTTGAGTAAATGTACTAAGTTTATATTCTACTGCATAAATAAACACAAAAATCAGAATCAATATAACAGGAAATTAAAATAATGTGCTTCACAGACTCATGTGATGGATAAATCTCAGAAAGTGTGCAGTGCAAACAGCTGATCTGTACTGTCATAGATCAGGAGGATTATAAGTGAGCCCACTGACATGGTTTTGAATATGTCAGGTGTTCTTTTACTGTTTTCTGTCAATAAAAGAGCGTTTAAGATGTCTTTGTTTATGAGATAAATACAGGCAGTGAGGCCTCAGGGCTGAGGCTGAGAGCTCTACTGTACATCACAACAGCGCCATCTAGTGACAGGAATGGAAACTACCATTAATCACCCAAACAAAACACACTGAGAGTACTACTATTGTTACGAATGCTTGAATGTATTGGTAATAAATGTAATAGGTGAAAGATATAGGCACTGTGAGGCTCATGAGTGCAGCTGAGTGAGTGACACAGATTCAGACAAATAATAGGGAAGTCCACAGCGATCACTCGTCCACGCTGTGATGGAGGATGAATGGTCTCATAAATACCTTGTCAGGGGAGAGCAAACAGGGTGAGAGGATAAAACAGACTCAGATTTACAATGGACTGCTGTAACGATGTGAAAAACAAACAAGTGAGCAGAGAACAGCGGCCAATGACAAAAGGGGGCGAGAGATGTGTGGGGTGGACTCGTCTGACACTGTAAAGATGTTTGCTGTTAATCACCGATGGCCAGAACTGTAAATAACACTGTAGGGCCTCTGCTGTGCAAATCAATCTGTGTGTGTGTGTGTGTGTGTGTGTGTGTGTGTGTGTGTGTGTGTGTGTGTGACTTAGATAACAGGTCCAAAGTACTGAATTGAATTGTGTAGCATCTACACATGCTAACAGAAACATTGTGAATGCTCACAAACTATTGTGTTTTTCAACTTTTAAGTATAAATACAACTTTATTTAAACAGAGAAGGGGTTAAAACTCGTTCCTTGGTTCCCTTTTTTATTGATAGTTATTATTGTTTGCATTAAGATGCCAGACATGTAGCCTAAGGGAAGGCCTAATTTTAATGTTGGACAATAATGTGTTTGTCTCTGATATTCTTCCTCATGCAGGATGAAAACACATTTTCTTCCTTGTTGTTGGAAGTTATTTTAAAATATTAATAAAGATACTGCTGAAAAAAACCCAAACTCTTTCACATGCTCAGCACCACATAGAACATTAAACATATAAAACAGACTAACAATGTGTATTATAAATCATAAAGAGAATAATCAATTCATAGATTCATAGAGCACATAAGCTTAAAACTGTAAAAATAAGATTCATAAAATAACAGAAATATATGATTTAAAATAACTATTACAATTATTTAAATTCTTTAAAATGACTGCATAAAACCATGCCACTGTTGATCAGAACCTTCAAAGGAAATGAGTTTAAAGGCTTTTAAAGAAATGAGTTCCTGGTTACTATTTCTTTGTGGAGATCTACATAAAATAAAATGTTGGTCTCGTTTTCTTAATGCCTATATAAAGGAAGTATGTTTCTATTATTATTATTTTTTCAGCCTATGAGAGCATAAAAATCAGGTCCCAGTTGCTTGGGACTGAAACAAGCAGCTGAATGTAACAATCATTTATTAAACTGACAGAAAATAAGCTATGCAGCTATTTATAACCTCTTTAAATTCCTCTTTTACATTGCTTCTGTAAATGTTTTTAACATAACATTATTCAGTTTGTGTATTAATGTGTGTATGTAGGTTGGTTGTATGTATGAAACATGTACTGTACAGAATGTTGTATGTTCTGTATGAATTTCTTAATTGATATACTGTATAAATAAATGTATTTAATATTATTATTGTTGTTATTATAATTATTTCAGTTATTTCAGTTATTATTTATAAGATATCTGTCATTTTTAACATTACTGAAGTTCAGTTTGTGATGAGCAATTTGTCTTCATTTTCTGACATTTTGTAGAACATATTTACTGATTAATTTATGCAAATAGTCTGCCGATGAATCAGGGTGAAATTAATAATTAAACATGGACAGAGACATATCAGCTCTGTGAGAAAACACAAACTCTATAATCAGCTTTTATCAACTCCAAAGACTTGTCACTGAACAATAATCAATACTTTTAAACACTGGAGAATTTGCTGTGAGCTTTACAGTTTCTACACCTACACCACTGTGATGATCAAATGTAAAAGTCTGCATCATCACAACATATTTTAATAAGAGGTTGTCTCCACGCATTCAGTAACTGTAGGTGTGTATGTGCTGGGTTTCAGGTTCCCAGGTAATAAATTTAAGATGTTAATTTATGACAGCACAACAGAAAGGTTTAAATTGACACCCAGAGGAAGAACCTTTCTTCCCAGGACAGCAGGACTCGACACCCGATCAGATGATACACCTGCCTTCATAGGTGAGACACATTTTTAGATATGTTTTCATTGGAAATGGATGTAAATAAAATTAATATTACAATGTGTATGACACATTTATATTTTACAGGATTTTTTTGTTTGTTTGTTGTTACAACACAGAATAAACCCAGACATGACAGTTTCTTACACCGTTGAAGTGGCCGATGCTCGATTTGGTGGCTTCTCAAAGCTGCTGTTCAGGTGGAAGGGAAGTATCTACAGGCTACTTTACAAAGACTTCCTGGTGTTCTGTGCAGTTTATCTGTTTTTCAGTGTGTTTTACAGGTAAAGTGACTGCTTTCATCATTTAGTGATTACTACAGTATGAATGTATGGAAGCCCATTTCAGCCAGAGTGATGAAAAAAAGTCCTGGATGTCATCATGACAAACTTTGTTAAAATAATAACTTAATATCTCAAAATTTTGAGAAAGCTTTCCATTATTTTTCAGACACTAAGTCATTATTTTGAGATGCTGACAAATCTTAATATTGTGAGATAAGCAAGGCCCCAGTCAGACGCACATTTTAGCAGCCTGCTTTTACAATGCTGAGCACCTTGCTTTTTTCCCATTTTTGCACCTGGCGTTTTTGTAAAAGCATCCTGAACACATCATGTTGAAAAAACAACAACAGAGCACAAAAGCCCCTGATGTCATTGCCATTATTTTCATGTTGCACAATCAGATTAATTGAAAGTCAGGCCTTCTGTGGTGGCAGTGATGACAACAAGTGGTAGCACACATGGTTTGTGTTAAGCTAGTGTTAGCTCACTTTAACAGTCGTCTGAGGCAAACTGCAAGACATCTCCTACAAAACTGTGACCCTAACTACTTGCGTAACTAGGTTTGACGATTGACAGGTTGTTAAACTGTCCCCAATTCATCCTAAAATAAGCTTTGAATTGACAATCCAGGCGAAGCTCCTGGACCAGCTAGAGGTACCTGCTGTCATTTCTCCTCTTTCTGAGGGTGTCAAGGATGTCTGTTTCCACGTGTACAGTCCCCAGTGCCGTTCCCATATCCATTTTCTATGCAAATTCTAAGGTGTGAGAGTTTACTTCATTGGAAAATAGAGGTTAAGGAAGGGCAGGTGATTTAGTGGTTGCCAAGTAACAATAAAAAAAAAATTATTTCGAGAAAGTTTCCCATAAGAATGACTTCAGGGATTTCTTTTCCTTATTACACTGGCAGAAATGAGCTCCCATATAATCAAGTGTTGGTGGCTCAACAGTGGAAGTTTTTATTTTCCTCACAGGTTCCTCCTCACACCAAGGCAGCAGGACCTGTTTGAGCGTATTGCCCTTTACTGTGACAACTTCACCAACTCCAACTTCATCCCAGTTTTGTTTGTGCTGGGTGAGTCTGATTGAATTGGCTCCTGCTTACACAAGCCAAATCTGAAGATAACAAGTCCTTTATTTTTCTGTCCCAGGTTTCTATGTGACCCTGGCCTTTAACCGCTGGTGGGGTCAGTACACCAGCTTCCCGCTGCCTGATAACCTGATGATGGTGGTGTCTGGGAACGTCCATGGGGCAGACGAGAGGGGTCGTCTGCTGCGACGGACACTCATGAGATACGCCAACTTATCCTCAGTTCTTATCCTCCGCTCCATCAGCACCAGAGTTCGTAAGCGTTTCCCAACTTTGGAGCACGTAGTGGAGGCTGGTAAGAACAACAGTGGACAGGAATTAAATGCATTTGCTGCAGTATTAAAGTAAAACACTACCTCAATATACTTTTTACTGTCACCTCAGATATCTGAAAGTGTTGCTATTTTTACTGCACTTCAGTTCTCTAAAACCTGATGTTATTATTAGTTAATTTGTATAAAATGGTTTTGCTGGTTAATAAAATATGAGACATAACAGAAGTTTAAGTTACTGAGCAAAAAAGAAGAAGCAGTTGCTATTAAGATCAGGGCAAATTTAGCACAAAACACTGAGAGGATGCTCATAAATTGATCGTTTTAGATTTTAAAACCAAGTTAAATTGCCTAATAATACCAAGTATACTAGAATTATGAGAGGATAAACATATTGTACTTTTCATTCTATCTGCTCTGTAGTTTTTCCCATGTTTTTATCTACTTCATTTTTATTCATCACTCAATGACTTTTCTGATCTTTCTTATCTTATCTTATCTCATCTTAACTTATCTTATCTCATCTTATCTTATCTTATCTTATCTTATCTTATCTTATCTTATCTCATCTTAACTTATCTTATCTCATCTTATCTTATCTCATCTTATCTTATCTTATCTCATTTTCATACATTATGGCACCGAACCGATATGCATTTAGATTCAAAAAAGAACTTCCCAGAGATCTCCATTTTACACCCCATCCATCTTAAAATAAGTCTTTTAAGCATCTTTTATTATTCTCCATTAAAATATGTACTGTTTCCTAATAAAAAGGTTTGAATCTTTTCCCCCACTGGGTAAATACTTGGCAGAGTGCCTGACTTCAGTTATGATATTGCTTTATAGAGATGTTTTGATTGTTTGTGGACTATAAACTCTGTTGACATTCGCTTATCTGAATGTTTTATAAAACCCCTTGGATCACAAATATCTTTTACATCTGTTACCAACTGTCTTATCTCTGTGCAGGCTTTATGACCACACATGAGCTGAAGAAGTTTGAGTCTCTACACTCTGATTTCAACAAGTACTGGATGCCTTTGACTTGGTTCACAAACCTGGCGTCCAGAGCCAGAGAGGAGGGTCGAGTGAGGGACGACATCGCTTTGAGACTGCTGATGGATGTGAGGGGGTTTTACACTTACAGTATAAACAATGCAGGAATGAAAAATGAGAAAATTCACTAGTAATATTTAATGTGTTATCTGCAGCCTCAGTGTGTTGGCACGTTCTTTATAAATGTATAATATGCATTTATACCTGCAGGAGCTGAATAACTATAGAGCCAAGTGTAGCCTCCTGTTCCACTATGACTGGATAAGCATCCCCCTGGTCTACACTCAGGTAGGATCAGAAGCAAGCAGGGGTTACAAGACAAAACTATCATCAACAAACTGTATTTTACTTCATTTGATGGCTATTTATCATCTTTATCTTGAGTCTTAATTCGAAATACAGTCAAACTTTACCACTTCCATACAAAATGAATACAAAATTCATTATAAAGCTGACCACTGTTTTTTTTCCCCAACCCATGTAGGTGGTTACCTTAGCAGTTTACTCTTATTTTGCCTTTTGTGTGATTGGTCGACAATTTCTGAACCCTGAGAAAGGATACAAGGATCACAAGCTGGACATGTACGTCCCTGTTTTCACCCTGCTGCAGTTCTTCTTCTATGCTGGCTGGCTCAAGGTGAGTTGACACATTCATGTTTCACTTGTAGAAAACAAATACTGTTTAGATTTGTGGTTTCATGACATGTCTCCACTCTGTAGGTGGGGGAGCTGATCATCAATCCATTCGGTGAGGACGATGATGACTTTGAAACCAACCAGCTGATTGACAGAAACATTCAGGTTGTTCCCCTCAAGGATTCTCCCCAGTATAGCCAGTCTCAACACCTAAAATAAGCGCTGACTGTTTACTGTCTCTTCTCTCTGTTTCTGTAGGTGTCAATGCTGGCTGTAGATGATATGTATCAGAACCTGGCTCCAATTGTGAAGGACAAGCACTGGGCGCAGAGACATTTCTCCATCCCTTACACTCTGTCAACAGCAGCAGAGACTCTCAGACCGGCCTTCAAAGGCTCCACTTTTGACATGAGGTCAACTCATTTTACCTTTTATGTTTCAGTGCATTTTATTGCTGCTTCACAATCGAGTAAAATCACAAACAAAATGTCATTTATATATGTATATTATTATACATGTTTGCAGGATGAGTGCAGAGGATCTTGAGATTCACCAACCTGCAGACACTCCTGGAAAGAAACAGTATTTACCTCTTAGAGGCTCTCTGGGCGACGGTCTCGACAGTCTTCTGCAGAGAGGCAAAGGTATCCTGAGAGGTGTGAGCCTGCCGTCTCTGATGGATGTCTCACCCACGGTCTCACCACACCCAAATGAGGAAGATGATTCTGATACTTCCCCTGAGGGCGATACCAACACCAGCAACCACAAAGAACAAGAAAATGCACTCATCAAAGTTGCAGTGGAGTACAACTAGTGAAAATGAATCTTAAACACATTGTGTGTTTTTGAAACAAGAAAGTTTTTAATGGTGTGATTTGGTGATTTGTCTCAACTCAATCAATTTGTGAAATAAACATAATAAGTCTTATTAATATTGTATGTTTGAAAATTAATGTAATTATCCAATGCTTTAACTTTTCTTTTATGATAACAGAGGCTAAACATGGGATCTTGATCATTGATTCACAGCGAGAGCACAAACATTTCTTCTTGAGTGCTTTAAAATATTCTTTTACCTGTCGTGTTCAGTAATTCACATGTATCCTACATGTTATCCTTCATGATTTATTCTCTTAAATTTTTGTCCCCTGCATCAGCCAAGCACATGTCATAAACACAGAAGTTCTCTCAGACATAACAGCAGATACACTGGTGTAACATAACCTTATATTATATGTATTATACAGTACAGTCTGTATACAAGGGTGAAAGAAATAATAATATATAATAATAATAATAATAAATCTTTGTTTTAGTAGGCTAACAGTGGTAATGTCACAAAATACTCTATTAAATAAAAGTCCTGAAAAAGCACAAATGTTTTTTCTACAAAATAAATAAACTAAGTATCATAAATAAAAATTTTCTTTATGCAGCTTTTAGTGCAAACCTTATTATATTTTATATTCCTGGATTATCATTAGTGATGCATTAATCAAGCAGCACTTTATTGTCGTAGCTGGTGGTTGATTTTATATTCCATTGGTTGCTTTAATCTGCAATTATGCATCCTATTTTATAAGATTATCAGAGTTGTATGAATACATTTTTATTTGCAAGTAACTGTGGCTGTCATATTTGTAGTGGAGTGTATTGTAAGGTATTGTAACAATTAACTACTTGAAATTTAGTAAAGTATTAGTATACAGAAAAACGGCATGAAATGAAAATACTCAAATAAAGTACAAGTTCTTTAAAGCTGTGCTTAAACACTTGAGTATATAAAGTACAGGATAGGATGTATTAATTTAACTCCACGTGGCCTGCACAGAAAAGAGCATAAGACAAAATTTGCGGTGTATTCTTTACACTCAGATTACAGCAATTTTCAAATGGGCGAAGTCCAGCCTTAACGCACATGTTAACTGTGTAGAAAACTGTCAAATATTACAATGCGGTTATAAAGGTGAGGAATTAATGAGGTATTAGCTGCTTCGGTGTTGAGACTTTTATTTTGAAATACAAACGACGGAAGTTGGAGAGGGTCAAAAGTCTCTAATGCGCTTCCGCGTTGTCAGAAAGCGATAGACGAGTTGCACATTTAAACATTACTCGGCAGCAACGGTACGTTAATGCTGTTTGTAAACATTGTTCTGCCTTTTAGCTCACGAAACAGTTTATATCTTTAACTTCTGATTCAAATGGACGTGATTTTGTTTATTACAGCTATCGGAAACATCCCAGAAGACACTAATTTACCTAGCTAGCGTGCTCATGTTAGCTTACTCACTGTGGTTTAGAAGGAGCCGATACTTTACTTACTGTGTCAGCGGACTTTGGTCGCTGATTCGTGGATTTTTTTTAACCTTTTAGACTCTGTACACACCCTGTGATTGAGGGCTGGGGGTCAAATTAAAGCACAGGAGTTGGCCGGTGTTTATTGAATGCTCTGTTTCTCAAGAATATTCGGTTTTGTTTGGTTTGTTGTGACAGGAGCATCCCCGCGCGGCCAGGCAGGAAAACAAAAGTGAGGACAGTGGTGTAATGTCAGCTGACGCCCCCCTGCTGCTGAGCTGCTGACTGTCACCTCCATCACCGTTACAATCATCATGTCCCTGGGCGACAACCCTCACCTGCTGCTCGGCAGGATCCGCTTCCTGAACAGGTGCATTGAGTGTTTCAAGAGGGGCGAGTCGGTACCGGAGTGTCTGTGTTATGTGCCCAAAGAGGTGTGCTACAAGATCTGCAAGGATTCATCGTCCACCTCTTCCTCCTCCACCGGGGCATCCGCAGGAGGCTCCACCGTTGGGAAAACGCTCGTCTCCGTCTATGAGAGTCCACACCAGACTCCACACGCTAAGAAATCATGCAAATACAACTTAGAACCAAAGAAAGGGACTTGTATCCGGACAACAGGGGAGGAATACTGCAACAGCCAGGGCCTGTGGGTCAAAATCAACAAGGTGGGCTGCTGTCTCTCTCCAGGTTACAGTCACTGTACTGTGAACAGTAATGCCAGATCTGTTAGACCACTGTAACTAATCTAATTCTGCTGGAAGAGCTATCATAACTCCACTCTAACAGCACTACATTTCATTGCCTCCCTGTACCAATGAGTGTCTGTAATATGTACTAAAAATTCATAATTTTCAACTTTGTAATCACAGCATTCCAGACAGCAGACAGTTATGGAATCGGAGTGTTTGTATTTTGTTTTTTTGACAAGCTTGAGTCTCTCTGTGTCGAGTTTGCAAGTTGTCCTTGTGTCTTGCCCAGGTTTCCTTCCACGTTTCTAGGCTTCATCCCAAAACCGAAATATATGCTAGTTAGGTTACAGTCCACATAAAAGCAGATTTTCAGTATCACAGTGTAGCAAAATATACAATTTATTTACGTAGGTTACACAGTACAGACAATAATTAAGTATTCAGACTTACCTTATATTGATGTTTGGAAAACTTGAAAATATCAACTGAAAATGAAAATTCCAGTATGACACCCAAGTATTTTGATGATTTTAAATGTGGTGGGAAAACATGTTGACATACCATTCCGCATCTGTGTCCAGGAGCAGCTGGAGGAGCACCGTCCAGGCCAGGAATTGGAGGAAGGCTGGATCCTGGTGTGTAAACACACAGAGGGAGGCGACAGGCTGGTGCCTGTGGAGTCGCCGGAGACCATCAGCAGACAACAGCAGCTCTTCGGCTATGACCACAAGCCTTGCAACAGGTGGGAGCAGGTAGTGAGTGTGGAGAATGCACTTTACATCGGCTCCAAACCCAAAATTGCTGAGAGTGATGACGCTGCCGTCCAGAAGCTAAGGTGAGCATGTTTGTGCCGAATCACATAGAGTCAATTCTTTTTGGGTTGTTTTCAGACTTGTCAGATTAAGCCGTTGTTCCCTCACATCTTTCAGGTTTGTTCCTCCCACCTGGACATATGAATGTGATGAGGACCTGGTGCACTACTTCTATGACCACATAGGGAAAGAGGATGAGAATCTTGGGAGTGTGAAGCAGTGCGTGACTAGCATCGATGTTTCTTCATGTTCGGTGAGTCACACACACTTAGCTTTTTGTATTACTTTGTTTTTCTTCCGAACACCAGGGTAATTTTCTAGTTAGGACAAAGGTATCAGAATGAAGCTGAGTTTTGAAGGCAAGAGAGCACTCAGTCTTTTTAATCATATGCCTTTTCACCTTGATGTTTTCACAGATACGATAGTAATTGTATAGAACAATTGTTACATTGACTCTGTAAAAGTCAGACAATTAATGATTTTATACATGACAGGAGGATCCGAGCGGAGGGGCGAGCTGTCTGACAGACGGTGATACTGAAACATACTGGGAAAGTGATGGTATGCAGGGACAACACTGGATTCGCCTGCACATGAAGAGAGGCACCGTGGTCAAGTAAGGAAGCTTCTGAACAAAGTGACTAGGGACAAGAAATGAATGGCACCTTTAACATCTTACTATTATCATTATTTATTGTAATTTAGACCCTGAACTTACTGTTTTTAATATTTTTGATAGTAATGCATCGATGTCAGATACATGTTTTAGCTTGTATTTGGGATATTATATGTGTTATGTTGTTCTAGGAGTAGGAACTGACGCCATGGGCAGTCACTAACCTGCTCATTCACACAGTCATTTATTAACTCACACAGGGATGCTGAACTGAGCTGACAATAAACCAGATTACAATCAAATGAGTCATATGAGAGGCTCCAATGTTTGATTCTGCTGGATGATCTGGAATGCAGTTTGTTGACTCGTATTTGTCATTTTACAAAAGGAAGCAATGTTTTTATTTTGACTGACTCTGATCAATCCTGTTTTTCCTCTAATGACACATGTTAGATAAAACTTTAGTTTGGATACTTATTAAAATACGCCTGTCTATGTGATACCAGACCCAAAATTTGCTGTATTAGTAATTCATGGTCTTTCATCCATGACATATTTCATGCTTGTATCGCAGATGGACTGTTATCCTGTAGGTAAATTGTGTCTTGATTGTATATAACGTGCTTCTTTTTGCTCTCTAGTAAGCTGATACTGACAGTGGACTCTACAGATGACAACTACATGCCCAAGCGAGTCACAGTGTTTGGAGGAGAGGGAGACAACTTGAAGAAGCTTAGTGATGTCACCATAGACGAGTGAGCCTTTTGAAAAGGATTTTGTCAACATTTTTTCACAAAAAATTTCACAGATATGCTTCAGATTGCAGCTCTTGAGCTTTAGAAAAAGAAATCATAAGTCTAGTATTGTATTTAAGCCGTTGTCTGACAATGTTTTGTGTTAGCATTTCATATTCTAAGCAGCTTTTAAAGGCAGAATGACCCACACATTGTCTGTGATCGTGGAAATTATATAATTAACTATCTTTGATATTTTCTAGTGCATTAAATGAGAACATAGAGGAAAAAAGAGCATCTCTTAGTGCAGTTTGTTATTATGAAGCATATGCGCCTGCCACACTGAGCCGTTTAATCTGTAGCAAGCTGACAAATAACAGAAATATTTGTATTTCATAGACTGTTTGACTACAGTTGCTTCAAACCGCCTCTGCTCTTTTTTGTCTGTAGCAACCTGATTGGAGAAGTGTGTGTGCTGGAGGATATGACTTCTCACCTGCCTGTGATTGAAGTTCGGATTGAGGAATGTAGAGGTAAAGCTTTGTTAGCATGCTACTGTGTTTATTTAAACAGATATTTCCTGTGATTTTTAAACACTTTCGTACATTTTGTGGAGTTATTTGGCTGCAAAACAATGTTTTTTCGCTCCTCTATAGATGAGGGGATAGACGTCCGGATTCGAGGCTTAAAGATCAAGTCATCATGTGAGAGAGACCTGGGTCTGAATGCTGATGTTTTCCAGTCCTCTAACCTGGTGCGCTACCCCCGTCTGCAGGGCAACACGCCCGATGTCCTGTACCGCAGAGCACTGGTCATCCAGAGGTAATGTTTATATCATGGCCTCAGTTCTTACAGTCATAGGAAATATCATGGTGTCAGAATCTGGGAAAAATGTGTCCAATACATGTCCCAAAGGTTTCCAATGTCATGGAAATGTGTTTCTAATGAGCTTGTGACGCCAGCGTTTTTTATATATCAGAAATAAAAGTCAGACGCAAAGTTTTGATTGTCTTAATTTTTTCTCAGCATTAAATATTTCTCAGTATTTGTATTAATTGTTTACTCTGTCTTGCTCTCTGCAGGTTCATCTGCCTCCTGGACAGTGTGCTCCCACACTTGGTACCAGCCTGGGACTACAGTCTGGGTACCTTCAACCAGATCAAAGTAAGTCACTGTGAAGCTTTTAAACATACGAGAACAACACTAAATAAGAATAAAGCAACTAGAAGGGCAGTCAGGAAGCATGGGTTAACACCAAAAACAAATACCATATCTAGCAATGTTAACTAAAGTGAAAAATAATTTGTGTATCCACCCCATGAATCACACATGCTCCAAAATTTAATGAGTTCTTCCTTGGCCCGCACTCCTGCCTTTTACCTAGGTTCATGAAAATCAGATCTATGGCTTTCTCATAATCCTGCTTAGAAACAAACAAACTGAACTAAAAATACAACCTCATTGGTGGAGTTAATAAAGAGCAGTGGGCCTCAAACACCAGTTCTCGCCAGTTAAATATGCAAAACAGTAATGCCCTGTGTGACTTTTCTTAAATGGCAGTGAAACAGTGTTCTAAAAAGGGCTCGGAGATTAAAAATAAAAGCATCATTAAGCACTTATCAAAATGCTCAAGGTCCAAGTCAAGGTAGAATTCCTCATCATTCACTCCATATAATGATTACATTCTCACAGTGCTCCAGTGTCACAGTAAAGACACAAATCTGAACTGGGATAACAATTTTATGTTTTTATAAGCAAACAGTATTAATTTTCATGCCTCACTCTAAAATGAAGCTCCACCCAAACTGTTTTTATTTACTTGTGTGTTCTTTGGTGCCCTCTAGAGCATAAAGCAGTTCCTGCTGCTGTCCAAGAGGCGCTCAGCCCTCATCACACAGTGCCTGAAGGACTCAGAGACCAGTAAGCCAAACTTCATGCCCCGGCTCTACATCAACAGACGTCTGGCCATGGAGCACAGAGACAACCCCTCTCTGGACCCCACCTGCAAGAATGCTGTGTTCAATCAGGTATAAAAAAAATTGGAGGGCTTTTGCCTTTATTTGAAAGGACCGTTTTTTAGCATGAAAGGGGGGTTGGGTTGACATGCAGTAAAGGGCATTAGAATCGAAAATGTGGCCACTGCAGCAAGAACATAGCCTTTGTGTATGCCAAGTGAGATACTGGGCACCCCGGTATATAACACTTTCTGAGTGGTGACATCACTTCCTCATTGTTAAACTAGACACTTGTTGCTATCTTACTTAAGTGAACAATCTGAGTAGTTTATCTGTCTGACTTTGCAATGCATTCTGGGTGCTGTCACTGTTGCTGTATGATTTTTATTTTCTCCTTGCAGGTGTATGAAGGTCTCAAGCCATCTGATAAATTTGAGAAGACTTTGGATTATAGGTGTGCATTTTTAGACTTCTCAGGCTCATGTTTCTTGCTTTTCTTGCCTCAGTATGACTGGAACTCAAATGCATCTTGCCTCTTGGGTTGTCAGGTGGCCTGCTCGGTATGACCAGTGGTGGGAATGTAAGTTCATTGCGGAGGGAATCATTGACCAGGGAGGTGGATTTCGGGACAGCCTGGCTGACATGTCTGAGGAGCTTTGCCCCAGCTCAGCTGAGTGTCCCATGCCTCTGCCATTCTTCAGCCGCACGTCCAACCAGGTAATCACCATCACTGTCTGCACACAGTCAGTATTTGACTGGACAGCGTTTTCATTCATTGGTTGCCTTTTCTTTACCTGCTGGTCTCTCAGGGCTCCTTAGAGGCCAGAGATTACTACGTCCCCAACCCGTCCTGTAAAGAGTTCCACAAATATGAGTGGATCGGTCAGCTCATGGGAGCTGCTCTCAGAGGAAAAGACTTCTTGGTGAGTGATGCACACTTTTACTGTAGGTCATTAACATTACTATAAAATAAGAACGGGCTGATGTAGAGACTTAATTTTCTGGCTTCTTTTGGGTAAAATCCCACAGGTCTTGGCTCTGCCCGGGCTGGTGTGGAAGCAGCTGACTGGGGAGGCTGTCAGCTGGGGTAAAGACTTCCCTGCTGTGGACTCTGTGCTGGTGAGGACATTCAAATTATTACATCTGCTTAACATGTAATGTAGATTTTAGGCTCTGCAGACTGTGTTTCAGACATATACAGCACTTTGAATCCTAAATGTGAATTTGACAGATGGCCTTTACAACATGTGACACCCTCTTTAACATTCCCAAGTGGAAAGACTAGACTTTTTTCCCATCATGGTCTCAAGTAAAATTTGGATGTGTTCAGGTGAACCTGCTGGAGGCCATGGAGAACATGGACCAGGAGACGTTTGAGTTCAGGTTTGGTGAAGAGTTGGTGTACACCACCCTGCTGAGCGACGGGCAGATGGTGGACCTCATCCCCGGTGGCAGTAATGTGGCCGTTCGTTACGAGGACCGCAGCGAGTTCATCCGCCTGGTGCAGAAGGCTCGACTAGAGGAGAGCAAGCAGCAGGTGGGACTTGAGCGTTATTACATTTTGCCTCTCTATACATTACTACTGTAAGTGTGGTTAGCTTGTATTCCTCAGTATGAACTCATCCAGTAATCATGGTGTGTGTATAGAGTTTTTAAATCATTGAAGTGTGTGCATGTGCCTGATTATCTGTTTGTGTATTACAGATTGCAGCCATGCAGGCGGGGCTGCTGAAGGTGGTTCCTCAGGCGGTGCTGGATCTGCTCACCTGGCAGGAAGTGGAGAAGAAAGTGTGTGGAGACCCTGAGATCACTGTGGAAGCCCTGAAACGACTCAGTGAGTGTCCAGATTTATCTCAGCCTCTATGACAATAAACACACATTTCCTGTATTGATTTAAGAGGTGACACTATGTTTGTTTTTAGCCATGTTAGCAGTCCACCACTTTGGCACTGACCGAAATAACTTGACAATTATTAAATGGACTGCCATCAGATTTTGAACTGATATCCATGGTGACCAGAGGATGAATCCTAATGAACTTGGTTACCTCCTGACTTTTCCTTTAGCTGTACCCTGATGTCAGTGTTTGTGTGTTTTAAGTTAAATGTCTCAACAACAGTTTAACATAATCACAAACACAAATTAAATAATAACTCAGATTTACAATAATTGGTGCCGTATTTTTTGTTGTTTTGGACATTAAAATCCAAGAACACTGTGATAATGATACAACAAAGTTAACCAGAAGATTAACAAGCCAAAAATTTAGTCCAATTATCTAAACCATTTCATTTGGAGGTTAAATTGAGAAGTAATAATAATAAAAGTTGTTTTAAACCAGAATTATCCTTCAAGAGGCTACATAGCTATAAATTAAGGGCAAGAAAAGCTTCATATGTGCTTGATTGCACATTCTCTTCAATGAAATACTGAAGCAAGGACTTGGCATCATGTTAATGCATCACTGTTGTTTCTGTCTCCCCACCAGCACGCTATGAGGACCTGGAGCAAAGTGATGTTAGAGTGCAATACTTATGGGAAGCACTGACGAATTTCACCAATGGTCAGTTCGCTGTTTATTTGTCAACCTTTTACGCAGCATGTCTGTTATAGTGAATGTCTTTTACAACGTGTCATTCATAGCAATAGTTTGAAGCCTGACAAGTGTCTTGGTGTATTTGTTGTGCTGAAAATATAGAACAAGTTTGAATTCTGTTTTTCAGAGGATCGCAGCAGGTTTCTGAGGTTTGTAACTGGTAGAAGTCGTCTTCCTGCACCTATCTATGTCTTTCCTGACAAACAAGGGTGAGTGCAAGTATAGCCTTAAAAAAATTGACAGAAATACAACTGTTTGGTATTGATAGCTTATTTAGAAAACTTACAATGGAACATGATGCTAATTTTTCTGTTTCCTGATTTAGCTCTGAAACGACCGATGCACTTCCACAGTCCTCCACATGTTCCAGCACCCTTTATTTACCCAACTACCCAAGGTATCATGATGTTCTGTGTTTTGTTTATGCAGAAGCTGCTACTATATATTGATGTGTACATGTAATATACAGTTGTGTTTTAGATGTATGCATTGATGTATTGTACTTGTTTTATGTTTCTACAGCATAGCTTTCACGATCCTACACTTAATTACGTTCGTGTAAGGCTCTGATGTTAGATTTATTGCCCTCATCCTTTCCCTTCCTCTTGTTCATTTTGTCCTGCAGTGCAAAAGTTTGTGAGGAGAAGCTGCGTTACGCTGCGTATAACTGTGTGGCCATCGACACCGACATGAGCCCCTGGGAAGAGTGATTTATCTGCTGCTTTACTGAATGAACACTTTACACATCACTGTTTAACTGAGAGAATTTTTTGCCAAGTTTATCACCATATCTACACAACTGCCAATTAATCCTAGCTGTATATAATAAAGAACTCTATGGAAACATGGAAATGACTTTGAGGGTTTTTATTAACGACTGTTTCTTAAATGAAACATGAAATGATTGGATGTGTTGAAGTTTGCTTTTAGAAGTGGATGCAGGGTTTTTAAGGGTAATGGAACAGTGGTTGCACTTCAGCAAAGTTTTGTCATGGGTAATGTTCTATAAATAAAACAGGAAGCAGAATATGGAGAAATATGTAGTTTTACTGAATGCCATTGTATGTTATTTGTATCAAATGAACTGGATATGGCAGTCAAGCCAGCTTTATGAACGTCAATCACTGCATTCAAAGAGTGTCAGAATACACAACAAATCTTTTTATTTTCTGTCAGATACAACTTTGACATACAAAGCCAAGTTTATGGTAAAATAAACTAGTGAGCAGAATCTGACAAAAGATTTTGAAATATAATTCAAACTTGGAAATGTCAAATGAAGTATAGTATTAGGCTATGTTACAAATGAACCGATTTTTAAATAACAAAAGAAATAAATGAAAATGATGTTGATATCAGAAGTTCAGCCATGACCTTGGATATAGTAACAAAATTATCTTGATTTGCTTGATTAAATTAGATTGTCCTCTCACTTGCTCTAAAAAAATACATAGATTCAAAGATAACATAGATTTCTATTTTTCTCTAGATTTATCTATGTACATATATAGATATGTAAATATGTGTGTGTGTGTGTGTGTGTGTGTGTGTGTGTGTGTGCAGTAGAATATAAATACATTTATTAATTAAATGGCAAATGCAAATATGTTTTTAATACAATATATTACAATTAATCTTTTTAATATGTAATATAATTAACTATAATTATATCTATCTAATTATAATTAATAAGGTTGACTTAAACTGTATTTTTATGAAATAAATACAAAATAAAATACAGCAGAAGAATAAAAGATAATATTTGATTCCTTGTCTTATTTACCTTCAACCATGAAAACTGAAATAAAGCCATAAACATGCAAATACATAAAATGATACATAAATGAATAAATAAATTAAAAATGAAGGGATTAATTGTGAACTGTATTTTAGAAGAGAAAACATTTTTTTGCTTTTATTCTTAAAATTAATTCATTTAGAAATATTTGTGATGGGGTCTACATTTAGCAAAATTACAACAACATTAACATTAAAATTATATTATTATTAATCAGTGCTCCAAAGTAACTAAGCACATTAAATTAAGAACAGTTTGGGGTATTTCAACATTTGGCTCAATTTAAGAGGAAACTACTATTATTATCCTAATAATCCACTGACAGGTGCTCACTGCTCACACACGTGGTGATATTTGTTAGTGAACAGTAAAACCTCATACAAGAATACCGTTCGCTTCGACGTGAATTCTCGCGAGAACACGCAGCTTCAAACCTCCCCATGAGCCTTTGCGGTTCCTCTTTCTAGCCGGCGCCTGAGAATGGGTACGTGTTTTCATGCTCGGGTCGGAGGGAGAATCCTTGTCCATCTGGTGTTTTTACGAAGGAATATTTCTATAATGGTTTGCCATATTGACTATTAATGTTATTTGCACAGATCTAGCTTTATCTTTGCGGTCCATTGTTAGTGTGTTGTGTTTTAATGAAGTAATTCTTAAAGGATGTCTGAAGTGCCCCAAGATGGCTGCCCTCGTTGGCTGTGTAGTTAGCTTGTGGTGCTACAGTGTGTCTGAAAACAGCATACTTTGCCATTTGTGAGATTTAAGCAGTGTTAAGCGAAGTGTAGTTATTATGTCAGTGGTGCAGGACAAGTGCTAAGTGTTTTTAAGAGTGCAAGGTAAATTGAAAGGTAAGGCAAAGCTAGCATTAGCGTTAGCTGGTAGTATGGTCGTGATCATGTCACGCTGCTTCACTGAAACACTTCAGGGAATATTGAGCATAATACTGGTTTGAGAAGATAGTTGCGTGCGCCTAACATTTATTTTAAAGTTTAAGTAATTAAATGTGTGTCTTGGGACACGTGGAGACCACAATGACTTGGCGATCTTAAAATTGCTGTTTATTGCTTGCTGTTAAGCTATAATAGTTGTACATGTGAAAGGACAGGGTTTGAAGTATATGGTCTGCATAGTTGTGTGGGACATCAGACTCTTGAAGTTAATGGGGCCACCTGTTTCCAAGGGTCCTATGTCTTTTGAAATTGCAGAAGAATAAAGGGATATGCGTTTCAAATGCAGTTAGGATGGTAAAAATCTGCTTAGTATCTGTGGAGACATCAATATAATAAGTCATAACTTTGCTGCTCAAATTTGAGTCTTTGAAATCTAGTTTACCATGAGATTAGAAAGGTAATATGCAGGCGTTTAGCCATGAAGGGAGCTTACTGTTGCTTGAGCTACATGATGAAACTCTATAAGCGGAATCCAAATTAATATTGCGGACAACCCATACCTTGGAGAACTGATTGCTCAAGCACAGTCATTTTGTAGTGAACATCTTGTGAGCTGTCCAGTGATCTAACTCCCATTTTTCCTTTTTTTTCATTTATTCAGGTATCTCAAGGGACAACTGGCATAAACGCCGCAAGACCGGCGGTAAACGCAAGCCCTACCACAAGAAAAGGAAGTATGAGCTCGGGCGCCCTCCTGCAAACACAAAAGTGAGTCAAAACAAGTGGTTGACTGTTAAAAATGTACTTAAAGTGATGTAGCGTGGGTGATGAAAACGTGACCTTAGGTATGTCTTTTTGAGTCGTTTTGGCTCAAAGCTCAGGACTTACCAATGTTAGGACTTGTCATAGTTACACTGACACGCTTCATTACATGTGCATAGAACTGTTCAATTTTTCCACAAGCTGTCGGAATTCAATCTTTACACATAAATAATCTGAATCATAAGCATTTAAATTGTACCAGTACTAAAAACACACCTTTCTATAGATTGGACCTCGTCGCATCCACACAGTGAGGGTCCGTGGTGGGAACAAGAAGTACCGTGCTCTGAGGTTGGATGTTGGTAACTTCTCGTGGGGCTCTGAGTGTAAGTTTATTTAAATGCAACTTTAATTTTATAGGACCTTTTTGAACTGTTTGGTAACCTACATCTTTCTATGATGATAACTTTGTCCAGTTCTGCTACTGAATGCAAGTGGTGATAGCAAAGACACCTGAGAAAGACAGACATGTTCCCCATGCATTGCATTTAAAAAAATATCCAAACAATGTTTTAGGTTGGCTAACAGCTTTTGTTTGGGTTTTTTTTTTGTATACAGGCTGCACACGCAAGACCAGGATCATTGATGTGGTCTACAATGCCTCCAACAACGAGCTGGTCAGAACCAAGACCCTGGTGAAGAACTGCATCGTCCTTGTTGACAGCCTTCCCTACAGGCAGTGGTATGAGGCCCACTATGCCACTCCTTTGGGACGCAAGAAGGGAGCCAAGCTGGTATGTGGGAAAATACAAATGTTTCATAGACCCTGTTTTAATTCAGTGGTGAGAACTATATAGCAGCCCACTAACCTAATTTTGGTTTGGCTCTGTGTTGTTGCTATCATGATAGAAATGTGATGTGAAAAGGATGGTTTCTTCATGTATGATTACATTTTACTTTTTGACACAAACAAAGTTAGAGCCAGGTCATAAGATGGCAAAAATTAAAAGGAATTGTCTTTTTTTTGGCATCTGTATTGTGAAGTGCTGTCTGATTTGGTGCACGTCTTTCCATGAAGATAACTTTGTCCAGTTCTGCTACTGAATGAAAGTGATGATAATGAAGACTCTGAGAAAGACCTGTTACCAACACTGCCTTCCTCTGCAGTGATTAATTTGAATCACTCAGTGTGGCCCAGCAGCTCAAGGCTGGACTTTACTTAAACCTGTTTCATGTCCATCTAATGAGCTTTATTCCCCTTTCTTCATTAGACTCCTGAGGAGGAGGAGGTCCTGAACAAGAAGAGGTCGAAGAGGACCCAGAAGAAGTACGATGAGCGTAAAAAGACAGCAAAGATCAGCACCCTCTTGGAGGAGCAGTTCCAGCAGGGAAAACTGCTCGGTGAGTCTCAACATGTGTTTTCAGCTGTGTCATCTGCAGTACTTGCAACATTAAGTCTGTATCGCATAACTGCATTGTTATGAAAAATTTTACCTCTTGATTGGCCTTTCACTAAAGTTATTTAGCTCATCTGGGGTTTAATTTCAAAGCAATGCCATCAGCTCTTGTCTGGCATGAAAGTTTTCAAAATTTGGACCTAGTATGTGACTGAATACTTGGGATAAACTGGGCAGGGATTTTCCCTAAAAACAGGATGTATAGACCCATACAGAAGAATTCTTATCAGTGATCACCTAAGACCCACTAGAAGTGAGTAGCAGTGTATTAATCTGCAGAGACTCTGCCTTTGGCCTGTATTTTCTTATTTTCTGTGCTTGAGGCAAGAAATGGGTGTGTCCCTAGCACTCAGGTGAGATTCGAGTTTATTAAAAAGGTACCAACCAGGTACCAGACCATAAGCAGCATGCACCCCATTGGCACATACCAGGAAACACCTCAAATACAGCGCAGCAAGTCAATCTGGAGTTGTGCGTTTCTTTCACTTTTGCTGGGTTGCATGTTAACAAGCAGTAACTTAAACTTCTGCATAGTATACATTAAAAAATTCGCTGCTAAGTCAGATACTAATTATTTTCTGTGTGAAGGCACAGGACAAGCTCTGGTCACACATCTCATATTTGTGACAGAGGTAATTTATGAGTTCAAATATCTGCATTTGAATGAACTTTAAAATGCAATATTCCCATCAAGGGAAATTAGTACCTTTTTTTTAAGGGCTGTGAAATTGCACAAATCAAATCCTGTGGGATGTTTCACCTGATATTGCCTAGTAGCTGTTTAAACTTAACTCACACATGTTTCATATCCATCTAATGAGCTCAGAGAAAGACCTGTTACATTGACATCTACTGCGGTGTTAATTAACTCAATCTGTAGGGTGAAGTTTAGAAAATTATATATTGGCACTCGCCGTATCTACTTCTGCCGTGCTTTTAATCAAGGCACTTGGCTATTTAGTGGCAGGCACATGACTTGTTGACCTGGAATGCCTCCATGTGTGTATTAATGTAGCTGAGGGTGCAGCAGGGTAACTTAGACAGATGTGTCAGATTAAAAGCTCTGGCTGTGAACAAACCAAAAAAAACTGCACACTAGTTTGAGTTTGGCACCACTTCCTTTTTGTCTTGACTGTTTATCCACCTCCTCTGATCATGCCTCCACTCTTCCCCTCCGCAGCTTGCATCGCCTCCAGACCCGGCCAGTGTGGCAGGGCAGACGGCTACATCCTCGAAGGCAAGGAGCTCGAGTTCTACCTGAGGAAGATCAAGGCCAAGAAAGGCAAATAGATGTACAGCTGTTTGATACGTCAATAAAATCCAAACAACCCACAAGTGTCTGCTGTCACTGCTTTACTCTTGCAGTTCATCTGTGATGTTAGATTCCATTAAGTATCTAGTTAAAAACTCAAACTGTCAAAGTGACTAGCTGCATTCTGTGTTCTAATCATTCATTTGTCACATGAAATTGTAGAAGGTGAACTCCAGTGAAATGCAATCCTGTCCGCCCCCTCAACTTGTGCATTGTAATTTAGTCCTTTTTGCCTCTTACATTGTAGGCTGCTGCTTATAAAGATTGTTTCCAGACTGGCTGCAGGGCTTGGGAACATACAACTCCTCAAACAACAAACACACACCTCAAACACTTGATGTTTAGAAAACCACTTGATGAGGAATAAAGCAAACAACAAATGGGTGCATGGGAAGACTTCAGACATTAGGTCTAAAGTATACTGAAGCACATGAAAACATCTTTTCTGTGACAAGATTGCACTACTGACAGCCCTGGACAGACCAGTCACTCATTGTACGACAGTTGAAGCATGTTTAACCCCGATAAATATGTACAATTGACTTTTCTTAAAATCAATAGTATACATAAAATGGCTGTAGGACTAAAAGGTTCACTTTGTTAGATAACCAGTGATGGAAGGTTTTATCTTTGGCTAAGTTGAAGCTGTACCTGTAAAGGTTATGCATTTGACACTTAATAATTTTGCTTAGAGAAATTGCACATGAAAATATCAAAAGTGCTCAGTTTGTCCTCAAGGTAGGAGACAGTATGTTTATGAAAGAATTAGTGTCACTGGTATGCAAATTATATGAAGCTGGTTGAGGTGGAGCTACTTTTAACCCTATGTGCAAAGCAATAAATCATATCTTGAAAATTGGTCATGTAGAATGGAACTTTATTCACTCCCAGAGAAACTTGATCAGCAGTTGCACTAAGAAGGAAAAAAATGCCAATATAGAAACCAACGTAGGTACAAATATAGAACAAATATAAGGGTCATAAAGCTCATATTTCAAGTTTAATGTATGGACAATGCATAACATCTGGCATAATGTTTTGGAGTAAATGTTAAGGTATTTTCCTCTAAAATATACTGTAGCACAGCACAATATATTGACTTCATATAAATATGGTGTCTCAGGACAGGAGGTCTCTTAACAATATGAATTTAACACATACACACCCAGCTTCACAAGCATAAACAACACTTTAAAAGAATATAACCCATACAAAAAAACTACATAACATCTGTTGATGTCAGTTTAGATTATATATCTGATTCAGTTCTTCGAAAAACACACAGTAATCCATATAAAGTGATGATTTTATCTTAAATGATCTTTCTCCTGCTATTCTATGCTTAACATACACTCATCACCAGCTACTCTACTGGGTACACAGTTTCAACTCTGTTCATGCAAATATCTAATGAGACAATCGTGACACATTATGTGATGCCAGTGGTGGGCACAGTGACCAGCAGAGGGGACGAGACAGCTTACAGGAAGAAGAAAAAGAAATGATCATCGACCCCAGGAGTTAAAAGGATGATCACCAGCCTCTGGAGATACATGGAGAACCTGTAGAGAGAGTGTCAACCTTCAAGTTCCTGGCTACACATACTGTATCACACAACAGGAACTGTCTGATCAGGGCACAGCAGTGATTACACTTCCTGAGAGCTCTCAGAAGGATCAAACCGTCACCACCGCCGCTGCTCTCCTATCACTGCTCTGTGGAAAGTGTCCTGATTTATGGCATCCCTGTGTGGTACGGCAGCAGCTCTGCAGCTGGCAAGAGGGTTGCACAGAAAATATCCAACACACACCTACCTGCTCTGGAGAACACCTCCTGTTGCCTCCAGAAAACAACATCCTGAAGGACTCATCTCACCCTGCCCACCATCTGTTAACAATTAAAACAAGCACCAGCAGACTGTTGAACAGTTTTTACCCCAAAGCCATTGCTACACTGAGTACTGCACCGAAATCACCCAGCCAGTAATATTTAATATTTACACTTACATCATGTGGAATAACTTTATTCATTTATTTATTTTATGTGCAAATAATTTTAACTTATTTTTTGTGCACAGCATATGTTGGCACTGCGTGTGTGTGTGTGTGTGTGTGTGTGTGTGTGTGTGTGTGTGTGTGTGTGTGTGTGTGTGTGGTTAGAGTATGAATAAATGATATTTTATGGTTGTATTAATTTTCAATGACAATAAAGGGAATTGAATTGCATGTGGGCGCAACTCGACAGACTTCGGCATGTAGAGGAGGAAGGCTGGACTGAACTGATTGAAAGGCAACAATAACTCAAATCACCACTCATGACAACAGGGGTATGCAGAGGTGCATCTCTGAATGCACAACACATCGAACCTAAAGCAATAGACCACAGTGTACCCTTCCTCTGATGGCTGCTTCCAGCAGGATAACGCATCATATCACAAAGCTCAAATCATCTCAAACTGGTCTGTTGAACATGACAATGAGTTCACTGTACTCCAATGGCCTCCACAGTCACCAGATCTCAATACGATAAAGCACCTTTGGGATGAAGTGGATTTGGAGTGAACAAATCTGCAGTAACTGTGTGATGCTATCATGTCAATGTGGACCAAAACCTCTGAGAAAATGGACAAGAGTGATTCAACTCTGTGTTATATTACTTACCTTATTGTGTTCATTTTGTTTTCTGTTTTGGCGCTTGCAAACTTAACAGTGATTCTTAAAGTGACGATATTTCACATTTTATTGGAGGTGTAAATCACTTGAAAGTAGGAAAAACCTGCTGTGCACTTTGGCTCCATATGCATTTCTCTGTTATTCAAATGACGCTTCAGGCCTACTTCAAGATCAACAATCACTCATTTTCCTACTGTCAGGTCTACTTCCAATGATCAGCACCTCACCACAACTCTTGGTGTGTGTTACTTTATATATTATAATCAGAGGTGGGTAGTAACTAGTTACATTTACTTGAGTAACTTTTTGGATAAATTGTACTTTTCAGAGTAGTTTTAATACAAAATACTTTTTACTTTTACTTGAGTTATATTGTTTTAAAGCAACAATACTCTTACTTGAGTACAATATTTGGCTACTCTACCCACCTCTGAGTACATAATTACACACACATATATATATACAGTATATACGAGAATATATTTGTGTTTCTTGTGCCTTGATTTATGTTATGTTTGTAAAGATTTAATTTATTTTTGTTTTAGTTAAAGGGGTATCGTTTAAAATACATGAATTTGCAGATTATTATTTTTGATTGATTGATTACCTTCATGTTCTTATTTTACAAATAAATCAGACGTTACTCAACAGTTACTCAGTACTTGAGTAGTTTTTTCAGCGTATACTCTTTTACTCTTACTCAATTAATTATTTGGATGACTACTTTTTACTTTTACTTGAGTAATATTGTTCTAAAGTATCAGTACTCTTACTTGAGTACAATATTTGGCTACTCTACCCACCTCTGATTATAATCACTTGACAGTCATGATAATTATTAAATATTAAATCATGCACATTTGTGGTAGCTGATGTGACTGACAAACAACACCCAGACAGTGAAAGCAGATTATATCTTAGTTGTCAATAGTCTGTGTTATCTATCTCTAGTGGTGCAATCTACCATGGTTGATATAAACTTTGGATCCTTTTGATCTAAAAGTTACATTATCACAGCACAGTTAACCGACTGACTAATTAGTTGTCTGAGCTTTATAAAATCTGTTTAATTGTTAGAGGTTAAACTAAAAAGTAAAGTATAGGTTTAAAATCCAACAGAAAAATGCTGCTCACACATTCAAACATCACTAAAATTAATTTTATAATACAACATGTACTACTCAAGGACTATATACTGCATTATGAGTACTTATAGTTTTGATAAATGTAGTTGATTCTGTATTTTTACAAAAAGTATGATTTTAAATGGCAGACTTTTATGTTTAACTGAATATTTTTACGCTATGTTGCTATTTTTACTCATCTTAATTAGCCACTGTAGATATTATCTATAAGGTGTGTTGAAATTATAAATAAGGCATGATTCTGGATAGTCTTCTGTAATCGACATTTAATTGCTTGTCATTTAAAGTTGTGATATGTAACTAAGTTACTTTTACTTTATTTGAGTCTTCTTGTGAGGCTATTTCTACTCCGCTACATTTCACAGGGAAATGTTGTACTTTTAAGACAAAACACTGTGAAGTGATACTAACAATGTCAAGGTGTCTCTTCGGGCTCTGGGTAAGTGTGACTACATTTCTAACAATTTCCATAATTTTTTACAAACTAAACAGTCAATTTATTTATCATGGTCAGAATTCATTTTACTGCCAAGAATGTTTTCACATAAGGAATTAGCTTGGGTGTATTAGTGCATAACATAAACATTATAAGAGAAAAAAACCCAACAAAAACAAAACAAACACAAAAAAGGTGACATAAATAGAATATCATAGATTTACATGTTTGATATTTATACTCATTGCATGTTTGTGTTTTTAGATCTGTATTTCTTCAGTGCACCAAAATATTCACAGTCTGGTTTTCCAACCATATAGAGGAACCCCCCACCCACTGTCACGTCAAATTTGGGATCAATCAGAGCCTGTATTATGAAATTACATGAGTACAGGTGTATCATCGTCACATCTGTCTGGCTTTAAGATAAGACAAGATAAACTTTATTAATCCCACACGGGGGAAATTTCACTTTCACACTTACAGCAGATCAAGAGACAAAGTGATTGAGTGAAATGAAACTGAATACATGTCCAAAAATACAAATATGTGAACAGTTTCCATTCATGATGGTTGACAGAATAATAGAATATAGAATAATTGTAATATAAGTGGTAAATACTATTGCACAATGAAAATCGTGCAGGAACATTGCACAATATGATTATAAACCCTTTTAATTCAGAAAAACCTCTTTTCAAGAGTGTCCATGTCAGGCAGCAACAGTTACAGACAAACAACATAGAATAAATGAACACAAATGAAATGTCTGTGATATGTATGCAGGAAGGAGGATCACGGCCAAGAGAGGCTAAATAGGTGTACAGCTGTCTGATACATCCACATACATGAAGATAGAAAGGATATCTGCATTGCATAAGTATGTGTATTGTGTGACTCAACAAACTGGTTTAGACTTAATCTGTTTGCCTCAACAAACTTGTGGACTCGACAAACTGGTTAGGAGTTACGTAAAGGAGGTGGATGAGAGGAGAATGTTAGCCAAACTAACATCAACCATGGACACCTTTTGCCCCCTGCATGAGACTGCATGAGATTGCATTCCAATGCAATTTCCTATTGTGCAATATTTAACCACTCAAATTTATAAGCTAAATGTCTCTATCTTTACAGAAAATGTACCATACACCATGTGTGTATTTCAGTTATCAGTCATGGACACACTATATCTGTACAAGAGAAAGGTTTATATAGTGTATGTAGATTTAATATTGTTTTGTCTAATTTCTTGGGACATTTTTGTAATTTTTAAAATCTTTTTTTTTTTTTACAATCAGACGCTCTTTGTACTTAACTGTATTGCTTCTGACTCTAATGCTGCTGTAATGTTTGAGTTACCCTGGTGTGCAATTAATCATCTCGAATCATGTACAATACAATATGCATACATTAAATACATATTTTACAGCCCATGTACACCATATATGATAATGGAATAATATGTATAAATGACATAATACAGTATGTATAATATATATGGTATGAATACACTTTAACTGTGACTGCCGTTGAAACGAAGACCCTTTATTTTATGGGTGTGTTACAATATCTTTCAGTTCACCCTTGCAGTAAAATGATTTTAATATAGTAATCCATTTCATATAAAGAGAGAGAATATGAAAACATAACGCAAATGAAGATTTAGGCTGCCTTACGGCCTGAGAGGTTATGTTGGGTAACAAACTGGGGTAAAAGTCATTTTCCGGATGCCGAGGAGGGACACGTGATCAATCCCGCCGCTGTGATTGGCTGAGAAGGCGCATATTAATATGTAGGGCAGAGGTTGTTGTCTAGTTTGTCTATACGGCTCTCTGCAGTGTCGCAACAATGCTGTTCAGCAAGGTACGTGTCTTTAAATTCACCAGAATATTTATATAGATTTAATCAATTAAAGCATTTCAGCTTGTCGTCCGTCTGACCCACATCGTCATTTTTCGAGCCGTTTAAGCGACAGCTTTGCTAGCCAGGAAACGTCACTTGCTAACGATAGCTTGTTAGCTAACGGTTGACTGTGAGGCTGTAACACCTTTTGAAGACGCTTATTCATTGTGTTAAAACTATCTATATTACACATAAATGTTTGTACCTGTCATGTATTACCTTCGAGTTTGCATTCGAGTCACAGAGCTAAGCATATATCTCTCTGCAAGAAAACATCTGGCTAGGTTATGTTAGAAAAACCCAGAAGGTCGTTTAAGAAAACTTAGTGGAGGCAAAGTAGACGCAGGTTTAAAGTAAAGTGAGGTTTCACATGAAAGGAGTTTGCCTTCAGAGAGAGTATTATTTAAAAGCAAGTACTGCAAAGTCATGAAACATAAAATAGTAACATGAATCAATATAGTATGAAAACTAAGATGTACAATGAATAAAGGTTAAGGAAAAAAGTGCATTCAGAGCATTTTAACTGTTTCTGTTTTCCTAAATTTTGCCAAGATCAAACATATTAACCATGTTGTTACAGGACTGCTCCATAGAATATGTTACATAATTAATCATGCACCTGTTGTTTCCTAGTTTAAACAGAAATGGAAGTCCAGAAATACCTCATTAAATTGTCCACTATATTAGGTACAGTCTAGCAAAATCCAGTGCTGCAGTAGTCTACTTTTATAATACCTATACCGTTCAGTTTTTATTGACACTGTTCTAGAGGCACTCATTTGATTTTTCCTCCAGTATTCAGTCCTAGCCAGTGATAATGTTGTACCGTAGCATGCTGCATATTCAGAGGTGTTTTTGATATTTTACGTCCTTTGTGTATGTGAGAGAAGATCAAGTTTCAGGTCTTCAGTTGTTATATAACATTGACAATGGAGCAGATGTTGATAGTAAAATTCTTGTTCTGTGGCTCATAGGTTCTTTTTTTATATAAATTATAATACTGTGTTAGGCTGGTAAATGAATATACTGCAACACTGACAGAATAGATACATATAACCTAATCTAAATGTTACCTAATCTAACCCCAACCCTGTGTAAACTGTGTTGTTTGCAACCAGGTAGTAAGTAGCATAAAGGTGAAGTGTAACAAAAAAAAAAAAGTAAAACCTGCCATAAAACCAGATGTTATGGCAGGGATGTTGTATTAGACAATCCTACCTAATGAAGGGCCACTGAGTGTTTGTTTTTACTTACTTTACACAGCTTAAACCAATTTTTTTTTAAGGGTTCTTATCAGTTTTTTGTCTTTACAAATGTTATTTGTATATCAATTTATATTCCCATTCATTCTTGTTTGTGCTGTACAGAAAGTGCAAGGGCATGTGTATGTCATTTTTGGATGTCTGGATAGAAAATGCAGTTGCAGCCTGAGAATTGGGTTCATTTTTTTTTTTATTGTGCAGCAGATTCATATTTTTTAACCCACATGGTTGGAATGATTCAGGAAATGCCTAATCTGAAGGCTATAAATTTAATTTAATTGGTCTTTGTGTATTTCAAACCTAGCTCTGTAACTTGAATGAAAGGGTAATGCATGAAAAGCACAAACCGGGGCTAGCTAATATTTTACCAGCAAATTACTTATAAGGGGAAAAGGTGTGGAAGTGTCCAGGTTAATTTTAATTTTGTTGTTTATTATTGATTTCTCCCTCCATGCACAGATTCTCAAAGCCAGTGTGCGATCTGGCATCCGGCTGCAGAGCTCCAATGCTGCTGCAGCCCATGTTCCAACATCTCACGGTGGAGCATCCCTCGGCTTTTCATTTGGTGAGCAGGATGTAGAAACCTTTACAGAATTGTAAAGGATATGTTCATATTTTGTCATAACTACGTAAAAACAGTACTCGCATGGCCATATGTACAGTGAATAAGTTATTGGTTGCTATAATTGTTCCTCCTGTCTGTACTGGCTTTTAAGAGATGCCTTTGTTGAGCAACTTGCGTTACTGATAATGTGATGAGAGAGGAAAAAATGCACCATCCTCATTTTTTTCCACAGTCCAAGACTACATTCAAAATGTTATGAATAGTATAATACTCTTGGCTCTTCATTGAGGGAATTCTTGTACTGTAATTTTGGGAAGTACCAACTTGATATGTCTAACTTTAGACTGCTGACTGCCCCATATTAGCTTCAGCTAGACACAGAGAAGAGACTGGATTTTGTCCCCCATCATTTACATTATCCCCGTTTACACTGGCTTTAGGAAAGGATGTCTTTTGGGAAGGGATTTCTTTACAGTCAGAATGGAGTGAATTAGCATAGCGAACAGTGACTCTTTTTTTATGCATATGGATGTGTGAGTATTGGTTTAAACCAGGAATAGGCAGATGACTCACTGTGAGGCTTTGGGGTTTGCTTTTCATTTGTGCCACAAAAGGTTTGATGCTTCAGGGCTTCAAACTCACCACACACAGTGACATCTGCTGGTTTACAAAACTTAAAGCAGCCCTATAAGACAGAAGCTGAAGCACCACACCTGTGTTTTTAATGGTCTTAGTCTCATATGCATGCAGAAAAAGTCCAGTAATCCTGTTTGTTGTTATTAAATCTGCAATACATTTGTAACCTTTACTTTTATTGAATTAGTGCTGGGTATCATGTGGGAATGTTGTTATACTTGTGATTATGCCTCTCGAGTGTGCAGTGCCATATTACTCAGTCATTCTCCTATCTTAGTATAGCAACATAGTCTAGTTGCTAAACTCAAAATGAATGAACAATTTGGTCTTCATCAGTCACGTATTAAATATGAAAGCAGTGTGCGGGAGTGAAGCCAGCTTTGGTGCTTTGCTATTAAACACCTATGTCTATCTCAAACAGACTTGGAAATGTGCTCCTTTTCTTTATAGTGTGTGTTGAAGTTGCTTATCATCGATCTTCTTGCTGCTTTGACCCACAGAGCTGACGGATCAGCAAAGGGAGTTCCAACAGCTAGCGAGGAGGTTTGCACGTGAAGAAATCGTCCCTGCTGCACCTGCTTACGACAAGAGTGGTGAAGTGAGTACAGCTCAAAGATGGCAGAGAATGTCCACTTTATTGTAGTTATTTTCAATATGGTATTCAATTTCAATTATAGTAGTAAAGCGTTTGTTCAACCAAAAAAATCACTCTTCCATTTTCATTCCTTTAAGGGTGATTCCGACTGGTAATGATATAAAGTCAGTGATACTGTGCAACTGCGATGTTTTCTGTGGTGGTTATCGTACCGTTGCAACCTTAGTATATTATGTAAAACACAGTATATATTTCACACATTTTGCCTGTCAGAGTTGCACTACTGACTTATTTTGTACAAATATTTGCACATTTCCCTTGTATAGTATAACGTGTTATACCTCTCAGCCTTTCTCTGCTGCTCTAACATATGAATTTCCCCTCAGAGATCAACACAGAAATTGGTGCTCGAAAAACACAAAAATAATTCGAATAACGCTTAAATGTCCTGCCATTTTGCAGTATCCTTACCCCCTCATCAAGAAAGCATGGGAGCTTGGTCTGATGAACGGTCATATTCCACAGGAATACGGTATGTGATTTTCTTGCTCATTGACTTTCAAAATTACCTGCCATATTTTATCTCTTGCGTAACATCATCCTGGGGGCCCCCTTTGTGGTGGGCTCTGCAGATCCTGACACATCTTATCTTGCATCAGTTTAGTTTGTTGATGATGTCCGAAACAGTAGCTGCACTTAATAAATATGTTCAAGTTTTCTGTTTGAAATAGCAGCTTTGTTTAAGTGTGTTATTTCTTTCTTATGTCAGTGGGGATGGTTTGTTTCAGGCAAGTTGGCCGATTACTGTTTGGCAACACTGTGAGAAACCATGTGATGTCTCTCTTTTTATTCAGGTGGAATGGGCTTGTCAATCTTTGATAACTGCCTCATCACAGAAGAGCTGGCTTATGGCTGCACAGGAGTACAGACTGCTATTGAGGCAAACTCGCTGGGAGTAAGTTGCATTTATCAGGGTTTCTGGTGTTTCACTTGCTCTTCACCAGTTCTTAAAGAGTCTATTCATTCACCCACAGTAACTGTAGTCTTTTAACATGTAACACATGTTACAGTGTGCTGAAGAAGTTAACTGAATTGTTAGGGTCAAAGATAATCCCTAAGTTGTCCGTTAAACCTGTGCTGTGCATGCTGCTGCAGCTGCTGCTGATGTGGCAGTTGTGCTCAAAGGTACCTTTTTAACTTTTTTCATTGAATCAGGGAGCAGCAAGCAGCTTTGTACTTTCAACAATAGCAGAATGCTGGTTAGTGAACATGTAACTAACTTTAATTTTCTACTGTCAGTATTTCAAGGATGTGCATTAGTCATAATGATTAATAATAGTGGTTGTAGCTCAGTTAGAATTAAGCTCTGTCTCTCTGTGTTTCTCCGCAGCAAATGCCAGTTATTTTAGCTGGCAGTGAGGCACAGAAGAGTAAATACTTGGGAAGGATGACCGAAGAGGCTCTTATGTGTGTAAGTATCTAACTGAAGAAAGACATTTTGTAGAGTGGTGGAAAATAACAAAGACATCTACTAGGTAATTGTGCACTACTTAAGACTCTCAAGTGGATCTGAATGTCCTTTGGTTTTGAAGAGTAGCAGCTTAAATAAATAGAAAGTTAAATCTTGCCTCACAGTGCTGCACTGTTGATTGACATTGTTTCTCACTGTTTATATTTTTTTACATTATCTAGAATTGTGAAGGGAGAAACATAAGCCCTGACATATTACTGCTTTACTACTGTGTGGTAACACCTGCAAAAACAGTAACAAAAGATACTGCTCTATCTCACATCAGCTCAAATGGCGTTAACTTACTGTGTGGTGTGTTTGCGGCAGGCGTACTGTGTCACAGAGCCTGGGGCGGGCTCTGATGTGGCTGGCATCAAGACCCGAGCTGTGAAGATGGGTGATGAGTATGTTGTTAACGGACAGAAGATGTGGATCACCAATGGTGGGAAGGCTAACTGGTGTGTACTCATTACCATTGCCCTTATTTTTCATGTTAATTTGATTCATGGTCATTTTGGAGGCTGCACTAGTTTAAGCTAAGTCCACTCAATAACCTTGCAACCATGTGTGTACAAACACATACTTAAAAGTAATGAATACAAAACATGTTTGTTGCTCTAAAGGGTATTTGAACTTTCATCTGTCTTTCATATTCCTAGGTACTTCCTGCTGGCCCGCACTAACCCAGATCCTAAATGTCCAGCCGGCAAGGCTTTTACTGGCTTCATTGTGGAATCTGACACTCCAGGAATTCAAGTAGGAAGGAAGGTATGATTCGGCTGAATTGTTATTTTCTCTAACGCATGAACTTGTTTTGTATTAAGATCAGTATTTTTTTTTTTTTTTTTTTTGGAGGTTATAAATATATCAAAGGCAGATATTTTGTTTATTATTTATTTATTATTATTTGGTGGCACATGACCCATTTCTTTCATATCTCTATGTAGGAGTACATGTTGTAGTACTGTGCAACATAATGTGTGTTCCAACAGCTGTGATAGTAAAATACGTGAGGTAGCAGTGTGTGTATATATAGCTAAGGATGTCCCGATCCAGCTTTTTCACTTCCGATCCGATACCGATATTACAGCCTTGAGTTTTGGCCGATACCGATCCAATCCAATCCTATCCAAGTGCGTATTATACATATTCACTTATTTTGTTGTCAGTCATGTTAGAAAAGGTTTGATCAAGTGATATTACTCTGACAAGAACAACTACTTTAATCAGGTCAGTTAGAATGATCCACAACAGTTGGTATGAGAAACTGACCCGTTTATTGTTAACAGGGTTAAATAAACAAACTTTAAACTTGAACATTAACGTTAAATAAAAAATATAGCTGGTTTCCTTTGGCTGCTTTGGCCCCTTAATAAATAGAAAATAAATCAACACAAGAAATCTTTAAAATGTCTAACACTGAAATTAAAATAGCAGCAAGACTCCACACACTTGTGCTTTGCCCCCCTAATAAATCAAAAATAGATTGCCACCACAAGACATTGCTGACATTTAACAAACAATGCAGCCTTTCCTTATGAGTTATTTTAGTAGTGTTAGTGCCAGCCTGGTGCTGCTGTTTCCTGGGACCAACAGCGGGGACAACAAAACCACACACAATATTGTACAACTGTTTAAACAAGCAAGAGTCCATCCATGGCTCCAATTTCACTAATTGTGCCCAAAACAATGCCATCAGTGCTCTTTCCTTAAACAGTAAGAGTGTAAACCAAATAAAAATATCACTCTCAAAAAAACAGAGCAGAAAACAAATAATCAGTAAACTAAATTAAAATTAGAGATAAACTACGCAGGGTTTCCCTAAAAAACAATGAGAGTAATCTCTCTCTCAATCATCACTTAAGACCCTCTAGAAATGTTTGCCAGTATTTTCTCTATTTTCTGTGTTCAGGGCGTTTATGGTCGTCTACCCCTACAGCGCTTAGATGAGGTCAGGGCTTTCTGAAAAGGTAGCGACCAGCTGCCAGACCTTAGGCAGCAGGCATCCAACAGACTCAGTGCCCAAAAAACGTAAATATAGGGAGGCAAAATGCCAATTGAAGTGAATCTGGGGTTGGCTTTTATTTAACTTTTGCTGGTGAGCGTGTTTACAGTCAGTAACTAAATATCGTCCATAGTATACCTTCAGCTAAATGTACATGACTACCTGTACAATTCACACCTTATTAAAGCTACAAAATTATTATTTTTTGCTTCCTTAACCTTACAGTGATTTGATCAGAGACAGAAACTTGCTGAATGTCCCTCTACTTTGAGACTAAGCTCAGAACATTATTTGTTTAAAAAAAACAACAAAAACCAGAAACCAAAAAACCTTTGCTTTGAGATAATTGCTGTATAAATTATTATTATTATTATTATTATTATTATAATAAATAATTTGATTCTAATAACAGGGAAACATCTGGTATCCAGTCAGGGTGGTCCTAATAGTTTGACACCGATATGTGCACCACAAGGTAACATGTGCTTTTGTTTGTTTTTGTGCTTGTAGGAGATGAACATGGGCCAGAGGTGCTCTGATACCAGAGGCATCACCTTTGAGGATGTGAGGATACCAAAGGAGAACGTCCTGATCGCAGAGGGAGCTGGCTTCAAAATTGCCATGGGTGCCTTTGACAACACTAGGCCACCAGTGAGTCCTCTGTTACTGAATCAAAATTGGAAATCAGTAACACAATTTATAATGTCTCAAAACATGAAGCACTATTAATTTGTTATTGAAAGAAATATGAATTAGTTTGTTTAAAATATTTAATGGACCATTTGGAACATTTGTGTCTTCGATGTCTAATGTCCTGAATGCAATGCAGGTGGCAGCAGGAGCAACAGGCCTGGCACAGAGAGCACTTGATGAAGCTACCAATTATGCACTGGAGAGGAAGACCTTTGGCAAAGCTATCGCTGAGGTTTGTTGAGTTCACTGAATTACAGAATTAAGTTGCAATAATAGTGGCAATAAGGTCATTGCTGTAACGACCCTGTTGGGTGACCACACAGCTGTACAGTGTTACAGATTACAAAGATGATTACAGGATCAACACGCCCATCTGTCTTCTCCTGTTTCACAGCACCAGGCTGTGTCCTTCCTCCTGGCTGAGATGGCGATGAAGGTGGAGCTGGCCAGGATGGCATACCAGCGGTCCGCCTGGGAAGTAGACCAAGGCCGCAGAAACACCTACTACGCCTCCATTGCCAAGGCCTTCGCTGGAGACATCGCCAATCAGGTGGCCACCGACGCTGTTCAGGTCTTCGGAGGCAATGGCTTCAACAGCGAATACCCAGTGGAGAAGCTGATGAGAGACGCCAAGATCTACCAGGTAGGTGATGACGCTGCACCTAATCACTGATATCAGGTATTATGCAAAACTGAATTTTCTTTTTTAATTCCCTTTGTAGATCTACGAGGGCACAGCTCAAATCCAAAGACTCATTATTGCCAGAGAACACCTGGGAAGATTCAAGAAATGAAATCTGAAATGAACCTGATTCATCCTCATTCAAATGTACTTTTAACTTTTCTATACATAATGTGTTCCTGAAATAGATCTGCTGACTTATACTCACAAGATACAGATGCAAAATGGTGTTTGCCTTAACAGCACTTCATTCTGCCTTGTTTTTTTTTTTTTTCAAACTGACCAAGACCCTGATTTGGTAGACTGCAGTCCACCTGTCTAATCAGAGAACATCAAAACCTGTCAATAGAGCCTGTCCTGTTTCTAAAAGGGTTTACCAAATGAGCTCAGAACTGTGGCCTTATTTTGTGATCAAATGAGTTGAGGATCACCACATTCAGGCAAAAGATCACATGACCTTCATGTCCTGTCAGGCTCCAGCTCCTGTAGGTTGTAAATAATGGCAGCCAGGCACAAACACCACCACTGCTCTGATAGCAGTCTGGGCATTGAATTGTAAAGTTGTTTATATCTGGTATAAACCTCTGGTGTCTGTTTGAGGACAAGTTGATGATGATAAACTCAGACATATTTGACTTTATAAGTTAATAAGGGCAGCCCAAGGCTAGATCGCGTCATTTCGGCGAGGAGGGGCAGGTTCAGCCTGATCTTCAGCCTTTAACTTTTTTAGTAGTGTTGTTTGGTTGCCATTCTGATTGGCAGCACAAGCCTGGTTAAATCTCAGACAATGAGGAGGATTATGTGTCTCAGGTTGTCCATAATGTCCAGATCATGCCTTACTCTGCCCTGACATCCTACCATAAGTGACACACTTGTATTTGGCCCTCTCAATTGACCTTCTGCACCCATTCAAAAAAATAAAACCCATAAAATAATTCTTCAGACTTTGTGGATGCACCTCACATTTTTTTATACAACAGAACCCATTTAACCTTGATCTGTATAAATTTGTTTCTCATCAGAATGTGTTAGAAACAGGAATGTGTGTCTAATGAGCTCTTTAACAGCTGTGCAAATGCATGTTGACTGAAAGTGAATTTCTGACTGATTTTTAGAAATGAGGTCCCTGAATTTGACGTTACCACGCAATATCCAGTATAGAGAGGCATCAGATTTACACCTGATCATGGAGAACCTCTGTACAGTGTGGATGTAACATGTACAGTAGGCTGTAGTTCAGTTGTCTCATCACTTTTTGCCAACACTTAATGATGTAATGGTGAATTCATCTGAAACTTTTGAGTCTGTTTATCATTCATTAAATTATTTCATCCAATGTAGACCTGATTTATGTTCATTTCTTTTGTGAATATCGATAATGGAAATAAAAAGGTGATTTCATCTTGAAATTGGACGAACCAAGTAAACCATAATGGTGAAACAGTGAGTGTACAATTGGTTTAACAACCTTGGAGAGGAGTCTAAACTGGTTTCCTGGGGGGAATAAAAGTTCCCCACTGGGAGGCAAAATCATACAATACATCAAAGATTAATATATTTTACGGAACCTCAAATGTGCTTTCGAGGGAACCAATTGTCTGCGACCAACTCCAACCAACTTAATTGTTTCCCACTGACTTGCTCCAAACCAGGTTTTAAATGTGTATGTGACGGCTACACACAGCATTGTCACAAATTAATGATCCAGGTAGAAGACATCTAAATAAGCCTCGATGTGTTGTGAGGTGTTGCCAGTTAGCAGAAGATGGCACTTTGAAAAAGCGTTTCTGAATATGGTCACTAATGGGTCTGAGAATCCAATTACTGGAACAGATCTTGAGATGCGGCTGACCTCCAGCACCAGCTGCAGTCGCAGTGGTGGCCACCAGAGGGCACTTAAACACCGTTTCTCCCCTTGGAGGGCACCATAGAGCACACCTCATTACTTTTTGCTCACTGGAAGGGCAACCCAGGTCATTTCATTTGTTTTTCCAACTAGAAAGGCACCCTAGAGCACTGGTTCCCAACCTGGGGATGTCAGCCCCCAGAGGAGGTCACAAAAGCTTCTTGGGAGGTTGCAAGGCCTTCTCAATTATTTTTAGGGATGTAAGAAAACATATTTAAAATATTACAGTAGGCCTATATCTTGACATTTTATTCATTTACGTGAAGAAAACTAAATGGAATTGTAATTTTTCAACGTTTGGGTTATTATTTAAGAATTACTGCCTCAGTTGTATGAAGACCAGAGAGCCTTCACTTTCTGCTCTACAGCCTCGCCCTGCATTAAAAAAGTACACCGTTAGAACAACCAAAGAGCTTATAAAACAAGAAAGGAGAAGAAATCACTGAATTTGTCAAAAGAAAAGCCTATTAACTATGTATCACTAATAACATAAAGATATTAATACAGAGAATTCTATTAAAAGTTCAGAAAAATAACAGGAAAACTCATCCCTGCTGCAATATTCACAGAAAATAATCCCTTCAAAATTCATCCAAATGGCTTGTTTTACACAAACATCCCGCAGTTACTGTGTCCACAATTTGGGGCAAATGTGCAGTTTGTCAGTTATTATGCATTGAATATAATATGAAATCCATAAAACATGTCACTGAGTCCCCTAAAAAGCTTGGGAACCACTGAGGGCACATTTTCTTGCACATGTGGCCACTGCAGAGGTCACTTTATCATGATTTCTCTACCACAGGAGCATCTATGAGAGCACTTATAGGAAAAAAGGGGGATTTTGTTCTGCTTAAACTGCTGCTGGAAATGAGTTTTTGATTCATTATTGCTACATAGGCGCTCATCCCAAAGGTCATGTGAAGATTTGATCTGCCAAGTGTCATTGACAGCGGTCAGCATTGTGCCGTGCAGTGCACTGTCCGAGGCAGTCAGAAGGTGGCGGTATTGCACCAAAAACCAACCGCCTGACAAACACACGAAGAAGAAGAAGAAGAGGCAACAGAAGAAGCCTGATCATGCGAACATACCCAGAATGGTAACCGGCGTCGTCTTGCAAATGTTATAATTGGTTTATGTATTTTAAGGTAACATTGTAGCCGAACTAGTTGGAAATGTCCGCTTTCTTCATTCTGTCCAACGTTAGCGTCACATTGAACGCCAGTATGTGAAAGCAGCTAACCATCAGAGAGGCTAAAATGTAGCTAGCATCAGTGTTAGCATGTAGTTAGCTCGTTGACAGCACAGCCTGTCAACAACTCGTTTCCTTTTTTCATTTAGCTACATAAAAGGCGTTTACTCTGTATCAGGTTTGACAGCGACAGCATGGAGGGTCCAGTGTTATCTCATTGAAACACGGTGGGTTAAAATTGTGGCGTGTTTGAAATGTTTTGATGTGTTCAATGACAGGGTACCCAAGTGAAAGATGTCATCATTAAGCCTGACGCTCCCAGCACACTGCAGCTGGACAAACACGCAGACTACATCGCTGCCTACGGCTCCAAAAAGGATGACTATGTGAGTAAATGGCGATCTTATGTGCTTTCTAGAGAACACGTCTGTCCACGTAGACTGCTTTTATGTGCTTCTGCTTTGGGGCTGTCTTTGCATTGTGTAGGTTAGGCAGAATATATTGGTATAGACAAAGATGTGCTTCCAAGTGTGTGGCAACAGTCTGGGGAAGACTCTCTTCTGTTCCAACATTACAATGCTCCCGTGCTCAAAACCAGGTCCTAGAGAAATGGTTTTCCCAGTTTGGTGTGGAAGTAATTGACTAGCCTGCACAGAGCCCTGACCTCAGTACCACCCAACACTTGTGTGATGAACTGGAACACCAGACATCAGTGTTGGACCCCTCTGCAGCCAGATACACAAATATGTGGAAAACCAGAATCATCTTCTCATCCTCATCACACCAGAGGAGAAAAGCTACACATTTTTTTTATTACAACAAAACAAACAAAAATTATTGATAAAATAAAAACGCTTAGGTTTTTTTCTAAGAGGCACCACTGTAGAAGTAGTTTTGGATTTGATTACAGACTTTTCCCCCTTTTGTGTAGGATGGGCTAGCACTTGTATTTTGAAACTGTAATGGTAGGACATTTTGAAAACACTCGTGTGCCTTCATAGTTTATACAATTTATAAAAATGCGTCTGAGAGCAGTAAGATAGCAGATGTTACCTGATTGTATAAGTGGTGTAATTTTTAATTTTAATTTTAGGCTCAAAACAGCTCTATTTCACTGTGCATATGACTGAAAGGATCTTATCTGCACTCTTCTCTTTTGAAGTTCATTTTATAATGATTATTTATGTTTTTATTTTGTATTGTGATTTTAATGCATTTTCTTGTTCTGTAAAGCACTTTGAATTACTTTGTGTACGAATTGTGCTCTACAAATAAACTTGCCTTGCCTTGCCTTAATTTTACAGCTGTAAATATTAAAATAAAAGGCCCTTTGTCCAGTCAGCAAACTTAAAAAGTATGATGACTTTGTTGCTATTTGTGGTAACAGCAAACTTGGGTATATTGGAAAATATTTGTCACAAGTTTGGTATTAAGCTCCTGCTGTATTCATTTCTGGCTTTCAATTTCATATAAAACCCTGCCTTTATTGTACACTTAAGATTTTACTATGTTCATTATACAAAATTTGGGAGTTTGCTCCGTTATGCAATGTTGACAAACTTGTTTATTATTTTAATAACTGAACAACAGGAAAACCCCTTTCCCATACAATAAATAGGTCCTCGTCTACTGCTCATTCATGTCCTGTTTGTAATTGTCCAGGAATACACGCTGTCAGAATACCTGAGGATGAGCGGCATCTACTGGGGGCTGACAGTGATGGACCTGATGGGGCAGCTGCACCGGATGAACCAGCCGGAGATCATAGACTTCATCAAATCCTGTCAGCACGAGTGTGGAGGCGTCAGCGCCAGCATTGGACATGACCCCCACCTGCTCTACACCCTCAGCGCCGTCCAGGTGACTCTTTAGACAGTCAACATGAAATTTGACAACTTGATGGAACTATTGTTTGTGTTCTCATCCACTTTATGATGGGAGTGGTTGGAGAGCTGTTGGCAAACAGAAAGACAGTACTTTGCTGGGATTTGAGGTTGATGAGTTGTCATCTTCAATACCATAAATCAAAGGCAGAGAATGTAAAAAGCAAAAACTGAAATACATTTTAATTCATTTGAATCCTGATGACACACAAAACTATAGAATAAATGTGATGCTCATTGTTTTTATATATTTAATTTCATTTGGATCTCTTTGTCTGATATTTTCTACCAGTTTTAGTCGCTGTATATTTCACTCTCTTCAGCAGCCTCTTTATAACCTGATTTTTTTCTTCTGAAGGATTTTTATGATTATAGTGATATTCTATTTAATTCTCAGCAAATCATCTCAATTTGTCTGTTAGCCTCAGGTTTGGAGATTAACCTGATTGCCCTGCAACATCTGTGTTCTGTCTATTCTGGGGTTTTGGCTTTTTACTTTTGGATGAATTAATGTATTATTTTGGTCTTCCTTAGATCCTGTGCTTGTATGACAATGTGGATGCGCTCGATGTGGACAAAGTGGTGGAATACATCAAAGGACTGCAGCAGGAAGATGGTTCATTTGCAGGGGACAAATGGGGTGAGCACGATTTACTCTTATTTATGTTTTCTCAAGAAACATTTGCTTCTTACATGAAAAAGAAAAAAAATGAGCGAATGAAAAGCACATAAGATGTCTAGCATAGGAGATCAAATAAAAGGCAATGATAGCCTGTACTTAGTATCACAAGTTAAATTATTTTCAAATGTATTATTATGAATATGCAACTTAAATAATTGCTGCCATACTAAGCTTGCAGCTAAAATCCCAGTAAAACATTGTAGTAGTTCTCATTTATTTGAAGTATAGTTTGCTTCAAATATGAATATATTAAAATAGGATGATGTTGTGTTAAGCTCCTGTCCCACATGACTTCTATCCATGAAATATTTAGGAACATTTGCTGCATGGGGTCATGTGTGAGTGAGGGCAGGGATCGATATTCAGGGAAATCTGACCCACCAATTTCATAGAGTGAGAGAACCAGTCATAAGAATCAGCTGATGACATATTTGAATCTGCGACATGTTCACGGTTTAGCATTTACGCCAGTGCTTTTGTAGGTGATTAAATACATTACAAGAACACTGACGCTGGACAAAAACAGCCCCTCACCTGCCGTGTTCTTGTAAATAATAAGAGACAATGTACATATACACCCAGTCCTCCCCATCTTCTTCTACTTCTGTTGAATTTTATGGCGGTTGACATCCAGTATTAGTAGTGCATTACATCCGTGTGCTGCACCGTCCTTTGCCCCTTCTTTTCCACCATTTCCCTGGCATGTGTGAAAAGGCTCAAGATGGAAAGTGTAGTTTACTGAGAACTAAGTGTGAAAGAGGCTTTATTATAATTACAGCTCTTTGTCTTTACAGGAGAAATAGACACAAGATTTTCCTTCTGTGCAGTTGCAACACTTGCATTACTGGTATGTATATCATGTACAGTTTTTCTCCAAGTTTTTTTTTTTTTTAAACACTTAATAGTCTGAAGATGACTCTCTGTCCTCCCTCTCCTTTCAAGGGCAAGATGGATGCAATAAATGTTGACAAAGCTGTAGAATTCGTCTTGTCCTGTATGAACTTTGACGGAGGTTTTGGCTGCAGACCTGGTTCAGAGTCTCATGCCGGTCAGGTGAGTCCTCTGATGTACTCATAGAGTGCAAAGTAGTCGCTGTGGGAATTTCTCTTTGATCTATTATTAAACAAAAGCAGCAACATTCAAAGTTTAAACCCAAAGAAATCAGGTGTTAAGTTGCTATTTCCACATAAAACATGTCACTCTGGAAGGTGGCTGGTATTACATTTACACCCCTCTCGAGCAGTGACGTGTTAAAATCTTTCTCACATATAATCTCTTGGGTCTTTTCCCTTCTGTCATCAGATTTACTGCTGCTCCGGCTTCCTGTCGCTCACCGGCCAGCTGCACCAGGTGAACGCTGACCTGCTGGGCTGGTGGCTTTGTGAGAGGCAACTGCCATCCGGAGGCCTCAATGGACGACCGGAGAAGGTTTGTACTCTCCAGATGCTGTACTGAGATTAAATGCCTCCCGGTCATTGTTATACTTTTAACAAATCAGTACGAAGTGATTCCTGAAAGAGTTGTGCTGCTTTGCTAATTCTTATTTCTTCTAGAATTTATTTTTAGAAACGAGAGGTCTGTAAGCCATGGGTTTCTTCACATTGGAAGAGTTTAAACTGCAGTAAATCTACTCTAAAAGTAATTTAGACCTTGAAATTAGCATAAGTAGTTCAGACGTTTGTAAAATAAAATGGTATATCTACTTCTGCACACACCGCCAAACGTATTGAAGCTAAATTATAGTTGCAGTTCTGACCCAGCTCTGGTTTTCTTTGTCTCATTCAGCTGCCAGATGTGTGCTACTCGTGGTGGGTTTTGGCGTCACTGAAAATCATCGGCAGGATCCACTGGATCGACAAGGCCAAGCTGCGATCGTTTATTCTGGCCTGTCAAGACGAGGAGACGGGAGGGTTTGCTGACAGGCCGGGAGACATGGTGAGCTGTCAGACGCTACTAAATCTTGCATGCTGCAATGGAAAGGGGAAATGTGTTAAACCTGTCTTTTTTCCAAAATCCTGTCTCCTCTTTCATCTCATATAAGCCTGCCTGCACCTCGATGATCACATGCTTTGTCTCTCTGTCTCTCATATACTTTCAACCTGTCTAAAGGTACAAGGTAAAAGTTAACTTGCAGTAGTTAGACAGGAAACTACTTAAGCACTGGAAGGTTTTAGATTAGATTAGCTTTAAATCCGTTGTCATTGCAAAGAGTACAGGTACTGAAACAACAAAATGCAGTTCAGCATCAAGCCAGGTTTGCAGAAAGATCTTAAGTGCAGAGTAACGTACAGAATAAAATATAGAATAAATGAAATGTAGAATAAACAGTTAGGGGTATAACTACATTAGAAAGTTAAATATTCTTAAGAAACAACAATTTTATCTGCCTTGGAAGTTTTGCCCATGTCCTTCACCTTCCAACCAAACTCAGTTTTGCCGCTCCCTCCCTTTCTGCAGGTGGATCCTTTCCACACTCTGTTCGGAGTTGCAGGTCTCTCCCTCCTCGGAGAGGAACAGATCAAGCCCGTAAATCCTGTTCTGTGCATGCCTGAGGATGTACTGCAGAGGATCAACCTGCAGCCGGACCTCCTCAGCTAGCCCTCTGACACCATCACCAAACACACACACACACACACACACACACACACACACATGCTCACACCCTGCTGCCCTGCTGAACACCCCAACTACCATGGCTGGATGTCAGGAGCAGAGAAAGGACCACCACACATCTCAGTGTTAGCTGAAGTCTACAGACACATTTTAGGTGAAGGTTTCAGTCTCAGCTCACTAAGGACAAATAGAGTCACACAGTTCTGACTTGATCCATCTGAGTCTGTCTTTACACCGTCAGCCACTCATTATGTTATCAAGTCACTTTGGTTGGTTTTACTGCGGTTCGGGAAATAGTTTTTTTTTAAACGTGTGACTTTCATTGCTAAATCCCAGAAATCACAACACAACATTCCTTAACTTTTCAACTTACTCACCACGTCAGTTTGAGGGAAAACATGTGACTGATAGCAAACTGGCATGGAACTCAGTCGTGCATCTCTTTGTTGCTCTCATCACCTTTTCAGGAAGTTATTACTGTACTTAATTATTGGCCAGAGACAGAGGCATTGATTGTCTCTGCTATTTCATGAGCGTTACCTGAATGGCAAAGGGATACTCAGTTTGACTTGACAGATTTGTGCATTTGAAACAAATCAAGTGTGGAGCAGGGAAGTATGAGCAACTTTGCTCTGTGATTTCAATGTGTTTTGGGGCCTGAGACACTTGACTGGTTGAAAGACAACACATCTGTGTTTTCTCTTTTTGTTGGAGGGCTCTGCCTTTTTCATGCACCCACTGTTAAGAATCAAATAACTTGCGTATTTGAGAAGTGAGAGCATGTGAAGGGCAAAATGTCCTCATCCTGTTTACACTTGAGCAATCACACTACCAACCACGCCAACAGGTCTCACAACTGGAGATACGACACGAGACTTGTTGCAAACAAAGATAGTTTTATTAGAATATCTTTAGTTTACAGTATGCACAGAAAATGTTTTGGGCAGGACTTTGAGGTTGGGGCAGCGTTTTGTTTGTGACACCCAGAGGTAAAACACATGGCAGCGTCATCATCTCTTGCCAATTATATTTAACGTGTTAGCCACAGTATCAGCAACATTATTTATTTAAATCCATGTAACTGAGTCCAGCTTTGTTATGCAGCTGTGGACAGATGTTCAGATTTGACACCACACTGTGTAAAATCATTAAATCTAAATATCTTTCGCTTTGGTGTTTCTCAAGTGTCTCTTTATGTGTACTGATTTGGTTCATTTTTTTTCCTTTCAGGACTAGCTGGTGTTTATATTGCTGCACTCCTGTTGTCTTACAGAATGCAAATTGTATCTATATAACATAAGTGTTGATGTTGTTACAGGAGGTAAATGAATCACATCAAATCAATTAGTTCTCAGGTTGAACCCAAATAAAGTGACTGATAACTGATCAATTTATCAATTGACATTGTTATGCAAAATTAACATTGCAGTTCTCAAGGAACTGTGCTGCTTAAAGGCTATTAAAATCCCAACAACTCACAACCTTATGGTGTCCTGGGGCCTGTATCACGAAGCAGGATTAATGTCTTAGCGAGGTAACTTCAGGGTTAACCTGGGTTTTCGGTCTCACGAAGCCGGTTCAGTTCTTATCGGGGTAGATCACCGTGGTAACTTACTCTGAACGGCTATCCTGCTCCAGAGCAGGGTAAGATCAGGGTTGAATCTGATCCTATAAAAAGCACCACCCACTGGCCAATCAGCTGTTCGGGAAAAAATGACTCCGCTGACAGAGATGCAGCCCAGTCATGACTGGATGTTTAATTAATTTGATTGAGTTTGATTTGAAAGTTTATTTTGAACATTGAAAAAGAAGAGAAAAGAAAGCAACAACAACAGACAGTGAAAAGATTGTTCAAAAAGGAGTGGAAAGAAGTCAAAATTTCATCCCACCCCTTCATAAGAAAGAAACTGATCATTTACGGACACTTATTAGCACCATTAATTAGTGCCAACATTTTGTTTTGTTGGAGGAAATGATCCCTGATAAAAATAATGGGCCTAATTGACAGATTTGCTGCTGGAAATGTGGAAAGTAGCCTATCATGTCTACACTTCATGGTGTTTGAGCTGTAACACAGCTCAATATCAGGATGATTTTATTCAGACTATCAATTTATTGTTGATATTATTCAATTGTGGCGTCAGCTTTAAGCTTTATTGTAGCATATATAACATTATGACAAAGAAGACCAGTTTATCAGACGCAGTCATCTTAGACGATAATTGTAATACACGCAATTCATCTGCGCAGCATTGATTTCATGGGATTCAATGGTGTGATCAGTGTCAGATGTACAGGTACAGGTACTGTAGCTACTTGAACCAGTGATGAGTAATTTAACCTGCACATAATTTTATTTGCTACCTTGTTTTTTCTTGATTTTTCCCTCTCTCCTCCTCTATTTCTTCTTTCCTGTCCCGTTGCTTTCTTCTCTATTATGTGATTTCATTGATGTTTTGACAGGTGAATTTCTTTGATAAGCTTTTAGTGGCTTCTAACCTCTCTGGCACTTTTCTTTTTTTAATCTTGTAAATTTTATACTGTCTGTATTTAACATTTTGTGCAAATAAACTAATCTAAACTAAAACTAAACATTATTCATCCCGTTATGCGTTGCCACGTTTCCTCCTCCTGCAGCTGCCACGGTGTTGGCCTTTTCATGTTGCTTTTCTCCTCCTCGTATTTTAGTAGAATTAATCTCTGATCCTCACGAGAAATACTTCGTTTTTCCTCACATACTGCGCTCTGTGAGGACGCTCAGTGACGCTCAGTGACGCTGCGCTTCTCTCATGAGTGTGATTGGTCCGCTGCCTGCGCGTTCACAGCTCTTGACAAAGCAACCCTGGGTTGAGTTACCGATTATCCTGTTTGCCACTGTTAGGGTTAGTCAACCCAGGATAGGTCTGGGTAACCCAGGAAAGGTTGATCTTCGTGATACAGGCCCCTGGACAACTTGTTAAACTATCAGTTCTCATCCTTGTGTGGTGGGGATGGCTCTAATCCGGAAAGCTGCTCACCGTTGTCACAACTGTATGTGTGTAGCTACATTAATGTAACATATTTGTTATCATAGTTGGCAATAAATGTATGATTGTCCCCTCAACTGCCATTTAGTTTGTTTTTACTCGAAAGGATTTTAGAGAGCATGTTCATGAATGAGATTTGCCACAGAGCTGGTATTTAGCCAAGATAAATGGGGGATGTCTAACCCAGGTCATTTTTGTCCTATGTAGCATTGATGGACGGACCCCAGAGGGAGGGGATATGTAATGCAGCACAGGTCTGAGCTTTTGTTACCAATGTTCCATCTGTTATTGACTGAAGTACAGACTAGTTTCATGTAGAGATTATCTTGATGCTGGCCATCTGTATCTTTACTGTTGACGTCAAATGAATAATGACTCCCCTTGTGTCAAACTGTCACTGTTGACTATATGTGGTTGCCTTAAAAGATCAATAAATACACAAGGCTGTGGTGCACAAAGGGAATTGCTTCAGCCTCTGCACACAGGACCATTGATCCTGGATCTGGATCTGCACACCGTGACACAAATGGAAAGTAGTTTTTTGTTTGTTTGTTGTTTTTTTATCACAGAGCTTACGCCATAAATAAGCTGCAAAGTGTTTGAGTGTGGCAGGCACAAACACTTTGCAGCAGCAATTTAAAAAAGCAGAATACAATGAATATTTTTTCTGACGTGAAAATGAGATTCTAATGTTGCTTTCGTGAGGCAGAGCGAATGAATTCAGACTCGTTGGCTCTTTATACAAGACTATTTACTTTACTCTTATTATTCATTGAGGTAGTCATATGTATGTATGTATGTAAGAATGTATGTATTATTATTTCAACACATTGTCACTCCGACCTCGTCACATATACGACATGCAAGGTACCCTGGGTGTGTTGGTTGTTGACGTTCTGGGAACCCACAACGATGTGAAAGCTGCTCTCTTGGGTGAAAATTGGTGTTTGTTGGCCAGATTTCGACGACTTTGGAGTGAGACTGAACTCACTATAAATATATATATATTATTGTCATTATTATTTTATTATTATTTTGTTTGTTTGTTAGGGTTGTTATTTGAGATGCTGGGATCGTAGGGTGGGGTGGGAGGGACATACAGTAGCTCTTGTAAACACTGATGCTTTCTTTTTTCTTTCGTTTCCATGTGAAGTAGCCCAACTGCTTTAGGAGACAATAATTTAGATAGATTCCCCTCAACGACTAAGGGGTAGTGTTGATGGGTAGGGAATTTCACCTACGAATTGGGACACCACTTCATGTAAATAAGCGTAAGCGACGTGTTCACCTACGTCACGCGTATTTGTCAATGAAGGCTTCTTGCACAGAGAACTGAATTAACGATTTTCAAGCATTCATATTGCAACTCAACGCTTACAGATAACAATGCAGAAACATAACACATTCCGACATATTTTGGAAAGTTTGCATCGATGGCTCTCTCATGCAGGCTGGCATCTTCCTGGAAAACTCGCCTAGCCGGATAGATTCGCAATGCATCCTGGGAATTTCAATCTCCCCCTCAGTTGAGATGGGTTTGTAAGGGTGCATCACGCGGCCCTTCAAATTAAGTGGGGATTTTAAGGGCTGAAAAGCACTTCCCTAAAGTTTGGGACAGCCTGGCCCTTTGCAGGAACGCGCAAAAACAAGGGCTATAGTGTCAATTTTGAGGATAGTGTGAGTATTGGGACGGATGGCAAGTGCACTCAAACACCAAAGTGATGCCATTGCAGCGCACGTAAAATATGTATTTTTGGATTGGGGATGAACTCTCCCTTTAAATTGAACGCAGCTCCTTTCAAATTTCTGGACCAACAAACAGACTCAAAAGCCCTTTGTTAAGCAAATAAATGAAGTCTCACGCTGTAATTCTCCTCATAAATCTGCTTCCTTCCTCTATGGATAAGAAAACCTGCATTTTTTAAAATCAACATTGCCCTTAGTCATTCCTCTAGCTCTTGAATTGCTAGAAAAAGTGCAGCCTTTCTGCAGAGCAGGGCGTCTTCCATGCTTAGTAACAGTTGTTGAATCTGTGAATATAGTTGATTCCGTGTTTATTTACAAGTGTGGACATTTTATCATTCTAACCCGCAGCTGTTTTTCTCACCTAACAGACCCCGCTGCTCTTTATTTGACTGTCAGACTGCATTGTGCACCTCAGGCCTCCTGAATGGTAGAAGAACAAATCACCGGAAAAAGACCCCAGACTGTATATTTGCACTCACTTTGTACAGTTCTAGGTTTTCATCACAGTCTCCACTCATGAACTCAGGCCGAACATCAGCGTGCTCTTCTGTGCCCTTCAGCTCTACACCACCGGGAGGCTGCTCACTGCCTGTGGAGTGCACAATGATGAACCACCTGACAGGAGCTCAGAGGCTCAGCTAAAACCAGAGCAGAAAAATCTTCCTATATATGTTCTGTAAAGTAAAAAGTTAGTCCCATCACAATATTCATATTTTGGTACCGTCACAAAAACTCTTGTTTCTCCTTACAGTAGACCACAGTAAAGTATAAAGCATGTGCTGTATATGTCTTTAAAAACAACCTGTACATGGGTGTGAACATAAATTTTGCATTTCTTTACATTAAGGGTAAAAAAAATTGAATTAAGTCACGTGTAGGCACACATATGGACCCAGCTCCAACACATATTGGTAATAAATCCCTTTAACTTGATCCATCTAAGGTGTCATTTCACTTTATTTCTTCCTTGTGTGTCAGGTAACCTTTACAAATTTATGGCATGCTTGTCTTTCCAACATAATACTTCATCTCCTTCAGTTCTCGTTGATCAGCTCCAGTTAGGCTCTTGCGGTTTGTTTCTTTTCTGTCTCAATAATTCTTTCAGACACACTTGTGATCAAAGTCTGTTTAAATACTTGAACTTTAACTGAATGTCAGCATATATAAGTATCGATTTCAAAAGCAGTAGAGATCAATGAAGAAACTAAATACTTAATCCAATGCTGTGGTCTGCATCTAAAATCAAAGCTGAGCCCAAAAAGAAATATTCAGATCTTTTAATGTTGGAGCTGTGAAAGGAGGCTCTTATTTTTACTATGTCTACTGTTTGGTAGCTTGTGAATTTCACCAAGAGATAAATAATCTCTCATCTTCATCATAATTTATTTGTTGAGTTATTTAATATGCATTCATTTTCAGTAACCGCTTATCCTGTTGCAGGGGTGCTGGAGCCTATCCCTGCTGACAATGGGTGAGAGGCAGGATACACCCTGGACAGGTCACCAGACTATCGCAGGGCTGACACATAGAGACAGACAACCATTCACACTCACATTCACACCTACAGACAATTTAGAGTCACCAATGAACCTGCATGTCTTTGGACTGTGGAAGGAAGACGGAGTACCCTGAGAAAACCCACACTGACACAGAGAGAACATGCAGGGAGGGTTTGAATAAGGCAAACCTCCAAATAACATATTTGGCTCCTATAAACCCTCTTGCTGTGCAGCGACAATGTTAACCACTGCACCATCATGCAGCCCCCCAAAACATAATGACTTTAAACTCACTGACTGTAGTTTTCATTGCTCTCCAGCCTGTAATTTTACTGTTCTGGTCGACTCTGATCGCTCTCATAACTTCATGTTGGGCCACAGCCGTTAATAGTTCATGTGAAAACCCTCTAAAATGTTAGTGCAACTACCTGCCCAGCACCAAGCAGCCCAGACACACAGTTAGCAACTAGCTGGTGAACATAGTGGAGCATCTAGCAGCTAAAGAGCCAGATATTTTCCTCAGGAGCTGGTAGAGACTAAAAACAGAGCTAAAAAAAGATGATTACTTGACTCAAATTTGCCAGGTGGCCAGAAACGAACGTTGCTCTATATATTCTGGATGTTTAAATAGGCAACATTTAGAGTCACCAATTAACCTGCATGTCTTTGGACTGTGGGAGGAAGCCGGAGTACCCAGAGAAAACCCACACTGACACAGGGAGAACATGCAAACTCTGCCTTTTAATAATCTGACTCTGCCAGGTATTGCAACTCACAGGCTAATTAAAACGATTTTTTAAAATGTAATTGATTAAAAAATACACTATTTGCCTTTGAAATGTAGTGAAGTAGAAGTATAAAGTAGCAGAAAATAGAAAAACTCAAGTAAATTACAAGCACTTAGAAGTTGTACTTAGATATACTACATAGAGTACTTGTACATAGCTACTTTACACGGACAGAAACGTTTCGGAAAAGTTAAAAAAGACACCAGCCACCAAACTTTAATTTGTGTCCACACTATGTTCTGCTGTTTTTGGTTAGACAGGTAATTTACAGTTTATGAAAACGCTTTCAGCAGAAGACAAGGCAAGTGATTGTTGTGGGCCAGAACACCCAAATATTAGAGATGAGCAAGTACACCATTATCTGTATCTGTGTCTGTTCAACCAGCTAAATTATCTGTGTCTGTACTGTAGAGGTGGAAATATTTATCACCCATGAGGAATGTATTTACAGAACTCGTTTTACTCATACTGTACCTGTACTCATAAAAAGTACATTGTCCGCATGGGATGCTCCTTTCGTCTCAACTCTACAATATATGTGTCCAAAAAAGCCTTTTGAGAAGAGTGCAGGCAGTCATCAACACATTAATACCCTTGATTTTAAAATAAAGTATTCAACAATCAATAACACATGGGTGTAATGGGCAGGTGTCCACATACTTTTGACCACTGATTGCTTGAAAACACAGCAAACTGATTCACCTTTTGCCATCAAAAAAAATCCAGCAAACTGTGAATGTCCACGCCTGACTGAACATTACATAAAAACAGAACATTAGATTTATTTCATCACTGGCCCCATCAGCACGAATGTTAATGCCTGCAGCTTAAAACACATGTTATTGTCCTAAGTGACGAGCGCGTAATCAAAGCACATTTTCCCCATATCAACGGCTCCAGGGCCCTTGTGTCAATGAATGTGTTGACATGCACACAGCATTCTGTTAAACATGTAACACTTGCAGTGACAGGCCAAAGGTTGTGACCATCATGAATGTTATTCAGATATTTATTTGTTGCAGCAGCACAAGAACAGAGTACAAAATAATAATTAGAGGTATGTAGAATAAAAAGAACAATACAAGTAAAAATAGAAAATATACAGGATCAATAAAGCCAAAATTACAAGGCACGAGAGATATGGTGGTCAAGACGACCTGCTGAATTCACACCGCGCATAAGAATGGGGAAGAAAGGTGATTTAAGTAATTTTGAACGTGGCATGGTTGTTGGTGCCAGATGGGCTGGTCTGAGTATTTCAGACACTGCCGATCTACTGGGATTTTCACGCACAACCATCTCTAGGGTTTACAGAGGAAACTGAGGCTACAGTTCACACAGGCTCAAAACTTGACAATAGAAGATTGGAAAAAACGTTACCTGGTCTGATGAGTCTGGATTTCTGCTGCAACATTCAGATGGTAGGGTCAGAATTTGGTGTAAACAACATGAAAGCATGGATCCATCCTGCCTTGTATTAACGTTCAGGCTGGTGGTGGTGTAATGGTGTGGGGGATATTTTCTTGGCACACTTTGGGCCCCTTAGTACCAACTGAGCATGGTTTAAACACCACAGCCTACCTGAGTATTGCTGCTGACCGTGTCCATCCCTTTATGACCACAGTGTACCATCTTCTGATGGCTACTTCCAGTCTTCATGTCACAAAGCTCAAATCATCTCAAACTGGTTTCTTGATGAGTTCACTGTACTCCACTGGCCTCCACAGTCACCAGATCTCAATCCAGTAGAGCAGCTTTGGGATGTGGTGGACCGGGAGATTCACATCATGGATGTGCAGCCGGTGAATCTGCAGCAACTGTGTGATGATGTCATGTCAATATGGACCAAAATCTCTGAGGAATGTTTACTGTATGCGAAAGGAGGTCCAACCCACTACTAGCAAGGTGTACCTAAAAAAAAGTGGCCAGTGAGTTCATATTTGTATAACTGTCTCATATATGTATGGACCTAATTTACAGTTAAAATGCAACCAAACTGTTATTCAGATGTCAGTTTTTGAGCCAGGACATGGGCCAAACTGTGACCTGCGACGGATGGTAAGATTTTGTGTTTTTAGCCGAGCTGACTGCTGGAAAACTTGTGACCTCCTCACTCATCTTAACCCAGTAAAGGTGAGTGAGCGCTCAGCAGTCAATGACGTTTTTCAACAACTATGAATCACCGCAACCAAGACATGTCATTGAGCATATAGTCATTAGTAGTAGTAGTAGTAGTAGTTTGCAAAATTAGTTGCGGACAGACAGATACACACACACACACACACACACACACACACACACACACCAAATGCATGATAATGAGTCCAACAGCGAAACACTTCCAAGTGGGAGTTAGTGCCAGTGTGCCACACTCTGTGGAATATGTACTGAATTTATATTTACAGCTTAAATGTAGTGAAACACACACTTTCAAACACACAAGTATCCTGATGTTTAAACAGATATTTTGTAAAACTGTGAGAACATGTTCTAACTTTTCTCATCATTCTATCTCCTCTTCCATTCGCTTTCATTGGTGGAAGGAGACTTCAAAGAAAAAAACAACATGATCACAGTAACCAATGCGCAATTCATTAACATACGCTACGCTCACAGTCCACAGAGTGATGCATTGCATATTAGGTTATAAGAAAGCACGTTGTGTTCTCACATGTCCTTAGACGTCCGTCTCTTCCTCACGTTGCTTCCATTACACGGACACACTCTAAATACAGATGTCCCCTCTGAAGATGCTGACAAATGCCAGGGGTTAATAAAACAGACAAGACAGAAAGCATAATGTTCCATTAAAAATCATCAAGCTCCATTATCAAAGCCCCATTGAATGTGTTTATGTGTATACTGTTATTCTCTGGGACACTAAGGTTTTGCCTTTTTAAGATGATGCATTTACACCAATTTATTAGGAGAAAAATATTATAGCCATGAGATAAAATATGAATACATTTAAACATGAATAGGTTTTCTCCTTTTTCACATGAACTGAGAGATTTGAGTTTGGGATGATCCATGACGCTGCTTGTTATAAAATTAGGCTCTAATAGGGATCTGAGCTTCCATACTAACTGTTGTGTGCACATCAATTTTACCCAGGCTTAATTCTGTATTTGTGATACTCACTTATCGTAATCAGTGAGTCTGAAATTGTGTGTGCGGATGCTACAGAGGTTGTGTTCATCCACCTCCCTCCACACAATTTAACCATCTTCAGAAAAGTACACTGAGTCTTAATGATATGCAGGAGTAAGCTGGAAAAAGAAAATGTATTTGCATTAGTTACAGCATCCTTACAGAAGCTTGTGTTGTATTTCAAAGAATCATTCTGTTCAGCTCAGGCTAATTTATTTTTGTAAATTTCCTGACTCTGCTGAGGAAAACACATGACATAATCAGATTTGTTTTTTAACCCATAAACCCTTTTCTGGTCAAGCTGACATCTAATATGACGCCAGTAATTCAGGTACATTTTTTTGTCCAGTCATACTTTATTTGCGCAAAAATGAACAATATGTCAAGTAGGACTCGAGTAAAGACTTTATGTGAGTTCACAAAAATAAATCTGAGTCAGAGCATTTTGGCAACATGATATTTTTTCATTTCAAGGCTGAGTCAAAAAACAAAACCCAAAAGGTGGCAATGACATAGTGCATGTAGGCATGTAGACATGGTCAAGATGGCCTGCTGAAGTTCAAACCGAGCATCAGAATGGAGAAGAAAGGTGATTTAAGTGACTTTGAATGTGGCCTGGTTGTTGGTGCCACACGGGCTGGTCTGAGTATTTCAGACACTGGTGATCTACTGGGATTTTCACGCACAGCCATCTCTAGGGTTTACAGAGGACGGTCCGAAGTAACTTTGTGTGTTTTTCTATCATTTTGTGTATCTTTGTGGTTGTTTTGCCTGTTTTTATAGTTATTTTGTGTCTTTGCAGGTCCTTTGCATCTCTTTGTGGTCATTTTGAGTCTCTTCCAGGTCTGCACATGCTTATATTAATGTGATAGGCATTTTGAAGATGACGGCCAGTAGGGCCCCCTGACACTTTAGGCCTCTGGGCCTGTGCCTGGTGGGCCATGTTCAATTATGACATAAACAGACAACACACACTAACAGACACGTGTCACACACTATAAGAGTACAAAATATCCATTTCATATGCAATAGCAGTGTGGAGACAAAATCCAGTTTAGAGTCTCCAAGCTAAATACATTTAAAAGCAGTCACACTGAATGAGAGTACAATATTTCAGTCCCTTTAACTTAAATTCATGACTATAATCAGCTCTGACTCCTTCAAGTCTTTCTGTAAGTTGTTCCAATCGTGTATTTTAGGAAGCTTTTCGCCAAACTCCATCCTAACTCACAACTGTGGAACACTGTGAGAACGCAGGCCACATTGGGGTTTGATTTTTTTTTTTTTTTAACATGATCATGTAATACAGCTACGGCGGGACCAGCCCAATGAGTTAACCAACAGAAATTGTGGTTGTCACAGTTCATAGTAAATAGTGCATGAAACACTATGGAATATAAATATTACCTTCATTTGTAAATGACAAAGAAGAAGAAGAATTACGCATTCCTTTGTGAATCTGACAACTTACTGACAGCAGCCTCTTAAGTCTGTGACAAGAACAGCCACTGACGTTTGTTCCCTCGCCTCAACCACATGTTTATTATTGTAACCATGGCGATGAAGGTCTCCTAACCTCAAAAAAAAGTGGTAATTTTAACCAAAACTATGTTTCCCTAACCTTAAAGGGGAACACCTCCTAAATTAGGAATTCCAATATGTTATTTCCATGGCCTAGGAAAGTTGAATCAATATTTGTGAACATGAGTTACTCCCTCTCAAAGCCAGAAACCAGAGCAGTAAGTCTCAAACTTGTGATGACATAGAGTATATAAAGAGTGGAGCTGCTCCACAGACAATGAATGGGAGACGGATTTTTTTGAACCTGCAGACTATTAGTTTTCTTTTTTATACCCAAGTGAGCTTCATTCTGTTGTAGTGTTCTGTTCTGAAACAGAAAATATACACATATGCTCTCAGTGTCATGTATAATATCTTTAACAATGAACTGTCTATGGAGCAGCTCCAGACTTTATACCCTGTGACACAAATTTGAGTTTTAGCACTCTAGTTTTTGGATTTGGGAGAGAGCTTTTAATGTTACTATTATTTTCGGACTGTCTTAGACCATCGGAAGAACATCTATGATTTTTAAAATGTGCATAAATCCCTTTTAACAAAGTACTTATTTGAACTCAAAGCCATGGTGTTTACCTTAACCCTACCAAAGAAGCTTTTTTTACCTAAACCAAAGGCATAAGAATTGGTATGGATGGTAGAGTTAGTGTAGTGGTCAGTGTATTTGGTACATATATATGTGGTGAACAGATCCTGTTTCCTTAACCAAAAATAATCCGTGTATCATTCGTTCATTCCATTTTCAATTTAAAATCAAAAATAAATTTAAAAAAAAAACGGAAAAACGGTTTGTTTTTTCATTATTCGTTTAATAATCAACTTCAAAAATACAAAAAACGTTTTGTTTTTCTTATTTTTCAAAAAATCGAAAAATGGGCCACAATTAAAATTTGATTTAGATTTTTCATTTGATCCAACTTGCGTGACCTGGAAGCGCATTGCATTAACTGGATGAAAAAAAATAGACACCTTATCTCGTAATTATGAGAAAAGATCTGTAATTACGAGCTCTTTTTTCATAATTACGAATTAATAGCCTAATTAATTACATATGTGGAAATAGCCTCTGTCGTCCTTTGTTAACCATTCCACACACAGATGTTACACAGATGTAGCTGCAGTGCGCAACAACAACCAGCAGGTAGCGCACGTGAGCAGTAGAGATACAGTGTCCAACTGAAACTGTTTGAGAATTAGCAGTAGTTATATTTTCTGCCGGACCTGTACAGTATACTAGCTCGGTACACAGTCTTAATTTCATAAAGGACATTTATACTATGATATTTCCACAACGGTCAGTGTTAGGTCCCCTATTATCCTAATGATCTCAGTGTCATGATGTAGAACTGCAAATGTGACATATACAGGGCCGCCCCTCCCTAAACGCAGAACACGCGCTGTGCGTAGGGCCTCATCTTCCATGGGGGGCCGCACCCAGCTCGAGGAAGGGGAGAAGAGACCTGACCGCCCATGTGTCGCTGCAATGATTGACAGCACTCGACATCTGAACAATCAGAGGTGTGCGCAGGCAAGCACTGGCAGAGCTGCAGCAGGTGAAGAGTTGTCGACATGTCGTCCAAAAGAGCCTCAGGAGTATGCGCGGGGACGTTTGGGCGGGCGGGCTCCATGGAGGAGGAGACCCGAGCCTCGGGGGTATGTGCGGGCCGGGAGGTCGGATGCTCCCAGAGAGGGGAGAGGGAGAAATATAGCTAATATATTTTAAAAAAATGTCTCTGTATTTTATTTCTGTTTTCAGTGTTTAGTTAAGGTGGGAGAGGCGGAGGGCTGAGGGTTAGGATATGGATCGGACGCCTCCAGAGAGGGGAGAGGGAAAAATATAACTTTTATTTTATTTTCAGTGTTTAATCAAGGGTGGGGGATTGAGGTGGTGGAAGTTACTTTCTTTTGATGGGTAAGTGATGGCTATTTGTGACTCAGATTTGTTTATTTATTTATTTCAGTTTGAAGTTATTTTTATTAAATATTTATTTATTTATTTATTTCAGGTTGAATGTTTTATTTTATTTGACTTATACAGCCAAACTACTGTATCTACAGTTCATTTGTTATTGCCAATAAAGGTTGTCAAGTTAAATGGCAAGTTGTTGTACGGTCATTTTGTACCTATGATACATTTGGGATGGGGGCCTCCAAATAAAATTTCGCTAAGGGCCCCAATTTGGTCAGGGGCAGCCCTGGACATATAGGCAGAGTTGGGTGTAGGTATAGAGTTGGCATTTTGTAGACCAGCAAAATGTTTTCATTTATTCTTTCAGGTGGGTAAATGTCACCTAAGCACCTTCAGATTTTATCAGTAGTGTAGCCTTAATAGATAACTTGTTTATATGGTTTGTATTGTGCTTCCTGATATTTTCTGAGGGAACTGTGACGTAAGGTAAGGTAAGGTGCATATGAGCGGATGCAACTGTCACTAATGCACAATGGGATTTAAGCTGTTATTACTCTCATTTTGACAATCTAACCCGTGACAACACATTAGCTAAGGTTGTAAGGTCTGTAACTGTTGGTAGCTGTTGTTGATTTTTTTTAATTATGTTGAATTGTAATTTTATAGGTTATTGTTTGTCGGACGATTGAGCTAAGCTAACTAACGTCAGCTGTCACTTGTTGCCATAGCAACAGTAAACATTCACGTATGAGCTAATGGGATGTGGGAGAGTCAAGCTTCATTGTAAATATAGTAAAGATACATTGTAGGCCTATTTAACACACGACGTGGGATTCTAGTTGGTATTAAACTTTTAGAAAAGATTAAGCTTAATTTGTAATACCATTTAATTTATTGTAATCTTTGGGTTAGGCTATTGTTTTCTATAAAATATACTAGTCATAAGAATTGGGGCAGTGTACAATTTTTAACATAAAAGATGCACCACACCAGAATTAGCTCAAAGATAATTTACATCCGCAGTCCCCCACAACCAAAACATACAACAGCACAACAACAAACAATACAAAGCAAAAAACACACAGAACACACCATACAAAATACAAAGCTACACACACATGGGGCGGGAGGCTTATTATATTCTACAGTCATTGTTAGTTCAGTACCGATCAGCTCACGAAAACCCAAATCTGCACATTTTACAGAAAACTGTTTCCTTACACTCTGTTCTATCAAGAAAAGTATCAATACTGCTGTGATGGTTGATTTTCATTCTTGGTTGTGCAGGGAAATGCATTTGGTTGTGAATGTGGTTCATAAATGGCGCATAAATAAGCGGGTGAACCCATAGCTGCGAAAACATGATTTCATTTGGAGGTGTGGAGTGCTGACTATTAAACACCCCCTACCCAAAATATATTTGAGTTCATTAAAAACCTGCAGAGGTACAACTGTAGTAGAAACGATAAGTGCGTCTCCCCACTGAGAGAAACGCTGTGCGCATTTTCGCACGAGACACAGCAGCCTAACTTCATTAATTATCTGGATCTAATGTATCAGGATCTAATGTTAATTAATGTTCTGTGTTCTTCTACACATCCAAAAGGTCACACACAGTTCAGGTTCATAGGTGAAATAGTTTGGAGTAAAGCCGTGTCCTCCTAATAAATCCTCAGCTCTATCAGAGCTCTAATTTTTTTTTTTTTATCCAGTCAATGCAATGCACTTCCGGGTCACGCAAGTTTGAAAAATCAAAATCAAATTTTAATCGTGGCCCATTTTTCGATTTGCTATTTTTGATGTGAGCATAAAATCAAAAATAAGAAAAACAAACCATTTTTTTGTATTTTTGAATTTGATTATGAAACGAATAATGAAAAAATGGAATGAATGAATGATACACAGATTAAAAAAATCTAAGACTAAAAGTGTTTGGTTTTTTTTTTCTTTATTTTTATTGTTTTTTTCAAGTTGGAGGGAAGTGAAGAAGAAGCAGAAGGAGAAGAAGAGGAAAGAAAAAAGAACAGGGGTTGGGGAATAAGAGTTGGTAGGAGCCACACAATGGTACAGAGCAGGGTTTTTCAGCTAAACAGTCAATAGGTTACATCCCTTTGTGTATACGGACCATTTTTTCCAGTATTTTATATATTGGTCAAATCGCAGTCTTAAAGAAAAGGTAAGTCTCTCCATCCAGTCAATGTCTTTAACAATTGCAATCTAGTCATCCTTTGAAGGGGGGCTTTACCTGTAGCCCTCTCCCTGTGATGGCTTTCTTGCTTGCGGCCGAAAGTACTTTGTAAAGGTATTTGTCCTGGGTGAGAGATGAGAGATTGTCTGGAGTTTTGCCCAAGATGCTCCTCATTTCTTTGGCAATCTCTTGCCAATATGGAGAAATTAGTGGGCATCCCCAAAAAATGTGAAAGTGATCCGCCATTGATTTACCACACAGCCTCCAGCAATCACCCCACCCCTGGGACCCCTGTTGTTGAAATTTCAATTTTGGAGTCACAAGATATTGTATAATGTTTTTCCAGCAGAACTCCCGCAAAAGGTCACACACACTCCCGCCAGGATCTTGAATTGGTGGTCCTCGATTGTCCCTCCCAAATATCATTCCAATCATTCTCAGATATCTCCAGGCCTGATTCCCTCTCCCACTGCTGTTTTATCTGGGCAGTGGAATAATTTTTGGAATTTTGTAATCCATTATATAGTCGTGATGTAAGATGTCTGTTGACTTTTACCTTATATACATCAGTGAATATATTAATCACATTGAGCTCACTGTCCACTGTTTGTTTAATTTCTTTCTGACCTGGAGATATTTTTATAGTGCAGAAATCCATTTTACCATTATGTGTCCATTGCCTAAACCACGTATCTAGACCGGAAGGTATAAACTCTGGATCAAATGACACCCATTTCAGTATTTTCAAATGTTTCTCAAGGTGAAATCTTTTACAGGTCTGAACCATAACCTAAGAGCTACCTTGGTCCATTGGTTTGCTTTATCCAAATAGGAATCCTGGTGTTGGTGATTACCTAGTAAAGACTGTGCAGGTAGGTCAAATTGCATTAATTCCAAATCTTTGCAAGTTGACATTTGTGTGGACTATTCACAGCACAGTGGCGAGATTTATGCCTGATCAGAAATGTTTTCATTTGGTGTCAGTTTTCTACCTCTGATAAAGAGCAGGGCACAGCAGCTTAAACATTGCCCAATGCAGAGTCCCAAACAGGGTTGAATAATGTGAAATATTCTGACTTGATTATAATAAAATGATGAGTTTGTTCTGCTAATGTTACTGCTTAGTGGGTTCTCTCAGGGCTTCCTCCCACAGTCCAAAGACATGCAGGTTAATTGGTGACTCTAAATTGGCCATAGGTGTGAATGTGAGTGTGAATGGTTGTCTGTCTCTATGTGTCAGCTCTGCGATAGTCTTGCGACTTCTCCAGGGTCAACATTATAATACATATAATACAACTGTGTAATATGCAGAGGTGGAAAGTAACTAATTACATTTACTCATGTTACTGTAATTGAGTAGTTTTTTTTGTGTAGTCTATATTTTTTTCAGTAGTTCTTGAAATCTGTAATTTTACTTTTACTTAAGTAGATTTTGACTGAAGTATTGTACTTCGCTACATTGGAGATCACATCCGTTGCTGAGTGTAAAGAAGAAAAAAAAGTTTTCATCTAAATGGAAACCAAAAGGGTGAATCTTGGAAATCTCATGTGGCATTGACCTAGAACAAGTGGCCGGTGCCAGCGAGTTACTGGAGAGAGAGATGGAGGAGGGTGGGAGTGCTGCAGCAGAAGCACAAGCAGACACAGCAGTTGAATGAAAGAAGAAATGAACGAAACGAAAGAAAACCCCATGTGCACAGGGCCGCTTATAATTGTCGGTCAGAAAAATTGCCTTGTATATGAAATGTATACAAGTTTACAAGGGTCTTTGTTGGCTGCAGCTTGTTAGCTACGGCCTCCAGGCTTATTACACACTGATGTCAATAGGTACTCCATATCATGTCAGTTAATCTTAGCTGTGCATAATTTATTCATTTCACGTTGCAGCAGATTCAATATTTGGCAACCATATTTTATGGGTTAGAATCAAACCAAGGCAGCTTTGTATGTATGTATGTATGAAAATTATTTAACGTGTCAATGTCACAGAGTTTCCCCTGGAAAAGTTGCTGGACTGTGTGGTATTTATTTAGTTTTGGGAAATCACGATGTCTACAAAGTATAAGCTCAAGCTGAGTGTATCGGCAATCCAACTACAAAAAATGCCAGTTGAGGGAATCTGAAGCCATTTTTAACTAATGATGGTGTGCAAAAACGAGGTCCTCCATGGTACGCTTTGAACACGGTATTGACTTACAAAAACATTAAAAACACCTACAAAAAGCCAGGTGTAAAAAAAAAGAAACGAGCTCGTGCAAAAGGACAAAAATACTACGATTATAATGTTTTCTTTTTGATTATGACATAAAATGTGCAGTCTTGAAGAAGAAAATGCAAATGCAAATAGGTTGACTGATTATTCATTTTATTTATGAGTGAAATAATATAATGCGGCCACATTCTTAAAATGAAAAAGCATTTCTGCAAATGCATTTAATTTAAATATTAGTCACAATTTGCTTCGATAGTCCTGGACTCTGGATACACTGGCTGGAGGCGAACAGGGTGGACGAGGGCACTGCAGTTCTAAATCAATTGACGGCTGACAGCAGCAGAAGAGAGAGCAGATCTAAAATTTTGCAGCCGCACCGTGATTGGCTGATGGAGATCGTGGTGGGATGGAGAGAATTGTGAATGGATGAGCACAAAGAAAGTCTTCCTGATTAAACACACGAAATCCCAAATCAGAAAACTTTAATTATAAAACCATACACTGTAGATGTATTTGTAAATACAGTCTATGTACAAAACATGAAACAAATGTCACATCTTGAGCTGAGTTTAGAGAGCACCAAAATCATCCAGCCACTCTCAGGGTAAATCAAATGTGATAATCTATACACATTTAAATAAGCCGCTGTTGAGCTTTAGCAGTTCAACATTTTGGGAAACATGCTTATTCTCTTTCTGTCTGTGTGAGTTTTATGTTTTCCTTTCAAATTGCTGCTAACCTGCTTTATGTCTTTGCCCACAGCCAGACAGCCAACTCTGCATGGGTATGTATGCTGTATCTATTATAGCCAACTTTCTGTAGCGTGGCTTGTGCGTCAGTGCATTTGACCATACATAATGACTACTGTTTTCTATCTATTTTTACTTTCCATTGCTACTCTGCATGTCTCAGTGTAATGCCAATCTGTGTGTTGGTGCCTGGTGTTTCTTGCATGTCTGTTTGTGCTATCATACAGTTTGTTATTGTGTCATTGTATTGTACTGGTGCTCTGCTGTTGTTTGCTGTGTTGCATAGCCTCTGTTCTATCTTGACAATTTCTAATTGCTATAATTAATTCTATATTTATGTCTCTATACTGTCTTTGTCCTGTGGATTGTCCTGTGATTTTTTTTATCCTTTTACTGGTTTCAAAACATCTTGCCAAAGGACTGCAGTTGAAAATGAGCCAGCTGACTGACACTGGCACATTTACAGAAACGTTGATTAATGTGAGCTGTCCTTAGAAATAAAATAAATCGAAAAACATTTGGAAAAAAATCTATCAGAGAGGTGGAAAACTGTGGCCAGTGAAGAAATTGTTTCTTCAACATGGTGCATCCCTGGATGGCAAACCATCTTCAGGTCATCACCTCCATGAGTCAGTAGCACAATCACATCATCATAGTGTAGCAGGGAAAAAACAGTGCATGCCCTGAATGGCAAAGCATCATATATTTAATTATTTATTTATGTATTCATTTATAATGAATTTATTTATTTCTTTATCATGTCAATAGTGAATCATAATGTTCATGTCAATAAAGAACACTGAAATTTAAAAAAAACATGAATGGAATCTTGGAATTCTAATCAAAGTGGGAGGGGCATTGTCCCATCAATGTGGGCGGGGACATTCTAATATCCCTTTGTGACATCACAGTGCAGCAGTTCCAGAGGTAGTAAGTAGGACCTATTAACTTAATAATTTAGCTCGTGATTACTGACGGTGAAATCATTGTGAGGACACTTCAGACCTTTTAACGAGTGACAGCTGCGAAAGGAAACTTTGTAAAATGCAGCACGACGGAGTCTTGAGAGAAAAGAGGAGGATGGTCAGACAGCAGCCCAGAGTTCAACCTCCATCAATGGAGTGCGATGAGCTGCGCTGTCAGGTTCAACACCTCAACAACCTGTTGCAAATAGAGAGACAGGAGAAAGGACAACTTAGCCAGGAGTTGGTTGAGACAAAACAACAGCTGGCTAAGCACAAATCCCTGAAGGAGATGTACATCAACAGGGAAAAGGAGTCCAGAAGAGAGTTAGAGAGGGTCAAAAAATATGCTGACCCTGAGACTCTCAGTACATACAACCTGTCTGTCCAGGTCAACGACATCAAGAGGCAGAAGAAGAAGAAAGACCTGCACAAAGACTATGAGCAGCTGCGAGTGGCGTATATTATCAGCCAGGAAAAATTCACAGCTGAGCTCGACATGGAGAAGCAAAGAAACAAGCTTCTCCAAGAGGAAGTGGAGAGGACCAGGGTTTCATACCATGACGTGACGGTCAAGTATGAAACCGAAGTCCTCACACTGCAACAGCAGACAGAACTTCTTCAGCGTGAGCATGACATCCAAATCCAGGCTCACGCAGACAGGGTGGCATCAGACCAACAGATGATGCAAAACCTGAAGTCTGAGCATGACACCCTTGTGGACAAAATGGCAGAGGAGATGAGAATCCTCCAACAAAATGTCCTGGCGGATCAGATTTCTTTCCGTACACAGACGGAGGAGCTGATGTCGCAGCTGAACAGTCAGATCGCTCTCAACCAGGAGCTCTCAATGAGACTCGAGGAAGAGAGAGAACTGACGAAGGAGGTCATGTCTCAGCTTAACAGTCAGATCTCTCTCAGCCAGGAGCTCTCAATGGGACTCAAGGCTGAGGGAGAAGATGATTGTAGTCCTGATGAGCAACGCCAACAGGAGCCTCTCCCTCATGGTGTTGCAGTAAATGACCTGGACCAAGCTGAGGTCTCCGAGGACACAGTCCCACCTACGGCAAGCAAACAGGAGCCTATCTCTGACGGACCCATCACACCTATGGAGACGGATGAAGAGATGGGTATCTCTGAACCAACAAAGGGGCAGCCGTCACTGTGGAAAAAAACCTGCCACTTCCTTAGGTTGAAAATACCTAAAAAGTGGAGGAAAAACACAAGGCCCCAAAACTAACCACCATCACCCCCCCCCCCCCCCCCATAAGTAGACCATTTCCTACAAGACATTTTCACTTGTGAGAAGTGAGAATGTCTGTTGGAATAATGTCTATTTATGGGGGGGGGGGCATGCTGGTGCACCCTCCCCTCCTCCTATCTCTCTCCTCTCCCTTCCCTCCTATCTCTCCCCTCCCTTCCCCCATCCCCTTCCCCTTTCCCCCTTCCCCTCCCCTCCCCCCCCCCCCCCTCCCCCCCCCCCCCCTCCTCCGAGAATCGCCACCTTAACGTGGTGGAGGAGTTTGAGTGTCCCTGTAAACCTGGGAGCTGTGTTGTCGGGGCCAATAGGCCCTGGTAGGGTCTCCCAAGGCAAAGTGGTCCCAGGGAGGGACCAGACTAAGAGCGATTCAAAGACCTAAATGAAACGGACCTTTCGTGAGCAGAGTCCGCTGACTTCACCTGCTTTGACGATAGGTTCAGAGCCTTCAGTGTGGAAAAAACCCGCCACTTTCTTAGATCGAAAAGACCTAAAAAGTGGAGGAAAAACACAAGGCCCCAAAACAAACCATCATCACCATCAACACCCCCCCCCCATAAGTAGAGTCTTTCCTACAAGACATTTTCACTTGTGACAAGTCAGAATGTCTGCTGGAGTAATGTCTATTTATGGGGAGAGGGGCACACACACACACACACACACACACACACACACACGCACGCTTGCTCGCTCGCACGCACACACATACACACACACACACCTCTGAGAATCGCCACCTTAACATGGTGGAGGAGTTTGAGTGTCCATGTGAACCTGGGAGCTGTGTTGTCGGGGCCAATAGGCCCTGGTAGGGTCTCCCATGGCAAAGTGGCGATTCAAAGACCTGGATGAAACGGACCTTTCGTGAGCAGAGTCTGCTGACTTCACCTGCTTTGACGATAGGTTCAGAGCCTTCAGTGTGGAAAAAAAACCTGCCACTTTCTTAGATCGAAAAGACCTAAAAAGTGGAGGAAAAACACAAGGCCCCAAAACTAACCATCATCACCATCAACACCCCCCCCCCATAAGTAGAGCCTTTCCTACAAGACATTTTCACTTGTGACAAGTCAGAATGTCTGCTGGAGTAATGTCTATTTATGGGGAGAGGGGCACACACACACACACACACACACGCACGCTTGCTCGCTCGCTCGCACGCACGCACATACACACACACACACCTCTGAGAATCGCCACCTTAACATGGTGGAGGAGTTTGAGTGTCCCTGTGAACCTGGGAGCTGTGTTGTCGGGGCCAATAGGCCCTGGTAGGGTCTCCCAAGGCAAAGTGGCGATTCAACGACCTGGATGAAACGGACCTTTCGTGAGCAGAGTCCACTGACTTCACCTGCTTTGACGATAGGTTCAGAGCCTTCAGTGTGGAAAAAAACCCGCCACTTTCTTAGATCGAAAAGACCTAAAAAGTGGAGGAAAAACACAAGGCCCCAAAACTAACCATCATCACCATCAACACCCCCCCCCCCCCCCCCCCATAAGTAGAGCCTTTCCTACAAGACATTTTCACTTGTGACAAGTCAGAATGTCTCCTGGAGTAATGTCTATTTATGGGGAGAGGGGCACACACACACACACACACACACACACACACGCACGCTTGCTCGCTCGCTCGCTCGCACGCACGCACATACACACACACACACCTCTGAGAATCGCCACCTTGACATGGTGGAGGAGTTTGAGTGTCCATGTGAACCTGGAGCTGTGTTGTCGGGGCCAATAGGCCCTGGTAGGGTCTCCCATGGCAAAGTGGCGATTCAAAGACCTGGATGAAACGGACCTTTCGTGAGCAGAGTCTGCTGACTTCACCTGCTTTGACGATAGGTTCGGAGCCTTCAGTGTGGAAAAAAAACGCCACTTTCTTAGATCGAAAAGACCTAAAAAGTGGAGGAAAAACACAAGGCCCCAAAACTAACCATCATCACCATCAACACCCCCCCCCCCATAAGTAGAGCCTTTCCTACAAGACATTTTCACTTGTGACAAGTCAGAATGTCTGCTGGAGTAATGTCTATTTATGGGGAGAGGGGCACACACACACACACACACACACGCACGCTTGCTCGCTCGCTCGCACGCACGCACATACACACACACACACACCTCTGAGAATCGCCACCTTAACATGGTGGAGGAGTTTGAGTGTCCCTGTGAACCTGGGAGCTGTGTTGTCAGGGCCAATAGGCCCTGGTAGGGTCTCCCAAGGCAAAGTGGCGATTCAAAGACCTGGATGAAACGGACCTTTCGTGAGCAGAGTCCACTGACTTCACCTGCTTTGACGATAGGTTCAGAGCCTTCAGTGTGGAAAAAACCCGCCACTTTCTTAGATCGAAAAGACCTAAAAAGTGGAGGAAAAACACAAGGCCCCAAAACTAACCATCATCACCATCAACACCCCCCCCCCATAAGTAGAGCCTTTCCTACAAGACATTTTCACTTGTGACAAGTCAGAATGTCTCCTGGAGTAATGTCTATTTATGGGGAGAGGGGCACACACACACACACACACACACACACACACGCACGCTTGCTCGCTCGCTCGCACGCACGCACGCACATACACACACACACACCTCTGAGAATCGCCACCTTGACATGGTGGAGGAGTTTGAGTGTCCATGTGAACCTGGGAGCTGTGTTGTCGGGGCCAATAGGCCCTGGTAGGGTCTCCCATGGCAAAGTGGCGATTCAAAGACCTGGATGAAACGGACCTTTCGTGAGCAGAGTCTGCTGACTTCACCTGCTTTGACGATAGGTTCGGAGCCTTCAGTGTGGAAAAAAAACGCCACTTTCTTAGATCGAAAAGACCTAAAAAGTGGAGGAAAAACACAAGGCCCCAAAACTAACCATCATCACCATCAACACCCCCCCCCCCCCATAATAAGAGCCTTTCCTACAAGACATTTTCACTTGTGACAAGTCAGAATGTCTGCTGGAGTAATGTCTATTTATGGGGAGAGGGGCACACACACACACACACACACACGCACGCTTGCTCGCTCGCTCGCACGCACGCACATACACACACACACACCTCTGAGAATCGCCACCTTAACATGGTGGAGGAGTTTGAGTGTCCCTGTGAACCTGGGAACTGTGTTGTCGGGGCCAATAGGCCCTGGTAGGGTCTCCCAAGGCAAAGTGGCGATTCAAAGACCTGGATGAAACGGACCTTTCGTGAGCAGAGTCCACTGACTTCACCTGCTTTGACGATAGGTTCAGAGCCTTCAGTGTGGAAAAAACCCGCCACTTTCTTAGATCGAAAAGACCTAAAAAGTGGAGGAAAAACACAAGGCCCCAAAACTAACCATCATCACCATCAACACCCCCCCCCCCCATAAGTAGAGCCTTTCCTACAAGACATTTTCACTTGTGACAAGTCAGAATGTCTCCTGGAGTAATGTCTATTTATGGGGAGAGGGGCACACACACACACACACACACACACGCACGCTCGCTCGCACGCACGCACGCACATACACACACACACACCTCTGAGAATCGCCACCTTGACATGGTGGAGGAGTTTGAGTGTCCATGTGAACCTGGGAGCTGTGTTGTCGGGGCCAATAGGCCCTGGTAGGGTCTCCCATGGCAAAGTGGCGATTCAAAGACCTGGATGAAACGGACCTTTCGTGAGCAGAGTCTGCTGACTTCACCTGCTTTGACGATAGGTTCGGAGCCTTCAGTGTGGAAAAAAAACGCCACTTTCTTAGATCGAAAAGACCTAAAAAGTGGAGGAAAAACACAAGGCCCCAAAACTAACCATCATCACCATCAACACCCCCCCCCCCATAAGTAGAGCCTTTCCTACAAGACATTTTCACTTGTGACAAGTCAGAATGTCTGCTGGAGTAATGTCTATTTATGGGGAGAGGGGCACACACACACACACACACACACACGCACGCTTGCTCGCTCGCTCGCTCGCACGCACGCACATACACACACACACACCTCTGAGAATCGCCACCTTAACATGGTGGAGGAGTTTGAGTGTCCCTGTGAACCTGGGAGCTGTGTTGTCGGGGCCAATAGGCCCTGGTAGGGTGTCCCATGGCAATGTGGCGATTCAACGACCTGGATGAAACGGACCTTTCGTGAGCAGAGTCTGCTGACTTCACCTGCTTTGACGATAGGTTCAGAGCCTTCAGTGTGGAAAAAACCCACCACTTTCTGAGATCGAAAAGATCTAAAAAGTGGAGGAAAAACACAAGGCCCCAAAACTAACCATCATCACCATCAACACCCCCCCCCATAAGTAGAGCCTTTCCTACAAGACATTTTCACTTGTGACAAGTCAGAATGTCTGCTGGAGTAATGTCTATTTATGGGGAGAGGGGCACACACACACACACACACACACACGCACGCTTGCTCGCTCGCTCGCTCGCACGCACGCACATACACACACACACACCTCTGAGAATCGCCACCTTAACATGGTGGAGGAGTTTGAGTGTCCCTGTGAACCTGGGAGCTGTGTTGTCGGGGCCAATAGGCCCTGGTAGGGTGTCCCATGGCAATGTGGCGATTCAAAGACCTGGATGAAACGGACCTTTCGTGAGCAGAGTCTGCTGACTTCACCTGCTTTGACGATAGGTTCAGAGCCTTCAGTGTGGAAAAAACCCACCACTTTCTGAGATCGAAAAGATCTAAAAAGTGGAGGAAAAACACAAGGCCCCAAAACTAACCATCATCACCATCAACACCCCCCCCCCCCATAAGTAGAGCCTTTCCTACAAGACATTTTCACTTGTGACAAGTCAGAATGTCTGCTGGAGTAATGTCTATTTATGGGGAGAGGGGCACACACACACACACACACACACGCTTGCTCGCTCGCTCGCACGCACACACATACACACACACACACCTCTGAGAATCGCCACCTTGACATGGTGGAGGAGTTTGAGTGTCCCTGTGAACCTGGGAGCTGTGTTGTCGGGGCCAATAGGCCCTGGTAGGGTCTCCCATGGCAAAGTGGCGATTCAAAGACCTGGATGAAACGGACCTTTCGTGAGCAGAGTCCACTCACTTCACCTGCTTTGACGATAGGTTCAGAGCCTTCAGTGTGGAAAAAACCTGCCACTTTCTTAGATCGAAAAGACCTCAAAAGTGGAGGAAAAACACAAGGCCCCAAAACTAATCATCATCACCATCAACCCCCCCCCCCCCCCCCCCCCCCCATAAGTAGAGCCTTTCCTACAAGACATTTTCACTTGTGACAAGTCAGAATGTCTGCTGGAGTAATGTCTATTTATGGGGGAGAGGGGCACACACAAACATACACGCACGCACGCACATTTGCTCGCACACACGCACACACGCACGCACACACGCACGCACACCTCTTCTGAGAATCGCCACCTTAACGTGGTGGAGGAGTTTGAGTGTCCCTGTGAACCTGGGAGCTGTGTTGTCGGGGCTAATAGGCCCTGGTAGGGTGTCCCATGGCAAAGTGATCCTGGGGGAGGGACCAGACTAAGAGCGATTCATTGCCATAGATTCAGTCACTGACTGCTGTTTTGACTTTAACACCACTTTAATATTTACTACTGACACCGATGGCCAGTGATGTCACCTGTGTACCTTTCCAAAACTTAATAACTAAAGAGCTTTTCCTGAATTTAGCTGTATTTTGCAAAGCAATAAGCCTGTTTTTAGCACTTTACTTCTGAGCGATAGTACAAGCTGACAGTATCAAAACTGCACAACGGCTTGACAACCAGCAAAACAAAGAGTAGTGAGGAAGCAATAATTTCTACTGGTTCATTCTGAGTGACAGATATGATTTTAGGAATGTGATCACTAATGGCATACATGAACGGAGTCTTGCATGCAACTACACATCCTCTGTACTGATCCAGAACCTTTGACAACATATCTCGCGCACACATATGCTCACTCACAAATTGGCTTTCAACATGTTCATTTATTTATTTCTTAGGTTTATCATGGCAAAATTGCATTGTAATAAATGCATTTTTTAAACATTTGTTTATCATATCAATAGTGATCTTTCATAGTTAGGGTCTGGGCTGCTAAGCTGCCAGGACTGCTAGAAAATCTGCCTTCTCATGCTTATGCTTATGCTTAAACTTTGCACAATTGTCAATACTTCAGTGTGGAACCATCTGAGGCTTCTTACTTTGCACATAGCTCAACTAGTTAAACATCAGTTTTTCAGTTATGAAGCAAATCAATCATTGTTAAAATAAATTACCAACATCTCCATGCTGTCTAGATGCAATATATGTATTTTCAGATTTTTGTTTCAATAACTGAATTTTTAACAGTGGTTTGAAATCTGCTTTTCCATGCATGGACGGCTGCTAAACCTGCACGTCTGGCTTAGACAATTTGTGAAGCTACACATGAATTGTCACTGACTAATTAGGTCACTGAGACTACTTTTTGCTCAGAATTGCCTATAAATGGACCTGACCCATCGCTGCGCAGCAGCTATGATTTTTATTGGTTCTTATGGACTGACCGTTTCATTGCTATTCTGTTGCTAGGGCAACAACTTTGGTCCCTGTTTACTTTCTGTCAGCTTCTGCATTAACATACATTCAAACAGGAAATACAAAGGGACCCATTTAGAATGTTTATGTTGTCCAGTTTGAAACGGTCTATACCCTCGCATCGTATATCAAAAGTAAACCTTCATGGATTTAGTCAAAGTCAAAAGCAAAGTTTTAACATTTTACAGTTACATGGTGAAATGATTTTGATAATGGAGGGTCTATATACCTACACCTATCAAACACATGTGGTGTCTTTTTCCAAGTTTTTCGGGTACTTCTACCCAACAACAATTTTTTTTTAGCCACAATTTCCACTTACAGTTTGTGCGACACTGCTCGTAGAATGTGTGCATCTGCATCTAAACTGGGTTTAAATCCTGTATATACTTTATATCTATAATGTCATCATTCATTGTTAGTTTGAGAGTTATGTGGTGGACTGTAGTGCAGGGGAGATGAAGGGTTGAATAAATTGCAAAAGCAATATGAAATGCTGTACCTCATGGTGATGTACTAGAAAAGGCATCCTGTACGTCTTGGATGGGAGAGGAAACACATATGGTGCAGAACTTCAGTTTGTTACAGTCAAAAACACTGTGGGAAATCGGTGGTGATCGTGTTTTATGGGTCCAGTCCGTGGGCCCACGTCAGAATTTTCACTCACTGGTGCTATTTAAGGTGGCAAATTCTAGTTTGGTGTTAAGAAAACCTTTTTATCTCTAGATGATATTTCAACAAAATTCTAAGTGGCAGCTTAGTCACAGACATCCAGTAATGTTACTCAGTGCTGATGACATGAATCAATCAACACACCTTAAATTTTCCATATGAAAACTTTGACTATTGCTCTAGTTTTTATATGACATACACTTTTAGTAATGAGTGGATCTTCAACCATTTACATGTATTAATTTCGGCCAGGTTACGTGAACTGCATATACTCTAATCATCACTTGGAGAAACAAAGGGTTGCGTAGCATCGCGCTACGCCAACGCTAAACTCAGAGCTTGCCTAAGAAGAGCTGAATGCACAAACCCACTATTTTTTAAATGTCCCATAGAGAGATACTCTCACCGCAGCCTGTTTTATTTTGTTCTGCAAATGTCAGCGTGCAGCCTCGTTCATGTGTCAACGGTAATGAGCATATACAGTGAGTGCTGGACGGAGCAGTGAGTGACAACAACCCCGCCCACATTTAAGGGTACTGTTTGTAGTGGAAATGCAAGAGTCCTATGTATTGCTACAGTCATTACAATTCATTAAAGTTGGTACTTGATTCAATATAACTCAAAAAGCATTTTAAAGGACCTTTTTGAAGGACAAGGCCCACAGTATGATGAAAATGCATTAGAGCTGATTTTGGTGAGCTCCTTCACATTGAAAATGGAAATTGTATTTTTATAAAATAAAAAGTCCCTTCTATTGATTTATCCTACATCATGAATAATTGAAGACCTCGTTTTATTTGCTTCAATTCATTTCTGCCTGCAGTCTTAAATGTACCCCCTCTAAAAGTAGGACTGCGGTTAGAAATGCAGAGTAAAATGGTGAATTACTTTGGCAAATTTCAAACAAAAAAAAAACTACCCCACTGTGAATAATCTATAAACCTGTCCCAACCATTTGATAATATAATCAACCAAAAAGCCACCATAATGCAACAAACCAGCACTTTAATAAATAACCTACGGTGTGTCATTTATAAATCTTTTCCAACTCTTATTTTGATAGGATACACACTCCATCACCACCACCATCACAGATCCTAAGCTCTAATACTAACACAGGCAATTTCAAATAAGCTTCTGGCCTCTAACAACCATTTACAAATCCAGCGTCATTGACCCAAAGGCACTATCATGTCAAAAGTGAATCATAATGTTCATGTCATAAAGAACACTGAAATTTAAAAGACATGAATGGAATCTTGGAATTCTTAACATCAAAGTGGACAGGGACATTCTAATATCCCTTTGTGACATCACAGTGCAGCAGTTCCAGAGGTAGTAAGTAGGACCTATTAACTTAATAATTTAGCTCGTGATTACTGACGGTGAAATCATTGTGAGGACACTTCAGACCTTTCAACGAGTGACAGCTGCGAAAGAAAACTTTGAAAAAATGCAGCACGACGGAGTCTTGAGAGAAAGGAGGAGGATGGTCAGACAGCAGCCCAGAGTTCAACCTCCATTAAGGGAATGCGATGAGCTGCGCTGTCAGGTTCAACACCTCAACAACCTGTTGCAAATAGAGAGACAGGAGAAAAGACAACTTAGCCAGGAGTTGGTCGAGACAAAACAACAGCTGGCTAAGCAAAAATCCCTGAAGGAGATGTACATCAACAGGGAAAAGGAGTCCAGAAGAGAGTTAGAGAGGGTCAAAAAATGCTGACCCTGAGACCCTCAGTACATACAACCTGTCTGTCCAGGTCAACGACATCAAGAGGCAGAAGAAGAAGAAAGACCTGCACAAAGATGAGCAGCTGCGAGTGGCATATATTATCAGCCAGGAAAAATTCACAGTTGAGCTCGACATGGAGAAGCAAAGAAACAAACTTCTCCAAGAGGAAGTGGAGAGGACCAGGGTTTCATACCATGACGTGACAGTCAAGTATGAAACCGAAGTCCTCACACTGCAACAGCAGGCAGAACTTCTTCAGCGTGAGCATGACATCCAAATCCAGGCTCACACAGACAGGGTGGCATCAGACCAGCAGATGATGCAAAACCTGAAGTCTGAGCATGAAGCCCTTCTGGACAAAATGGCAGAGGAGATGAGAATCCTCCAAGAAAATGTCCTGGCGGATCAGATTTCTTTCCGGATACAGACGGAGGAGCTGATGTCGCAGCTGAACAGTCAGATCGCTCTCAACCAGGAGCTCTCAATGAGACTCGAGGCTGAAATGAGGGAAACTCTAGGTTTCAGTTCCAGAAAGAGGTAACTCAAACTCTGAGTCAATCACCATGACAACTGCGTCTGTGAACAGGTTAGTCTCCTCCCTCTTACACGCTGTTTCATTTCCTCATTCATTCAGTCCGTGTCAAAGCTTGTATCGAAGCGCATTAATTAGCGGAGATTTACCGTCTGTCACAGTCTAAATCCTGCGGGATGTTAGTTTGTTACTCAGGACTGTCTTAAGTTACTGAGTTTATGCACATCAATCATTTCTTTGGACATCAGTTTTTGTCTTTACATTCAAATATTACACAGCGAGAATTCACCCTCTGCTCAGAATCAAACCTCTGTCCTTTTATTATTTATTTTTATAACACTGTGCACAAGGATCAGACTGTCAGTCTGTTAGAGCAGCTCCCACATGTTTATTGCACATAATGTGTAGGTCTAATTATTTACATTTTAAAAATCGGTGTGAAGCTTTAGACACGTACTATCAGTGACTAATGATCTCTATCACTGATGTCATTGGTCGCACTGATGGAAGATAATTCCTATAGCCTAATATTGGGGATTATATGTTCATATTTCTGAGTGAGCAATGGTGCAGCATTTCAGTGTCTTTAAATTTACTGCATTTGTAGCAGAAATAAAGTCACTGAATGCTGTTGAGTCAAGATACAAATAGCTGTCCAACATTTTAAAATCTACTGTATTTTAACCTCAACGTCTTTTCAAGTGCAAATCACCAAACATATTATTACTGGGTCAGACTGTGAGTTTACAGTCTTTATGTCTTTGATCTATAGCTTCGCCTATATGTTTTAAATCTTCCTATTTTTCACTTGCTGCCTCCTGTTTTTCCCATCAGATTAAATCTGAACAAATATATTAATATATTATTAATTTAATGTAATGTATCGACAGCCTGATACACAGTCAGATTCCACCACTTTATTAAGGAAATGTAAGTCTGATAAACATGCACTGTCTGCTACACATGCATTAATATTTCTACATCCACTGGATTAAAAATGGAGGCGCTGTCTTATATTTACCTGTTGCCATGGTGAATTGTGGACTCGGAGCTCCCTAGCCCCCCCTCCATAGGTAGAGCCTTTCCTACATTCCCCCTCCCTTCCTCCCCTTTCCTCCCCCTCCCTCGGCCCCTCCCTCCTTCTCCTCCCTCCCTCAACCCTCCCTAGCCCCCCCCCCCCATAGGTGGAGCCTTTCCTGCATTCCCCCTCCTCCTCCCTCCCTCCCTCCCTCGGCCCCTCCTCTTCCCTTCCTCCCTTCCCCCTCCCTCCTCCTCCCTCCCTCGACCCTCCCTAGCCCCCGCTCCATAGGTAGGGCCTTTCCTACGTTCCCCCTCCTCTTCCCCTCCCTCCCCTCCTCCTCCCTCCCTTTCCCCTCCCTCCCACCTCCTCCCTCCTCCCTCCCTCCCTCCCTTCCCCCTTCCTCCCCTCCCTCCCCCTTGATCTCTGTACCGCCATCCAACTGCAAAGTTAGATTTCTATGTACAGTTAAAATCTCTGTTTAATGCCTGTGACTTAAACAAGGAAGTTATTGTTTTTGGCGATCTGAATATAAATTGGGATGATAAAAAGGGTAGGAGAAACCTTAAACAGATCACAGATCAGTATAACCTCTCACAGCTTGTGCAACAGCCCACTAGAATTACTAACCACTCCAAAACCAGAATAGATCTGCTTTTCACAAATAAAGCTGAGAGAATTAACAAAACTTGCAATTATCTGACCGGCCTATCAGACCACAATATAATCTTCTTTTCAAGAAAACTAACCAAACAACGTCATGGTAACTCTCTCAACTGTCCCTCCTGCAAAAAGTCACAATGTCTAAGAATACCTAATACTGAAATAAAAAATTTAGACATTGCCCTGAGCGAGATAAATTGGTCTGAGCACCTCATATGTGAACGGGTGGATGACAACTGTAACATCTTCATGTCAGTGATTCAAAAAACAATGAACGGGTTTATTAAAAACATTAAACAGAAACTGAAGAAAAGAGACCACCTTCCCTGGCTGAATAGTACAATATGGTCACTGATGAAACAGCGGGATCATGCACTTAAGATAGCCCTTAAGACGAAATCAACACACAATAGACATGAGTTCACCTCACTAAGGAATAAAGTCACTAAAGAAATCAGAACAGCAAAGGCAAACTTTTTCATTAATGTCATAATCAATGCCAGAGGCAATGCTAAGGAGATTTGGACAAATATAAAGAAACTAACACGAAACTTCCCCCTCCCTCGACCCCTCCCTTCCCCCTTCCTCCCCTCCCTCCCTCAGCCCTCCCTAGCCCCCCCTCCATAGGTGGAGCCTTTCCTACATTCCCCCTCCTTCCTCCCCTTTCCTCCCCCTCCCTCCCCCCTCCCTCCTCCTCCTCCCTCCCTCGACCCTTCCTGGCCCCCCCTCCATGGGTGAGGCCTTTCCTACATTCCTCCTCCCTCCCTCCTTCTTTCCTCCCTCCCTCCCCCTTCTCCTCCCTCCCTCCCTCCCTCGGCCCCCTCCCTCCCCCTCCTCCCTCCCTTAACCCTCCCTTCCTTCCCCCTGCTCCTCCTCCCTCCCTTTGACCCCTCCCTTCCCCCTCCCTCCTCCTCCTCCCTCCCTCGGCCCTCCCTAGCCCCTCCCTCCTTCTCCTCCCTCCCTCGGCCCTCCCTAGCCCCACTCCATAGGTAGGGCCTTTCCTACATTCCCCCTCCCTCCTTCTCTCCTCCCTCCCTCCCTCCTTCTCCTCCCTCCCTCCCTCCATCCCCCCCTCCCTGGCCCCCCTCATAGGTGGAACCTTTCCTGCATTCCCCCCCTCCCTTTCCCCTCCCTCCCACCTCCTCCCCCCTCTTTCTCCCTCCCTCGGCCCCTCCCTTCCCTTCCCCCTGCTCCTCCCTCCCTCCATCGACCCCTCTAGCCCCCCCTCCATAGGTAGGGCCTTTCCTACATTCCCCCCCACCCCCTCCCTCCTTCTCCTCCCTCCCTCCCTCCATCGGCCCACCCTTCCCTTCCCCCTGCTCCTCCCTCCCTCCCTTGACCCCTCCCTCCCTCCCTCGGCCCCTCCCTTCCCCTCCCTCCTCCTCCTCCCTCCCTCCCTCCATGGGTAGGGCCTTTCCTCCCTTCCCCCTCCCTCCTCCTCCTCCCTCCCTCGACCCTCCCTAGCCCCCCCTCCATAGGTAGGGCCTTTCCTACGTTCCCCCTCCTCTTCCCTCCCCTCCCTCCTTCTCCTTCTCCCTCCCTCGGCCCCTCCCTTCCCCCTCCTCTTCCCTTCCTCCCTTCCCCCTCCCTCCTCCTCCTCCCTCCCTCGACCCTCCCTAGCCCCCCTCCATAGGTAGGGCCTTTCCTACGTTCCTTTCCCCTCCTCCCCCCTCCCCCCCCTCCTTCTCCCTCCCTCGGCCCCTCCCTTCCTCCTCCCTCCTCCTCCTCCCTCCCTCAGCCCTCCCTAGCCCCCCCTCCATAGGTAGAGCCTTTCCTACATTCCCCCTCCCTTCCTCCCCTTTCCTCCCCCTCCCTCGGCCCCTCCCTTCCCCCTCCCTCCTCCCTCAACCCTCCCTAGACCCCCCTCCATAGGTAGGGCCTTTCCTGCGTTCCCCCTCCTCTTCCTTCCCTCCCTCCCTCCTTCTCCTCCCTCCCTCCCTCCCTCCTCGGCCCCTCCCTTCCCCCTCCCTCCTCCTCCTCCCTCCCTAAACCCTCCCTAGTCCTCCCTAGGAGGAACCTTTCCTGCATTCCCCCCCCACCCCCTCCCTCCTTCTCCTCCCTCCCTCCCTCGGCCCCTCCCTTCCCTTCCCCCTGCTCCTCCCTCCCTCCATCGACCCCTCCCTCCCTCCCTTCCCCCTCCCTCCTTCTCCTCTCTCCCTCTCTTGACCCCTCCCTCCCTCCCTCAGCCCCTCCTTTCCCCCTCCTCTTCCCTTCCCTCCCCTCGGCCCTCCCTTCCCCCTCCCTCCTCCTCCTCCCTCCCTCGGCCCTCCCTAGCCCCTCTCCATAGGTAGGGTCTTTCCTACATTCCCCCCCCTCCTTCTCCTCCCTCACTCCCTCCCTCGGCCCCTCCCTTGCCCCCCCCTCCATGGGTAGGGCCTTTCCTGCATTCACAGCTGAGCTCGACATGGAGAAGCAAAGAGGAGCTTCTCCAAGAGGAAGTGGAGAGGACCAGGGTTTCATACCATGACGTGACAGTCAAGTATGAAACCGAAGTCCTCACACTGCAACAGCAGGCAGAACTTCTTCAGCGTGAGCATGACATCCAAATCCAGGCTCACACAGACAGGGTGGCATCAGACCAGCAGATGATGCAAAACCTGAAGTCTGAGCATGAAGCCCTTCTGGACAAAATGGCAGAGGAGATGAGAATCCTCCAAGAAAATGTCCTGGCGGATTAGATTTCTTTCCGGATACAGACGGAGGAGCTGATGTCGCAGCTGAACAGTCAGATCGCTCTCAACCAGGAGCTCTCAATGAGACTCGAGGCTGAGAGAGAAGATGATTGTCGTCGTGATGAGCAACGCCAACAGGAGCATCTCCCTCATGGACCAAGCTGAGGTCTCCGAGGACACAGTCCCACCTACGGCAAGCAAACAGGAGCCTATCTCTGACGGATCCATCACACCTATGGAGACGGATGAAGAGATGGGTATCTCTGAGACAACAGCCTTCCCCTTCCCCCTCCCTCGACCCCTCCCTTCCCCCTTCCTCCCCTCCCTCCCTTGACCCTCCCTAGCCCCCCCCCCCATAGGTGGAGCCTTTCCTGCATTCCCCCTCCTCCTCCCTCCTTCTCCCTCCCTCGGCCCCTCCCTTCCCCCTGCTCCTCCCTTCCTCCATCGACCCCTCCCTCCCTCCCTCAGCTCCTCCCTTCCCCCTCCCTCCTCCTCCTCCCTCCCTCGGCCCTCCCTGGCCCCCCCTCCATAGGTAGGCCTTTACTACATTCCCCCTCCCTCCTTCTCCTCCCTCCCTCCCTCGGCCCCTCCCTTCCCCCGCTCCCTGCCCCCCCCCCATAGGTGGAGCCTTTCCTACATTCCCCCTCCCTTCCTCCCCTTTCCTCCCCCTCCCTCCCTCCTCCTTCCCTCCCTCGACCCTCCCTGGCCCCCCCTCCATGGGTGGGGCCTTTCCTGCATTCCCCCTCCTCCCCCCCCTCCCTCCTTCTCCTCCCTCCCTCCCTCGGCCCCTCCTCTTCCCTTCCCCCTCCTCTTCCCTTCCTCCCTGCCCCCTCCCTCCTCCTCCCTCCCTCGACCCTCCCTGGCCCCCCCTCCATAGGTAGGGCCTTTCCTACGTTCCCCCTCCTCTCTCCCCCCCCCCCCCCCCCCTCCTCCTCCTCCCTCCCTCAACCCTCCCTAGACCCCCCTCCATAGGTAGGGCCTTTCCTACATTCCCCCTCCTCCTCCCCCCCCTCCCTCCTTCTCCCCCCTCCCTCCCTTGGCCCCTCCTCTTCCCTTCCCCTGCAGCTGCGAAAGAAAACTTTGAAAAAATGCAGCACGACCGAGTCTTGAGAGAAAAGAGGAGGATGGATTCTTTCCTCCCTCCCTCCCTCCTTCTCCTCCCTCCTCCCTCCATCCCCCCCTCCCTGGCCCCCCCCATAGGTGGAACCTTTCCTACGTTCCCCCTCCTCTTCCCTCCCCTCCCTCCTTCTCCTCCCTCCCTCCCTCGGCCCCTCCTCTTCCCTTCCCCCTCCTCTTCCCTTCCTCCCTCCTCCTCCCCTCCCTCCCTCGACCCTCCCTGGCCCCCCCTCCACAGGTAGGGCCTTTCCTACATTCCCCCTCCCTTCCTCCCCTTTCCTCCCTCCCTCCCTCCTTCTCCTCCCTCCCTCCCTCTGCCCCTCCCTTCCCTTCCCCCTGCTCCTCCATCCCTCCATCGACCCCTCCCTTCCTCCCTTCCCCCTCCCTCCTCCTCCTCCTCCCTCCCTCGACCCTCCCTAGCCCCCCCTCCATAGGTAGGGCCTTTCCTGCATTCCCCCTCCCTCCTTCTCCTCCCCTCCCTCCCTCGGCCCCTCCTCTTCCCTTCCCCCTCCTCTTCCCTTCCTCCCTCCTCTTCCCTTCCTCCCCCTCCTCCTCCTCCCTCCCTCGACCCTCCCTGGCCCCCCCTCCACAGGTAGGGCCTTTCCTACATTCCCCCTCCCTTCCTCCCCTTTCCTCCCTCCCCCCTCCTTCTCCTCCCTCCTTCCCTCGGCCCCTCCCTTCCCTTCCCCCTGCTCCTCCATCCCTCCATCGACCCCTCCCTCCCTCCCTTCCCCCTCCCTCCTTCTCCTCCCTCTCTTGACCCCTCCCTCCCTCCCTCAGCCCCTCCTTTCCCCCCCTCTTCCCTTCCCCCTCCCTCCCTCGCCCCCCCTTCCCCCTTCTTCTCCTCCCTCACTCCCTCCCTCGGCCCCTCCCTTGCCCCCCCCTCCATGGGTAGGGCCTTTCCTGCATTCCCCCTCCTCCCCCCCCCCCCCTCCTTCTCCCTCCCTCGCCCCTCCCTTCCCCCTCCACTTCCCTTCCTCCCTTCCCCCTCCCTCCTCCTCCTCCCTCCCTCGACCCTCCCTAGCCCCCCTCCATAGGTAGGGCCTTTCCTACGTTCCTTTCCCCTCCTCCCCCCTCCTCCCCCCTCCTTCTCCCTCCCTCGGCCCCTCCCTTCCTCCTCCCTCCTCCTCCTCCCTCCCTCAGCCCTCCCTAGCCCCCCCTCCATAGGTAGAGCCTTTCCTACATTCCCCCTCCCTTCCTCCCCTTTCCTCCCCCTCCCTCGGCCCCTCCCTTCCCCCTCCCTCCTCCTCCTCCCTCCCTCAACCCTCCCTAGTCCTCCCTAGGAGGAACCTTTCCTGCATTCCCCCTACTCCTCCCTCCCTAGCCCCCCTCCAAAGGTAGGGCCTTTCCTACATTCCCCCCCCACCCCCTCCCTCCTTCTCCTCCCTCCCTCCCTCCTTCTCCTCCCCCTCCCTTCCCTCCTCCGTCCCTCCCTCGGCCCCTCCCTTCCCCCTCCCTCCCTCGGCCCTCCCTAGCCCCCCTCCATAGGTAGAGCCTTTCCTACATTCCCCCTCCCTTCCTCCCCTTTCCTCCCTCCCTCCCTCCTTCTCCTCCCTCCCTTCCTCGGCCCCTCCTCTTCCTTTCCCCCTCCTCTTCCCTTCCTCCCTTCCCCCTCCCTCCTCCTCCCTCCATCGACCCTCCCTAGCCCCCCTACATAGGTAGGGCCTTTCCTACGTTCCTTTCCCCTCCTCCCCCCTCCTTCTCCCTCCCTCGGCCCCTCCCTTCCTCCTCCCTCCTCCTCCTCCCTCCCTCAGCCCTCCCTAGCCCCCCCTCCATTGGTAGAGCCTTTCCTACATTCCCCCTCCCTTCCTCCCCTTTCCTCCCCCTCCCTCGGCCCCTCCCTTACCCCTCCCTCCTCCCTCAACCCTCCCTAGACCCCCCTCCATAGGTAGGGCCTTCCTGCGTTCCCCCTCCTCTTCCCTTCCCTCCCCTCCCTCCTTCCCTCCCTCCCTCCCTCCCTCGGCCCCTCCCTTCCCCCTCCCTCCTCCTCCTCCCTCCCTAAACCCTCCCTAGTCCTCCCTAGGAGGAACCTTTCCTGCATTCCCCTACTCCTCCCTCCCTAGCCCCCCTCCAAAGGTAGGGCCTTTCCTACATTCCCCCCCCACCCCCTCCCCCTTCTCCTCCCTCCCTCCCTCCTTCTCCTCCCTCCCTCCCTCCATCCCTCCCTCCCTCGGCCCCTCCCTTCCCCCCCCCTGGCCCCCCCCATAGGTGGAACCTTTCCTGCATTCCCCCTCCTCCTCCCCCCTTTCCCCTCCCTCCCACCTCCCCCCCCTCTTTCTCCCTCCCTCGGCCTCCTCCCTCCCTTTCCCCCCCTCCCACCTCCTCCCCCCTCTTTCTCCCTCCCTCGGCCCTTCCCTTCCCTTCCCCTGCTCCTCCCTCCCTCCATCGACCCCTCTAGCCCCGCCTCCATAGGTAGGGCCTTTCCTGCATTCCCCCTCCTCTTCCCTTCCTCCCTTCCCCCTCCCTCCTCCTCCTCCTCTCTCCCTCGACCCTCCCTAGCCCCCCTCCACAGGTAGGGCCTTTCCTACATTCCCCCTCCCTCCCTCTCTCCTTCTCCTCCCTCCCTCCCTCGGCCCCTCCCTTCCCTTCCCCCTGCCTCCTCCCTCCCTCCCTTCCCCCTCCCTCCCTCTCTCCTTCTCCTCCCTCCCTCCCTCGGCCCCTCCCTTCCCTTCCCCCTGCTCCCCCCCCCTCCATCGACCCCTCCCTCCCTCCCTTCCCCTCCCTCCTTCTCCTCTCTCCTCTTGACCCCTCCCTCCCTCCCTCGGCCCCTCCCTTCCCCCTCCCTCCTCCTCCTCCCTCCCTCGGCCCTCCCTAGCCCCCCCTCCATAGGTAGGGTCTTTCCTACATTCCCCCTCCCTCCTTCTCCTCCCTCACTCCCTCCCTCGGCCCTCCCTTGCCCCCCCCTCCATGGGTAGGGCCTTTCCTGCATTCCTCCCTCGGCCCCTCCTCTTCCCTTCCCCCGCAGCTGCGAAAGAAAACTGCCCCCCCCCATAGGTGGAACCTTTCCTGCATTCCCCCTCCTCCTCCCTCCCTTTCCCCTCCCTCCCACCTCCTCCCTCCCTCAGCCCCCTCCCTAGCTAAGTAGGGCCTTTCCTACATTCCCCCTCCCTTCCTCCCCTTTCCTCCCCTCCCTCCCTCCTTCTCCTCCCTCCCTCGGCCCCTCCCTTCCCTTCCCCCTGCTCCTCGCTCCCTCAACCCTCCCTAGCCCCCCCTCCATAGGTAGGGCCTTTCCTGCATTCCCCTCCCCTCCTTCTCCTCCCTCCCTCCCTCGGCCCCTCCTCTTCCCTTCCCCCTCCTCTTCCCTTCCTCCCTTCCCTCCCTCCCTCCTTCTCTCCCTCCCTCCCTCAGCCCCTCCCTTCCCCCTCCCTCCTCCTCCTCCCTCCCTCGGCCCTCCCTAGCCCCCCCTCCATAGGTAGGGCCTTTCCTGCATTCCCCCTCCCTCCTTCTCCTCCCTCCCTCCCTCGGCCCCTCCTCTTCCCTTCCCCCTCCTCTCCTTCCTCCCTTCCCTCCCTCCCTCCTTCTCCTCCCTCCCTCCCTCGGCCCCTCCCTTCCCCCTTCCTCCCTCCCTCCCTCGACCCTCCCTAGCCCCCCCTCCATAGGTAGGGCCTTTCCTACGTTCCCCCTCCCCTCCCTCCTTCTCCTCCTCCCTCCCTCGGCCCCTCCTCTTCCCTTCCCCCTCCTCTTCCCTTCCTCCCTTCCCCCTCCCTCCTCCTCCCTCCCTCGACCCTCCCTAGCCCCCCCTCCATAGATAGGGCCTTTCCTACGTTCCCCCTCCCCTCCCTCCTTCTCCTCCCTTCCCCCCCTCCCTGGCCCCCCCCCATAGGTGGAACCTTTCCTGCATTCCCCCTCCTCCTCCCTCCCTCAGCCCTCCCTAGATAAGTAGGGCCTTTCCTACATTCCCCCTCCCTTCCTCCCCTTTCCTCCCTCCCTCCCCCCCCCTTCTCCTCCCTCCCTCGGCCCCTCCCTTCCCTTCCCCCTGCTCCTCGCTCCCTCAACCCTCCCTAGCCCCCCCTCCATAGGTAGGGCCTTTCCTGCATTCCCCCTCCCTCCTTCTCCTCCCTCCCTCCCTCGGCCCCTCCTCTTCCCTTCCCCCTCCTCTTCCCTTCCTCCCTTCCCTCCCTCCCTCCTTCTCCTCCCTCCCTCCCTCAGCCCCTCCCTTCCCCCTCCCTCCTCCTCCTCCCTCCCTCGGCCCTCCCTAGCCCCCCTCCATGGGTAGGGCCTTTCCTGCATTCCCCCTCCTCCTCCCCCCCCCCCCCTTCTCCTCCCTCCCTCCCTCGGCCCCTCCTCTTCCCTTCCCCCGCAGCTGCGAAAGAAAACTTTGAAAAAATGCAGCACGACCGAGTCTTGAGAGAAAAGAGGAGGATGGTCAGACAGCAGCCCAGAGTTCAACCTCCATTAAGGGAATGCGATGAGCTGCGCTGTCAGGTTCAACACCTCAACAACCTGTTGCATAGAGAGACAGGAGAAAAGACAACTTAGCCAGGAGTTGGTCGAGACAAAACAACAGCTGGCTAAGCAAAAATCCCTGAAGGAGATGTACATCAACAGGGAAAAGGAGTCCAGAAGAGAGTTAGAGAGGGTCAAAAAATATGCTGACCCTGAGACCCTCAGTACATACAACCTGTCTGTCCAGGTCAACGACATCAAGAGGCAGAAGAAGAAGAAAGACCTGCACAAAGACTATGAGCAGCTGCGAGTGGCATATATTATCAGCCAGGAAAAATTCACAGCTGAGCTCGACATGGAGAAGCAAAGAAACCAGCTTCTCCAAGAGGAAGTGGAGAGGACCAGGGTTTCATACCATGACGTGACAGTCAAGTCACGGAAGGAAGTCAGGCGGAACTTCTTCAGCGTGAGCATGACATCCAAATCCAGGCTCACACAGACAGGGTGGCATCAGACCAGCAGATGATGCAAAACCTGAAGTCTGAGCATGAAGCCCTTCTGGACAAAATGGCAGAGGAGATGAGAATCCTCCAAGAAAATGTCCTGGCGGATTAGATTTCTTTCCGGATACAGACGGAGGAGCTGATGTCGCAGCTGAACAGTCAGATCGCTCTCAACCAGGAGCTCTCAATGAGACTCGAGGCTGAGAGAGAAGATGATTGTCGTCGTGATGAGCAACGCCAACAGGAGCATCTCCCTCATGGACCAAGCTGAGGTCTCCGAGGACACAGTCCCACCTACGGCAAGCAAACAGGAGCCTATCTCTGACGGATCCATCACACCATGGAGACGGATGAAGAGATGGGTATCTCTGAGACAACAGCCTTCCCCTTCCCCCTCCCTCGACCCCTCCCTTCCCCCTTCCTCCCCTCCCTCCCTCGACCCTCTCTAGCCCCCCCCCTCCATAGGTAGGGCCTTTCCTACGTTCCCCCTCCTCTTCCCTCCCCTCCCTCCTTCTCCTCCCTTCCCCCCCTCCCTGGCCCCCCCCATAGGTGGAGCCTTTCCTGCATTCCCCCTCCTCCTCCCTCCCTCCCTCCCTCGGCCCCTCCTCTTCCCTTCCCCCTCCCTCCTCCTCCTCCCTCCCTCGGCCCCTCCCTAGCCCCCCCTCCATAGGTAGGGCCTTTCCTACATTCCCCCTCCCTTCCTCTCCTTTCCTCCCTCCCTCCCTCCTTCTCCTCCCTCCCTCCCTCGGCCCCTCCCTTCCCTTCCCCTGCTCCTCCCTCCCTCCATTGACCCCCCCTCCCTCCCTCAGCCCCTCCCTTCCCCTTCCCTCCTCCTCCTCCCTCCCTCAACCCTCCCTAGCCCCCCTCCATAGGTAGGGCCTTTCCTACATTCCCCCCCCCCACCCCCTCCCTCCTTCTCCTCCCCAGTGCCGTAGAATATAACAGAGTCGCAACAACGGAAGTCCAAAATGCTTATGCGTCACGTGACTCATGTAGACTTCGAATAGTTCCCGGAAGTGAATTGGCGGGCAATTTAAATACCCTAGTCAAAGACACAAAACTCCGATTTTTAGGTAATTATTGGTAATTAAATGCATCGATTCACAATTTTTATTTAGAACAACATGTGTACTTATATAATTTTGTCTTTTTAAAAGTAAATTTCGCCAGTATTTAAGGATTAACGTTAGTGTTAACAGCTACAGTTAACGTTATGTGACATATTTTAGGTTAATGTTACCTTGGTTAAAGAGTGTGTTGCTGCCGTTTATGGCTTTGAAAGGTTTAAAAAAATATGTCCTTAGTCTTGTATGGTAGCCAAGAGCAATCACATCCCTATATTATTGATTATGTAATAACTGGAATTATTCAATGACTACAGTAATCTCTATGACTTTCAGATAAGCAAGAAGACGACCAAGAGGTGACTATCAATGATTATCAGCTATGGGTCAATGTAATACCAGCGGGAGTAGCTTATACACAAACATATATGTCACATTCGGCTTTTTTTTTCGTTTGTTTGTTTTTTTACTGTGCATTATTTATGGCTATGAATGCATTAAATAAATTTCTTATAAACTCAGAAACATGAATAGCATATAAAGCAGTTTGTTTGTGCCCTTTCTTTCATATTGTCCTCTCATATAGTCGCCACCATGGTATACTGTGCTGCGTGGGGATGCTCCAGTCGCTCAGAGAGAGGCGTACGCATGTACGGTTTTCCCACTAATACAGAGAGGAGAAAAAAATGGTTGGCTCAGCTCAGCAGGAGCAATCTCACTGTAAATAAAAAATATATTTTTTATTTACAGTGAGATTGCTCAAAATGGTCCAGATTTAGAAATCCCATGTTTTGCTGTCCGGGATGAGATAGTCAATTTAACTTTTGTGCCATGTTTTTCAAGGCAACATTGAATTGTATCACCCTGATCCAGATACAGACTTGTTAAGATTATCATCTCTGGATAAACAGTGCTTTAAAAGGAATCTTATATCACAATATATGCAGTCTGCCAGACTGATTATTTCATTTGCCCTCTGTGTGAGTAAACGCACTTGAGCGGGACACATGTCGGGGGATGCAAGAAAAATAAATGCAAATTAATAAATGTATTAGATAAGATCCAGTGGCTGTGACGGTGTGGAGTGTTGAAACAGACAATAGGGTATTAAGTATTATGAGCACTTTAACATATTAAGGACTATATCACAGTGTATGAAGTTTGCTGGTTTCCAAATCCTTTTTTTTCTCTTTTCATCAACCCATTTTCAGGATTCAATCCAATACAATAGCCCAAATCTGATCAGATTACTTCGGAGCAATTGGGACCAGATTGCTTCCACTGAGATCTAGGATTAATCTTGTTTTGTACAAGAAAAAAATGGGCAGAACATTCAGCTGCTCATTTAGTTAACAGTGGATCCAGTTGTTAGCTGCATGTATTTGCTCAGGATTTCTCTAAACATGCACTTAGTGTTTATTAACTTATGTGTATTGGTAGCATAACAGTAAATATGTTAGACAGAAGCATGGCCAGCAGGACAAAAAGAAAAACCAGTCTGACAAAGGTACGTTTTATGGTTGCCCAGTGTCTGTGTTCCACTGCTTGACAATTAGGTTTTCCAGTGTGTTTTTTGTTGGTTGGTTATTATATTTTATTCAGGAGTGCTGATAGTAAATAGGCTATTGCTTCCATGTGGCTCATGTTGGCCAAAGTCCTTACCAAGACTCCAGTATATGGTTTCTTTTTAATTTCTTATCCATCTGTATATATTTAGGAAATGGGGCAACGTGCGCCACCTGGGGGTCAAAGGTTTCAGTGGTAATGAGTAATCCAGTACATAATTCTGGAATTAATACATTGCAAGAAATTTCCCCTTACTTGTGTAATTGATGACTGTCATATAATCAGGAGCTTCGCAGTGTCAAGCGCATGTTCCCAATGTGGGAAAAGCTCAAAGCTGATTGGCTGTTGCTCTGCCGCAATTAGACTTGGTGTTTACACCGGTAGTCATTTGTTCGCAGTTTCCACTTAGTTTTACAGTTTTTTGTTTTGCAGCCTTCAGGCGTTAGTATGTCGTTTGACGGCAAAAGAAAAAAACATTTATTTTAAGTATGATGCCTAATTTATAGCTACTTAGCAGGGATTCTTTCTACACACATCAGTTTAACAAGTCTCTATCAACTGGTGTGAGGACATCTGACACCACTAGATGGCAGCATTGCCATTCAAAATGCACCTATGTTGATGGAAACTATATGTCAAATATCTTCTCACCAAGGAAACTGCCCAGATTATGGGTTGTTAGTGAAAATGTAAAAAAAATGTAATTGCAGGTTTACGCCTTTGAAATATCTCTTATATGAACCAATGCAGTGAGATGGAAATGGTAAACCTCTATGGGATCTGTGAGGTATCTGTAATCTATACTAAAGTCATTTCCTCATGTATTTTACCTCCTACAACATATCCATATTGATGCTGTTGTAATAACACTGGCACCCGAAATGCCGCAGCTGATGCTGCGTGAGAAATAATGTTTCATAGCAGTGGCAGATTGTAATGATGGAGCGTGAAGATTGATGCGCAAATTAGATGCAGGCAATTCTCTTCTATATTTTCCTTCATGCAAAACAAATAAGGACTTCCCCTGTAATGTACAGCCTGATAAGAAAATGACACTTTACCTGGAACAATTTGGAACAATGCTTTCATATAATAGATTATGAATAATGAAATGTCAGACTCACGATCAAGTGATAACAGTAACTATGTGGAGCATTATTATCTCCATGCACTAATTACTGCTTCATGACAGTGAAAAACACGGTTTGTTTTGATGTTCTGATGCACCTGTGGATTCCTGCTCAGGAGTGGTTTTAACTTTTGAATGGACACTGGGGGACAGTAAGGATGAGTCTTTTTGTAGTTTTTTTTCCCCATGTCTTTGTTGTTCGATTGACTTTCCAACAGGAAAACAGTCACGTCATACAGAGGCTGTGGTCCAGGGCCCTGTGGGTCTCTTTTTGTGGTCATATATATATATTTTTTAATCTCTTTGTAACCATTTTCTGTCTCTTTATGGTTGTTTTGACTCTCGAGAGACTGTGTGCTTTTATGTCACCTGTGTTCTCTCAGATGCCAAAGACATTTCATAAAAATGAGACAAAAAGGCTAATCTTATCTTATTTGATCTCATCTCATCTCGTCTTGTCTTGTGTCGTCTCGTCTTGTCTTTGTTGTCGTTGTGTATCTCTTTGTGGTTGTTTGAATGACTTTCGATGTGAACAAAGGCAAACAGAAGACAAAAAAACTCTGCATTGACCGAGCTGTCACGACCTGTCCCATTCTGATCTACTCTGGCACCTTTCTATCTTCTGTCCTTGGGGCCTGACCACAGGTCCCCTCCAAAATCATTGTAGCTATTGTACCTTTCGTCCTTTGGCTAAATTTGTCTCCCCCTTTTGCTCTCTTTCCCCTCTATATTTTACACAGGGAGCCCAGCCACCAGTGTAGATGTGCATGCATGCACACAAACAACTTGGCAGACACACACACCATCTATTTTTTTTTTTAGTTTGTCCTCCTTTCATGTCTGTGTTTTGTGTTTTCTTCTTATGTTTCTTCATGTTGATTGTTTTTATTGTTCTATAAGCAAAAACAAACAATTGAAAAATAGAAGTGCTAACAATCACTACATACAGAGGCCTTGGGCCTGTAGCCTTTGTGGTAGTGTTGTGTCTCTTTATGGTCGTTTTGCATCACGCTGTAGTTATTTTGCATCTCTTTGTGGTCGTTTTGTGTCTCATTGTAGTCGCTTGATTTACTTTCCAACAAAAATTATAAACAGAGGCTCAGGTCCAGGAGCTCCTAGTCCTATAAATAGAAGGCCTGTTCAGGATTTCATCAATGATATTAACAAGCCAACTTGGCCCACCTACCATTTTCTGATTCTGCTGGGGTGGGGTAGGGGAGGGGGCAACAAGGGGTCAGTCAGATGCCAGGTAGGGGGCCCATGCCACTCCTGGCCCTGCATCATTTTAAGGTCCTTTTATTAGTTTTTAAATGTCTTAACGGTCTTGGGTCATCTTATTTATCTGACCTGCTTTTATCATATCAGCCCTCGCGGATCCTGAGGTCATCCGGCACCGGCCTTTTAATCATTCCAAGAGGTACAACAAAACCCACGGGGAGGCTGCATTCAGCCATTATGGCCCTCACTTATGGAATAGCCTGCCGGAGAGCATCAGGACTGCAGAGACTGTTGATGTTTTTAAAAGGAGGCTCAAGACTCACCTTTTTAGTTTGGCTTTTAACTAATTACTTTTACTCTTTTAATTCTTCTATTATATGTTATTTTAATCTCTAATGCTTTTAAATGATTCATTTCTAAATCTTTATGCATTTTATTATTATTAAATTTCTAAATCTTCATTTATTTATTTATTAATACAATTTTTTTTATGTTTAAATCTTTAATTTTTTTAAAAAAATCCTTAAGTTTTTATGCATTTTATCATTATTTTATCTCATACTTGTTTTATCTTATCTTATTGCCTTTTAGTCTTTTAGTTTTTAGCTCCAGTGTTTCCTCATGGGGGGCCTCCGCACTGTGTGTGTGTGTGTGTGTGTGTGTGTGTGTGTGTGTGTGTGTGTGTGTGTGTGTGTGTGTGTGTGTGTTTGTATGTGGGGGTGGGAGGGGTGGGTTTTCAGTTTTTGTAGTATTTTTGTTGTATGTTTTAATTTTGTGAAGCACTTTGTGTTGCATTTTTAATGTATGAAAAGCGCTATATAAATAAAGTTTGATTGATTGATTGATTGATTGATTGATTGATTGATTGATCTGTTCCTTTACATGCATGTTTCATCATGTAATATTCTCAGTGCAGCGTGAAATGGCAAAAAATATAAAACATATACTGGCGGCCCTGTGAGTTTTGTATTTATTTGTCTATTTATTTAGGCGATGGGGGAGCAGTAATCTGTGCCCCCCTGGTGTCTGGGCAGAGACAAACACGCTGGTTGTTAGGCTACTGAGAAACCCCACCGGCTCTCATTAGTGAGGAAGAGAGAGAGATGACGAGAAAGACAGAAGGTGGAAGAGAGGAAGAAAGATAAGTGTGAATGAGAGATGGAGGCAAAGAGTGAGGAAACTACACAGTGAGAAACAGAAGCAGAAAGACAGATGGATGCATCACAGCTTTCACCTCTCAGTCGTGTTTGTTTGCAAGGAAAGCCGCAACCCATTTTTCCTCCCTCTCCTCCTCTCAGTCCTGTCACCCTCTTGTTATCTCTCAGCACAAAATACTGAGGATTAGTGCAGGCCACAGGGGCTGCAGCCAAATGCTGCTGAACCACAGGCACAGCAGACAGTCACTTAATAAATGTTTAATTAAACTGCTGCAATGTTATGTGTGAATGTAGGGATGACTCACAAGTTTTGTGGAAAATGGAAATGCTTTTAAAGCGTCTCCACAAGAGATTCTATTAAACTTTTCACCCTGTCTGCAGTTATTATCAGAGACATAGTGTGATGTGGTCTACTTGAGTATATGCCCCCAGTGTCTCCAGCAAGGTCTGGTCTGGTTTTATAGTTCTGGCATGGACTGAAGACTTAAGTTTGGAGAAAGTTTGTTTCCACTGAATTCATGATTTTCCTCATGTCACTGAGGAGTTTTTCCACCCATCAGGTTTCTAACTCACAGTTTCTGCTGACACAGCGGTTGTTGCTGGTGTGGTTGCTGTGGTCCAGATTCTGCTGTCATCTGACACACCTGTCACACATTCAGGTGTAGCATTGCTTGAGTAAAAGTGAAGATGGTATCTAAAAATTCCCAACTAAACCAAACTCTACAAAACCAAGGCTCTGTAGCAGCCTCGCCGAAGGAAATCTCCTATACTACCCTGAAAAACCAATTGATCACTGAGTTCTGACGTGGCCACATGGGCCTCCTGTCTGTTCGAAGAAACACTGTCGAATATACCAAATCATGTCAAGGCTGAAGTTTGTTTGACATTTTACTTCACAGCTTACTTTTAAGGAATAATTCAACATGTTGGGAAATATGTTTACTCACTTTCTTGCAGAAAGCTAGATGAAAAGAACAACACTGCTCTCATGTCTGTGCGGTCAATATGAAGCTGTCACTAGCAGTCGGATAGCTTAGATCAGCACAAAACTGGGAACAGCTATCCTGGCTTTGTTCAAAGGTAACAAAACATTTTTATTTGTAATTTTTTAAGGCAACAATATCTACCTACCAGCACCTCTTGCTAACATAGCAAGCGAGTGAACTCCGGGGGATGGAGGGCAAAGTGTCAAGATATACTAGGCTTGCTGATGCAAATAGTTTGGAGATCCACGAAGTTAGGGAAGAATAGAGCTGGGCGGGCGGCTTTTCAAACAAGTGACACGTCCAATCTGCAGGCCTGAAAAATTAAGCCAACACGGAAGTGCCAGAAACTGCAGTTCTTCAAAAAGTCACCTGAGGCTGTCTCTAGAAGCCAGTCAGTCCCCACAGACCCTCATGTTAAAATGCCCAATTTTAGAGCAGACATATACACATTTACAGCCTGGAACAAGTGCACTGCTGATAGTGTCCTCAGTCTCAGTCAGATCCAATCCACACCTTTCTCTTTCACAGCGCCAGCCTCTCACCCAAATATTGTCCCTAATCTCTAAAAAAAAAACCCCAAAAAACGGGGGTGACGTCACGGGAGCTACGTTTATTGCTTTATACAGTCTGTCAGAGACTTATAGAGGTGTAATTTAACTTCCAAATTGAGACTACCTGTTTCCCTCTGCTTCCAGTTTTACGCTAAACTAAGCTAAGCTGATAGACATGAGTGGTAGCGACCATCTCATCTAACTCTCAACAAGAAAATGTGTAATGTAATTTTGAAAAATATTTGGCTCTGTAGCTGCTCATGCTCCACTGTGCAGGTGCCCAGTAGTTCAGTGGGTACAGCGAGCATCCCATGTGCAAAGGCAGTATCCTTGCTGCAGCGGCTGCGGGTTCAATACCAGCCTGCGTCCCCCATGTATGTCATCCACTTTCGCTCCCTCTTTCACACTTAATCTGTCCTGACTAAGGCAAAAAGCCCAAAAATAATGATAATAATCAAACTGCTCCACTCTGTTCACCATATAGTTACCAGCTGACATTTGTCTGCTGTATGGTGCTGAGCAGGTAGTGTACAGTGGGTTTTTAGAGTAATTGCGCTGAAAATAGCTGCCTGCTGCGATGCCAAGAGATCAAGATCAAAGATTAAACTAAAACAGTAAAGCTGTGGGCTGTACAGCTAAAGAATGAACAGATACTCTCGTAGCTCTGTAGCTCTGTAAAACAGAGGAGAGCAGCTCATCACTACAAACAACACCCATCACATTGTCTTGATGCATTACATTACTGATTTATAGATGCTTTAAAACAATAACAGTCACTTTTAATGTGAACATTTATGAAATAGTTTTAACATTGCGATCCTGAAGAATCTCCTCTTGACGACTCTAAGATCAGCTTCAAATTGACTGAAATGTTTTCCATCATTGATTAAAAAGTCAGGAGCAAAAGCATTGTTAGACTGCTGCTGGGTACTGTGATCAGACTTCACCGAAAACTGAACTTGTTCTGTCACTGCTTGGCTGTCAAGAGCTTGAAAAAGCACAATATTTACTCCCGGTGTACGTACAGTGTTTATAAAATCCACTCTCAGTGTGCACGGCACTGAATTATATTTTATTCATTCATCATCTACTGTTTTTCCAGAAGAACTCAGCTGAGCTCCATCCAGTAACAACCAGCCTGATGTTTGAACACTGAACACTCTTACGCAGTGGGGGGTGGGGTTAACTGACTTGCTCAAGGGCAACACAGAATCAGAAAAGTTTTGCTGATAAGATCTATTTATTATCAGTGACTGATGCAGATGGATTTCACGCAGAAATCTGAAGAATTTTATTTTTGTAACTTTTGACCTTGGCAGCAGCAACTGACAAAACCTCAAGGTGCTTTAGCTGTTTTGGGTCACATCACATGATCTTGACTGGCAAACAGAGTTGCTTGGTTGTTATGGCGTTGTTGTTGCACTTTGAGGACTTCTTGTCCATGCTGATGTCCAAGTTGATCCTGTGATATCACGTCTGCATTTCCATGGCAACTGGGCCAAGTGAAACAGCTACTTAATGGACTTTGAGGAGAGTTTTTGTTGGTCAGTTCCACAGCCTATTTGTATAGATGTCACAGACACATAGTTTGCTATCTGTATACGCTTTCTTTTAAAATGATTGTGATGTGTACATGTGTAGTTTGTGGTGCTTTATTGGAGTGTGTGTGGATGAGGGGCCCGACTTGGATTTTTGTGTCCCCAAGTCCACAATCTCTCATTTCTGGCCCACACTCATTGAGATATATGAGGTGAACACAAGAAACATCTGTCAGTAACGCAATATGACTCAACAGCACAACTCATCTGAAGCCTCCAATATAATCATACAGTTTAATTAACACCTCTTTAAAACAGTTTAAACAAAAGTGAAACTTTATAATCTTCATGTGGGTGGATTTTACACCCAGGCATATTCACCTCAGCTGTAAATTGCATTGTTGGCTGTGGACACCTGGGTGCAAAGAGCTTCTGCCAAAATGTTATTCAAAAAGGACATTTAATGCACTGCAGTAACATTAATACTATGGTTAGGTAGTTGTGTTATTTATTTTGTCATGCACAACAGACCTGAGTCTAATTAAATTAAAACTAGGCTAATTAAAATAAGATAACTAAGTTAAAATACACTGCAAGCAAAGAATTTGGTTTCTTTGTCTCTCTCCCATCAACACACTGCTATAATCACTAGGAGGCAGTAAAGCTCAAATGTTGCACTGACATACTGAGCAGCACATGATGATGGTGGTGACATTTTTGAGAAGTTTGTTTTCGTAGACAGAGATACTGTCAAAATGACACAATCAAATGACCTTAATGCTGCTTAAGGCCAAAACAAACTCACAATATGAATATAAATGAGTCTTGTGTTCTAAGATGAGCCATTACACACATTAACAAAAATGACACAGTGTGCAAAAGGACACGTGGTAATTAGATTTCAATTTATGCTTCTTTTCCGTGGCTGGAGAGACAAATCTGTCATACAGAGTCAAGATGATTCATCCTGGTAAGCCTTCTTGGAAGCAGAGAAAGAACATGGGACAGCAGCTTATCCGCTGTTTCTGTAGCTGGAGGCAATCTGATGTGCGAGTACATCCTCTGTACGGAGTTGTCGTCTGAAATGCTCCACTTGTGTGAAAGTGCAGCTTGAGTTACGCTTTATTCATGTCACAGTGAAACTATACCTGTTCTAGAAGGTGACTATTAGATTACTACTAAATTTTGAATAGTTCATTAAAAGCTAATCTTGACAATAGTTACACGAGAGTGAAAATGAAAAGTATGGACATGTATGTGGATTAACTTTGTCATTTTGATCTCTGCAGATAATGGGATCATTGTTTGTAAAAAGATGTAGAAAGAACTAAGTTGTCATATTTGACACACTCATTGCCTACATGTTTGTTCAAATCAATAATTCACTAAAGTAAATGATGGCAATTCCAGCATTGAAGGTATATGTAAAAGTCTACATTTTAAAGATAGAAAAAGTTTAAGAAAGGTTCAGACATGTTTGTAGTAACAGCAGGACAACAGGGGACCTAACGGTGTGGAAGTTTCTACCAGCGATAACAACTGAAGAAATGAAAAGAAAGGAAAAAAAACAGACTTTCAAAGAGAGCGTTTGTGATTTTTTGGATATGGAGGAAACCAAGTCAACGTCCATTTGTTTGAGAATATGAAAGGTAAACTGTTCCACAATGCTACTAGAGGTAAAAAACAAACAAACAAAAAAACAAACCTCAGGATACCTTTAAAGGAATATTTCACCCTCATGCTGTGCCTCTACACAACCATGCTGCCCCCCTCGGTTCATCTGTAATTAGAATTTGTGAACAGAGGAGAGCGGAGCTTGTCATGTTCATAATTGCTGCATAAGATGGCTGTGAGCAATAGCTGCAGTTGCAGTCCAAAGTCTAAGAAAGTCACGCATGCAGTGATGTATAAACATCCTTATTATTCTAAATTTAACCAGTTCCTAAACTCTGAAACTGTTTGGTTTCAGAGTTTACATCCACTAATGAGATCATTAATGTTTGAGAAAATGAAAACGTGAAACTAAAACTCCCAACTGCTGCTTCCATTTTTTTGTCTTCACCTGCAGACCAGTCTCATCCACACTGACAGACTGTGAAGAGCGACTTGTCTCCATCAGCTGGGAACCTCCGCGGGTGTCTTTGTGTGTGTGTCTGTCAGCGGCGGAGGAGGGTTTCACGCATCATCTCTCAGGCATCCTCTTACTGGGCTCACTGGACTAAAGCCTGGGAAACAGACCAGCGATGACCATTCTCATCAAGCAAATGGATCCAGGTACTCTGAACCTGAAATCAGAGCCCTGCTTCACAGCGTGGTGTCCAGTATTTTTAGACAAAAGCTCAGAGAGAAAAAGTCTGTCCAAAAATGTTTCCACTGTGCACAGTTTTACATTTATTCTTCAGTGATGAGAGAAAAACCCTGAAATGAGGTGAACCTGAGGGCACTTTTTTTCCTTGTGATTTTGAGTAATAAGTTTCCGGTCCAGCTGTCTCTCTGTTTTTCAGCAATTTTCACACATTTTATCTCATTAATTACACAAAATACTTAAAAATAAACACATTGCATTTCTAAACAGAATTGAACTTTGCATCTCGAAGAACTTTTTGTCACAGAGGGGATCCAAAGCATGTCATCCATTTTCATTGTGTGCTGTGTCATTTTTAGCCATGCTAGTGCAACATGCTCTCATCCCAACTTGTCAAAAATCGCTGTTTTGTCAATCGACTTCACAACTTTATAGGATGTACTAGGTATAACCCTATCACCAATTTACCTTCACGAGGAGAACATGCAAATTCCGCACAGCAGGGTTCCCTCCTGGGATCGAACGAGGAACCCTCTTGCTGTGAAGCAACAGCGGCCTCCCGGGTGAAAGTCTAGGACCTATCCACCCAACCTCCTGCGCACTCAACAGGGACTTTCCCAGTCCTCATATTACCATGGTGTTTCAAACTTCTGCAAAAGGTGCCTTTTTACGTCGGTGTCTGACACTGAAATCACAGACAAAGCAGCATTTGATGAGTTGGGAATAAGAACGGTTTGGCTAGTGATGTGGCTGTAGTGATGGCAAAACTATTGGCTGGTCAGTTGCTTGTTTTGGTCCTTACTAAAATATCTAAACAACTGTTAGATGGATGAGCCTGAATTCCACTTGACACATTCATGTATGGTATGGGATAAATTTTTTAGACTTTGATGATCATCTGACTTTTCCTCTAGCGCCACCATCAGGTCTTTTGTTAATTCGTTCAATACTTTTCTGCCTTAATACCTCTGAAACTAACTATTCCCTCAGGCAGTAGCAACCCCAGAAATATTTCAAAGAGATGGCCTGGTGAAACCACTGAAAACCACAAGCCATAACTGAATTTCAGGAACTGGATTATGCTATTGATGTGTGTAGTAGAATCAAGAAGTGTTAGTGTTAGGTGATTCATTGTTCTTCAGACAAATTGGCTGTTCTTTTGCTTAAAAAGACACAGCTAGGCTACACTGATTGTAAGGAACAAAATATTTACTGAGACCATGCCTCCTCAGGTGTAGGGGAGACTTGTGGGTACCCATAAAACCCATTTTCATTTTGATATCTTGTGGTGAGAGTTTAAGGGACCCCTTTGAAGCCCTCAGCCTCAGTCGTATCTTGCATTTAGTGCTATTTATCAAATATTAGCCCTGTAACACACTGAACTAAGATGGTTAACATAGTAGACATGCATATTAGCATTGCCACTGCAAACATTTTAATCAAAGCTGTGCTGTGCAGAATCATGTGTGTGGTTGCAGATTCTTTCGCTGTGTCCCAAATTCATACTACTCACTAAATCCAAGCAAGTGTTGTGAATGTCCTGTGTTCACACTTTATGTATAACAAAACAGCTTGATTTATGGGTTTGCTGTCAATGCACAAAGTCATAAAGTTATGCACAAAAGAATTTAAGTAGCTGCTCACAGCTGCAAAGAAGAAAGCCCAATGTGCATGATGGTAAAAAAGTTTTGTGAACACCCTGAAAAGCAAACAAAAAAACAAATAAATCCTGGGAAAACATTTGGATGTCAGCATTTGTGAAGTTTACTTGTTAGTGGCACCAACAGATTGATTGATTGACATCAAACACTGCATGCATTGAGTCATTTACTGTAGGTTTAAAATGTTAAAGTTCCATAATTTTATTGGATACTAACTGCAAAAACAGTATACTAAGACAAGTAGTATGTATTTTGTGTTGTATATATTAGGTGTAGTATGGAACTGGGACACAGCCTTGTTTCCAGTTGGAAGTAAACTTGTGCCCATGTGCTGCTAGATGGAGGGTAAAAAGAAGAATTTTAATCTTGAATGCGTTGTGTTACGTTTCTCAGCTTTCCTGAGCCCGATAGCTCCTTATCACATTGGAAAAGGTGACGGATATCATCCACAGTCTCTTAATCATCCAGAGGTAATTTCAGATGCACAGTCTGCAGATGACCTTGACTTTCTCCTTTTGAGCTAGGTGCGCTCCTCTGAGAATTTAATCCGTGATGTGGCACTCTCAGAGTTTGAGGATTACTTTTTTCATGCTCTGTTTGAAAAGCTTTAAAAGAGGAGAGGCAGAGAGAGATTTGGTGATAACCCCGATAGAGCTATTGATTTGTAGAGAGGACCTGCTTCACACCTGGCAAGATTCAAGGGAAAAATACTGAGAAGTTTAATCAATGTGCCAACAGCTAATCAAAAGAAGTGAGGTGTACCAGCAGCCTGTGGTTTCCTGCTTTGAGGGTTTGAGTGTATGTTCCTCTTTCCACCTGCAAGTGTTTGTACCTCACTGGATTTGTGCTTGTTTGTGTTCCAGTAATTACAGATGGTGTATATCAAATATATTTTGTGTGAGAAAAAACAGGAAAGCTCAGATTGGTTTCTTTCATTTGCAAACAAGACTGACATCTCAAAATTTCTATTTACCCAAGGTGTCATGTCATCTGGCAGAAAGGCAGACTGCAGCTGAACTCAATTACAGCGTCCTGTAAAGGCAGGCAAAACACAAAGGCAGCATCTGACGGAGGAGACGGACAGGATGTTTGCCAGTTTTGCACCAATTTTTCTGGTAATTTCAACAGTTTATGTTAAAATATACAGAAAATCAGTATCCTAAACCAAATCTTTTCTAAGATACAGCCTATCAAAAAAGGTTCCTTTGAAATACGGTGTCTCTTTGGTTGTGTGGTAAGACCTTGTTTTCTCGTCCTGGTATCTTTATTCAAACCCTTTTCTGGGATAAATGCTTTTTTGTCAGAACACATTTGGCAAGGTGTGTGAACTGAAACATCCTTGCACCTACTCTCTGCATTCATACAGTTTGAATCAGTGGTCCATGAAATGACATCAAATCAGGATCCACCACTGTGAGTGTCCCTCTAAAAAGGTTTCTCTTTTAGTTCGTGTAGCCGAAAGAGAAACGGGACGTGAGACGAGGACGACATGAAACAAAAGTCCCACATTTCAATAGAGCTTTGCTAAATGAGCCACCAGGCAGCGCCATCCTCAGCAAGTTGACTACATCTCAGCCCAGTCACCAGAAGAAAATGTTTGCATTACACGTTTCTGCAAAATATGTTTGCACGTTTCATTTGTATCATTCAGTGGTTTTTAAGTGATGTAATATATAAGCTGAATATGTCACTGGGAGGATGGGGTGAAGGTGGATGGCGTGTCACCTAGGTGAGATGGATGCCAGGCTGCAGACGACTACAGATCACTGCCAAGCCAACAAACAACAAAACTGATAGTGTTTCAGGGGCTTTTAGGCTCCAATTGTGGGTGTTTTGTAGCAACCTGTCAGTGCGGATAGTGCCACAAAAAGCTGTTGTTTTTTTACCGAGACATCACTGCTTGTCCTGCCGGGACTGTGCCCTCCCAAAATGTGGAGTTTTACAACAAATACAAGATAACTAAAATAAATTCCACTTGAAAACATGTATGTTACCCAAATTCCCTTTTTGTAAAACTGAGTTAATGTACTTGGTTACATTCCACCACTTTTCAAAGTTTTTATTTTCTCACATGCCTGTCAGCTTAAAGTGGACCCATAATGCTTTTCCTGTTTTCTGTCATAATGTTGCAGTATTGGATGTTCATATTAAACACGGCCAAAGGTTCAACTAATAAGGTAAATATATGTTAAAGTAAATCCCAGTGAGCAAAACACCTCAGGCTTCACACCGTCCTGAATGCTGTGTTCAACTTTTTTTTTTTAATAATTTGGCTACAAGCTCTTGTCAGATCATAATGGGTTTTTTGTATGCTTGAGCCTACACTGCTACATGAAGCAACATGTTAACATCAGGGAAACATATAATCAGTATGAGATTTAAGTAATTTTTGAATATTAAAGCATGTGAACATGTTCTGGTAGAAACCCAAACTACAAGTATGACCCTAAAAACGAGCATAATAGATCCCATTTAAACACTCAAACTAGTTAAACCTTTAATGTAGTGGCTCTATGCTTACCTGGAAATCCAAATGCCACGCCCCTAGCAAATTCGAATTCGCACTGCACGGGAATCTGGCCCCAACGAGCAGAGCACTTTGAATCTTAAATTGGACCAATCAGATCAGTCTGTCTGACAGAGGCGGGCTCTGGGCAGACTTATGAGTCGAAAAGTAAACAACCACGATGGCAGCCGCCGAAGGGCCGCGTTAATTCAATTAAGCTTTGGAAGAAACGCTAAGCCAACTACACTTATCTTTTTCCTTGAGAGAGGAACAGAAGACTGCCCTAGAGGCCTTCACTTCCAGGAAGGACGTTTTTGCCGTTTTGCCAACAGGATACGGCAAAAGCATAATATATCAGTTTAGCCCCACTGGTCGGCAAACAAATGGGGCTTACTGCAATGAATACGTCACCTTCTTTTTTGCTCTGATTGGCCATCGTGCTATCCAATTTGCGTGCGGCGGCATTTGGAATGCCTCAGGTAGTGCCGCCCCTTGGGCAGGAAGGGTGTATCGGTGAGGGTCAGACTCAAAATCTTTCTAGATTTGTGTCTGGATTTCCAGGCTAGCTCTATGCAGTATAACAAGCAAACTCAAAATAATAATCAAATCACTGATGATCTCAAAAGCTAATTCATAGTTATACAGCATCTGTACTGCTCCTACAGAGGCAGATAGCCCTGCAAAAAAAGCAACATTCTGTCAAATAGATTCTTCCTGGGTGGTGTTTACTTGTCCTCACCATGTCGGCTCCTGTTTCCTCTTGGTGCTCAGGTTTCCTTCCACAGTCCAAAGTCATGTAGAAAGGGTGGATTGGATAGGCTGAATTGTCAGCAGTGTGAATGTGTTTTTCCCGCTGTGTGACAGACAGCAACTAAACCTTATAAGGCCTCAAGTCCTCCCGTGACCCTGAACACATTTACCACATATAGCAAATAGAGGCACAATCACATCACACGGTTCTTACAGAGATGCAGTTTGAAAAATAAATAAACCGCATTTGGCTCATTTGTTGATATTTTGTGATTGAATTCATAACAGTTTCCGAGTTCCAGCTCTGACTGCAACTCTTTGAGGCAAATTATCTCAATGTGTTGTACAATTTCTATCAGGATCCCTGGAAAGTTTCCAAGATATTGGTTTTCTAAGGTGCAACACTTTTTTTCCCAGCACTTGCTGAAAACATAATATATCTGCAGACCTGAGTTTATCTCTCTTTTTACTGTCTTCCCACCAGAGTAGATAACATAAATATTCTCAGATAGGAAACACCACTGACATCCTACAAGCACAGCAGCCTGAATGCAACCGTTTTTTTTCTTCAACATTTTATCAGTATGACTGCGAGAAAAGATACATATTTACACGAAAGGGCAATACAGGGATAATGTATACTTTTCATAAGTCTCAGTATATGGTTCTCATCCGTTAGCAGACATACAGGTAACCATCAGTTGTTCTTTAAGATAATTAACTGGTGATGTCTAAAAACCCAGAAGGTTGTTTAGACACACCCCTCACCAGTTTTACATGGAGCCCTGCTGGTCCTTAGGTGTCACTTTGAGAACTACTGTATCAGAAAATGTGTTTTGCACTAAAAAGATCAGATCTGTGGCAAATTGAAGAAGGGACCAACTCAAGCTGCAGACAACCCAGTGCCTGGGCTTGCATGATTTTGTACTTTCTACTTTTTTGTACGAAAGTAATATCTTGTTTCCACATCTTGTTCTGTATATTCGTCTTCCTCCGCTTATCCGGGTCTGGGTCATAGGGGGCAGCAGCCTCAGCAAAGAAGCCCAGACAGCCCTCTCCCCAGCCACTTCCGTCAGCTGTTCTGAAGGAACCCTGAGGCGTTCCCAGGCCATGTAATCCCTCCAGCGTGTCCTAGGGCGGCCCCGAGGTCTCCTCCCGGTTGGACATGCCCGACATGCCCTCTTAAGGGAGGTGTCCGGAAGGCATCCTTACCAGATGCCCGAACCACCTCAACTGGCTCCTCTCGATGTGGAGGAGCAGCGGCTCTACTCCGAGTCCCTCCCGGATGTCCGAGCTCCTCACCCTATCTCTAAGGCTGAGCCCAGCCACCCTGCGGAGGAAACTCATTTCAGCTGCTTGTACTCTGTTTATTAATAGCTTGTTTATACAAAAATATCTTGTTCTCACAGGATAAAAAGCACTATAATTTGGAACACTGATCTTGTTCCAACAGTAAATTTTAGGAACACATTGATATCGTACCTAGAAATAACTTGCTGCACCAACATCCCATTCATTTACTGTAACATGTTGTCAAGTCACTTTCATTTATAAAGACCAGTATCACAAATAACAAATTGGCTTTGAGGGGCTTAACAATCTGTGCTGCGTACAACACCCTGTGTCCTTTGACCCTCTACGTGGATGATTTTTAAAAAAAAAACACCTTTATTTTGCAGTTATTCATTACCAAACATACAACAAACATAGACACAAAAACAAATTTGAGACTTTGCAGTCTGGGGGTGGTGTGATAGTCAGATTTTGGAAAATACATCAAATATCTGTCTCCAATAGTCATTGAGGGCGGTGCATGACCCTTTTAACAGGGAAAAATTTATGAAACCTCAGGAAGAGTAACAAAGAAGGGATGGTTGGACCAATTCATTTTACAGTATCGATACATGTGAACGTATGCTACTTTTTGCAAAACATGGTTTCCGTCTCTGCATGATGCTCTGTTATAGTACATGCATGTTTGACAGCTAGTGCTGCCCGCCCCACAAAACTTCTCTTTGATAAGTTTCATGAAAATAAAACATTCCCCTTAAACGCATTGATTCAACATCCAACTTATATGTTATATGTGTATATGATGTTACAGAAAGGTCACTGACCAAGGATCTGTGGTTCTTTGAGGGGCGAGCTGACATCCCAGTTGTACGCAGCCTTGTTCTGCATTCACGTGGTGCTGGAATAATCTGAAAAATTAGTTCCCGATCATATTTCATGGCTCACCTGATCTGTTTAATTTGCTCTTCATTATCAGTGTGTTGTTTAAACACACTGAGCAATTAAATACAACACATCTTCTTTGTAGCGCCCATGTTGTTTCTACATTACAACTTAAAGCTCATAAACACACCAAAGTTGGATGAACAACCATCCAAGGAGCATGTGAATGCACCATTGGCTGTGGTTGGCAGAGGTTCTGGCTCGAGTCCAGTTCAATCACTTCTTGGTTACTCACCGTAGCTGGCAGTGTGAGCAGTACCCTTCAACAATAGTGAGCGGGAAAACTTGGGGATTCATGAGCACTCAAACATTCAGCAGACGGACCCAGTGTATATGGACATTGAAAAGGGTCAAAATGACTCGTTTGTTCATTTTCACCCATTGCTACAACAAAGGAGGGATCCCTCTTCATGGACAGGCAGATGTGCAATGAGATGCCTTGTGCACAGAATAGACCAACATAATGAAATTACAGTATAGACAATCAGGAAGACAGAAATATAGATACATTCTAAACAAATTCACTTTTGTTCAAACTTTTGTAATCACCCGTTATATTCATGTTTTTCTTCTGTCCTTCAATTGTGGCTATTTTAAAAGAGATAAAAACAGTATAATTCAGACTCCAAATGTGTCCTTTAAAATAGAATAGAATAAATTTGAAATAGTTGTGGACCCAAAAGAAAAAGAATGAAATCATTAAAACTTCCATTTAGTCAATGACTCCACAGTGTTGCATGACAGGGGAGAATACTGTTGAAACTTGGATTTTGATCTTGTTTTCCCGTCCAGAGAAGTGTAAGTGACCCTTGATCACTATCGAACCACAACAGTGCAATTGTGCTGTAAATATATTTGGGAAGCTGTTTTTTTTTTATTGGGCCCTCTGCAGTCTGCTCAGTGGTTAGATTGAAGAGGTGTAAACTGTGACTTGTCAGTCCATGGGATGTTCATCTGATATTCCCAGATTCAGTTCCGATGGTGCTAACCTGAGACTAACCCTCTGTTTCTATTATTATACACTTGACACTGAGACAGAAACCTTTGTAAATCAGCACACATTACTGAGCTCCAAGGCCATAGCCATGGAGTCAGCAATGGGGAGGGGGGGACCAAATCTGCAGGGAGCCCTGCACCCCCTGGTGGCTAGGAGAATGTGTGGCTAATTTAAGTCAGGTAACTTAGCTATGATAGCTAAGATTAGTGATAGTTCATAGAATAGTGCTCACCAAAATCGTTTGTTTCCACTCCAAGCAATTACTGACACCTTTTAGCAAGCTTATTATTTTCACAGTTCCAATTCCAGTGCAAAATGATGTATTAACGTTGCCTTCTCATGCACTGAAGTAACACATCCTAAATTTAGTCTCCGCAACATTCGAATAATTTTTTATTTTTCCATTTTTAAAGATGACCTTTTTGGGGCTTTTTAATTTTAATGACGGGACAGTCTGGGGTATGAAGGGAGGAGAGGGGGGACGACAAACAGCAAAGGGCCACATGCTGGAATTGAGCCCCGTCTCCGCTGTGGCAAGGACACTGCCCTTGTACATGGGTGTCTGCTCTACACATTGGGCCCTGTTTTCCATCTTTTAATACATTTGAAAGTACTTAAATAGAGAGACAGTACAGTATTTGACATTAATGATACCTGCCCACAGCAGTCGAACAACAGCTACTGCTGGGGTACAGAAACTCTACTTGGACAAACCACATGCAGAACTGCAGTACATCGTAATATACTTGAGCCAGTAGTTATGGCAATGGGAATTTTTCAGGTTCATTTATGATTATGATTACATTTGCTTGTGATTATTTGTGGTGTGTGGTTACCGAATGTAGTATAGAAATTTTTTTATTAATATACTGTATTTGGGATTTGAGATTGGATGTGTGTCCCTGTATATTGTGATCCCTGCCTTGCTAAGCTTCCAGTTTTTGAACTAATGGCTGATGATTTCCTCTATTCTCATTGAAGTGTAGCTTAAAGGGATCTTTGTCTCTTTCTCTTCTGTCAGTTGTCGGTCTAGTTGAACCATTAAACACATTTTTGTTGTCCATACACAAAACATGACATTTTAGCAAACCCTTTATACAAAATAACTGTTACGACTGTTTCAACATACAGACGTCCCTAGGCCACTTAGTTTGTGAGGTGTCTCTGTTTTGACTTGTGTTTTGCTTTACTGGAGATCCACAGTATTCACATGAGTCAGGGAAAAAGCTGAACAAGGTTTATTTAAAAAAAAAAAAGAAACAAAACATCAGGCCAAGTCCTTCCAAAATTACATCTTGCATGGTCCACCTGACCCGACTCGACTTGATGCCCTATTCTTATGTATTGTCAGGTATTACATGTTATTATACTTCAACATCGATAACACAGTCAAAAACGTATTATGATCCAAAACCAAACACAACCTTCATGTCGTCATTTACACACAGCAATGTCCACACTTTGCATTTTTTCTTGTGCACTAAACTGCCTCATGGCACCACACCTGGCAAAAATAACTTGTGACTGTATTCTACCACAGAAATAAAGTAAATATAAACATAACCTTAGTGTAGTCCACTGCTATACCTTATTCAAAATATAGAGAAACTGTTGTGTAAACTTTAATAATATCAGAACCTATATGATAGGTCAGATCAACTCATACACTTTTAACAAATATATGTGCTTAAGTGGCTCTCACAATAAAAGCATGAAAAACCATTTAAAAGTGTAGAGTACTCCTGTCAACCATCTGACTCCAAACTTTTGGACAGTAGGCTACGTTATGAAGACAGGATCCAGGAGGATGTTAAAGTTTCCATACTTTTCTTACATTGTGTTGTTCGTCTATTTTTTTTTTTTTTTTTTACACTTTATATTTATTAGTTTTCAATTGACAAAACACACCAAAAACAAAAGAAAAAGGGGGTGCCACTGCTTTCATTTTACAACTTTTGATACATTGTCTTCAGACCAGCTGACTAACACAACACATCTTTTCTCTTATAGTCTGTCCATTTATCCCAGCATTGTGCATGTGTATCTACTAACTTTCATTACATCTGCATTTTTTTCATGATTTTCCATTGAAGTGGAAGCTACTCACTATCTATCTACTATCGTATCTCACTGTTTAAATTTCTGCTGAAACCTCTCAGCCTCACATGTGCAAAGTCAACCTAGTGGGCCAGATTGGACCCTTTGGCAGGTCGGTTTTGGCCCCTGGGCCGTATGTTTGACACCCCTTCATTAGTCCTTAGGTGAAATGTCAGTTTTTCCATAGAATATAGTTTCTCTACAATTTCCATTCACTGTCCTGGACGTGTTTCAGCCAGCTTCTGGTAGTGGACTTTGTGCATACTAGAACGATTAAATTTCCCTCTTATGAATGATGTCCTCAGGTAGCAGTCCCAAGTGTGCAATCGGTGGGTCCCTTGGTGTTATTAATCTTTTTTTGATCTTTGAAATTGATTAAAAAACTTGATATTCAGAAAAAAATGTTCCCACAAGTTAATATTTTGTCTTGTGTGTTTCACACATTATAAAACCCATTTTTGGGGTTCATTTGGATAAAATAAAGGTGACAAGCAGCCACTGACAGAGAACCTGCAGTCTTCACACTGGCATGCTGTAGAAGCACAAGTCAGGAAATCAGCGGCTGTCACGTGGCGCAGGCGGGGGCGGGGCTCTGCGTCTGCGCCGGCCAGTAGCAGCGCAGCGTCGGTCCAGGTCCAGGCAAGCTCCATGGGGGAAAAAAAACCCGAGAGAGGAGACGAATAACGGTACACTCCAGTATTTATGGAGCAGATCCCTGCATATAACCGCACCGCATCTGCGTGTCCTCTCGTGATGCATACGTGAATGAATGTGTTTGGAGACGGACGCGGTGAACTGCGTGTTGGGCTGACGAAAACAAGCGGTCCACCATTGTCTGCGTAGAAATAAGAATGGCCTGGATGTGGAAGGTAAGAGGGGGTTTCTCTCTCACATACATTACAGCAAAAAGGGGGGAAAGGGTGGAAAAAACGCAAAAGCAGCCCCTGATGTCGTTGGCTTTACGTTTTAGTGCGTTTTAGCAGATGTGAGGTGAAATGTGAGCCGGTGCTGGTGGTGGTGATGCTCCGTGGAGGTAATTAACCCTCCTCAGCTTTCTGTCTGCTCGCCTGTTTTTTTGGAGGGGGACCCTGAATTTCTGATTTGGGCTCATGCACATGAAGGAAAAGCAGGCCCTCGTGTTTGTTTTTTGCACTGAGTCCACGTTTGCGTGTCATCAGTTGTGGAAAAAGCGGCCAGATGAAGGCCATGCAGCCAGCTGTGTTCACAACATGCCTCATGACATGTTCAGGTGTTCACATGATGTCAGGAGTTTGAAACACCCACAGCTTCCTCAACAGATGAGGAGAAAGTTAGGAAAAAGTTCACCTGTGACTCTCAGTCTCTCATGTTTGTCTCAGCCTTTTAATTTCAGTTCAACTCAGTTAATATCTGTAACTTACAAATGTGGATATCAGCAACACTGTGAGAGCTGAAGCTGTTGTTGGTCACATATGACACCAGGCACACACTTCTAAAAATCTTCTTTGTCAATTAAACCTAATCTGATTATTAATTTCTCTCTATAAAATGTCAGAAAATAGAGGAAAATATCCGTCATAGTTTACTATATAGGTCAAGGTGACATCTTCACATAGTTTATGTCTTAGTAACAGTTTAAAATATTTAGTTATCCTCACCGGAAACATTGAATGACTGACACCTTGTCTTCATAAGTGATTTAAACAATGAATACATCAATGGTTTACAATTCTTTCTTTGTTGTTGTTGTTGTTTACTGACAAAACGATAAAGTAGTTCATTTCTTGTTTTCTCAATTAATTGTTTGTTAAATGTCATATATAAATAGTGTAATGCATCTATCACAGTTTCCCAGAGTTCAACCCGACGTCTTCAACTCACTTGTTTTATCCAAGCAACAGTCCAAAAGACCTCAGAAGTATTCAATTTACAGTGATATGAAAGCAAATCTTCACATGTAAGAAGTTGAAATGTTTGATATGCCTGATTGAAAAATGACTCAAAGGTTTAATCAATTACCAAAACTGTTGGCGATTTATTCTCTTCAGATTAGTTGACTGATAGTTTCAACTCTGTCATTCATTCATATGCTGATCAGTTACTTGTTTGTTAATGAAGCATTTTGTCCATAAAATGTCGGAAAATAGTGAAAAATGTCAATCGTGTCAGAGTTAGTCCAAGGTAACGTCTTCAAATTGCTTGTTTTGTCTAACCAACAGTCTTACCCAAAGGTATTTAGTTTACAATGTTAGAAAATAAAACAACAGCTGGTAAGCATGTGATGAACATAAACACGCTAAAATAGTTTGCATAGCAAATTTGACTTAACATCTCATTTGAGTGTAAGTGTGTTTTCACGCTTGGTCCTTTTCCAGCATTGTTTGTGCATATGTGAACACTCCAAGAAAACTCAGACCCTTCTGAAGCGAACCGAGCGGTGTGGTGAAGTTAACCTGTGCCTTGTGAACACAAAGCGCTCCAGGTTCACTTTGCTCTTTGCCATTGTATTTAATCCATTAGATCACATGCTATTGCATGGGCACGCTTGAAAAAACAGACGAAACCACGTCAGTCTGTAACGCTTGCAAGGACCCAGGACAGGGAGTAGTTTGGTCCACAGAAGATACTGCACGTCTCCAGATGTGGAGTGTAGAATAAATCAAATGGCAACAGTCTACAGCACAGAAACACAAAGGGTTTCCACCAATTTTAAGTTCATCAGAAAGTGAGGGGCTTCATAACTGCAGTGTCACGACAAAGTAAAAACAAAACTATATATAGGCTATAGTGTGAACAGAAAGAGGACTGAGGCCCCATCAGAGCTGAAGTTGAACAGAAAGACTACTGAGTCCTCTTTGAAATGAACTGACAATGTGACACAACACAAAAAGAGTCCCCTTTCCACTGGTCTACTTTTTGGTCCACTTTAAGAGGGCTGAGTTCGTGAACGTCGGGCATCAAACTCAAATACTTTTTTGTTATTGACCAAAATGCGTTCGTAGCACCAAGTATCAAAAAAGGCAGAGTTCTTGTAGGGCTCATTTGAGTTTCAACAGAATAAAACACTGAGCTGTCCATTGTGCTGATAAAGGACTATCTTGATTCATTTATTTATAAAAGTGGTTTGGTGGGAAATTCTTCAATGTGAGATACTGAAAAACTACATGTTTGGCATTAGCACAGTGGCTGCAACTAATTCTTTTCATCAGTGATTAATCTGCCAATCATATTATCAATTATCTGGTCAATTGTTTGGTCTTTGAAATGTAAGTAAGTTAATAGTAAAAAGTGCCTATCATGGGTTCCAAAAGCCCAAGGTGACATTGTCAACTTTTGTTTTTGTTTGTTTGTTTGTTTGTTTGTTGTCCGACCATTCTAGAGACATTTATTATTATCTGTCAAGACAAATAAAAATAGCAAAACCTTAAAAATGAACTGGGGAACGGGAAAATCGTCACAAATAATTTCTACCGATCATCTTATCGATTGTGGACTAACTGCTCCTGCTTTACTTGGTAGTAAAACTCAGGTTTTGTGTTGGCTCAGGTGACAAAATATATTATAAAATGCCAAACACACACAGTATCACACAAACAAACGTCTGAAGTGTTGGGCTGTTCTCCAGTTGTGGATTAACAAAGTCTTTTATGTGTAAAACAGCACTTAAGCCTGTTGGAATCAAACATTTGCCCAAATAAAATTGCTAGCGTAGCATAATAAGATTATATAATCACAGTGTGAAACTTAATTGCTAATATTGAATTATTGCCCATTCCCTCATTCATCGCACAGTGACACTCAATGATATTGATCTCAGTTTGCTGTGGTGCTAATGAAGGTTTTAATACAGTGAAAAGGTCGTTTTTCTCCTCAATCATTCATCAGTTATTGTAGCTGAAGATCATCAGCATCATTTCTCTCCCATCAGAAAAATCCATGTGTTTATTTTGCGTAGACAGTTAACATACATTCTGTGTTTGGTTTCTGTCAAACTTAATGATTTATCTTTATTTTCATTTTCCGAGGTTGAGTTTTCATTCATTTAAAGGCACTTTGGTTCCTGTCAATCCTGCAACACCCACAGGAAGAAATGAGAGTCTCTGTCAACAACATGTCACTCCACAAACTCGCTCATGCTGTTTTTGTTATCTGAGACAGGAGATAATTTCACACTAGATTTGACACTGTAATATTATATTTCAAAAACATTTCAGAAGGGAACGTGTAATTATATGGTACAAATTGCAGAGTGATCGAAGGGAATGTAAAGTAGGAGTGGACAGAAATAAATGAGCTGAAGCTAGTGTTAGAAGAAACAAGAAAGCTGGTGTTCGATTTCAAGCCTATTAGATACAAAAATAAGGTAAAGATAGACAGACTTAACTTTCCCTATGTGGCTACTAGCTGAAAGTGCTGCTGAAAAGCAACAGGAAATGTCTTGTAAAACACTTTACTATTGCGTCACGATTTGTGTAGGCAACTTGTTGTTTGTACTATATCACACATATGCAAGTGTATAAGCAGCAGTTTCTGAGCAGTGAAGCAACACTCTGCTGCCATGTTATTGTTGTATGTTTATGATACAAACAGAAGATTGCTGTTGTGTTTCCATGCTTTTCTGCTGTCCTCAGTGATTCTTGGCAATAAGCGGGTGTAGAGGCAGGATAGATAAAGTGATGATGGATGGTTGGATAGATAAACTAATGCATCTACTGCCTAAAACAAACAAAAACAATGTGGAATGTGTTGCAATGTGATGACAATATAGCATTTATGTTTTTTGTGTATTAATTTGAGGAATGTTATGGTGTCCTTATCGCTCCTCAGATCTGATGCTTTCATCTGCCACTATTTTTCATCTGTTCAGTTGAAGTATAAGTGATGTTTAAATCTAATAGTTATGTATGTTCCCATTTATTCCCTGTCTTTTTCCATTGCACTTTGTCAAGCTTCGTTTTTATTATCTAAACACCATCATTTGTACCTCAGCAAAGTGCAAAAACTATTTTTTGCAATATTTTGATATTTAGTTTTTAAAGAAAGAAGCATATCCAGTGACATTTTTAGGCAGTGTAAAATGTGCATAAAAAGAGGTGGATGGAAATGCACTTATAGCAAATAAGCACTTTCTAAAATTAATATGAAACAAAAAACATAGTAGCAACTAAAGGAATAAATCAATAAATTAGACTCTAGACTAATAAATTGTCTCGGCCAATATATTAGCTGATATTAGGAGTTGTTGATATTTCAGTATTAGTATATGTGCTTTCCATTAAGGCACAGGAGGTTTTAGGTACTTTGTCGAGCCTCAGAGAGCTTTGATAAGTTTATTTTTCAACTATAAAATGTGCATTCAGTACAATCTTAGTCACATGTCGCCGGTTTAAATTAATTAAGGGGTCCTCATTATAAATAGTGGCTTGTGCCTTTAAAATTATACAGCGTCCATTTGTGAACTTTGTCAAAGGTTGCAGTTGTTTGTTTTAATAACTTCCACCCAAGAGAAATTTTCTTTTCTAATCTTTTCAGACTGAATAAATTGAGTATTTGTTGAACAAAGAACCCCCCCAACACCACAAGACATTGTTGACATTTAACAAACAATGCAGCCTTTCCTTTTCAGTTATTTTAGTAGTGTCAGTGCCAGCCTGGTGCTGCTGTTTCCTGGGACCAACAGAGGGGACAAAAAAACCACACACAATATTGTACAGCTGTTTAAACAAGCAAGCGTCCATCCATGGCTCCAATTTCACTAATTGTGCCCAAAACAATGCCATCAGTGCTCTTTACTTAAACAGTAAGAGTGTAAACCAAATAAAAATATCACTCTCAAAAAAACAGAGCAGAAAACAAATAGTCAGTTGGTTGATTGATAGTAAGTGCTGGATTGGACAACTGGAATTCATTGCTTGAATTGCGGAGCGTTGGGCTGGCTGGAAAACCTGGATCGGAGTCTGTGAAAAACTTCCTATTTATTTTTATATAACTCAACCCATTGAAAGTTTAATTAAGGCTTTAAGTTGCACATGATTAAGGGCTGACAGGCTGTCTGAGAGGCATTACCTCAGGCCCTCAGTCAGATCCTCCCCTCACTCATCCACAGCTCCACTCTCTCATCCAAATACAGTCACTTCTGGCTCCAAAAAAACAAAATTGTGATGGCCAAAATGCCAAACTAGAGGCTTCAAAACCAATGGGTGATGTTATGATAGCTACATACATTTTTTCATACAGTCTATGTTCCTGTCCCATTAATCATTTATCTTGTGATACCTTTGAAAAGAGTATTACCTTTCCACCACTGTGCTCAGGTGCATGAGACGATGCATTTCTTAACCTGCCCTGCTCCGGTGTGGTTCATGACACTGAGAGTTGTTTGACTCGCAGTCTGCTACTTAGTTCATGTTTATAATTGGTTAGCGAGGCCTGCAGAGAGAGCTCTGCCGTGCAGGGTGCCCTCTTTGTTAGCTTGTGTTTTAATTGGAGTGAGTTCATCCGTGAATAACTGTGCTGGAGCTGGGAAAGGCTGCGGCTGTTGTCCTCCATCAAAACAGTTCAGGATGAGCTCTCCATCACGTCTCACGGAAAGATGATGATGCTGCTGTTAGTCCTAACTACATGTGGCAGAACAAGGCCAGCAAAGCAAGTTTTTGTGACAAGTTCATGTGGGTACACGCAAGCGGAAAGCACACAAAGAAGATTTCAAATTAATTAATGCATGCACTCACAAACACACAGTTGTTTGAGTGTGTCGAGAGGTGTTGTAACAGCCACAGGGAATGCAGAGAGTGTCCCAGTTCTTAAGAGATTCAGGGATGAATAGCACTTCTCTGAGTCCCCCTTGTCCCATGTGATTGTGTTACAGCAGAAGGCAGGCTGATAAAAAGTGCCCCGCCACAGTTTTAGAGAAAGCACAGGGCACCGGCAGGATGTTGAATGAGGCTCCGTTTTATATTCAAAGTGTTATCAAATCCGTGCTCTGATTTCCCTTTGTGCCATTCTCCTCTTTTATCTGTTATTCTTCTTTAGTGTGAAGTTTACAAGAGATTTTCCGTTGTTTTAAAGTTTGCAATCTGGCTGCACGGGTCCTGAAGGTATAACCTGATTCATTTTTAATCCGACGGTTTGCACAAATCAATTGTGAATATATATTCATTCATACAATAATGATACTACTTTTTTAAAGTGTAAAGTTTAGTTTTACTCATAAATATGTTTAATATTAATCAACAGAGAAAGGAAATCCATCCAACAGGCATCCAAAACCAGAGCTCCAAGTTTTATTTGAAATTTGGAAATGAAATGTAACTACAGCACTCTAGTATTAATACTTACACTCAGACTGAAATCAAGATTAATATTTGCTGGAAAAAATATTGTTCTTAATCATAATGTAAGAAATAAGAACTCAAAGTACGGTGGCAGCACAGTGGTGCAGTGGTTAGTATTGTCACCTCACAGCAAGAGTGTTCCTGGCATAAGGAGTTCAAACCCAAACTTCTGTGTGGAGTTTTTAAGTTCTCCCTGTGTCAGCGTGGGTTTTCTCTGGGTACTCTCCTGTTTGTTTTGACAGTCTTTTGAATTGCCATCACCACAAATGAACCCGTGAAATAAAGACAGCTAATGCTAGCTAGATCCTCTCCTTTATAAAAAGCAGGATAATATACCCAGTGCTGAATGCATGAAAGCTGCAGGTGACTCAGTGTCTTTCGAAGTAACATGAGTTAAAATTAACATTTAACATTAAGCATGGTATTAGGTAGGCCTATACGAGGGTATTTGGACATCCTGACAGTATGACTTTTAATACTGTTAAAAATTCAGATGCTCATCCTTCCATTAAACTCACAGAGAGAGTCTCTATTGAGGATGTATTGTATGTACTACTGGTGGAACAGACAGCTGAGCTGTGAAACATGGTGACTACGAGTAGTGGGGATAATGTTACAGGACTGTAAACAGCTGGCTAGCAACAGCTGAGAGACGCTGCAGGGAAAACAGCATATTTTCGCATTTAACTAAGGGAGTTAAGGGTTTAAGTTGACCAAACTGGAGTTGGTAATTATTGGAACAGTGGACTAACTAAACAGAGGTCAAGACCAACTAAAGTGGTTTTGGCGAGTTTTTTTCTGTTTGTCGGATTTGACTGAAGTTTGTTGTACGATGAGTTAACGAGGATGTTATGCTAGTCTTAGTTTGGTGAAAGGAAAAAACTGAATTTGGACGGTGTAAGGTTGTGTTTCTTCTATTTCTTCTAAGGTAAAAGGCATAAGATTTTTTTGAAGAAGAATTTATGCCCGGGTGAAATTTCAGAAAGGTATGAAAAATTAAACACTAGCCAAGCCCAATGGGAATCAGTGCTAACATTAGCAAACAAAGTTAAGTAGCTTTCACTTAATGAGTCGAAGCCAGGGTACGATGGGTCCTCACAAATGTAAGATGTTGTCAAACAGCAGATATCTTAAATCACAACGTATAACCAACAAGGTGTTGTTGGAAAAGGGGGAAACATCTTCAGCAAGTTAAGTTCTTTCTTTGTTATTTGTACAACATACAAACAAATATGTATAAAAAAAATGCAAGTAAAATTAAGAATCTAAGACATTAACTAATGCAGAACTTAAAATATAGGAAAAAAAATATAATGTAAATGAAAAATAATTTTAAAAAGTTTAATATCAAATAGTAATATCATATAGTACTTTGGTAGACTGATGAGTTAACAGGTAACAACATTAAGTAAAACATTTGTAGGCTACACAGGGCTCTGACTTTTACCAAGAAAAATGCACAGCCAGGGGCCTGAAGCCTATGTTGTGTTCACACTATATTGTTAACACCGTATTAAAAAGCAATTGAGCTGGAAAAAATGTTAATGTCATTCCTGAGAGGTAGAGGTAATGGCAGTTTCTTACAATTAGAATATCTCCAATTTGGTGAATAGAATTAAATGTCAACAAAGTGGAAATTGGTTGCAAAGCCTCTAATGCTGGCGGCTGCATTAAAAGAAAAATGAACACCAATACAATTAAATCAGGTAATCTAAAAGGAGCTCTACACAGATTGTTTGCATCTTGTTCCAAATACACCGCAATATTAGTTAATTCAAGATCTATTAATTATACGACTACGGGGTTGAACACCTGAACACTTCAAAGTTTTAATAAGGGAAGGTTCTTCATATTCTATTAAAACATTCAGATCATTTTCCACAAATATATCAAACACAAACAAACAAACCAAAAAAAAAAGATTCATACTTTTTTGAAAAATGGAAAACTATGCCCAATCGCTGTAGTATCATTATAATTTATATTTCAAAGTTCAAATTTCAGCTTAAATTTAAGTGAACCTTCCTCCTGACTGAATGACCTAAAAGAAAGTCTTTGTCCTGCAGCTTCACTGTTGCTGTCCATTCTCTAAAACCTCTTTTGAGCCAACAGGGTACCATTTAAGCGTGTGGCTTCTTTATCATGGTAATGTAACCTACATCTGTTGTGCAAACACATACACACACACAGACTGCTGCGCAAGAAGCTAGTGCGAGGGTTAGCTTATTCACAGTGGTAACCAAGGGTGATAACCTCGCTCCAGATCTGGCATTAATCCAGCGGCCATAGTCGTAGTAACTGGGCCAGCAGACCATTCGCTCATACAGGAAATCTTATCAACATCTGGGAGGACTTAAGGCTTACTTAACTCACTACGGGTCATCGGTCATGTTGGTCAGGTAGTCTCTAATCCTGGGTGGTTTAATCATGTGTCATCCTGCCAGTTTGAGGTGCCTGAACACTGCTGCCAGCGCTGGTCATTTTCTCAGCTGTTTTTCTTTTTAGTGTCTTATCCCAAAATACAAAGAAAAGACACCCAGAGTTTAATGAAAGAGCTGATATGGCAGCCTGCAAATTAAGTTCCACTCTGTAATTGCAGTCACGGTCAGCAGCATAAAATTACATGTCACTCATAGAGAACCTCTGGGCCATAACCTCTATTATTACTGTACATGGAATCAGAAGGAGCTTTCTAAAGCTGTAATGCCAAGGTTGAAAGTTTTATACTTTAATTACTCTAAAACAAGAGGACAGAGCCAATATTCATGAAGTAAAGAATTAAGTACAGTTATTAATCTGCCATTGTTCGTCCAGACATCAGGAGAAAGTGCAAACAGATTGTAATTAATACAGCAGAAAAAAAGAAGATTGCTTTGCCCTCATCGACCAGAGCAAAGTTACAGCCTTTACTAAAGCTATTTTGGGATATTTGGCTCTTGACATCCTTGTTTTTTGTTAAAAACTGATATTGTTAGTGAATTTCGGTGCTAAATGGTGAAGTGCATTATTCCTTTTTTGATTCTTGATTAACTGCTGGAGTCTGCAGTATATTTTCTTTACTGAGGAGAAAATATTTATAATCAAAGATATCAAACAAATAACATATATTTCTTTATCAGCAGTAGTTTTCCATTTTTTTCTAAATCATTTCAAGTTGCTCCCAAATGATCTTCCTCAACCCTGTGGGATCTTTCAACTACCTTCACAGGGTGGCTGGGGGTCCTTAAAAAGTCTTAAAATGTTTTAAATACACATTTACAAGTATTGAATTGTCTTACATTTAGACTGAATGGGTCTTAAATGTTCTTTTGTCACACCACCGATGTAATTTCTGGTGTTGGTGGGAAACATAATTTTAACAGGAGGGAAACACTATTCGATAGAGCACCAGACTTAAACACAATGCCTCTATGTGTGCAATGCCCCAATTTTTGCCCCCTCACTGCACTTAGATCAGGCCATGACACTGCATCACTAAACTCAGACCTTGCAAATTATGAAAAATTGACTGTATGTCAAAGGTGTTAAAAACATGGTACAATGGGGATCTGGGCCGTAGAGTCACACATGCAGAGCCGTAAGCAAGGAAAATATTGTCAGGGTCATTTTTAATGTTCATTTTGAACTGAAATCAGTGTGTGTACTTGGAAAGAGTATATTTTCACTTTTTATGTGTATTTTCATGGCACATTTGGCCTGGAGGGAGCGGCCAAGTGGTATTAAAAAGGTCTAAATTCTTCAGTTTAACTTGTTTATACCTGTAGACACCCTGAAGTTTAGGGGCAAACAATCTAATTCATGGAGCAGAATCTCAACCTATCATAAAGGTATTCTTAGGAATTTAGTTTTAAATTGCAAAAACAAGCCAAAGCCTCCACATGATGTTTCTGGTGAAAAACATATAGGTGAACAGTGGGACCAAATGTTGGTGTGTGGGGTTTCTTTTTTTTTTTTTTATTACCAAAGTTGGTAACTTTTATAAACATAACTTGTTTTTGTATTTGCTAAATCTGTCACTATATCCACACAGCACCAAATGACAGTCTGTAAAAAAAAAAAAAAAAAAGCATACTCTTCTGCATATTACCGTGAATTGCTTCTATTGGCTGTCACCACATGTGAACAAACAAACCAATCAGAACTGAGGAGTCTCCAAGTGAGCTGTCAATCATGCAGTGTACTGTTTAGCTGTAAAATGATAAAGTTGGTCTGGTCAGTTGGTGTTGTTTGGTTCGCCACTCAAATGTTTCCAACATACATGCTACATGCTCATACATTTTCTCATTTTACAGATAAACAGCATACTAAAATATGTTTCTGAAAACATTTGAGGCAAGAAACAGACAATATAGTAACATAATATTGATTCATATTTGATCAGTGTTGCCAGTGTTTTCACAGACTGTCTGATGTACTTCTTTCAGAATATACTGACAGTTTGAGCAAATATGACACAAAGTTCTGACACACACCACAAAGATCCCAACCCACAGCCCGGCCCACAGTGCTCTGGTACATGGGGCGCCAGGTGATCTAGTAGGAACCCAAGAAATGACATTTTAATACAGTTAATCTGCAACAGCAGAAACATTTCCAAGGAAACATAATGAGTGTTTCGTGCATTTTATTAATGATGTAGGGGATGTTGTTTTCCAGTCCAATCTTGCAGAAAATTCACGATCTTGGTTTTAATCCAGAAAATATCCACAGTGACTTGAAGCACAAGATTAATCTGTAATTTAACTGAAACCATGATCTTTCCCGAACATTAATCTAAGTTCATTTGTTGCCTAAACCTGATCACATACAGGACTCTGCATGTGAACTCTGGTCTCTGGTGTTAAACTCCCTAAATGAGAAAATAATTTAGTGATTTAAAACCTTAATTTCTACAAGACAGGGTTGATTTCTTTGTTCATCGACAAACTGATCTATCAGTTGTCTTCATCGATGATTTTTTTCTTAACGGTTAAAAGGTGTTTTAGTCCCATAGTTCAGAAAGTTATAGATGATTTTAATAAATCATCTCAAGGTGCTCCAAACGTATCTTCTGACTCTCTCGGGGGTCCAAAGAGCTTGAATTAGTCTTTAATCTTCTTCAGCCTCTTGCATTAGCATCAGTGTTTATCTTGGAGGTCTTAGGAAGGATAATTTTCACATAATCAGTTGGCCACAGTGTTTGTTTTTAACTACACCTGTCTGATCCGTCAGCACACACACACACACACACACACACACACACACACACACACACACACACACACACACACACACACACACAAACACTCATTTACTTGGACAGCGGATTCTTCAGGGATTAAAGGGTCACTCACCATTTTAGGATTAAGACTGGCTTCTTTACACTTCACTCTCCAGTCAGCTGTGAACTCCCACTCGTAGTTAAAGATGAGCAAGTGCCATGAGTACAATCTGTGAGAGGGACAGTGCTGCCAAGACGGCAGATCGTTGGTGGTCAGATGGCATCATTCGGCCCTGATGGTTCCCTGGAAGAACTGTGGCATTCTGGGTTTGAACATGATCCAGGAGGTGTTTTGCCAACTTGCTGCTGCGTGGAAATGACAAATACCGGATGGACTTCACATTGTGTATGTATGAAGGGATGACCAATCGCTGCTTGGTCTGTGTGACGTAGTGTGAACAAGCTGTTAGCGCTGAGATATGTGTGCTTGGTTTGCCCGATGGCAGGAGAGGGAATTGAAGTGTTTGGAAGGTGGAAAGAAAACAGAAACCTTTTAGTGGTGCAATATAAAAACTGTTAGAGCTGAAACAAAGTGTTTATTTTCACTGTTGATTCATCCAACAGTTGTTTTCTTGATGAAATGATTAATCTTTCACTGCATTAGACTTTAAAAAAATATTAAAAAAAAAAAATAAATCCAAATTTAAACTCCTCTTAGCCCAAAGTCACGTCTTTAAATATCTTGTGTTGTCAGACCAAACCCAAAGATATTCAGTTCACAATCATATAGAGCCAAAAACCAGCAAATCCTCACATCAAAAAGATGGAATGAGCAATTGTTTTATATTTCTGTTTAAAAAATGACAAATAACTGATATCAAAATTTTTGCCTAACCTTTCAGCTCTAAAAGGCTACTCAAAACTCTTATCTTCATCATGAAGTTAATTATTAAGTGATAAAACTAGATATTCAGTTAACAATGACATAAAACTAGCTAGCAAACTTTTGACATTTATGATTTATAAATGACATATAATTTGTTGTTTTATTAAAATTACTGTTTGATCAGTCAGTTGGTCGATCGGCGGAAAATACATCTGCCAGTATTTTGATAATCAGTTAATTGTTTAAGTGATTTTTTCCAGCAAACGTCAAAAATGTGACCAAAAATATACATTTGTTGCTTTTCCTTGTTTTATTTGAAGATATACAAAGAAATTTACTAAAACGATGTATGTACTCATCTCTTTCAGTCATCAATTATGACCCAATTGAAATGTGTGGTGGTGTATTTATCAGCCCTCTGCTTGTATTTTCTTATTATCTTCTTATGTTCTGTATTCGGGACATTTATGGGCACCCCCACAGTGCTCAGGTGAGGTCACAGCTTTATAAAAAGCGACCAGGTGCCGGACCGTGACCAGCAGGCATCCTAGAGATGAAGCGCAGAATAAAATCAAATATAGTGAGCGGAAATGCCCATCGTGAATCTGGGGTTGGCTTTTACTTTGACATTTGCTGGCGAGCGTGTTTACAAACAGCAATCAACATTTCCGCTTAGTGTACCTTTGAAGTAAACTGAATCTTTGAGGGTTTCAGACTCTTGATTGGACAAAAAATCAAGGAAATAAAAAATTGAATTGAATCAAAAATTGATTCCTTCGACCCCTTCACTCACATCTCCTATGGGCAGGACTACGAGGAGAAAAGCTGAGGGGAGGAATCGAGGACAAATTCGGAAATATTATTATTTCCTTGTATTATTTCTAATGGCCTTACTGGCAGGAACGAAGACTACCAATCGGAGCTGAGGAGTTTCTCAAGCAGCTGTCAATCACTGCTGGTGTGCAGTCACAACGTCAAAGTAGGCACCACCGATGAAATATGAATCAAGATTCTGTTCCTGCACTGTATATTTCTCGCCTCAAATGTTTTCACAAGCAGTGATTGACGTGATTGACAGCAGTAATGAGACTCCTTGGCTCTGATTGGTTGTTTTCAGTGCGCGGTCAATTCCAGTGAATGCAATTAGTAGCAGTAAGAAGAGGAGGAGGGGTGTGATTTTTTTTTCTCCATTTGCCTTATGTAGTTTCTCAGAATATAGTGACAGTTTCAGCAAATATGACCCAAAGTTATTGTCATAAAAGTTACCAGCTGTAGCTTCAATAGAACAAAATACCGTATCGAGTCAAATGACACTTTGTTGGTGCACAGCTTGCTTCACTTGTTTTCCATTCTGTGGTTGTTGTTTTTTTCCCCTGGCACACTTTCAGCCCACTTAATCACACATTTTTGGGCAATTCTATCAACTTTTAGGAGCATTTATGTCCTCGGTTTGTGTTAATTTCCTAACATGAAGTAGTTACAGAGTCATACAGCTCCCAGCCAGTTGGACTCATTTGAGCATGTTGCACCATTGCTGGATTACATTTGGCAAGTCCCACCCCGCACAGTGTGCTGTTGGCAAGGCTCAACTGCCCATTGGCACAGGGGCGAGCCAAAGCTCAGAAGAGAGCGATCAGCAGAGGCAGTGTTTGATAAGGAGTTATGCTCTCCGCAGACTTGGATGTGGCTTAGAAGTGCTGTCCAAGTGACACAAAAAGAAGTCATACAAAATCAAAAGGGGCAGCAGGAGGTGTCAGACTGAGTGGGAAGATTGTGGTTTAAGTATATGCCATGTTGAAGTATAGTTAAGCACACACTGAACCCTATTTAGCTCCAGTGGTGGTTGCTTGGCACCTGACCCTGACCTTTAAACTGATTGTGGGAAGCAGCAAGAAAAATCCATCTTTGGAGTATCAATTTAGTATCATAGTTTTATGTAATCCTGTTGCTCACAAATAAATTCTTGCCCCACAAAATTCAAGAATCCAAATCAGTCCAGCTCAGTTTGATTCAGGCTGGACCTCATCAGTGCCCTTGACCTCAGAGCCGTGCTGCTGTAATCCTGTGTGTATCTCCTCAGCAGCTTTTTCCAGACAGTGAGGTGGCAATGATCAGGCGTGCCTGTTACCCTGAGTAACGGCTGATTCTGTGCAGCTCGCCTTGAGCTTTCTGCGCTCCGCCCTTGAACCGAGCCTCTGAGCAAGCAGAAAATCCCTGTAATTGCATTAGTGTTGTCCAACTGTGCCACGCCCGCTCCCTCCAGACCGGCTCTTTTAGCTTGATTTATTGCCTCGACATGTTGGGATTTATTTTCATCCTATTGCAGAATTTGTGGAGAGCGTCAGATATCCTTGACAAATATCCTGGCTTTGATTCTCTGTCTTTCTCTCTTATAGCAGTGTCAGTGTTGTGCTCAGTGGGAGCCAGGTCTGGTCATAGTATAGGCTCCTTTCCTGAGGGCTCTTGACCAAGCCAGCTAATAAAAGGTTTCAGTGCCACTGTTATTATCCCCAGTGGAAGCCTGGCAGTGCTCTGGGCGCCAGCACCGGGAGGCTGATTGCCTCCGTGAACTGAAGAGGTTGACAGACACAAATAGAGCCTGGCGGTTAAGTGAGGGCATTAAATAAAGTGCAAGTCCTTTTTTTTCATGAAATATAATCCCCCGTCTGCTTTTATGCTCGCCTATGCCCCTGGAACTTTCTGTTGTTGTGGTCATTATGAGAAAAGGAAATGGGCAGTGGTTCAAAATGCCACAGTGCACTCTGGGTAATGTTGCAACTACTGTTGTTTTGTGAGGAACCTGCACCGCTGTGTGTCATGTCACACTGTTTGAGGTTTCACGGGTGGTTTCGTGATTGTTGTGTCTGACCAGATTTGTATTTTGGTGCCTTATTGATCTCCCTGACGACTGCAGGTGTTTGCTGCTGTGTTTGTTTTTGTTGTTGACTCTGACACGGCTACCGCCTCCCCATCCTTAACCCACTCGCACACACATTGAATGCCACACTCTCCCACCCCTCAGTTTTGCCAACACAGTGCAGCAGCACCACAGAGACTTCGACAAAATAGACTCTGCAAACTTTATTGTTGTTTTCCAGAATGAACACCTGCGCGCACCGCATAGTGGAGCCGTTCGGTGGCCTTCAATTCACCTGGTTGGTTTGTTTATCGTGTGCAACAGCCGCTCCACTTTCACAATGCTGTTGTTCAGCTCTCGGAAAACCTTCACAATCTAAAGAGGATTAATGAAAAACAAAAAGCTGTGCTGGCAAATTGTTAGAATGTTTTTGTGGTTGGAAATCTCCGAGAAATCTCTGTTGAGATCTTCTCTCTCTCAATACAAACTCCATGAATTTTCAGAGTGAGACTTTAAAATATTTCTTAAATGCAACACATCCTTTTTCCAATCCAACATATCCTATTTGTTCAGCGGCTCTGGAAGATAAGAGTGTGTCCGTCTGTTTTTTATGCTCGGGCCGAGCATAAAAAACAGACGGCGATCCCCAGTACATCAGCCTTTCCTAGGCGTCTGTCAGGATCGCCATTAATAGTTAGTCCAGTATTGGGTGTAAATAACAATCATATTCATGACCAGTTAGTCAGACAATTATTTTTTTAATTAGTTAATTTATCTTTTAGTTAAAAATAATAGAAAAACATGGTAAAAAAACATATATGACAAAAAAAGCAGAAAATCATCACACTGGAGAAACTTGAAATCAGTACGTTTGGCATCTTTGCTTGAAAAATGACAATTAATCAAGTGTCAAAACAGGTGCCAATTAAAGGAGCATGTCATAGACATTAGATTGTTGTGCTAGATTTGGGTAATGTCAAGGTATTACTGTATGCTGTGGTATTTAGAAATCCCAAAGGTATGATTTTTAATACTGTTCAAAAAACTGATGCTTCCTTTATGTAGTAAACTGATATAGAGATGCTGTAATGAGGCAATGTAGTGCACAGCACCTGCCACCAGAGGTCAGTGTCTACCCATGAAACAAGCAGCTGATCTGAGAAAAAATGGCGACTGTAGCCCCTTTTACACCACCAGATTTTGCCGGCAAGCTGCAAGCATTTAGACACACAGAGCCGGATTGACGAGTTGATCCGAGATGCCCAATTTTCCGCCACGTAGGGTAGACATATTGGCGGAACCCCTTTAGTTTAAACAGACCGAGGCGGCCTTCCGCAACGGGAGGGGCTGTTGAAGACATGTGGGAGAAGCTGTTGATGACGCCACACGTGCGAGCCCTGGCGGTGGATAAACAGGAAACAGCTGATAGCAGGAATTAGTGAGCAGCTAGTAGCAAGAGGGAAACACAAACCTGACAGACACTGTGAAGATGAGCAACTGGGGAGACAAGGAATTGTGCAGCCTCCTTGCCCTCGCAAATGAAGAGGCCATTAACCGCCAGATGACGAGGACGGTGAGGAACGGGCCGACTTATGAGAGAATTGGCCAAGGACTGGCCAGCCGCGGCTTCCCGCCTACGTCACTGTTTACGTCACACGCTGAGCTACACGTTGTAACTTGCTCACGCCCCCCATTGTCCTGAAAAAGGCACATTCTGTATAAACAAAAGTAGATAGGCGGCATTTTGCCGCACTCCCTGATTTTGTTTTTATACTGCCAATGCTGAAAAAGACTGATTGGGCTTCCCTGCAAATTTGCACAATTCCTATCTAAAAAGGGTTTGTGAGTGGCAGGGATAACGTCACAGGACTAGTAAAAAAAAAAAAAAAAGCCTCTGCTCCTGTTTGGGAGTATTGCCACATAGACCATAATCTTGAGTTTATTTGCCACTTGATTATATCAACATTATCTTCGTTCAGCCCACTTATGTGCTGGCGTCCGCTGCGGCAATAAGTGTCATTGGCTCCTCAAGCAAGAAGGGCACTTATTTACTATCCAATCATTATTCTGAGGGCCATTAAGTATGTAAACCCAGAAAGACTTGTCTGATAAGGCTAATTATTTGTCAGAAACACAACAATAACATATATGGTACAGTGACTTCTATCGCCAGTATCACAGCTTTCATGTTCTGTATATCTATGTGATTTTTACAGAAATACCATACCATCCACCCAGATGAAATGTGAGGGTATGAAAAAATAGATAGCGCCCAAGCCTATAGGCTTACACGGGTAGAAGTACTCAGCCTAAGAAGACAGTTGAATAATGTGTTCTGTGGCTCTAGAGGCTTGTGATTTCATCAAGGTTGTCTCAGCTCGACTTTAAAGTTTTAAACAGGCAGTCTGCATTACAGTCGTGGGACTGGGAGTTAAAGAATGTGAATAAATCATCCAGGCCTATTTACTGACTTAAAGTGGCTTATCACAGATAGATCTGTATACGGTATAAGTAATAAAAATTATAGTAAGTAGTTTTTTCCTACAGCCATCACTAATATAGATTTTTACACTGTAAAATGTCTCATCAGCATCAATCAGTGTTGTTGTCAGTGCTTCAAAAGTACAGTATTGGTTGGGCTATACTATCACATTGCATTATTGGAAATGTAGGAGCCAAAATTTTTAAGCTTGACCCATACAAGGGAGAAAAAGTGAGGATATGTCAGCCTCTGCAGCTTCAATTTATATCTTTAAATCCTGTCTCTTGCAAGTTCCCTAACTTAATGGAAAGCTTGAGTATCCCCTCAGTAGACAGCAACTAATAATTAGTTTCATTATCGGATCATCTGTTAATTATATTTACGCCTCCACGCCAGTGACAGCCATGGCTGGAGGCATTTTGTTTTTGGGTTGTCCGTCCGTCATTCCCATTCTTATGAATGCGTTATCTTGAAAACACCTGGATGTAATTTCCTCAAATTTGCCACAAACATCCACTTGGACTCAAAAATGAGCTGATTAGAATTTGGTGGTCAAGGGTCACTGTGACCTCAATAAACATGTTTTTGGCTGTAACTGAAAAATTCATACACTAACTATGACAAAATTTCACACAAATGTCCAACAGCATAAAATTAAGACATGACAACATTTTATATCCAAAAGTTCAAAGGCTTAATTCACTGTGACATCATGTTTTTTGTCATTATTCAGCATCATATCTCAGGAACATAAGGGTAAACATTTGGTCAAATGCTGAATTGGTGACGCTAATCTTGGGTGTCCACCGTCAAACTGTAAAGATCCTCTGCGTGCCGGGTTGAAGATGGGTGTGAAGCATCCATGTCTTGGTAACATCCGTATTTGAGGCATTTTCAACTGTCATGGCTACAGACAGGAAACACAACTGCCAAGTGGTAATTCTGGTTTTTGTTTTTTTGGGTAATTAATCAATCACTTGGCCTAGGAAATGCCAGAAAACACTATAAAAAACAGTTTCCTTAAGCCCAAGGTTAGATCTTGAAATGGTTTTGGACTGTTGATTGGACAAAACAAACTACACAATAACTATCACAGAACAAAGAGTTATTGATTAGTCAACTTATTGCTTCAGCTCTAATCCAGTCTGACATGTTTTTATACTTTTTATCCTTGCCTTCTTCCAAATCTTCCTCTTCTGTCGCCTGAAAAGACTTAGTGGTATTTTCGTTGTAAAAGCATCTCTCAAAAGTTTAAGTAGTCGAAGAAGACGCAAATAACCTTCACCAGTTAGAACAATGCATTTGTAACCTCAAGCTATCGCAGTCATCATCCCTCTGAGAGCGAAGCACCAAACAGGACAAATTCCTTTTTATTACTGAGCCACTTGAAAATTCAGTCAGCATTGCTACTTTCTGTCTCTGGCAGCCTTGAGGAAAAGTTTCCTTGTCAGACACATTTCTTTAACAAATAACACCTTTAGGAAAATCTCTGCAGAGGCTGGACGACTGTTTAGTCAAGTGGAGAAGAAAAGTGGCAACGCAGTTTGTTTCCCTCGTACTGCAGATGTACTGCATCTGTCTGTCTGTCTAATCCTTTCAGATTCTCAGATGTCGCTGTAGTTTGCACTGGTAATATATATACTCAAATTTCTCTGTGTGAGCAGTCATGCTGTGTGTAATCACTACCAATGAGATGAGGTTCTATTATGGAGTTATGGAGGGATACCATTGAGTTTCAGGGGAAATATCAGTTGCTAAATGTCAGTAATCCTGCGCTGGCATTTGGCAAATTGAAATGGATTTTCTCTGGTCGATGTTTTTCTCAACAGCCACATCCCCCCCTGCTTTCGCCCTTCAAACACAAAGAGACAGGGAGAATAATTGCTATTCTGCTGTAAAGTACTCCGTAGAAATTCAAAATTGGATGTGCGGCATCTTTTCACAATTGCATTTATTTTTGCACTAAAGGTTCTCTCGCAAACTGTGTGTCTGCAGCCAGAATGTGGTGCATGGCGAGCAGCAGATTCATTACTATACAGTAGCTTCGTCCTTGGCCGGCAGTGCAGTCTCCTCTGCCCGTCGGCCATCTGTGACCATAAGAGCCAGCTACTTAAAAACTCAGATATTACAGCAGGATAAAACGAAAATGGCTCTAGTCATAAGTGAGCGACAGAAGTCTTTTTCTGTGATTGGCTGAATGCCGCTAGACATTCTGGCTCCACGTCCTCTTAATATAACCCTCGACAATAGAAGTTATACATATTATAGAAGGGCGAACATGCTTTTTTTAAAAACCACATTCAGTCTCAGTTTGCCCATAAAAGACAAGTGAGTGGAGCAGGTGGTCTGATACATGCAGATACTGTATCTTTATAGCCAGGCTGTCCCTGTCTTCACGCTGCATTTATTTATTTATTTATGTGTTTGATTTACAGTTTACTACTTTTAAGTTCAACAACCATACAGAAAGCAGCTGTACATAAATTTTAAAAACTTTCACGGAAAAAAGTGACAGAAAATCTGGAAATAGTTACAGTCACGCATTACTCTTATTAAAATTAGGGATGTGCAAGATTAGTCAACTAGTTGATTAAACGTTGCTACCCTTGGCACCGGAAATACTAGTTGGATCAACTTATTAAGACACCCAGAGGAAAACGGGAGGAATTTGGATCAGCATTTGAGACTAACCAGCAGCTCTGATCAGCAACAGCTCTCTCTCTTTCTCTGTTTCACACACAAGCACAAACACGTGCGCTGTCAGATTGTGTCCACATTGGTTTGTTATTTTGGCACACGGAATATTCTGAGAAGTCTGGATGTGTGAGTGTGCTTATGAGTGTGTGTGTGTAAATTTGCTTGCACACTCAGAGAGTAACCCTGTGAGTGAGTGTGTTGGAGATGGGTGAGTGTGTTGAATGGAGATGAGTCAGGAAGTTGAATACACAGTAAATAAATGTTATTTAATTTATTTAGTGAGTTAATTTTATTTAGTGAGTTTTAATGTTTTGTAGGATAATGTGTAATGTTCATATGCACGGTGCAAAGTGTCACATATCAGCAGCATCTAAAGTATGATTTGATTTTTGAAAAATGTGATTTCTCATAGTAGAGAGATTTTTTCTTGGACAGTGTTTAACTTTAACTGCACTCAAATTTCAGCAAACACTGTTAAAAGTTTACAGTCTTGTCTGCTCAGATGAAACCTGTTATCTTTGTACAGTTTAAAATATTTTGATGATTATAATTCGACCACATCATGTCGCCCCAAAATCCAAAATGAATCACAGAGGTCAGTATGATATAGAGTTGTTCCAATACAGATATCAGTAACAGCAGTGAGTCTGATACTGTCTAAAATGCTGGATCAGATATCGATGAGTGCCCAAGTCTGTGCACCGATCAAATACCACATAATTTATTAATAAACCTAAAAGTAGTGTCACACTTGAATAAAACGGCAGTTTTCCCAGAAATCAATACTCTTTCGCCGCTCTGAGACAGTAACCTGCTGAGCAAGTTTCGCTGTGAAGCCATGGCGGCTACTGTTTCAGAGCAGTGACTGTCAGCAACATCAGCAATTTGGCAACTTTTTACACTGAATTAAAGAACGTTCTGTGGCATTTATTCTCTGTTTATATTTGTTCATGTTTTACAAAAAGCATAACCCGAGCCATTCCAACTGATTTCCATTTCACATACATCCAGGATCAGTAATTTATGGCTGTTAATTTCTTTTTCTCTTTTTTTTTTGTCTTTTTTTTTTTTTTTCAGATTATTTTTTCAGGCTTTTTTGCCTTTAAAGATAGGACAGAGTGAAATGGGGTGAGGGAGAGAGTGTGGGGGGGTTGACACGCAGAGATGGTCGCAAGCCGGAGTCGAGCCTGCGACCGCTGCAGCGAGGCATCGCCACTGTGCATGGGGCGCTGGCACTATCCACCATGCTACCAACGCCCCCTTTTTCTTTTTTTTTTGACACAATTGTATTGGATAGGTAGTCAGTATCAGCCAATACACAAGTTCAGTTCTCAGGATCTGTATTGGGACAGAAAAAATGGCATTGGAAGATCCCTAGTATGATATATGATATCCTCTTTCCCCTGACTACAGATGTCATATTGCCTTAAAATGGTAGGATAATGGCTGCAACTATGGTTGTTTTTTATTCCAATTAATCTGATGATTATTTTCTTGATGGTTTTGTCTACAAAGCACCAGATGTCATCAACAATCGATTGTTGTAATTCCCTAGAGCAAATTTGGCATCTTCAGTTGTTGTGTTTTGTCCGAACAGTCCAAAACCTAATCCTCCTATTTGAGGAGCTGGAGCCAGCAGATGTTTGGCATTTATGTATTAAAAAGTGTCTCACACTGATGACTGCTGCAGTGCTTTGTGGGTTAAATATGTGTTATCAACCTGAGACTTATTATCAAGTGAAACAAAGACACCACTCCAGGGAGAAACAGTAGTTTTAAGGGCTGTGAGGAAGAAATTGAGAGCGATGTCAGTCTGTCCACGCAGCTGAAAGTCTATGGCAGCAGGATAACTCGCAGCCATACGTAAAATGCTTTGTTTTTGACAGGTAGACTCATTCTGCTCACACAGATATGCAGCGTCTCTGCTTCTCAAAGTTCAGATTTCTCTTTTTTCACTTTGACAAATTCTTCACTTTCTCAAGTGAGCAAGCAGCAGCCTACGCAGCAGAGCATAGAGCCTCACCAAACTGTTTCTGTGAACATATGGTGCTGTTTTTTTGTTTTTTTCCCCCCTCGTCCCAAAAGTTTGCTGGATCCAGAAGGGGAAGTGAATATTGTAGAGTGTTTAATCCTTTATACTTGTGGGGATTATGTTCCATTTGATATCAGATATGCATTAGTCAAATGGGTTTTGACTGCTTTCCAGTCACGCATACAAGTACACGTGTGCAGATACATGGACACACACACAGACAGACACACACATATTAACACACACCCATCTGATTAAGATAGGATTTTGCAGTATTGATGTTTATAGCTGTGAAAAATTAATGCGTAAAAGGGGGTTTCCTCCTTATTGTTGCCCCCCGGAGAGTCTCAACCACATAAAAGCAAACTGATTCTTTTTTAGGCCAGATTAAGTTTCTCTGTGATGCTCTGTACTATAATGAAGCGGTATCATGCCAACAGAGCAGATTAGTGCTCATTTGACCTGGATTGAAGGATTTTCTTTTCATATGTCACCGCTGATAAGGGTGATACAACGGAAGTAGCACGCACCAAGGGCAGCAGCATCAGGATGTTTTGTCATTGAACTGGGGAAGGGGAACATCTGCACGACACTAAGCAATGGTTTTAATGGGAAGATACAGAAAGAAGAGCAACAACAGGGAGGAATGTCCCACTCGCTGTAGTGGAACATAACTAAGTTCATTTACACAAGTACTATACTTGTTAGACTTGTGAAATTGAACACACTGTAAAGTGACCTTTAACAAGAAGTGTCTAGTTATCTGTGGGTTGTTAGCAGTTCCACCAAATTCCCCTCTACAAATATTTTATTTTATTTTATGTTTTTTATTCCAGGCTCAAAGTGTAACAAAACAAGCACTTTACTTTGGATTTTTTATGCTTCTTTACAGACACTGTGGTTGCTTGTTTGAACACTTATTTTCATACAAATTGATCCCTAAACAGATTGCTAAAAAGAATAGCTTGGCTCTTTACAGTAGATCTCATTTGTTTGAAGCAGTATGAAGCATCGTGGACAAATCTGGTAGGCTGATGAAGTTAAAGGAAAACTTTGGTATTTTTTAACTTAACCTATTTTCCCAGGTTACTCTGCCTTAGTGACAAATGGAGGCAACAATTTTTGAAACTGGTCCGATATTGTGAGAGGGTGGCGAAAGAGATGTCAATTTACATTCAATAAAAGTGCTTGTTTTTGCCGCTGACAGGCTCGGATTGTTTTTATGAGTGTCTGACAACATTACGTGAAGGATCCTACAGAGAAATGAAACATTTTTTCTCACCTTTTGCTGATTCTGTCTGTTTGCTATTGTGTGTAACCAAGTCTCGCTCAAGGACAAGTCTTGTTCTTCGACGTGGTGGACTTTTACAAATTGTCAAAATCAGCTCATTATTCAGCCATGACACTGAAAATCTTTTAGGTACACAAAGTAACGCTTTCCATTCGGTCATGATAACAAATAGGGCAGCAAAAGGTAATGAAGAAACGCTTCATTTCTCTGTGGGCTCCTTTCCATAATGTTGTCAGACACATAAGAACAATCTGAGCCCATCAGTCGGCAAAAACGAGTACTGTTAAAATGGATGTAAATTGATGGTGCACAATTACCTGTTTTGATTTTATTGGTGCCCGTTTCGCTGCTGCGGTTGGAGTGGTCTTTCTCAATATTGGACCAATGTCAAAAATTGTTGTTCCCAGAAACGTGCAAAAATAGGGTCCAGGTCAATTTCCTTTCGATTTCCTTCAAGTGAAATTGGCGATAAGGTTAAAATCGTCTACTACAGTATAATTAATTTACAGTACTACGATATCAGTATATATTGTGATCTAGCTCACTGACCAAATTTTAAATATACAAAGAAAACACGACTGTACAACAGAACATCAGTTCTCAGTAATTCTGGTTCACTCTCTGTTTAGTTTAATATTATATTTTAATACTATATTTATATTTAATATATTTAATTTATTATGTCATCAAGAAGTTAGAGTATGCAGAGCTTGGTGTTTTCACCTGTTGTTATTTTGGTTAAAAATGTTCTCCCTCTTGCTGCTGTCTGAATCTACCAATATGCAAATTCAACAACTGACAACAAAAGTGCTTTTTGTGGGAGATGATGGATTATGAGAAATATGTTATTGGCTAACCAAACTAGTGACAAACACTGCAGAGTGAAATGTAAATAAATGAGCTGGATTGTTTGTATTTGCAGAGCAAACACTTCTCAGTATTTGCATGTGACTGCTCTGTTGTTGCTGGGAACCCTTGAAATTAAATAAACGTCCTGCTGAAGAGATCTGGCAGATTAACACACTGTAACTCAGTACAATGGGGGGTTTCTTCAGAGCATTAGGGAGAAGTGCTCCACAGATTCATTTTTTTAAGATGTGAGGCTACAGCTGGAGCTTCCCTGGTCTCCTCTGGGTTCCTCATGACAGCTGTGTGAGGTGACTGCCCCCTCTGCTGGGCTCTGCAGGGACCAGCAGGCTGCAAACATCTCAGATGAGCGATGAACTTAACTGCAGCTCATTTATTCACTCGACTGTCCCCCTGATTGCATGCAGCATGCAGACATGCTTACCACTTTGCATTAGTTCAGCTTCCCTTTGGTCCATTGTTGCAGTGTAATAATGAAAGACGTAACTGAGTGTAGTGGAATGTATCATGTGCTACCATTAAATACGTTACATACACTAAAGTACAGCTCTGAGATTTTGAGTATTTCCTCTTTATGGCACTTTATACTGATAATCCACTACATTTTGGATAATATATATGAAATACTGTCCAAAATATCTAACATACGACATATATTGTGCATGTTACTCCACTACATTTATCTGAAATGTGCAGTTACTATTCATTTTGCATATTTTACAGATTAATTTTCAGACAGAACATATGATGAGTTTAAAAACTGTTATTCATTAATAATCCGTAACCACTTATCCTGTTCAGGGTCACAGGGGGTAGGGTGGTTGGAGCCTGTCCCAGCTGACACTGGGCAAAGGTGTGGTACACCCCAGAAAGTTCACCTGACTATCAAAGAGACACGCAAACATCCAGCTCACATTCACATCAACAGGCAATTAAGAGCCACTAATTACCTAACCTGCATGTCTTTAGTCAGTGGGAGGAAGCCAGAGAAATCGGAGAAACCCCATGCTGACATGCAAACTCCACATAAAAGGGCCCCAGATGGCCAAAATGTAATGCAAAATGAAAAGAAGAAAATAATATTTTTTTAAATTTTATTAATGAGGGGAAATTCAATTTTTCATTCTGTTTGTCACAGGTCCGAACACACACAAACAGGACCTATACATGCACTAAGTGGAGAGATGCTAGAGTGAGCTGCCTTGGCAGTGCCCAGGAGGTGAACTGGCACCTCTCCAGCTACTAGTCCACACTGCATATTTTGGTCCGGACGGAGACTTGAACAGGCGACCCTACAGTTCCCAACCCAAGTCCCTATGGACTGAGCTACTGACTGTGCTACTTGTTTGGAATTGAGTCCTAAAAGTTTCATTTTCTTATGAACAGTCTGCCTGTGATGTAGGAATGTTTCAACACTAATTAGCTCACTTTTTCAAGACATAGACATATTTATTTTAAACCAACTGCTTTGAATTAAAAAAAAAAAAGTGGTATGCAGTATATCACACTATGAAAGGGCTTAATTGGCAAATAGTACTTTGACTTATGTTATGTAAAGGGACAGTTCACTCCTAAATCAAAAATGCTAATTTTTCCTCTTACCTGTAGTGCTATTTATTAATCTAGATTGTTTTGGTGTGAGTTGCCGAGTGTTGGAAATATCAGCCGAGAGACGTCTGCCTTCTCTCCAGTATAGTAGCACTATATGGCACTCAGCTTGTGGTGCTCAAAGTGCCCCAAAAAAGCAATGTCTCTTTCTCTTGTAGGAACTATTTTTTTTTCTCTGGAACCATACTTGCTAACCGCAACACTGCACAGAGGGAGGAGTGCATCTACTCAAGAATGAGATGCTCATGATCAAGATATAAATATTAATGGCATCTTCCTCGGCTGAGTTGTAATGTAAGCTAGCTCAGTGGTGCTAGGTGAGCTAGCAGCAGATGCACGCTTCTTTCTGCACCGTGATACGGTTAACAGATGTAGTTTGGAAGAAAGAAAATTGTTCTTTGAAAGTGCATTTTGCCAATAATGTTTTATACTTATGATTAAGATTTGAATGCAGGACTTCTGTTTGTAACTGAAATAGAAGGGAAACAGAAATTAGCCCCTTTGATGAGTGAAAACACAAAAAACTTGTGTAAATAGCTCATGAATGAAATTAATCATACAGTTAAAAACCTAATATATATGCAGTAACATCTACAAATTGTATAAATTCTCTTGCACAGTTCCTGTGACAGTCAGAGCTCCTGTGGGTGAAATTTGGAGGGGAACTTGTGCGTGACCGTGTTACCCAGCAGCAAAGGGTAAACCTCCTCCTCCTCCGGGAAAATAATAGTTTGTTATCTCGTACTTGGATGACTTTTGAAGCGAGACCTTTGCTGGAAATATGACACGAATTAAGTAATGCGTCTGGACCTCCACTCTCAATCTCAGAAGTGGCTCTTTGTTTATGCTCCTGTCTCACACCCCCAGAGAGCAACACCAAGGTTTTTAAAAGAGAGGAGGAGGAGAAAGAGTGAGAGAAAGACTCTGTAAATATTTTCTCAAACGCCTTAATTGAAATTGGATTTTAACTGCTCACTGGACCGTGGTGGCAAGAATCAGGTGCCAGGGAGGTAGCGGTTTTGCATTGCAAATGTAATTTTCTGTTTTTTTTTTCTTTTTTTCCACCATTGCCCAGGAGGCACTCGAAAATAGCTACCAGATATGTTTTTTCATGAGCCATTTTCTTCAGGTTGAGCCTCTCATTATTTCAATACCCATCGCGATTAGCTTTTTGGATTGAAGTACAGTGTGGTCCTGTTGTTTACTGAGCTGGAGCGTTAGTCTTTATGGGAAATTGTATTCTCTTCATGCCCAGATAGAGCCTGATGGAGGTGAAATTTTGATTGCACAATATGTATGGGAAATAAACAGCTAATGTGCTTCGAGTTTTCATTCATCACACAAGTGGGTAGGGCGCTTCTTGTTTATTATTTTGTAATTTGAAAATGTATTGCCTTTTCGGTGTATGTTAAGTCAGGGGAATGCTGCAGTGATTGATAAAGAAACTTTAGATATTTATTTTCACCTGTAGATACCAAACACTGAGCAGTCAGCTCCTCATACGGAATATATTATTGCCAGTGGTATAAAAAGTATCCAGATAGTTTACTTAAGTTAAAGTTACCACACCGTAAGAACTGAAAGTGTTGAAAGTGGCTGTAATGGATACATTCATAATAACAGTCTAAGAAGTCCCTCAGAATTTAGCAGACCAAAACAGAAAGGGAGTGAATATTTAAAGATTATGTAACATTACCACATTCAAATTTCTAAAACAATTATACCTATAATATATTTTTTGAGTTGTGTACTTACATTATCCCAGATGTTTCCAACAAAGTTCACATTCAGAGAAATCTGTAATTTTATTCAAAACACGTGTCATTTGGTTGCCTGTCAATGGTTGTATTTATCAGACCACAAATAGGACAAGCTATGAGAGAGGGTTAATTGGATGAACTAGCTAGCGCACACCATGGTCCCTTTGCCTCACTTCCCACTAAGTAGACTATTTTGCCGGCAGGAGAGCAGGCCTCAACTCCGGACACAGACTCACAGTTCAGCTGTAGCAACTTGAACTCAGCCAGCACAAACCCAATCTAGGGGTTCACAGTGGGCTGTTGGCCAGTGCAGCGCTAGGTCTAACCTATGTAATGGCAGCAACAGAAGGTTTGCTGAAGTTGCTGCAAACTTTTTATGTCTCTGTGAAGACAGCAACTCTCGTGATTCCACCCTACGTTATGACAGAGGTGGGACCAAGTCGTTACTTTGCAAGACCCAAGTAAATCTCACGTGTTGCACTCAAGTCCCAAGTCAAGACTGAAAAGTCTCAAGTCAAATGCAAAGTCCTAAACGTTGATTTTCAAGTTTGACCTTCACTTACTATTCTTCATGCAACTTCAAATGTCAAACCAAATTGGAAGTTGTGTCATCTCTGTTTGTAATTTTCAAACTGCATGTTTTGCATACTGCTTTTCACTTTTTACTGACACGACATAGTTTATTACACAAACGATATTATCTTTGGTATAATTTTTCCCAACTGTTACTCTGTAACATTATGTTAGTTCTTCATGGTCCTCGTCTGCCGCTTAATTGATGCTGTCAGATTGTTTCAAATAAAGTGGATCTGGGGAATTGAGTGTCGACATGCTGGTAATTAATAGTGTTAATGTTAGTTGATTCAGGAGATGAATGCAAAATAATTTATTTGTAGCACACTTTTTAAATAGCCTAGCATGCTTTTTTTTTGTCTCTGGGCTTGGGGAAAGGTATCAAATATTTTCAAGTCAAAAGGCTCAAGTCCAAGTGAAGTCATGAGTAATTGGTGTTTAAGTCAATGTCAAGTTGCAAGTCTTTTTCATTGGGTCTAAAGTAATTTAATTTGTGACACGAATCCAAGTCATGTGACTTGAGTCCACACCTCTCCTTCATGATGTCATCAAAGTCTGTCTATTGTTCTTGTGATTGAAAGAACCTTAGCACCAATGTGGGCTTAACGTACATTCATCAGGTTGACACAAACACGACTCCAAATGAATGATCGCGTTGCTCTGTAACTGCTGGATGTGTATGTAAGCAACTGTTTGCTAACAAGTTCACCACATCAGCTCACATTGAAGATGATGAGACTGTATGTCCACCACTTGCCATTTCTGAGTTTCTGCACATCTGATGATTCCATAACTTTCTGCCAGTTTTCCTCCTATATGTAATCTGGTCACACAGGCTCACTGCAGGAGAGCCTGGTGGAAGATTATGGCTCTCTCGTGTCTCGGGTCCTGATGATCCCACGCAGTCTGTCTGTGAACAGAGATCAATACCACCTCAGAGTAGGTTTTAGCACCTTTAAAAATAGCCCCCAAGCTTTCAGTGGGGGTGTGTTAAATGAAACATCCTCTAGCTACAACCATAAGTGGCACTGCAGTTAATGACCATCATTGTCTGATTTGATGGTCGCAAACAAGGTCATTGAAGCTGCATACAGAGTCATATTCCGCGTGCAAAATGTTTCAACACTGACCGAAAGCTTTAATGTTGAAACTTTATAGACATGCTGCTGCCTCACTGCTGGTGTTAATGGTGCCCATTTTGGTGCTCCCCAACTCCCCTACTGTACTCCTTCCTCGATGTCAAGCCTTTCAGCCTCTCTGTCAAACGGCTCAACAGGCCAACTTATGATCGCCCTGATGGATGAGCGAACGAGGAGAGGAGTCGTGAGTCTCGCACTCGAGCTAGTGGAGGTTCAGCGCCCCGCTACGCCCACGCCGAGCCGTCCAATCGCCTCTAGACTTTGACACATCATTTCCCCTGTGATTTGTGGCCAGATTGAGGTTGAAGGAGACAAGGAAATTTTCTGTGCTCATGAGAACAGATGGATGTTGCAGCGCTGCAGACTGAGCCGAGGGTTGTTTCTTTTTTCCCCCCTCCTGAAGAACCCTTTTGCTTTATGAGGGAATGGTTTCATGATCCATAATGGACTCCTGATGACTAGCTATTACAGAACATTTTCAGAAAACGACCTGCCATTTTTTTCTTTTGGGATGACACAGAATAGACAGATTGTCCTTTCAGGAAAGCAATGTGTATTATTTTGTAAAATACTTAAGTATATTGAGCATTTCTTATTTGTCCTCTTTGTGCTGTTTCATACAAGATCAAAGTTGGAACCCCTCTGTTTGTGATCAAAGGTGGGCGGTAATGCCATGAAATGATGCGTGATGCAACATACATGCAATCGCTAAAATGCGGCTTGTCAGGGCAGCAAATGGTCACCATCTTTTTTCATCCACACCCCCCTACCCTCACATGTTTGATCTCGTCTCTGAGCAGCGAAGCCTCCGGCGCCTCCCTTGGGATGTTTGATGTTGCAGATCAGAGCGCGTGGTGGTGCAGGCACTTTGGCTGTGGGGGCTTCACCATTACAGCACGCCACATCCAATCTTCTCACCATCAGATAACTTCAAAGGATCTGCAAAACACCACCTTCCTAAAAATCCAGAGTTTCCCACCGGTGTTGTCTGTTAGATTAGCAGCACGTTATTGAAGCTTCCTGGGAAAGAAATAAATAAAAAAAGTCTCTGACTCTGCCGAAATCTATCATCACCTCAGGCTCCGAGATGTCGTAGTACACCACAGATTTTTTTTCATCTTTGTCTGATTCTTTCTCTTTGCTGTGCATTGATCTCCAGCTCTGCCCTGCCAATAGCTTCTCCTCTTTGAGACCTTTCCTCGTCCTCCATCTCTTATCCATTATTCATCACTCTCAGCTCTTTCTGCCAAGCCATAATACCTCTTACCTCCAGACCAACCTTTTGCTGTTTTGCAATGTATGAAACAATGATGCCCAGCTGTTGCTTTCTTGGGAGCCATGCTGTAATAGGAACAAAGATTGCAATGTTTGTGCACAGTCTCTGAGTCACACTCTAATCCTCTGACTGATAAAACAAGACAAATAACCTACAGCCATTCTAGTGGTGTGGTAACAAGCTGACAGTGTCAGTGCTAACATGCTGGTGTTTAGTAGGTATAGAGTTAACCATGTTCACCATCTGTTAATATGCATAAAAATTAAGTACAGCTGATGTTAATGGGAATGTAGTTTTGCAAGTATTTGCTCAGAAACCATATCAATGAAGTAATTTAAAAAATGACCTTATGATGGTGCTAAATAAAAAAGTTAGACTAAATTATCTAGGAACCATAAATGTCCGTATTATTTGAGCTAATCCATCAAGGAGGTGTTGAGACATTTAGATGAATAAGTTAACAAACCTTGACAGGTCAGTGGATCTCAAGTCAGCTGACTTTATTCACTTGGGACCATGAATATCTGTAGCAAATATTCATGGCAAGCCATCCTTTAGTTCTCAAGATATTTCACTTTGAATCACAAATGTTGACCTGCTGGTGGCACTGTATGAAAAGTCAGAGAATCACCAAAGAGTGGGATTTGCCCTCTGGGTAATGTCTGTACGAAGATTTCATGGCAATCAATCCAATAGTAATAGATTCATGTATGGTAATTCTGTAAGGCCACACCTTCTTGGGCTGCTCTGAGTGACTGGAACGAGTTGCAAGAAATGCTTCAATTCAACCACCTTCATTGCGTTACCCTCTTTTAATAACTCATTACAAGAGATAGTTTGCACCTGTTCTCTGGTACACAGTATATAGACCTCTGTTGTTGTGTTTGTTGTGATGTCTTCATTTTGTCTTATGTTGTTTTTATTACTTAGCTTTGTCTACGTTTTAAAGGTCTAGTGTTTACGATTGAATGGCATTTAGTGGTGAGGTTGCAGAACTGAAACTTCTAGGATGGTGACGCAAAAACATGAATGAAACAATAGTCTGCCTTACTCTGCCCCTGATTGACTTATCTCAACATTCTTACCCTAACCTTGTCCAATCACACTCCTCTTGTCTAAACCTAACCAACAAAGGCAATCAGTACTCGCCAGTCAGAAGGAGAGTAGGTTGGGTCATGCCTTCACTATCCTTGAAAACACAAAGTCACGCTCCATATATAAATATAGACAGCTCATTCTAAGGGTACAAAAGCACTTAAATAATGACAACTTAGTTATGAATCTTAAATACTATTCCTGCCAGTATATCCCCCTAAATCCTACACTCTGGATCTTTAAAGCCTTATATCAACTTGCCTCGGTCACTGCCTCTTGGCAAGGTCATCATTGTAAATAATAATTGATTCTCAATAGACTCATCAAGGTAACATAAAAATTTTAAGGAAAAAATGTCGAGATATTTTAGTCTGGATCAAGGTGGTGGACCAACATGGCTGAAAAAGTGATTACTTTCCATCTCAGCTATTCACAATTATGGTTTGCCAGTCACATCAGAAGGAGTAAGAAAAGTAGAAATGATGTGATATTTAGTAGATATTAAGTGTTAATCTTTGCAAATTGACTATCTTGGAAGACGAATGAGTACTTCATAGAGATCTTTTCATACTCAGTAAGTATGAAGTGATGGGAAGAGGTTACTGTGAGTCATCTGTGTTGGATCAAAAACATAATGATTGAATGTAACACTTCTTTCCCTTTATATGTTAAGCCGCCTCACTACTTGAGAAATGTGTTCTTAGTGTAAGAGAGCTCTCGTCTTTTTGTTTTCTTGGTCAGACCATATCAAAGTGACTCAGGGAAGATGCACTTTTATGAGTCTTTATTTATCTGTAGGAGATATTACTCAGGAGAATGTTCTTTTTCACACTAACATACTTCATGCTGACGCACTTAACATATATTCTTACCTTTATGTCTGAACATATATACCCAAACACAAACTAGTCTGCACATGTAAGAATGTGGCCAAAACGGTTACTGCACTCAAATTCAAAATACTGCCGCGAGTCGTGTCCGCCCCCCCTCCCCTACAGATTCGAGGTTGCTGGACAGCGACACCCTGGAGACTGATTTGTTTGCCCACGGGTGGCTGCCGTGGCAGGGCCGCGTCCTTGATCTTCGGTTTTCCAGCAGACCATTCGAGCAAGTCCAGCTTCTCTGCTGCTAACACTGCTGCCGGGATACAGCTGAGGAGGAGCCGGCTGCTAATGCTATGTACTGGTACACTGCTAATGCTGCTTGCCTTGCTGCTGTAGCTCAGTTGTAACTGAAACTGATGCTGAGACTCTACTGACTGCGTGACTGGTAGACGGTGGCGGGTGGCGCAACAGGCCAAAACACAAATTGTCTGTAAAAAATTTTTTTAAATGTGAATATTCTGGCTGTACTATTGTTGTCATGAGATTAGTATGTTATATGAACATTATTCCTTTGTCTCTGTGACATATTGATTTTGATGATTTTACTACTATTTGCTTTAGATTTCTCACATATAGCTCCTTCAAGCTCACTCTTGAAAGTGTATGTGACACATGGTGATGACACACGTTAAAATAACTCAAAGTTTACTCAAAGTCCGGTTCTGAACACCGATCTCGTGGGAAAAGTCCTGTGTTTTGTGACCACCGCAACCTGTTCCTTACAAGGAAGCTTCCAGCTTTATTCTTTACTTTCGTCAGCACACATTGGTCTCATGATCACAGCCTTCTAAATGATGGGTAATAAACGAATTACTTGCTCATCATTATGTAGCATATGTATGTATGTATAGGCATGAGAACTGCCTGAAAGTAAATATATGCTTTAGTTTTTAGGTTGATGACTGATGATGCAGTATCACATATAGTGTTCTGCTCCAGCAATTATACAGTAAATTATATTGCAACCTCCCGGACCTAAGACATCAATTAAATAGTGATGGATCCGTACAAAAAGGTCAACTGTGTACTGTGTACTGTAAAAATCTCTTAGAACCCCCTGATCTCTTAATCGCTTAAAAAATCCTCCTGATCAACCAACTACAGAAAAAAATACACAAGATAAAACATAGTATTTCCTCCTATATGGACAGACACTTTCTATGTTTATATATTTACAGTGTGAACAATCTCTGTACCTTTACAGTCTATGTTTTTGCAGTTCTGGATTATGGTGATGTTATCTGTAGACATGCTTCTGCCTCCACTCTCACTTCATTGGACTCAATTTATCACTCTGCACTCAGATTCATCACCGGTTCCAGTTACTCCACCCATCATTGTGTCTTATATGATAAGGTGGGATGGGCACCTTTATCTGTGCGAAGAGATATGCACTGGCTACTTTTCATTTATAAAGTTTTGAACGGCAACATGCCACCATACCTCAGCACTTTATTGAACTGGTCGCATAGTAATTACTCTACACGTTCAACTGATTGCTTAATGCTCGATGTTCCCCGCACTAACACTGAATTTGGTAAAACTGCTTTTAGTTCTTCTGCAGCATCTTCCTGGAACACCTTGCAACGTACACTTAAACTCAACACGATAGTTACTATAGGCCAGTTTAAAACTATGATTACCAACTACTGTACTTTTGAATGTAACTGTTTTTAAAGGTGTTCAGTCTGTTGTTATTTGCTCTACCTTTTGATTTTTAATTGTTGTTTGTTGTGCTCTCGACATCATTGTAAATGAGGGCTCACCCTCAATGATTCCTCTAGATTTAAATAAAGGTTAAATGAAAATGAAATGAAAATGTAATGTATTATATTTTAGTATGCTATGCAGAAAAATTAAGTGATGTTTTTCTTTTTGTTCATTTAAATTCTTATTTCGGCCTTCAGAATCATTGCGGTTTCCCTCATTTGCTGTGATGTCTAGTTACAGAAAAAATACACAGTTCAACAAATCAAAAGAGGACAATACTCAGTGAGAACAATCGCTCAATAATATGAAGTGGTTTGAGATCATCATCTTGAATTTTCCTTGAGAATGTGTTGTAGATTATTCCTTGTGTGTGGTGCCTAAAAACTAAAGGCAGATTTTCCAAGTTTGGATAAACCCATGGGACTAGAAGCATGAGAGTAGTAGATTGAGTTTGTGCATTTGGCAGGGTCCAGTGGTCCAGTCCGGGAGTGTTATATAGTATTGTGACTAATAAAAATAATAATAACTTTATGTATATAGCACAATTAATGCATTAAATGCAACACAAAGTGCATAACATAAAAGACAATCAAAACATTTGTGATAGAGAAAAAAAAGTGTGTAAGCACACCATTACATCTCATTGAGGTGATAATATGTCAGTGATGACTTTACAGCTTGTTATTTGGCAAGGTCATTATAGTTAACTAAAACTAAAGTAAAAATTAAAACTTTTAGTCAACTAGAATGTAATAAAAACTAGACATTAGAGGAAAAAACTGAAACATTATTGTGCAATTACAAAACTAATGAAAAGATAAAAATGTAGAGAAAATGTCTTTAGATTGCATCTACATCAATTTTTTAAAGATATTTTTTAGGGCTTTTTAGCCTTTAATGTATTGGACAGACAAGTGCGAAGGGGGGAGAGAGAGAGAGGTAGTGACATGCAGCAAGGGGCCATAGGCTGGAGTCGAGCCCGGGCCGCTGCGGCAACAGCCTTGTGCATGAGACGCCTGCTCTACCACTAAGCCACCAGTGCCCCTATATCAAATTAATCAAACGTGTTGATACAACAGACATGAAGAGGCCTTGGTGCACATTGACAGGGATGTCTACGTGACTGTCAGTCAACTGCCTTCACAAAGCTATTCTGAACTTCTTAAATCTTGCCCCTGACAAACACCTTGCTCATTATAATTATGAAATAAACAACAACCTAAAACTAATCAATAAAAACTACACTGAAATGTTCAAAGCCAAGTGGCCAAAAATATAAAAATGCAGGTTTAAGTCATTGTTAGACTACTTTCATATTTCAAAGTTACTTTAGTTTGTAGTTATGGCACTGATGGAGGATGTTACCTGATTGGCGCATGACATTTTCATCATGTCCAATAGGGGAATTATTGTATGAAGAGAAACAAGTGTTCATCACGCCTTTGTGCCAGAGAGGACCAGCCATCTTTGTTATGCAGGATGCAGTGGTATGCGTCATAGGGATCTCTGTTAATGAATCTGAGGGCAGAATGATGAACTGAGTCTGGGGGTTTGAGAGTAGACACAGCAGCATGTCCATAGATTATAGCATCATAATCTGGAGCTGATAGGAGACTGCTTCCACTTTTCCTACAATACAAAGGGAAACTGTACAAAAATCTGAGTTTTTGCTGCAGTTTGGTGATGAGGATTGAAACTGAAATACTTGAGTTAGAGATGTATAAACTTTTGGATGTATTGCAAAGTTAAAAGAATCAAATCAAATCAAGTGTCTGGTTTTACAGTTTTACGGTATGTTGAATTTTACTGAAAGACTTGCATCACTGTCGGATGAAGTTGCTCCCTTCTTTTGGCTCTGCGGTGCTAAAAGTTAAAGATGCAAGTTGATATTACTTTTGAAGCCCAAAAGCACAATACAGTGTAATGCTGTGTGTATAATACATTTAGGAACAAATCTCCTGACAGTTACGTGCAAAATGAGCATCATATTTTAGCATTATTATATATTACGTACCACATATGCAGCAAAAATGCTCCTCAATCATCCCTCCTGCATCCTCCTCTTGCCTGGTTGTTATATTGTATATATTTTGCTGCAATAGGATATATATATCGTTATTATACAGTATTTTTATTCATATACACTATATTTGCCTCCTCATTGTATATTCAGTGTTATGTATTTATCTGCTGTGACTGCTCGCAGATTTATGATGGAGCTGGAAAGCCTCTACTTTTTTATTTACTCTTTAATTCAAGCTATTAAACTACTGCCAATAAATAATTTTGATTAAACGTTCAATTTTAGAACAACATTGCTGCATTTTTCAGACTTGTCATAAGCTCACTCCCTCTCTCTCTACAGAGGAAGTCGTTGATCGCCACCAGTCTGATTGTGGCGGTGTCGCTCTTCGTGGTCGTGGTGAACTACTCGGAGAAGCCCTACTTCCTCCTGCAGCCAGTGTTCGGACAGACGTTCAGCAGCCACTGGATGTTCTCCAAGCAGCCATACAAGGCCTTCAAGCCTCACCTAGGCTATGTCAGCATCCCCAAACAGGAGGTGAGGGACACAAGTGGACAAAACACACAAACACTGGCCAGTAGGCACACTCAGAAACAGCAACTTTATCCATTCAGTGTCATATATTTAGTCATGTGTATGCAGATGTTTGACTCGACTTGATAGAAGCTGCTATTAAGTCCTGCCTTTCTTGCTGTGAATGCAAATAATGTCTGCTTAAACTGGTTAAGTTAAAGTTGCTCTATACACTACGTGAATTTTCTAGGATGGTGATGGAATGGCCGCTTCTAATCCCAACCTTAACCAATCCCACTCCTCTTGCCTAAACCTTACGAATCCAACCAACAACGGTAACAAGTACTTGCTAATCACAGGGAGTCAGTGAGGTACAGCTTGTTGTGTTGCACCCCAGTGGCCAAAAAGTAAATTAATTCACGTTTAAAGCTACAGTGGGTAACTTTTACAAAACAACTTTTTGTCATATTTGCTGAAACTGTCTCTATATCCTCAAAGAAGTACTCAAGACGGATAGTCTGTGAAAAACATCCTCCTCTTTCTACAGCCTCTAATGGCATTTACCAGAATCTATAGCAGCACACCAAAACCAGCCAATCAGAGCCTCTTAAGCAGCTCGCAATCATGTCAGTCACTGTTTGCAAACTGTCAAACTAGGCAGCGCTGATGAAATCAAGATTGTGTAACTGGCAAATGTTTTCAGAAACAAGTTTTTGTGTACTGTTTAGCTGTAAAATGAGAAAGTTTGTGACCTTGCCGCCATGTTGGACACTGTCAACCCAAATACCAAGCACTGCCCATCAACTTTCTAATTTTACAGTTAAAGAGTACACGAAAACTTGCTTCTGAAAACATTTGAGAGGAGAAGTCAGTAACAGAATCTTGATTTATATTTAATGAGTGCTGCCTAGTTTGACAGTTTGACCGCAGTTCACGAGCAATGATTGACATGATTGAGAGCTGCATTTGAGACTCCTCAGCTGTGATTGGTTGTTTTTCGTTCACATAAGGTAAGGCCATTAGAAGTGCTATAAGGCAACAGAGTCAGCCAAGGAATATGATGTTTTTCCAAGATTATCTGTCTTATTTAGTGCTGTGTGAATATAGTGACGGTTTCAATAAATATGACGAAAGTTCTTTTTTGCAAAAGTTACTAACTATAGCTTTGAACGCATAAAAAGCCCATTACAGATGACAAATAATGGTGGTAATATTTCAGTGAGAAACGTCCATTTGTAAAATACAAAGTGACAGTGAAGTGAAGGAGTTTCATTACATCACTCATAGTATTAACGTTAAATATTTTACAATAAACCATTATGCATGAGCCATATCACAGTGTGCGTGTCACAATGTCATGTACAGATTCTCGTATGGTGCATTCATATTCTACAACCCTCTGTGAACATTAACCTGCCATCACATAGCCTCACCTCGATAATGAAGGTGTATTCAAATGCGCTCATGCAAACAGCACAGCACCTCCTTGAGGATTTTCTTAATTCGTTATATCAGGTTGTCTGTGATGGATCCGAAAACGCCTGTTTGATGTCTCTTGTGTGCATTATTTCTTTGTAATTCCAAACACCCATGTCCATGATCCTATTCTTCTGCCTTCAAACAGCTCTGTGCTGTATATTCCCTGCACAATTTATGGAAATTGAAATATCAAAGCCTTTTAATTCCCACCGCATCAAAATGTAAAAACCAAGCTCTGTGTGTGTTGTTTGGGGAGGCAAGCAGCGACAAGCTGAAATTGTGCTCATATCGCTGGATATTGGGTAGTCACGCAGGAAAATCGTATATTTTGCTCGCAGAGATGCATGCAGCATTTCTGTCTGACAGGGAACGAGGATTGTGCTTTCGGTTTGGGCTGCAATACATCTAGATTTGGAGTTGCGATGGATGCGTTGGCCCTTAATGAGAAGTGGATGCCTTATATTCAGCGGGCTGATATTGGCAGATTAATGCAGAGCGTCACCCTCTGCCTCCGGAGAGCTTCATCCGCACAACATGGGCCCAGAGGCAATCACGTCTTACACCAATCTCTACGTCTGCACCTCCTTCTGCCTTCAGACAAGCCTGCTTAAATCACTGCCCTCTCCCCATGGAGATTTATGCAAATCATTGGAAAGACTGGCAGCTTCTGCAGAATTAGACCTCTTTTTGGCTCAAATTCCCCCACCATTGAGTTCTCTGTAGGGAATCAGAAGGGGCAGTGATTGGCCAGAATGTGAGTGTCAAAAGTGTTCTGCATGCTACCACAATTTCTGACAAAGGATGGACAGAATAGTGGAGGTCTGGTCAAGGTGATACTGTTGTGCTGGGTGTCGTGAGCGATTACGTCCAGAGTGAAAGCCTGCTGTGTGAGCTGTCAGCCTCTGTTAAGCACACAGCAACACCTTAAGAAGCCGTAATACTTCTCCCGGACAGTAAGGCAATCTTACATGATCCACAGTGAGGTGTCATTTGAGGTGTTATAAACCTCCTGCAACCATGTATAATGCATAACCTGGTAGCATGGGAATGGTCTGCCTTATTTTCCTCATTTGATTGAGTCTGCCTCCAGGTGTGATAAATCGCTCCTGCTCTGCTTTTCAGGAGAAATAGAAAACATTTGTCTTGTGGCACTTTACATTCATGCTCCTGGTCTATCAAAGATGAAGACAGAAACTCAATATTTTCTTTTAGACCTGAATTTTTTAATTCAGGCCCTTTAAAATGTACACAGCAGCCAACATGTAGGAAAAATTGCTTCTGTTTTTGGATTTCCTCATGAATCACATTATTATTTTATTCATCATAATTTATTTTATTCAAGGCCTCGGAAAACACATTAAGTGAGAACCCTCATTTTTAATGGTGCAGAGGTACATAGATCAAACACATCTTTAAACAAATAGGAATACCAGAAGAATACATGGCTGTGAACTTAACCTTCTATGGATGGTTTAGTCACACAATTTTGCTGCGGCGTGAGCGCTCCTACTGTCACACTGCTCTTTGACAACTTGAGGCGTGATGCAGTGGCCCACCGTAAGGGCTTGAGATCACACTTTCTTCTCTCTTCTGCTTGTATTTAGTGAAGCTCACAGATACTTAATAGACACAGTCTCTGGCTTTTGTCTGATATCGATCATAGTCAAAAAATGATCTGATCTGTTATTAGCATCATTAGTTAATTACATAACATGCCACTGTTAGACTGAATGCCCTGCTGAGCCCAGGAAAAAAACCTGAATCATCGAATATTTGTATTAAACAGCCAAATCTGATTCGTGTACAGCCCAATTTTTCAATGTAAAGCCAAATAAACAAGCAGGATCTAAAAACATGACAGTTATAGTCAAATGGTTAGCAATTTAACCTTGACATTCTCTCGGTGCAGTTAATGAAGTCAGCTTAAAGTTTTGTTGAAGCATATTCCAAGTATGTGGGGCACAGTGAGAAAAAGTAGATCTTCCTAGTTCTATACAAATTTTTGGCACCTGCAGTTTGAGCTATGTCTGTGAGCGGGTACAGTGGCTGCAAACATTCCTCTCGTTCATTCTTCTCTATAATGGTATTGTTAGCAGAACTAATTTCAGAACTACCGTAGTCAATATTTCTTGCATTCGAAAACAAAATCCATTTTGTCTTTCCGCAGTTAAGGACCTGTTTCAGATTATGGAAGTGTCTTTGATGGAGGTTAAATGACAGAGTCTGCACAAGAATAACGGACGGTGTTGTCTGCGTAAAAGTGGAAATTACACATGTATAATGTGGAGGAACCCAGAGGAGCTCCCTTTGTAATGGGGAGAAAAGAGGACTAACAATTACCAAACCTGACACACTAGGACCTGTCAGAAAGATAATTCTGAAACTACAGGCAGCTGTCATGGTCAAAACCCAATGCAGAGAGTTGTCAAAAGCCTCCATTAGATCAATGAATAGAACTGCACATTGTATTTTGTTCTCTAAACTATATTGTTACTACAACTACTACTACTACTACTGCTAGTACTACTACTACTACTAATATAATAATGATAATAATAATAAAATAATAATAATAATAATAATAGATACTAAATAATAATAATAAAAATTAAAAATAATATTAATAATAATTAATAATAATAAATCATATTATTAGTTTGTTTCTGTACCAGCTGACACTGAGCTAAATGCTAATGTGCATGCTAACATGCTGATTTTTAGCAGGCAATGTTTACCATGTTCACATTTTTGTTAAGCATGTTAGCATGCTAACATTTGCTAATTAGCAATAACAGCTGAGGGTGATGAGAATATTGTAATTTTTCCAGGTCTTTGGCCATAAACCAAAGTACTAAACAAATTGAACTGACGAAAGCTGGATAATATTTCACTCTCAAGCATAGTGGTGGACCAACTGACCAACTGTTATTGCCCTACCTAAAGCCGTGCTAATAGCATGGTTAAAAACTTATCTTTATTGACTTATCAAGGTCAGCAGAAATAAATTATCACATGACAATATAACATATAATATTGCCCATGGCTTTACATGTGCGTTTGTTTCCAAAAGAGTTGCATCAACATTTTAGCGAACATAAATACCAGAGTAAACAACAGCAGGGTTTCCCCCGACCATTTTAAGACTTTCACTGAGCGCCTAAGCATTTTATCAGAGTGCCTAAGCCAAATGATCAGAAATTAACTATGCTGAGACACATTTTTTTGTCATTTCTGCTCAAATCAAAGTTCATTGGTCTTTCAAAGGGTCTACTTGCATTATTACACTGTATCATATTATCATATCATCAGAGTAGCAAAAGATTGTCTTAAAATGACAATAATAATAAAAAAAAATTGCTACTATTTCTGGCCTAACTCGCATCTTTTACTACTGAAGTAAGGTAGTAGGTAAATACCACAGTGCAGTAAAACCCACAGTAGTGGTACCATGAGGTACTGTAGTACTACATTCTCCAACATTACGGTATTATGTACTGTGGTGATTAAGTACCACAGTCTACTGTTGGTACCAGTATATGTACCATGCAACACTAATATAGAAGAGTAAAAACTTTCAGTGTTTGCCTCTGAATTGTAGTAGATCAGAAGTATAATAAAGTAATTAACACAAAGTTCAAATACAGAAAAAAATTCCAAGTGCCTTAAAATGTGCAGTATTTGAGTAAATGTGCTCAGTCACTTTCCTCCAGTGGGTCCTCAGTATAATGTGCGTGCCCTCAGAGGAACATTTGGAATTACTCAGTTATTTCCATGCAGACGGCTTCGGCTAATCAATGAATTTTTAAGTGCCATAGAGGCATCTTACACTGGGACTTGGCACCTTAGTGTAACAATTATTGCTTATTAATTAATCGTGTTTAAAGCATTTTAATGAACGTCAAGGTTAAGTTCACACCCCAGTGCTATAATTTAATGATGACCGAGTTTCGGTATTAAGCCTGTTTTTTATTTATTTATTTATTTATTTATTTATTTATTTCGTTTTAAATAACCCACTTTATTTTTGACACACTTGTGCATTAAAATCTGAGGCTTTGAGGAGATTTTATACTTATCAGAGAGTGCCAAAATTATTGGGATTATAAAAGCGCACTCTGTTTGCGATTACTGCATGGCACGCTGAAACAGCCCCATCATGAACATGAAACTGAAACATGAATCACAGCTGAGAGGATGAAGAGGCCATAACATTTTATTGATTTACAGGATGTAATGTTCGGAGATTTGTTGGGAGCTAGTTTCCAGTCCTGTGTAGTAAATAAAAATATCCCACTAGGGTTTTTTGTTTTTGTTTTATACACTCCGTTAATGCATGTAAATGTGATTAATGCTCATGGGAAGCTAATTATGTTTTTTATTTTTGTGACTATAAACTACTCAGATGCCCGTTTTTATTTTTAAATTAAGCCTAATTAATGCAGAAAATCCATCACTTGTTTTTCTTGATAAATGTAGAACCCCAGTCTTCACTGAGTAGCTCTGCTGTGTTAAATACCTTGCTGAGGGGCTCCTCAGCAGTAGGTTTCCGGTCGTAGACCCATGTGTCTGGCATGCAGTTAGCCAGCTAGTGTTCCCCACAGACTTCAACCAATCTGTGTGTGCTGAGAGGCGTGATTGAGTAATGAGCTGAGCTGAGGGCAGCGGGTGATGATGGACGAGCTGCTGACAGCTCAAGGCTTCGGTGATGTGTGTCTCAACCACCCAGTAAATGGAGAGCTACCAGCCTAGGTCCAGTGATCATTTCTTAACCCATGACTGAATCCATACATGAGAGCAAAGGAAATATCAGGCAGCTCTGTTGGAGTAGTTCACTCACAAATTTATGTCTCTTAAGACAGGAAATCAACACTGTTTTTGTATCATTTTAAGTAGTTGATCTTCTGTATGCACAACACTGAGTCATATGATTGCTGATAAGCCAAGTAGTCGTAATAGAATTTACTAGATTGTCTTGTGGGATCTGTTTGCACACTGAAACTCGGTTGTTTGTTGATTAAACGCAGAACACGCAAGAGAGAGTTTTACGTTCGTCGGCCAGAACGCAGCACAAATGCAATTTATATTCAAACCAGTGGCATAACAGTTATTCTCCATTAAGCAAACGATCAAACGAGGCTTAGTCATGACACAACGCTCTTTCTTTTTAACTTTCTCTTGCATTCATTCACTTAAGTAAGTTTAATCTCATCAAAACAAACCAAGCATATTAGCTTCAATTAGGTAAATCTCCCATTTCAGATTCACAGAGAGCTTTCTTCCTCTCTTGGCAAAGCATAGCTAAGAGCCATTATTGAAGATTCATTACAAATCCCCTCCGCTCCAGTAAAGTATAATAAGATATATAAAAAAATATACAGTAAGATAAATGACGCAACTCCCTCGCTTCCCCGTTCTGCATTGCCGCAGTAAGACTCTGTTGTAACCTCTGAGGTCCCACATTCAATTAACTTAATCAATGTTAGTTCTGGGCACAGTGACATTAATCTTGGGGAATAAATGAAAATGACAGTGGGCTGTAAAACCCTGATGAATATATATATTTTTATAAATGATTACCGAATGTATTTTATTTTATGTTCAGATCACACAAGCCCCTTGCCAAAACATCACTTTATTATGATTATTGCATTTATATTAAGTATATCACAAACTATAACCTAATGAGATGAAAATTAAACAATATTAGATGCAGTATATTTTAGGAGAAAATCTCGCTCCGAGGTTTAAAATAACACAGTTAAATCTATGTTAAATTAGAAGACAAGAGTCAGACATATTTCAACACTGTCTCTAGTTTATTTCAGCAGTCTCCATGAGGGGCCTGGGGGGGACATGGTTTCCTAGGTAGAATTGCTGGCCCTCCCACTGGCAAAAATAATTGGAGGCCAGCATTACTGTCCTCAAGATGCTGTGGCACACTCATTTTTTGGGCTGTGTCTATGCACAGCAGATAATTGGTAGTATTAACTGCACAATAAGAAACCAAAGCATATCAATATGCAACTCCAGTGTGTGGATGTAGAGGGAATAACAGTTTTTTGTTACCTTAGAATGAGTTGCTTATATCTACATTAAGGAAGGTCCTCTTCTAGGGAGTCCACCATGTTGCTCTACAGCAGCCCAGAATGGACAAACCAACCACTGGTTCTAGACAGGGCAATTTGTGTTTTTGCGTCTGCCACCGTTTTACTACACGTATGGCACACAGGAGAAGTTTCAGTGGTGCAACCTCACCACTAGATGCCACTAAATCTCACAAACTAGACCTTAAACTCTCGTACTGACAGAGTCTTCAGCTAGCCTGTATAGACTACTAAAACAGCATAATCGAATTCCTGAAACTCATTGAGACTTTTGGTTTTGGTGAGGCACTTTTTCAGTGGTTTCAGTGGCCCCATCTGACCACCCCTAGGAGACCATAAGAAGAATATATATCACTTTTTTTCAAACACTTGAAAATTGAAAATAAATATTTGATCAGTCCTTGAACACAAAGTGACCATAAAATTCTGCAGGAAATGAAATAGTTGATGGTGAAAAGATGTGGTTACCTCACAGTACCTAAGAATTCTAGTTTTAAATTCTCATTTTCTTGTCTTTATTCTGTTTTCCAATGGTGCTTTCAAGACAACCACTTTCTCCTTACTAACTTTCTTGCATTTTTAGCCTCTCCGTGATAGAGGATGTTGTTATCTGTATACAAGCAGGCTAAAAAGCCTTGTTCTCGAGCTATAAAAGAAAATGATAAAGCACTGCAGTATTTTGCACTGTGATATATTTCCTTTCTCCTCGGTCTCTGTTCTTATTATCTAGTTTTCTTGTGCCTCTGTTGTGTGAGCAGCTCTGCAGCCCTGCTGATTGTTGCCTTGGTTGTTGATAAAAGTTACAGATTGCTTATTTTCTCCCTCAACCGCACCTGTAGCCTCTGTTTAAAACAAACAAGACAGCAATAGAGCGGTTATTGTTAAGCCTGTGTCTTACTGTGGCCATCATTCTGACCTGAAATACTTGGATCTTGTGACCTCACTTGGACTTGTCTTCAATAACGTGACACTTGGACTAGAACTTGTCTCGTAATTTGATGTGAGACTTACTTTGACAAGCCTGATACTTAACCTGGTTATGTCTCAAATGACCTGTTACTTGACTTTATATTGTCTCGGTTGACTTGGACATGTCTTTATTGATTTTGGACTTGAGTGAAAACCTACTCAGACATGAGACTTGACTTGAACGTTTTTGATTGGTTTGACTGAAACTTGACTCCCACTTGTCTCATTTGTCTTTGATTTGTTGCCATTAGTGTTAGACTTGACTTGAGACTTACCTTGAGAAACTCAGACTTGTCTAAATTGACTTTGATTTGAGAGCACTTTTCTCGATTGACTATACTAAGACCTGCCTTGGTCCTGTCTCAACTGACTTGACTTGGACTTGTCTTGTTAATTTTAAACTTGAACTTTAGCTGACTAAATTGTAACTCAACTTAAACTTGACTTAGTATTATCCTGATTGACTCAGACTTAAGACTTGACTTGGCCCTGTCTCAGTGGACTTGAAACTTAACCTGACACACTTAAGATGTAATTCAGACTCGCCTCTATTGACTTGTCTAAATTAAGCAGTTATATAAAAGTGATGAACTGCTGTAGCTGACTTGCTTCTTTTCCTCCAGCCTCTGAAGCTGCACTGCGAGCTCTGCAGCATCGTGTCCAGCTCTGGTCAGATGTTGGGTCAGGCTGCTGGCCCACAGATCGACCGCTCTCCCTGCATCTGGCGGATGAACAACGCTCCCACACGGGGCTTTGAACATGACGTGGGCCAGCGGACCACGCTCAGAGTCGTCTCACACACCAGCGTCCCCCTGCTCCTGCAGAAGCCCCAGTACTTCTTCGGCCAGGGCAACGACACCGTCTACGTTGTGTGGGGGCCACTACGAAACATGAGGAAGGACGGGAAGGGCATCGTGTACAACATGCTGCGACAGGCGGCTGAGAACTACCCTCATGCACGCATCTATGTCACCACAGAGGACAGGATGAACTACTGCGACATGATTTTCAAGAAGGAGACGGGAAAGGACAGGTGAGTCCATTTTTTGGCATCATTACATTCCACAGCAGACCTCCAATTTTTCTCTCTGACAGATTTACCTCTCAGTACTTTGACATCCACTGTTCTGCTCACTGCTATAATATCGACCTTATCGATGCGGATGGTGTGCGCAACGCTCTGTGCTTTCCTTGTCTCAAATCCTCCCTTTCATGAAGCCTTATCAAAGTGAGTTACTTAACTTTCCCTCTGAAGACACTCAACACGGCACTGGAGGCCATTTTCTAAAGAAAAGCTTTTATGGGTAGCCTCAGAAGCATGCACAGCCTGGGTTATAGACATCAGCCAAATGCCGGTCTGGGGAAAATTCGGTTAATGAGGTAGCATGATTCTGGCAGTCTTTCTAAACACCCTAGTTGCATCTAGTCTCACAACTTCTCTGACAGCATTTTGGCGCATATTGAATTAGCAAAAACCAAAATTATTCAAGCTACAGATCAGTAACCTGGAAAGTTGGAGAGAGAATGTGTTTGTTGGAGGCATTTGGCAACAACATATGCTAAAATTTCACTCTGTGTTTTTTTTTTTAAGAAAGACCCACCTAGCATTTCCTTTCTCTATCAACTCCCTATAGAGAATTGTAGGTTAATGACTATAGCAACCAGGCTCCGGGCTTGCTATTGTTTAAGACGAACCTCATTTTTCAGACCAGCCTCTGCTCATTTCCACAGAGCTCTACACTCCTGCCTCTCCCTCATGTCATCAAGACCTCTCTTAACTTCTTAAGAGGATTAACATGTTCGGTAATAGGCGTAGCATCCAGTCCATTCCAGCTCCATTGTCTCACTCTTATTCAGGATGGCAGGGTTAACACTGAATTTCATGTAGAGCGTCCATGTTCAGCCTGGCTCAGCTGAGGCCCACGACACACAGATAGAGACGTGGGATTAGGGAAGTATGCTTGGAGAAAAGAATCTCATTACAGCACATAATGCTCCTGGGAGTGATGCAGCGCTTCAATCATTACTGATTGGTAACAGAGACAGAAATTCGAGGTGTGAACAATGAGCCCCATCTAATGAATATGTGACGAGCTCTGAGAGGTTTCTCCCTGTCTGTTTCCGTGCCTGTCCGTCATTATTTGTGTTTGTCTGAAACTTGGCTGGACGTATTGAGAGGTACTAGGTGTCCATGGTAACAGCTTTTAAATTAGCTTGAAAGACAGCAGTAACACAGTATATTTTCATGTAATCAGAGAGAAAGAGGAGGTTGAGTGACTGTTATTGTTATGTTGAGCTTATACAGTATGGTGTGATTCCAGAAATTCACTGCAGCTCTTTATATTCTCAGTCTAAAACTAGTTTTCCAGAGCAATGCAACACCCTCAAAATTCTAAAACAATAAAAGTTGTTGATTTATTTTCCCTGCTTTTCCATGCAAGCTACATTTATTAATGTCGTAAGGTTCATAACAACAAAACGCAGTCTTAAAACACTCTTACTGGAGCAGCTCGTCTGCCTTTACCCTGTCATTTGTGTGTGTGTGTGTGTGTGTGTGTGTGTGTGTGTGTGTGTGTGTGTGTGTGTGTGTGTGTGTGTGTGTGTGTGTGTCTCTCTCTCTGTTCACTGGTTTACTGTCACCGTTTGCTGCACGGTGATGGGGGATAATCATCAGCTTGGCGGAGATGGAACAGTGATCGAACACAACTCTAATTATCCAGATTGCCGGGAGCAGCAGAGGAGACGTAGCTGCCTCAGTTTCGACTTGCTGATCAGGCGGAACGCAGCGCCGGCTGACTGGCTCGCCAGTCAACTGAGTAACCATCTCTCAGCCTGTAATTTAAAACCACACGTAAAGAATCTAAAGCTCATTCATTGTGGACAGAGATGAGGAAGATAAACAAAAGAAGACTCGGGGGTGGAGGGGTTGTGATGATCTAAGCTGAAATAGCCTGAGTTCACCCCATGACCAGATGAGCTGAGTTCATACTGTATGAGGTGCAGCTTGAAAAGACCAAATGAGATGATCAAGGGCTTTTCAAGACCCAGAAGGAACTAATAAACATCCACAAGATGCATCCAAATGCCAAACTACATACTAATTCTACACAGGTTATGTTGTCTATGTTGTATGTTCATTTTGGAAAAGTGATCAAATCAAATATACTTGAAACTATTGTTATGGCAAATCCAATGCTATACACCTGGGATACTCAATTTGCTTTGCCTGGAGGCCACTTTGCAAAATGACAGAGGGCCAGGGGCCAGTTGCAGCAGCTTGCAGAGTTCAGGTGTACGCAGACTTTGAGGACATTCAGGGCTTAGCCTGGACCTTTGTCAGAGGAGCTGGGAGACAGCCAAGTACATGCAGGCTGCACTTTGCAGAACAGCAATGGCCGCTCCCGCTCCCTAGCAGAGTAAACACAGCAATACAGAAATAGAGTCAATAACAATAATTAAGCAAGAACAAAAATATGCATGCGCAGAGTTTCTTGGAAGACAATACGTTTTCACCGTTCTTCCAGCCGGATTTGGCGAAGAACTTGATTTATCAACTGGTTCCATTTGTGATGAAGATGATGTTCCCTGGTGTTTTGTTATGTTATTTGTTAGGCTGAAGGCCTGTCAAGGCCAGTATCCCCTTCCACTGAAAGTGTTTGGAGCGGCAGCAGGGCCAGATTGACACAGAGAGCAAAAAGGAATGTAGAGCTCATCATGATGTTTATACCAGGCCAGCTAGTAGAGCCACCCCCGCTTGCTTTGTTGTGTTGTAATGCACTCTGGTACCTTATTTATGTTCAGCGTACAAGAAGAAGTTCCCAGTGTGAATTAATTTATTTTCATTGTGAAATAGAAAATGGTTGGCAGGCCACCCAGCACCCTGTCTGGCCCACGGGCTGCAAGTTGAGTAACATTGCAAAACACTAATAGGCCTTTTTCACAGCTAAAATTTCGACTTTTTATATTCGAAAACAGCGCAGATATTAGAGTAAAGGAGAGAGAACTGAAAAAATTGTCTCGGGCAAAGTGCTACAGTCTATTGCTTCACATTAAAAACATCACAAAAACAAACATGTTTGACTGCTCTAAATATACATACTATATATTATTAGTGTGTAATATGGAATTGAGTGGGTCCTCTGAATAACAGAGTTTTTTAGGATGTACAGAGATAAATCTGCAGGGGCTCTAAATTCGGTAACAGCCAGTTATTGAATAAACAGTAGATTCAGCATAATTACATACACAGGATTCTGTGGGTGAAAATAGTGTTTGTGTTCTGGCAGGGAAACGTATGTGTTTATGTATCTTCAAACAAGGGAGAGAGGTGTATCTTGATGACTCAGCTGTCTAGCACACATCATCACGTTGACGTTCAGGGACTTGCTGTTTCTTGCCTTGTCCATCTAGTCATCCTTTTCTGTGAACTGCTCAGACAAAAGCCCAAAACAAAACACCTTAGTTTAAAAAGAGATAGGCCGTAAACATTTGTATCAACATCTAACAGGAGCCAAGACAATGAAAAGTCTGACCACAGCCCTGGATGTAAACGTATTTGACAGCAGCTTAAACACATGATTCATGTGATTGCGCACTGCGGCTGGAAGTTGCACGGGCTGAACCTATCCATTATCAGCGCTACCTCCTGAGCTGCAGTCGCTGGCTGTCGGACCATATCGGCGTGGCCCTGTTAGCGGTGGTAGATAACAGACCTTACGACGACACGGGACTTAAATCACAGTGTCACTTTACAGCACTGCCACCTGGGCCTGCGTGACCTGCTTCCCAGCCAGCTGCTCCTTCATAGCATGTGTATGCACTGAGGTTTGCGTGGATGTGTGTGATTTCACAGGACTGACACTGTCCCTCTGTTTATGATAGTGTGTGGACAGTTTTATTTATCCCTCTGAGCACCTGTTCATTCCTGTGGTCTTTTTAACCTTTAGAAAGGTCTTAACAACCGGCAAACATTTTTCTTTATACTCTTGGTCAGTCACACTGGATGCATTTTTCAACCATTCAAACATGCTTTACACGCAAGGCTTTTAAAAAACAGTTTTACACCTGTATTGTTTGTCTGCAGTTGTCTTAATCTTTAATGTTTCACTGTGAAACACGGGGGTGTCATAACACTTACATGATAGGCAGATTAATCCATATTGAAAAGAATCAGCTACAGTCCTGTAGAAAATAGTAAATCTAAGAATATGATGTAAAGTAGTATAACACGTTTTTTTGCATCAAGTACTTTTATTTTGAATACTTTTAAGTAGATTGTCCTGATTATACTTACACTCTTAGGTAACATTTTCAATACTGGACTCTCATGTATTAGTACTAGTACTAGTCCAGTATGTAGGATTTAGGGGGATATATTGGCAAAAATTGAATGAAGGGATGTTCGATATTGGCTTTTTTACCGATATCAGATATACCGATATTGTCCAACTCTTAATTTCCGATACCGATATCAACCGATACCGATATATGCGGGTCCCCCCCCCCCCCCCCCTCAGAAAAAAAAAGAAAAGAAAAACTAAATCATTTTAGGCAACTAACATTACACATATTACAAACAAACAAAGATATCTCAAAAACTATACACCACATCTCTCATATTTTGACATTCTGAGTGAGAGGAGAAGTAGCTGAAGAGTTTGATGTATAATATGTGCATGCTGTGTAAAAGTTGTGTCATTAAAAAAGTAAAAACCGATACCGATAATTTCCGATATTACATTTTAATGCCAATATCGGCCGATAATATCGGTAGGCCGATAATATCGGACATCTCTAATTGAATATAATAAATATGTTTTCTTTAGTGTATAATCACATGAGAATAAGAATCATTATGTTTTCATTACTTAAGAATGAGCTGTTGAGCGATGACCTGTCAATGCAGCAATCCATCAGCACACACCGTTACCTCAGGATAGGACACCCCCCAGATACTGAACTGGCCAATGAACAGAATGTATCATTTCATTTCCTGCATGATCAGTAAGGATGCCACAATATTGTTACACATCAAATAGTTTACTCACAATGCAGCAAGAGTATCCCCGGTTACAATCAGCACAGGGCCGGTAACTTCAGTCAGCATGCGGCTCCTGTTTCCACACTGAACGACGACACGATTTACCCTCACCGACAGCCTTTTTCAGTCACCACACAGAGCGCACCAGCCCGACGTGGAGGGTGACAAAGTAGAGTGAGACAACTGCTGCCCGCCAGCAGGTGCCTCTAATCACTGTCCATGCACCACATTACAGATCATAGGGCCATTCATGTTTTCGCATTTTCGTGTTTTTGCGTCGGCTATCGTAGCTAGCAGCCCCTCCCTCGACAAATTAACAGGTTCTTGGCTATTGGCCTGTCTGTGACGTGACAAACTATCACACTTACACAACTACTTGTAACGTAAAAGTGCTTATTACATTTTTGGGTTGTTTTTTTTTTTTTTTTGACCAGGTTTAATCATCTGGGAAGAGACCTCTGCAAATGATTTGGCTCCTGGTAAAAACATCTTGATCAATTCAGCTGGTTTCAGTCTGTAGTCCTCGCGGTTAGATGCCACTAAATCCCTCTATATCTTACACACTGTTTCTTTAAATAAAAGATCTGAATACTTCCTTCACTGGTGTCCACTACACATGTCCATCTGCAGTCAGAGTCATGTCACCCTTGAGCTTATGCTGGACATGTTTGTGTGATTAAACATGAGGCTCAAACAATACAGAAATCTGCTCATTAAACGTAAGAGTCAAAAGATAAGTGACCTTCAATTACAAGAGAATACAGGTGTTATTTTTAGATGTAGCTCATTTACTTTTGTCTACTCAATTTCTCCCAGTCGTTCGTTAACACATGTAGCATGAAATTAGATTTACGTGTTTTTAATGTGCAAACTTTATGGCGCCACATCTGTCTTGCAATTAACTCCTGCTCTGTAAAACAAAGATATCTGAAGTAAGAAGGCATGGACAGCATGCAGCTGTTCCGCACCTTTAATTTTACAGGCAAACCTAACACAAACATCCACTACACATTTGCATATGGATCTCCAGTTTGTCACGTCAGCTGTGTCCCCGTGACGGTCATGTGCAGCGTCATGCAAAGCAGAGCGTGAGATGTAAAGTGAATGAGTAACTTCTCCTAAAAATTTCACTGGATAGTGTGACTTGTGGTCAAAAACTCCACAGGTGACCTTTAATTTCAGGAGAACACAGGTGCCATTTAGTCATAGCTCATTTACCTCTATGTTCTCCAGTTTATATCACCCTCAGTCATTCTGATGCGCATCCAGCATGAAATTAGATTACTTGTTGTAATGTACAGTATTTTATGGTGTCGCATCTGGCTTGACAGTTGACTCCTAATGAGACGTGGGAAATAAGTAGACTTGAATATGACAGTAAAATCTGTTTTTGAGGGATTATTTTGCGATGAAGACTCTGGTTTCCTTGCTGTGGTTGTCAGATGAGAGCAGGTAGAGTGTGATGTAAAGCAACTGTTACATTAAAACTCTTCACTCAGGTACAATAAAATGAGGATAAAATTAAGGAACTGTGACAAGTTTTCTAAATTTAACCAATGGTAGTCCAAGGAAATTATTTTCATGCCACATCAGAATCAGTGGCAACAAACCAGAAGTCAGAAAAATGCCTCAAACTGGACACAAACACAGATTATCCTTAAAGGGCTCGCTGATGCCTCGGGTTAAAATAACACTCTGACGCAAGAACCAAAAATGGATGTTTCATCTGTAATTCATCATCAGGGGTGAGTCAGTGTAATCATAGATGAACTTAATAGCAGATGCTCCGCTCTCATGGGCTTCCAAATATGTGGTGAATTTCATTTTAATCTGTTTTTATTAGCATGAATGTCACGGCTGTGTAATCATGCTTCATAATCTCCAGCCGTCCACTTCATACGAGTGTAAGTACCCCTGGCAGTCAGCGCACATTCATCCTAAAATAGTTTAAAAATGAAACACCATTCAGTTCAACAGCCTCTCTGTGTTATAATGATGGTCTGAGAGATTCGGTTCAATATTTTGAATGTGAACAGCTCTTTATCAAAATCATGTGTTGCAGATCTGATAAAAGCTCTGAGGAGCTTGAAGAGAATGAACTGGGAAAGACAGAAGAGGGGAAAGCACCCAAAGGGATTGTCTTTGGATGAGGGAGTATTTTCTGTTTTAAAAGTGCCAAACATCCCTGTGGAATAAAAGCTCACTTGTATTTAAACACTCAAACAAAACATATTTGTATTCCAAAAGTCCCCTGTTCATTGACTGTAAAACTGCTTTACATGTTATTCTTGAGAATGCTACAAGTTTTGAGTTTCAGTTCTTTAGTTGCTGTATTTTAAGGACAAGCTCATGTCTCGAGCTCAAAAAATTTGATTGAACTCCGTCTTAATGCCTGTGCAGAACAGAAAGTGGCACAAAAAAATTGTATTGCACATAATGAAAAAAAAAAATACTGGACATGGTGCTGGACCTTTGACCACTTACAGTCTAAAAAGTAACTGGTTCAACTTAAAAAAGGAATTATGGTAGCAATGCGATTTAATCGTTTTAAGTAGTTCCAACTCTGGTATTATTGAGTCAATCCTATGAGTTTTTTTTATAGTCTCAGTTAGTACAACTAACATGATTTGCTTTGACATCAAAAAGCTTAATAAAGTTGAACCAACTTAATATTTATTCAGAAGTTGTGGCGATATTTAGCGGTCAACCTATTTTATTTTAGGTATTCCAACCTATTTATTTTTAATTCCATCCTACTCAAAGATGTTGCTTTTGAGCAACTTAAGTTGTCAACTGACTAAAACAAATTAATGCAACAGATGTAATTTTTTTCATGCTGAAAAACTCCATTTTCTTTAAGCATTATCCACCAACCCCATGAATCATTTTTTTAGTGTAGTAACTACTTCACTGTAAAACATTTTGCAGGAATTTAGTGAAATCAGCTCAACCTTTGTCATTTACTTTACTTAAATATGTATATTTTATTCACATATTAGCTTCAAGTTACTCAATTTAAAATTTTCATAAACATGAGTTGTTCTGACTGAGTTGAATGAATGTAATGACATTTTTAAAGCTGTAGTGCAGGACTTTTATATATTAATGAACATCAGTTACATTTATGCCCTTGCCAAATGAGTTCACACAATGGTGATCAAGCCTATTGCTGCCAGGGGAAGGTCTCTGTCTTTCACAGTGTTATTGAGTTTTGGTGTCGGGTGTCTGTGGCAAGTTAACTGCACTGGTGCACCGGAAGTGATGCCTTTTATGTCAGCCGGCCAAAGTGACAAGGGGATAGATTAATTACTTTGTTTTCTTTTTTTTTTCCCTGTTCTCAGACAGGGATGAGCAGTGCACTAGTGCTGTTTTTGCAAAACTGTGCATGTGTATGGGCAGCACTTACCACACGACTAGATAGATGAGACTTGGATTATACTACACAAGTGTCAAATTCAGGATCGCACAAAAAAAAACCCATAAACAGACAGTGTCACCCTGCACAACCACCACCACCACCCCTCTCACACACACACATCCTTGAGTGTTACATACCAATACGTCTTAAGCTTTTGATGTACCCAGAATTGATGCACATAATTAGCTGATACCTCTCCACATGCCCTCCAGCAGATGTTATAAAGAAGCGTATCATACGTTTCCATCTGAACTCCCTCGATGTATTTGATCTGGTGCCCCTGAACAGATCCAGCTCATTTTATCACTTTGTTCAATATAGTGGGAGTCAGTCCAATCCATTGGTAAAAATGCACCATACGTACAAGAGATAGTTTCACCCATTGAATTATTTATTTATAAATTGATTAACAGCCTTTCAACTGCCTTGGAGCTTGGATCTTGGATCGAGGTCATCTGTTTTGTCTAGAAAATGTGTAGGTTGCAAATATCTTTATAAATCTTAATTTCTTTATGTGCTCAAAAGACCTTATAATTTGCCTTGAGTGCACAAAAAGCTGATGCAGATAAACTAACCCACATCTTGACCCTGTTCCTAAAGCCTGTGTTTATGTGGGTGGGGATAAAGTCTCTCAGGAACCTGATGGAGTAAGGGGCTGAGTGGGGCAAATCATACGCCTTTTAATCTTCAAAGTATCTGTAATGTGAATTTAGTCCCTTTGTTTGTGTTGCAGTCTCTCTGAGTAAGTGCAAGGATGGGCAATTCTGCAGATACAACAGTCTGGGTTGCACATTAATTTCCACACTCTCCACTCTCTCCATCATCTTTTATTGCCTTGAACAATTACTTTGGCCTAGTATATTTTACCTAGTGAGGAGGTAATCTGAATCTCCAGATACCTGGTACCTGGTACTGGCCATTTTAATGTACTTTTAACTTTAACTCTTTGGGAAATGAGTCCACTCATGTTCTAGGGCTGAGTATTGGTACTCGATACCATCATGGTATCAACCAAAATAACCTAGTATCGAAACTTCTTAAGCCACATTTGATCCTTTTTGTACCCATTTCTAACAAAAAGACTATCTGTATCGTTTTTCTGGCCACCACTCATCGCAGACGATTTAATGTGGCATGCGATTGACTCACTACCGCTGCAGCTACAACCCATACAGTCTGTGGTTTGGGGAAGTCAAGCATGGTGTATTTAACAGAGTTGGCAGTCCAGCGTGCCCAGATGCCACCAAAATATTCAGAAGTATGGCTTTACTACAGGCCTGTTACATTTAGTAGCATTTTATGCAACAGAACGCTTTAGTTCACGTGATGGATATCGAGTGAAGTAGGAAAAAAGGGTCTCAAATGAAGTACTATGTTGATACTTGGTATCACTTTATGGGCGCTGGTATTGTAGCTAGAAAAGAAAGTAAATGGAGGTTTTGATATAGTTTTGCTGTTGCTAAATGTGGACCTCTTTGACTTCAATTCATCAAGAATGTTTGCCTTTTTTGGATTCTTTGTTCTCTGTGGGGGCATGAGAGAAGAACAGTGTATTCTTCCTGAATTCACAGTTATGCAGAGTGAGTGATTGACATAGAAATGATCATTTGGGGGGTGAAGTATTTCTTTAAGGCAGCAAACAGCCTTACTCTTATCCACAAGTTTCATGTGTAGTGTTGAATCTGAAACCCCCTTGTTTCCTCTCAAATGGTTTGATCATCTGTTCAGCTCAGCTCGATACTTTCCTCTGTTTTCTGTGAACAAAGGGAACAACAATAGCCTCATTTGCTGGGGGCATTGCGCTTATACGCTGTCAGTTTCGGTCAGATCAAAGAGAAATTACAGAGAAAATCACTTAATACACAAACCCAGGTTTCACTTAACAGAGACTGAATTCTCTTATTTGTTGCAGTCTCACTTCATTGGGCTTTTGTGTAAGAAAAAGAAACATCTCCAGTGCAGCTTTGAAGTGTGTAATATTTCACAAAAAAGAAGGTGAAAATTGCTGCCTGACCTGAAATATTCTAACACAACGTGAAGGAATGTGACAGAAAGCGCTGAACTTTGTTGATGCAATCTGCATCCCGATGTGATCAAGAGCAGCCTCTGGCTTCAATGTCAAACGACTCTCTGCCAGTGCACCGACTTTTGTTTACAGGGTGCGTAGTACGTGACTGTCTATAATTGCTTTGTGTATTGGATGTCAAGAGAAGAAGAAACCTGTAGGAGATTGAAACACAGTGTTTGCAGCATCACCACAGAACTGTAATTTCATGCTTATCACGATGAGCCGTTTAAAGAGAAAAGAGAGAGAGAGGATTCATCGTGTTTCTCTCCACATGAAGCTGTGATTCCCGCTGCAGACAGCCCTAAAAATCTGCACTGAGCGCGTTGCTCTCCATCCAAACAAGAATTTGTCACTGAGCAAGCGTGTAATGACATTACATTTCTGTGTTGAAAGCTTGTAATTGCTGTGAAATTATCTTATTAAATGAAGCCACTGGAAACCCTGAAACACAAATACCCCCGGCGTCCTGGGAGGCTGTTCATCAGGTCAAAACCGGTCAATTCAGAAGAACAAGGAAGTCATCGTCCCAAAGGAAGAGGGGATCAGCGACTCGTCATTTTCTGTGTTCTTGTGACCCCATCTGAGAGAGAAATGAGGCGGCAGTCGGAGGGCGAAGAAGCAAACTGTCAGCTGAAGGCAAAGTGCAGTCTTCCTTGAAGTCCATTTGCATTTGTATCCTAATGATGTAAGGACCCTCGGAGGACTTAAGCAAAACTATTAGCAGGGGAGGGACATTGGATTTCCATTTGGAACGTCAAAAAGGCAAAACTTTTATTTTCCATCTTTTTGAGGGGGTTTATTTACAGCCTCTGTGTAGTCTGTTTGTACATTTTAAAACCAAATACTGCTTGAAAGCTATCACTCAGTAGTTAGAAGAGACAGTGGTGGAAAGTAACTAAGTACATTTTCCCAAATACTGTACTTAAGTGCAATATTGAGTAGTCTCAGTAAATATTGTACTTTTGACACTACACCACTACATTTATCTGATACCTTGAGTTACTCTCTGATTAATAATACAACATATAATGAACAAATAAATATGATGTAATATTATAGATTAAGGTTATTGATCCTCAGGGGTAAGTAGATAAAGTATATGCAGTAGAACACAATGAGCTCCACATTTCCCAGCTGCAACATTCAAGTAAATCTACACATTAATGCATCAATAATTATAATCAAGCAACATATATTATACTGAAATGGCCCAGTCTGTATGAGTACTTGACTTTTTGTACTGTAGGTATGTGTTGGTACCAATACAGCTATTACTTGTAACGGAGTATTTCTGTACCTAAGTATTTCTAATTTTACAATAGTGTAATGTAATGTAAACAATAGTGTATGTAATTTATCAACTGTGCTATTTGGTCTATGTTCCTCTTCTTCTTTGAATTTATACTTGGTCTTATTTACACTGAATGGCCAAAGGTATGTGACACCTAAACATGACATCTTTATGTGATTGTTGAACAATTAATCCAACACGAGACCATCGGCATTAATATGCTGCTACAGCAGCATCTCCTCTCCTGGAAGGATTAATCATTAGAGATTTTTTTCCCCCATTCAGCCACATGAGCATTAGTGAGGCCAGGCACTGATGTTGGTCGATATGGGGGGCTTATTTGTGCATTAGGGGGTTACGGCTTAGCTTTGAAGCCTGCACACATAGTAGCGTACGTGCTGTGATTGGTTAGCATGTACTGCTTGTCTTTCTCTGTGCAATAAAGGTAAGCATTAAGAACTTTGAGGATGGTTAAACTATCTGCTTTGTTTCTATGAAGCACAACAGTGATTTCACTGTTGTCACAAAAACGAAATAGAAGTAACCTGGATATAACTCTTCTGTTCTGTTTGTAAATGTGTAGCTCATAGCTAATGTGGGAACTATAGCCCGAATCACTGTGGCGTCATGCTAACAACAACAATCACTGGGTAAACAGCTGACAATCTGCTGGCAACTGATCTGAATTGTGGAGATATGTGAAATTGTAACTGTAACGTGTAAAGACATATGATTAAAGGAACAGTGTGTAGTATTTAGGGGCGAGCTATGGCAGAAAGGGAATGTAATATTCAGAATTATGTTTTCATAATTATGTTTTATGTCTTTGTTGGCTTAGAATGAGCCCTTTATACTTACATCGGGAGTCTGTCCTCCATGTTGCCATAAAGGCCACTGTAGGTTCTCTTTCATACTTGTAGAGGAAAGGGTATTCATTAAGTTGCAGGTCTTCATCGAATAGTTTGATGCTGTGAAGCTTCATTCATACATTGACATTCAAATTCTGAATCAATATTCAAGGCTGCGCAGTCGCCTTTTTAATGTCTATCCATTCTGTTTGAACCTGGTATTTCTGCACAGCTGGGAGCCAATCCACACAGAACAACCCTAACAAAATATACATGCATCAACCGAACCAAACAGTCATCTTATGCATTATAGTAGCAGTATTGTCAGGACTGAGACAAAAACAGAGAGAAGGACTGAGTGCTGGGTCCATGTGTTATAGCAAGAGAGAAAGAGAGCGTGACACAGAGGGGGGGAAGACAAAGTGGACTATTGCACATAATGTTTCTCTGACTTAATAATTTACCCGGGACTCCTGCCCACTAGCACAAGTGATTTTTACTTGATATAAGCTTTCTTGAACCTGTACGACTCACCTGTGGTAGCTTCAAAAACATTTTTACATGGTCAGAAAGCCGTTTGCTATCCAGCTTGCTGCATACAAAGGCAGACACGCACCTGTATTAACGGGGTGGTTTAGCAGCAACCTAACAGCACCACAAATTACATTTTTGTAATAAAGAAAGTTGATATAAGAAAAAGAATAACTCATTTATTCTGAGGGTCACTTTATTCAAAGAGAGAATTTTGTTGGAGAATTTTTACATTATTTTTTAAGGTGATGACATCAAAAAATATGCCAACAGACATTTGAAGCTTCATTCAAAAACCTCAATAGAAGCTTAGAATATTAAAAAATTACATTCAGTATTTGCTGCTTGCATTCTGTAACCTCACCCCTAGATGTCACTAAATCCGTCACAGTGGTCCTTTAAACAATGTGGTCCAACCGATCTGACGTCTCTGCGGTGTGTATTTTCTGTACTTTGTTGTTTTGCTGGCGTCTTTGACAAACCAAATCTACCAGCACAGAAGCAAAGCAATGTACTGCTGTCAACAAGGTCTGCAGCAAAATGTGATTTAGCCACCCTTAAAAATACAGTATCAGTTTAAATGTACACAATATTTGGACATTTTTCTACCTTAAACACTAACTGATCGAGGCAGTGGTAGACAAGCAGCTCTTGTTTTCTGAAGTAAAATGTCTGTTTTGACAGTGGAGTCTGGTGGCTCTGGTGGCATCTTCAATTTCCTGTCAAAAAAGGATGTTTTAGGATATTAAACTGATTTTGATTTTTTCATGTTGGACTTTTTTTTAGGTCACTAAAAACGTATTAGTTGAGGCAGCATTTGCTCAGCGCTGTTGCTGCCATTTTTATGTTGTGTTGTTATGCACTGAATTGTTTTTTACAAACATTATGATTCAGTCTATTGAGCTTTTCACTGGTATAACATTGTTAGGCAACAGCTTGGGTCCATGTTTACTTCCTGTCAGCTCATGTCATTCACGTACACTGCAAAACATTTCAAGAGGAAATACAAAATGAGCCATTTAGAATGTTAATATTGTCAAGTTTGACAAGATCTACAGTTAAAGATCACAAAAGACACATCTGTCAAGTGTTGGTGTGGTACGAGTAAGTGAAATCCAACAGTGCGTTTCTACAGTGGGACTACGGTTAACCCCTGGCATCAAGTATAAACCAACTTAAGACTCAAAAAACCCTCCTGAAAGCCAGTCAAGTTACTGCACACCAAACTGGGAAAAACTTTTCCTTTTGGCTCACTCTTTTTGTGCAAGAGGGCATGTGCACAGTTGTGTCCACATGCTGTTTGCCACAGTTTATTTGTTGCCTTTCTTCCCACATTTTGATGTTTGCTTTGTTTTTGCAATATGAAATTTATGAGTAGATGTTCAAAAAAGGTTCTCGATTCTTGCACTCATATCACCAACAATTTTGTCACATAAGGTGACACCTTTTGTCACACCCTTGTTTGGCACGCTGTCTCTGCTCTCTAGCATATTTGAATAAGGTCTCATCTTTGCAGTAGAAGCTAACAAAATCACAGCGATGGTTAGGATGGTTAGCCCGCGGCCACAAAAGCAGTAAATGCATTTTCTGTTCTGCTTTGCTGCACCTGATTGAATAACCTCCACTGGGTGAAATCCCCCAGACGCACACCTGCATCACTAGTCATGTAGCAGCCCAGCCCCATTTAATAAGCCTTATTAGAACAATTGCCTCTGTGGCCTCAGAAAAATCACACTCTAAAGAGATAAAATAGCCTCATAACACAAGGCTGCATGATGTGTCAGTGTGTATTAAGAATATGTGTCTGCACCGCTGTCACCAGGGTAGCTTCTTGCATATTTATGCTTTTTATAAGAATCATATTTGTCCTTTAAATGACTTGCGTTGTCTGTAAAAGACAAAAGAGGATAAGATGACACTTTATTGGCCCCTGTTAGGAAATCATATACATAGCTGCAGCAGCAAAAACACTTAAAACATGAAGATAGAAGATAAACAGAGCATTTAGAACTAAAAGAATTGCAATGTAATTGACAATTATAGATAGACAGCATATTAGATTTTACTGACATAGTTTTGTTTGTTAAAATGGTTCATAGGCATATACAATAGAGTTATATATCAACTAGAGCTGAAACAATTAGTTAAATATTTGATGAGACAATCTGCAACATGCAAAAATGTCAACCAGTCTCTGGTTTTGAATATATGAGGATTTTTTGTTATATATCTTTGTGAGGGCTTCATCTTTTATTGACTGAAAAAATGATAAGATAATAGCAAAATAAATACCCTAAATCATCTGTTTCAAAAAATAAAGATGTGTGATGTGCAGCGAAATGTTAAGTGTATATAGAACAGTGTACAAAACAGAATATTAATGTGAGTTTGTAGCATTACTAATGTCTGCAAATATCTTTCATATCCACATTAATCAGGTCTACAGATGGCCTTGCCCTCCTCCTCCCTCTCCTCCTCTTCCTCCTCTTCTTCTTCTCCCAGGCCAGTGTTTGACATTTTAACTGCAGCAGGTACAGAATTTTAAGTCTCCCGACAGAGCGGATACCTCGCTCTCGCTACATGCCTCATGGATCCTCTATCACCGTCTGACTTAAACAAGCTTTTCTCTGATGTTTAGGCCGGCTAAAGACTTGTTTCTTTTTTCTCGCTGCGCTGTTGAATCACAATCAAATAATCTGCAAGCTAGGCCAAAACACAAAATGCAAGATGTGCAGCTTAATTCGAGACATCACCAGCTCTGTCATGTCAAGTAATGCACTTACTGGTGCGAGCAGGACAGAGATGGATCTCCTATCAGTGTCTTAAGAAAGAAGAATGAGTGCAGCCACAAGGCTCCGTGCAGCATCAGCCGTAATGCATTCTGTCATTGACGTTCTGTTATGTGTTCAACTCTAAATTGGATGTGAACTAGTCACTTCAGATTATAGTTGTACAACTCTGTGTGAAAAGGCAAGCAATCACCTCTTGGCAGCAGCATTAAAATCTGCTTGTAAAATTGTCAAATCCTCATCTCCCCAAACAGAGCGTCGCCTGTTCTTGAGAGTTTCTCAGCCAGAGAAAAATAATAATTCAGCCGTTTGCTTTCCCTGACAAACACCATCTTTTGGGGTTCTTTTCTATCAGCTAATGCAGCGCATTACTGCTTCACATTTTGTTTTCCATTTTTAAACGCATTGACACACAAATCATAGTAATCCCAGTGAGAGACTTTCAGTGTGTCGTTTTTTCTTTTCTTTCTTTCTTTCTTTTTTTTTTCTTGGGTGTCTGCAGAGCTGTGTGAAATTAGATGGTTTACTTTCTGGTCAGCTTTCAATGCAGCTCCCAAAGATGTAGAGGCTTTCAAATCTCAGTAATGTTGATACATGCCTTACTTTAATGTGCACCATATTGCAGTCTGAATGTAGTGGTGCAATTTGGTGTTTATTGTTTGGTATTCAAAATAAACAATTATACTGCACTAAAATGCTAGATTCAATGTACAAAATGTCAGTACTATTCAAGACAACAATTTTGCTTTTATCCGAGTATGAATTTTGTAACTGACGGAGGGTCATTTTTCAAAAGGCAACCGTCTTAATCTCAGTTGTAAACATTGTGCACAGATGTGAAAGAATCAAGTATATCCTGTAGATCCTCAGATAAAATGGTAATATCAGAATGTAAACACATGTAATTTGAACAGTGAAATTATTAATTCTTTGATTTTATTGGATGATTATGGATTGCCGTTTTCAATGCAAATGGCTTCAATTAGGTGCTAAGGTTATCTTCCGAGCTGGCACTGGACATTAATATGACATGAATGAAAGTCGGGTGACGATATTTTAACTGTCAAATGACGTTAGAATTTCTCACGTGAATGTTAACATTATGATTTTTTACAAACTTTTTTTGTTCTCTAAACCTCACAACTTATATAGTTATGCTGCATAAAGATGACTTTGGCATGAGATATTGGAAAGATGTTGGATTTTGGTCACTTAAAACCAACAAATACCGTCATCTGTCTATTTTACGTGAAATAGACGTTGGCATTAGGCACATTACCACCACCTGTAAAACGGTGGAATAGTGTGACACCAATTTTATGAATGTGTCGTAGAAGACAAACAAAAAGGGGACCTGCTACTCGAAGTCTAAAACTCCACATGTCACCATTAAAGGTCCAGTGTGTAGGATTTAGTGGCATCTAGTGGTGAGGTTGCAGAACTGAAACTTTTGCAGTGTTCCCAGCATATAAGAAAAATCGCAGTGAGTGGCGCAAAAACACAAATGGTCCTAATAGAGCCAGTGTTTGATATCCCATCTTGAGCTGCTGTAGAACAACATGGCAGACCCTGTGGGAGAAGTCCCACTATGTAGGTATAACCAGCCCATTTTAAGGTAACAAAAACACAACGATTCTCAGTTACAGGTGATTATAAACTAATTAAAACATACTTATGAGGATTAAACACACCATTTCTGCCAATAGATGCCCCTAAATCCTACACACTGGACCTTTTATTGCCTGGTTTGGTGAGCCCCCAAATCAACAGAAAAAAAATGCAGTAACTGAATTTCTGTTTGTAGAGCACCACCTGTTCCTTTCACCCAACCTAATATCTTTGCCTCTGTTCTCTAGATAGAGAGATAGTGTTCATGTGCATGAATATCCACACTGTATCTATGCTGTATATTCCATAGGGATGTAGCATTGTGTAAATGTGTCAAATTAGCGAAGGTATTACACGTTAAAGGAAGAATAATCACTTCATTATTCCGTCTGTCACACCTTTCAGATTTCTGATTTGTGTGCAGCATCATTTACCGTCTTCATAATGTGGTGTGATAAACATGAAAATGTAAAATCACGGCAGCGTATCACTGTAAGCCTCCTGTAAAAACCAGAAGCGGTACTGCATTGTCGGAGCGAGAGGCTTTTGCATATTAAGGTCGTAACACATTTCTTTGCGAGCAGCCATAAATCTTCTTTACTGTAAGAGAAGGGACCCGGTGTGGCTTAAGAGCAGCTTGAACAGTCAGGGAGAGCTTAATAGTGCCGTGGTTATTGGACTTTTTCTTGGGATTACTCCTTATTGTTAAGCTCTCCAAGGTGTGAGAGAGAAGCCTGATCTAAATTATTCAACAGTACAAGTAAGATTAATTGATTATTGAGCTTTAGATCAATGATAATCAGTAGTTCTGTGTGTAATTCTGGATCTTAGGTCTTTGTCTTGATCTCTGTCCCTGGAGAAATCTCTTAAGTTGGTCCTCATCTGTTTTGCTAATCCTTGGTTTTTACTCCTCTGGTCTTGGACAGGCATCCCATTAACATGTTGAATAGGCTGCAGAGCTTTTAGAATCTGCCAGTTACCTCTGACTGTTTTACGTTCTCTGTAGTTTTTTTTTTCTTGTTGTTTGTCTGTTAATCGTAAAAGTGACTCCTTTTTTTTTTTTTTTACCAAACCTATTCAAACTCCTGCTCACCTCCTCTGACCTTCCACCATTTTGTCTGCTTTTTTCTGCCAAATAAATCCTCACAAATGGTTTATGGATCTCATGAGATGGTGTTGTTGCCATGGCTGGGGAGGAAAACATTGTGCTAACACTTACCAGGGTTAACGCTTCTGATTCTCTTTGAGGGCAAAGACTTCAAGGTGCTACGTTGTGAAGCCGATTCCTTATGTTTCTGACTAAAATTGGTTAACATAAACCTCTCAACCTGCAGGAGGATTTCATTTCCAAAACACTTTACACTCACTTTGAATAAAACATAAATGAGGCGTCTCTCTTTTAGCAAAACAAATGCTGTTTACTCCTGTGAAGTGTGTTAAGTTCTTGGCTCAGGTCGTGGATAATGATGGGATTCTTTTACTGGAGGCTGTTTGTCAGCGCTTTGATAAGTGAAGCTAATAGGCTTATACACCATGAAGCCTAGGTTCCTTTTTATCAAGATATTGTTCCGTGAACTGCAGAAAACTGTTGCATGAATGACTCAATTTTGCTGTACTGAAGTGAAAAACATTTCCAGCTGGCATATACAGTATAACAGTGTCCCACAGGCTTTGAAGAGCCGCTACTAACAATTATTTTCATTTTTTGATAAATCTGCTGATTTGTTTTTTATTTAGTCCATGTTAGAAAGGAATAAAAAAAAATGCCCATTGCCTTTTTGTAAAGCCCAAGGGGTTCTTTTGTATTTGCAATGCAAAACCTGAGAGATTCAATAGACCTTGATATAAAAAAAGAGAGGGAAGTCTCACCCAGTGAAGCTGTAAGTAAATTGCAGCATTTTTAGGCACACCAGCACCACAGCTCTAGAGATGTTGGTCAGTTGATCCACCGCTTTGTTCTAGTCACAGCGCCCGTGCAACTTGGGTGATCATCTGACTGTCAGAGCAAAATTTAAATTTGTTGGTGTCTCATCAAATTGGCCTCAGCTGTACTTTCTGTTGAGTGCTAATTAGCCATTATTAGCATGCTAACACCCTAAACTAAGGTGATGAACATGGTAAACATCACACCCCCTAAACATCAGTGTTGGCATTGATGTTAACAATAGACTGTAAATAAAGAAGGACAACATTGCAGCTTCCCAAAAGTGAACCCAAATTATCTCAATTGCCCCCTGGTGGCTGACTGCAGTTTAGGTCATAAACCCTACCTCCTCCACGTTAGTGGATGAAGATCAAGTACACTGTATATGAATATTTCCCAAAGATGCTTTCTGTCATTTTAGGTAGTTCTCCACTCATCAGTGTATGTTGAAGTGTTCGTTTTTCGGATGAGTGTGGTTATAACTAGTTATTTGATGCTACAAAAAGGTGTTTTGGTGTCATGATTGGCAGCTGTGTATGTGCTCACGGTCAGTGGAGCTGCTCTCACTTGAGTCAGATGGGTATATGGGCAGGAAGTCGAGGCCCCAGAGATCACCACAGCACAGACTCTGGCTGCAAATGATGTCATCAGCGCAAGACGGCAGCAGCCTGATCTGGGATATTTAGGTCATTTTTGTACATTATGACTCAAGTGATTAATCAATTATCTAATATGTTTCTGATAAATTTTTGGTGAATCGGTTCATTTCAGCAGTTTGAATCTAGGAGTATGTGGTTCAGTCATTGGTACACTTACAAATAGGCTTCTCAATGAATAATGAATAAACGCTCTGTTCATTCTTTCTGAGGTTGCTTTCGTGTTGCATAAGTCGAACCTTGAATTTGAAATAAACTGGAGCTGTCATTTTTTTGGCTCGTTGGTGATCATACAGTCCGGCCAGAAATAAAGGCATCATTTCTGACTGTAATTCAGTTTCTGCTTCTTTTAAGCCACTACACTGTAAAAGGCAAGAATAGACATAGGAACAGTACATACAGTAGTGGAGATACACACTGACCTTAGGGAATTGTATATGCATACAGTTCTTGACCTTTGCAGAAGATTAGAACATGCATAACTAAATAATGTCAATATTTAACCAGTAGGAGGTACTTCATATTCAGCTTGGTTTCAGGTTTAGTGCAGCAGGGAACGCTATTTAAAATTCCTTTTGTTATTGTTGTTGCAGCTTTCTCGTTTCTGTCGAAGTCAATTAAAATTCAAACCTGCCATTCACAGCATCTGGGTTTCATGCTCCCCCTCAGACCCCCCCCCCCCCCCCCGCAAATATAAAATGTGGTTGTTGTTGACAGGTGACAGGTGGGTTGTGGGGAAGTTGCTGGTTGACAGGTGGCCTGTTTCCATGACTCCACAGCACATACTCATTATAAACCCACGACTCACCCATGTGGTTTTGCATACATGATGTTTGCTACATGCAGAGGCCGTTTGGTTGCTGTGAATCTGACTCTTTGCCCCCTTAATTATCTTGCTGTAAAAAACTGCTATAACCTTGTTAATGTTTGTATATTAAAATCGGAGTTGTTTATTGCATTTTAGATATCAGACGGTATAACGAAGGTTCCTTCTATTCCACAGCTGCAGAAAAACCTGGAATGTATTAAGATTGTTTTGCCTTGCTTGCGGCATAGCTCTATGGATGGCAGTGTTGCTCTTTCGGTTTAGATAATGGCACAGACATTTTGATGATAAGTCCTAATTACTTTGAGGATACTCTGACTTTTCTTCCAGACCTGACAAAATATCTGCAAAAGTAATGATAATCCCATCAGCCTTATATACATCTTGTGTTTATTGCTAAATAGCTAATGTTAGCATGCGAACACACAAAATGGTGATATGTCTGGGCGATACAGAGAAAATCAAATATCACAATATTTTTGACCAAATAGCTGTCATGTGTCAATATTGTGACGATTCACAAAACATTTGCACAATATGATATTTGATAAATAATTATTAGTGGTGAAAGGTGAATAAAAGCTAGAACAGTCTGGGAAGTCCAGAAAATTGCATCACTTTACTGTGATGCAGCCTTTAAAACCCTGAAAAGACAATGTTACGATATTACATTATTTGAAATTTAACAAGTTTAGCATTTCAGCCATTGCCATTTTTTTTAGCCAGAAATGACCATAATTGGATGAGAGGGCGGCACGGTGGAGGAGGGAGGGGTGGATCTGACTCGTAGACTGTAGCGTCGCCTCACAGACAGCCCGTCAGTCAGGCAGATGCACCCTTAAATATGCGTGACTTCAAGCCTTAATAAAATGTAAATAGGTGAGTTATATAAAAATTCACTCTCCCATACAGTCGTCATAACTGTTGAAATTAGCTATAGAGGCCAAAACTGTTTTTTGTGCCAGGCCGTAAACATGTTTATTGTTGCTGTGGAGTCGGGCATTTTAACATGGTGGACTATGGGGATTGACTCACATCTGGAGTCAGCTTTAAGTGTTTTTTCCAGCCCTGGCTGTCACTTGGTACCGCCACACAGAGCTGCTAGCATAGCTGTAAACTATTAGTTTAAAATTTCATTTAGTCTAATTCTTTTGCAGTTTTGCAGTGTGTGGGTGGTCCTCCTGCCTAAAGAACAGAAAACCTCTTTTTAATCATTAATTTGGGTTTTACTGGAGAGATTAACTGTCCCATGGTGGTCTGAAAGAGGAGGCTTTCTCACCCAGACAATAACAGAGAATTTAGGACAGACACTGAATACTGAAAATAATACACAGTGCACTGGCACAAACCATGAGCTACTGCTAACTAAAAATACTGAAATCAGTCGAACCCAAGTAGGAATTTGCCGTTCCACCCATTGTGTGTCGCTGAGGATTAACACGTCAGCTAAATGCCCTAAAATGTAACAGAAAATATGCTTAGCGTGTGTGGCAGACTTTGATTCACTGCTGAGCTGTAGTTGACTAATCTGGCTTTGTCTTTTAAAATGAGAAACAAGGTTATATAATCAGTTTGAAATATCTGCCCAGTTGTTTCGGGAGAGAAATTAGCTTTGAAGTTTTAGCCAGAGTGTGACTGAGACAGTGAAATTATATCTGTGGGCGGTAATTGTGTGGAAACAACTTTCAGAGCAGGCAAACTGCTTTTGACTTTGACTCACTTTTGAGGCATTCAAGTGCAATCAGTTCAACTCAACATCATACACATTATTTTCATCCTATGGTAAAAATTATCTTCCTCTTCTTGAAGCTATAGTAAATAAGGAACGTCATATTTTTTATACTGTGTCAAATATTTTCAGAGAATTTCTGATCTTTTCATTAAATGTAATGGCACCTGGCAGCAGTCTGTTTTAGGGATAGGCACAGAGTTAAATATGATTTATTATCAAAGCTATGTGCAGCCTGGTAAGAAATTTAATCAAACACTGAAAGGCTGTGATTTATGATTCATAACAATGCAATCTAGTAGGCAGGTAAGACATAATCATGCATTTATTTTGACCTACGATATGCAGGAAGAAACTTTGCTTGTAAAATAGACAGCTCAGACACGTTCTCCTTAGACCTAAAGAAGTCTTTGCCTCAGACTCACTGGGGTGCTGCGAAATTAATGAGAGAAAACTGCTGGGGTGGTGGTGGGCATAAAGGCATCAGACGCCTTCTTCTGCACTGAGAGAATTATTAAAGTGCTGGTTGCCAGGCGGAGATGAGGAGATCAGTGGAAACCCCTCGCCGTGAGCTCTGTACATGTCAGTAGAGGGGAGGGATGGCTGCAAGGTTGCAGGAGGGAGGCAGCAGAGAGAGAGGGGGGTATGTTATTTTTTGGCTTTCGCCATTTAGCACCATCTGGTCGGTCATTTGGGTGTTTGCGTTTTTTTTTTTTTTTTTGTAAACGTGACAGGGGACAAATGTTGTGAGAGGGGAGCAAGTTAGGATGATGGATGTTCTCCACATGCAGAGTGTCAGTGAACACAGCAGCCTGGATCATGCTAACAGCACAGAGACTCTGCAGGGGGAGTTACATGTCAGGATGTGAGATGCAACAGCTCTCCGCCCCCCCTTACTGTATCTTCTTCTTCTCTGTAAGATTAACATGATTAAATCAAAGCAACATTAATACCATTAAAACATCACCTGTGATTTTAGAAAAAAAGCAAGAGTCCTGCATATAAAATAAGAAGTAGTTAATGGAAGATGTGTTTGTAATTTTGAAAAACATCAATTTTGTCAGTATGACCATCATCATATCAGAATCAGACCTCTCTAATGTGAGCTGATTTGTTAATTATGTTAATGTTTCACATGTAATTAGACAATTATGTATCAGCCATGCTTCCTCCATGCATGACAGGATTATGATCATGATATGAGATTACATTTTCACATCATTTTTGAAGCACCGTCATTTCAGTCAGTATTTGAAATACATAAAATCCTAAGTAGCTGATGGATGAAGGAAGCAGCTAATGAACAGACAAAAAGGTGCAAAATCAAAAGCAGTTGTCAAGTCGTAGGCTTTGGTTAACAATAGTCTACATGGACAAAAGTCAGTGCAGGTTGGCTACTTTGAAGTGGTTTGATATCAGACTGAATTTTTTACTTTGGCTCACTTATTCTTGTGACAGTGGAGATGTTTTGTTTTAGTATAAGCAATTATTAGTGAGCGATGTATCCATCCCCCATATGTGGCAATTATGGCGCCAGTTCAGGCAGCAGCCACTACATCTTCTCACTGAGCTGCCAGTACTCTGTTCACTCTTTTGCTGCCGCACTGCTCACCTGAAAGCTACGCTATTGCTTGCTGCTGCTGCTGCAACCCTTGCTGCAGTTCATATAGTGTTTAAAAAGACCCACCTCCACCTGTAGGCCCTGAGTCTATCTTGCCTCAGGGGAGAAAGTTAGTATCAACATTACCGCTAGAGTTAGTATTCCTATGCAGTTGTCTAATCTAGGCTTGCTGCCATGGAGGGTGCTATGTAGGGTGACGTCGCTGAACAAATCTGAAATGTGTGTGCTCATTCAAAGGTCTAGAACCAAGGAAGGTTTAGAGTACGCTAAAATGTCATCACTGCATTTTTAATGAATACTTTGTATTTCCTGATCACATAGATTCTACAACATGTTACATTGCACTGTATTATGGGGGTTCAAGCTCATTTTAGATGCAGGTTTGTGCACTGGACTAAATAATGCAAACAGTAATGAGGCGTGAAGCTCCTTCAGAAGGTGACACACCGGCAGTGGGGGAATGAAACTAAGTATGTTTACTCAAGTGCTGTACTGCAGTACATTTTTTAGGTATATGTGCTTGACTTCAGTTTTGTGTTTTCATACCACTTTATACCTCTGCTCTTCCATATTTCAGTGGGAAATTTACAAACAAAACATACTCATTAATGATAAACATAATAAATAAAACTTCCCAACAGTTCATAAAAGTACAGCTGAAATGATTGCAAATTAATCAACTGGACCATTAACAGAATTGTTTGTTTGACTGTTTCATTTCAGGGTTACAGCCTTACAAATGTGAAGATTTGCTGCTTCATAATTATTTTGATTTAATTCATTTTTAATTTTTAGGTTTGGACTGTTGACTAGACAAAAGAAACATTGTGAAAGTGTCATTTTGGGCGCTGAGAACTTGTGACAGCACTATCTCACTATTTTCTAAATTCTTTCAAACTTCCCCCAATATTGCAGGCAGGTCATTTAATCAGACAAACTTAAAAAAGAAAGTAGACTTACCAGAATCTGGACTTTGGCCAGACTCAATATCTTAGCCATTATGAATCTGCCACTTTTCACTTTTGCAGCATTTCCACGGGTTAATGAGGCATATTTTACTGTTGCACCCCCATTTTTAGCTGATAATGCAGTTGTATTTTACCCTGAAATATCTGTCCTATGCCATCTCCCTAAAAGGTTTATAATTAAAGCTGATTATGATGACATTTAACTTCTCAAATGGGCAGACGGTGAACTCCACAAGCTAAGTGAGATCTCACATTGGAAAAGGCTGAGTAGTGATGACAGTACAGATGAATAAATGTATCAGCAGCAGCATGCTTTGATGCTCTGACTTTTTTCCTAGGACACTTCAGAAAGGTTAAGAATAAATTTCTACTTGACTGTGGTATTTTCATCGTGTCACACAGAGTCCTCGGTCCTCTCATTCCTGGTCTCCATCACCACTAAAATGGAGCACAATTTGACTCTGAAAGCTCACTATACCCAGGATTAGCCATTCACTGAGTACTTCACTTTACAAAATCCTCTATGCAAAATGTCAGAGCAGTTTCAGGACTGTCGGCTGTTTGCAGGGATATCAGCGTCCGCACGGGGAGATCAGAGACGTTCTGTCCCCTTTTTACCAGCCCTCTGTCCTCCGTCCTCTCACCACGCTCATATTGGCATCTGCTACAGGAGTACAACGAGGCCATTAACTCGGGGGAGAGGGGAAGGCAGAGAACAGAGGGTCGGAACAGAGAGAGGGATGAACAGAGTGGGAGGGGAAGAAGAAGAAGAGGACTTGAAAGGGTCAGAGAGAGGAATTGTGGATAGAGCTGATAAAAACGCAGAAGAGCAGAAATTGTGTGTGAACAGGAAATGGTGAAAAAGGGTAATCAGAGAGAGAAAATGTGAAAACAGCTAAAAACATTCAACCAGAATGAAGGAGATCCCCAAGGGGATTAAAATCCAATATCATCTGGCCCTAAAGGACTACAGTACAAAACACTAATCCCCAAGAAAATAGATTCTTACATATCTGAAGACAAAACAGGGAAAGCAATTGAACAAACTGTCTTTGGGGACTTTTTTATTTTTTGAATAAAGACAATATGAAATGAGACTGTGGGAAAGGGAGTGATTCATAATTTTGAATAAAAAAATATTAAACTAAACTCAACCACTCATGAAAAATGGTCAGTGATATCAAAACCCTCTGATCAAACAGGCTGTAAACATCCTGCGGGGCTGACTGTCCAGAAGGGCTAACATCCAGTCCTGTACTGCGCGAAAGCTTTCTAAAAACTGTCCACCCTTACTGCTATACCTATACTACAGGTACTTTAATGCTGACCTTCATTACTGACCACAATATGAAATAAATATTTTACCAAAAAACATAAAACTTAACAACATATTTACATTCATCATTACAAACTCTTTACCAAAACTAAGAATAAAGTATGTTTTTATGTAATTATTGGTTCAATCCAGGTAAAATGAGGGGAGGTCTAGAGATGCAGTATGTTCAATGAAACTAATTTAGTGAATTTAAAGTACTGCTGTATGCTGATGATCCTGTTTTGTTTTTCTTTATTGTCACACTGTCAGTCAGCCCCTTGTTCACTAAAGCATCTTTCTCCCAGCTGAAAACACAAGGCTCTCCCAGGGAGACACCCAGCTATGACTGCCTGAGAGCACTCTGGAGGCATAGCCTTTTTTTTTCAGCTGAGATGCTGTGGTTGTGTGGTTGCTATGATATAGAATATCCTCAGAAGTAAAACATTTTGGAGCAAGGTGGATTACCTGCTCTGGATGAAGGGAAGGCTAAAGCACGTAGGCAGAGAGGACGGACCTGCCGGTCCATGTGAGTTCATGAGAGGAAACATATATATAGTATATTAATATGTCCTGTATTGGTGTCGTTGTTCAGCACTTGTACATGTCAGATGTGACATTTGGTCTTTGTGGTATTTGTCCCTTCTCCACTGTGATTGGATGGCGAGGTAAAAGAAAGTGACATATGCATCATTTTACTGAGAGTTTAAAGAAAAGCAACATTTTTCAACTCTCTGTTCTCAGGAAAAAAAACAACAACACAAAATGTGCAGCACTCAGCGCAGAATAGATGCTCAGTGCCTGATCTCACTGTAGCGTAGCATAGATAGGTGGCGCTCCCATTGCCTCAGGATAAAAATGCTTTGGTGGATATTGCCCCTTAGTCTCTAATACTCTCTAATACTTTCTGACTTCCCCAATCCGTGTGTTACTCAGCCCAGAACTCACAGATTCTTTTACTGAAGATGCAAATCTTTTTGGTCACAGATATATGGTGTCTTTTTAAAAACAAAGTCTCAGTAGTTTCCTGAAACAGCTGGACACTAGTTTTGAGAAAATGTTACTTTGATTAAATTGTGCATTTTGGGGGGGGACAAGGGATTAATACACAGTATGTATGGCAGCAGGATGGTGTAGTGACATAGACTCAGAATAAACAGTGCTGATCCTTATTTTGATGCAAGGAAACTCAGAGCTCTGTGAAACAGAAGAATGAGATGTATCTGGCTAAACTGTATTTATCTTGTTGAAGCTTACAATATTTGCTAATAATATCAAATCAGACTGGCTTGCATCTTTTCATGGGATTAATGGAGTAAAATAAAAAATATTGGCAGCCTAATCTTTTAAGTCATTAAGCAGTGCAGTCACAAATAAGCACTGACAGTTTTATAGTGTTCCAGAAAAAGCATGATACCAGGAAAACAGAAGTAAATATAATGTATATATACAAACATATTGTTTTATTTTGTTGATAGATTTTTAATGCTACAGTATACTATTTTGTAAATTTGGGCAAAACAACAAAATGTTCCTGCAATGGTTTAGCTAAAAATATCCTTCATTTTCCACACCTGGAACAGCTGGTGCTTAATTTTCTTCCTGATTCATTAGTGGAGCTTCAGTTTTTGTTCAGTCTGATTTCATTTGTTTAAGGACTCACACTTGTGTTGATTGGGACATTGTTTGCACCTGTTGATCTCATTATAAATGTTGTTCAGGTTCTGAGTCCTTCAGTGTAAAATTGTGTCTGCTGAGTTTTTGTTGAATAATGTCTATATTTGTAGCAGGAGAAGCTAGTTTTGAATTAGTGTGTTATATTTCCTGCTTCACCACACAGAAGTTGTGGTGGAGTTAGAAAGTATGATGCGATCAGCTTTTTTTGTTGTTTAATGCCTCAATTCAGATGAAACCACTTTAAACCAGCACCTGTTTCTGTGAATTGGATGCATTTGGGTTCTACTTAACATGATTACGCTCTGTGGAAGAAAGTGAAATATGGGGACTCATTTCACAGTTCAAGCCTGTGAATAAATACACTCCCTGAACAGAAAAAAATAAAATGAGAGTCCAGTTTTGTTTCACCAAAAGTTTTTCAAAATGATTCCAAAAAGTTGCACTTGGAGAAGCAAGTTCAAAAAAGGTTATTTAAATCTCAGACTTGGATGCGGCTTGCAGGTCATTAGAAGCGAAACTGGGCAAACATCAAATTCACCAAACAAACAGCAAAACCAGGAAATTGAATCTAAATAAAACACAGAATCTACACCATTAATTTTAGATTAAACAGAGAAAGATAGGGGACCTTGACTGTAACTAATACCACTTTTTTCAAAATTTTACAGTAAGAAGAAATACATGTTCTTTGCTTAATACAATACCACCAATAGGGAAATGTTCCCAAGGCTTTGAAAAACATGTTGAGGGAGTCATGACCCTGTTGGAGAATTGAAATATTCCTTTTCTGTTGGCAAACAAAAGTACTGGAAGCTGTTATGAGGGAGGTGGAAAAAATCATTTCTCACATATTAGCTATATCACAGCATCATACTTTCAACATACAAGATGTTTAACTCCGTTTTTTTTGTTCATTAAACTGCAAAATGAGCACTGTGAAAAATGTATGGATGTTTACTGTTAATCGCAGAGAATATTTTTTTACTAGTTACGCGTGTTAATATTTTGCTAAATTTTTCAACTCTTCAGTTTACTGCACTGTGCACCAGCTGGGTCTAGTGAGAGATAATTAGCTAGCAGCATCACTCATTCAGTGATTACTGCTAGCAGCACTGCCCCGACCCTGTGCCCCCTCTTTGGTTTTGGAGTTTTGCTGCTGAAAATGAAGCCGCTTACTCACCAGAGCTCCCTGGGGGAGTCTTCAGGATGGCTATCATGTTTCCATTGCAACACTGTCTTTCCACACAACAGTGTTAGCAGCAGTAATCTATGGATAAGTGGCGTCATTAGCTGGCTCCCAACCCATCTGGGGGTTATTTTTGGCCAAAATGGCAGCAGTTATGTATTATAAGAGAGAGTATGCTAACATTTGCTAATTCGCGCTATACACAGTTGTTGGTGTACTGTACCTGTGTCAGTAGGTATTTAGTCAGAAACCAAAGTATTTGACAAATGAATGTTTTCACCTGATGATACCAAATTAAAAGTGAAAGGATCACCAATGTTGTTTCAATTCATCCTCAGGACATCATGAATAGCTGTACCACAATAAGCGGCAATCCATCAGCTAGTTGTCAAGATATTATATTTTTGACCAAAGTGGATCATTTTTTATTTTATATACTTTATCAATCCCGAGGGAAAATTCTGTTTCACTCTGTTGTCAATTACACTCAAGGTCTGAACACACCTATACATGCACTAAGTGGAGAGATGTCAGAGTGGGGCTGCCCATGACAGGAGCTCCAAGCGGTGGGGGGGTTTGGTTTTCCAGACGGGGACTTGAACAGGCGACCCTCCGGTTCCTAACCCAAGTCCCTATGGACTGAGCTACTGCTGGAGTTCATAGTTTAATGGCAGAGTCATGAAAAGGTGAAAAAAAAAAAGAAGGGACTGGCAACGAGCTTCGTTCTGACCCGACATCATCCAAACAAAAGATGGAGCTTCTCTGCATCAACAGGCGTCTTTTCTTTGAGGTTTAACATCCTCTTCCTGGTTATTATTAGCGTTGCGTACTGGTACAAAAGTAAACAAAACAAGACTTGAAGAAAGCAAATTGTCTTTTTCATAATGCAGGTTGTGGAGGTCACCCCTGATGCTTCTTATTGCCTCCCGGCAGAATTAAGAAACGCCTCAGCAAGCCTGCACGGCTGCATTGCTCATTCTCATCATTAAAATAAATTGCTGTGCTCTGTGGTCTGTGTAAAAAGAAAAATGTTACAAAAAAGCCCTGTTTTCACCCCGCGGCTCTGCTCTCGATTTTGTCACTGTGTCGTCCCAGAGGCTCCTCAGCTGCTTCAGAGATGCAGGAAGACGCAGTATGTTGTTCCTCTACACAGAACTCGCTCATGGGCAAACGCAACAACTTGTCTCGAGGCCTGTTATCGTATGAACTAATCAATTAATAACGAACAGTCATTTGCATCAGGCTACATCATGCTGGGAGACCAAGAATCACATATCAGAATATAGAAGGAGAGGCAGTTCTGCTGCTCATGTCTCTGGAGATTGGATCAATTTTAAAACAGAACATCTGTTGAAGAAACCCTTTTTTAAAATAGCATTGTGTTTACCTGCTATGGCTAGATGGTACTTGTGAAACCCAGACAATATACAATTGAAGCTCTGCTTGAGTGGCAATTTCTTTGAAGCAGAATAGAGCAGAGAAAAAGATATTAAGAGAGAGAGATAGATGGTTGATATAACGCCCACCCTCCTCCTCTAGAGGAGGAAGAAGGCCTGGTTTGTTCTGATGAAATGCTCTCTGCAGATTGTGTCTGAAGTAACTTGATAAAGGATGGATGTGAGTGAGGGCCTGGGTCTTTCCACGTCAAAGCACACACTGACCTGGCAGAATAGAAGACAAAAACGGTCAAAAAACAATCCTACAAAAATCAGACATTAAAGGACTAAAATTCATCAAACTGCTCCAAAGACCAGGTAAACTAGGTCTATGTCTTAATTTTGATGATAAAGATCATGCACTGTTCATTAGTATATCTACTGAAAGTACTGCACCACAATTAGTTTATAACCCACACAGTCATGAAAGCTGTGTTCACTTGATCAGTGGGCTAATGGGAATGAAGAATTAAGTAGTATAAAATCCATGTATGGAGGCAGGTCGGGGTGGGGGATGAGTCAGACAACACAGAACCTTCTCCAAGGAGCCTGGTGTTATTTTAAGGTATGTCACCACCAAGTTTCTCCTCCTGAACCTAACCCTATGTAAAGGAATGATAAGTACATACATTTGTGGAGTGCTAATTATCAGGATGTCACGCAAGCTGTTGGATGAGGATGAGCATTGCTTAAATACATTTCAAACTCTAGAAATTAAAGAATGGCTCATTGGGAAATTAATTGATTTGATATTGTGTGTGTGACTTTAAGTGACAACATGTGAAATATCTAACTTACGATGCCATTTTGTTTTAGGTCTATATTGTATGTTAGAGACTTCCTGGTTTAAAAAAAAGGCTTAATAAATAAATAGTGTTCACACTAGAGAAATTTAAGAGATTTAGCATTAAGATTGAAAAAAAGAAACAAAATCCACCTTAATTTTAGATTTTGTTAATGTGGAACAGAGTCAGACTAGTTGTTTCCCCGTTTCCAGTCTTTGTGCTAAGCTAAAGCTAAGTTCACACTACAACTTTCAAAGTCATCAAATTGCTGTATTGCTCGCACCACACTACTTGCTATCTTGTAATCAAGAATTTTGACGTTGTTGTTTTCACACTACATGACTGACCAGCGACAAGGGGTCATACACCAAAAGATCTTTTACCAGGAGGAATCCCTGGCGCATCACATGGCATTAGTATGCCATGTGATGCGCGGGTCTAACTAAAACCCACAGTCGAAGGGTGCTTAATTGTAATTATCAAAGTCAAAAATTAATAAGTTATCAGGCTAGTAACTTACAGAAACAGTGTGCAATAGTCCACCTTCCACCTTCTCCCTCACTCTCTCTTTCCCTCTCAAACACGTAGGGCCAGTACGCATGCTGCATTTTTTTGCACCCTCAAACCCATTGTTCTCGTTGTACATACTGTATGTGGAAGTTGCACCCAAAAGTGAGAGTGATGTTGTTGACGCATACAGGCGTTCCCAAGCGCCTGTTTTTCAGGGTGCGACAACTGCACCCTAAGATAAACATAGTTCAACTTTGGGAATGCAGCAATGCACGCTACATCATGTGACAAGGAACAACCAATCACAGCCTGTAGATGTCTTCCCTTTCTTCAGTAAATGTCAGTTTGTGGTAAATATGAAGAAGAAGTTGATTATTGAAGTTGACACAGCCTGAAAGACAATCAGATCCGGACGCTGGATTTCGGGTAAGTAGGCTGTGATAAGGTGCTTGTTATGGTTGCTTAGCAACATCAGGTATAACCTTTTTCTGAGCCCTTGAAAGCTTGAAAAAAGTAGGCACAGGAGTAGCACCAGCACCAGGGGCGGAAATCTCGGGGGGACAGGGGGGACATGACTCCCCCTTCAGTAAAGCTGTCCACCCCAGAATAATTTGAGACATAATAATTTTTGAACAATGCAGTAGTATTTATTAAAAGCACAATGTAAGTGGTGCTCATTATAATCATGCAATAATGTGCTCCCATTCCTAGTAGTGGTATATCCCACACTCTTTCAAACAGGCAGGGCTACTTGGCAGCAGCAGCAGTGTGTGGCTGGACCCGGCTGCCCACATTGCGCATCGCAGGGTTAAATGTACACTCACACAGACACAGTTTAACTTACACAAGCTACAACACATCTCATTTACTGTTACAACAAGCCCTGGGCCCAGGCTGATAATATAAACTGTATGCAACATTTCTCCTGCATTGTTCAAAAGCCTACTCAATTCCGAGTGCTGCTAAGCTAAAAGCTAATGATTAAGATCAGAGTTTAGTGATAGAGGACAGGAGAGAAAGAAGAGGGAGAGGACAGGACAAGAGCAGTCAGTGGCGGAGCGGCTCGTAGCTAATGGGTACCTGTCTGTAGCCTCTCCACCTGTCAGTGAGACAAACATGAAAGACGTGCAGTCTAACCGACGAGGAGCGGTCATTACGCGCGACTATTACGCACGGTTGTGACGGAGCGTAGCTAATGGGTACCTGTCTGTAGGCTCTTCACCTGGCAGTGAGACAAACATGAAAGACGTGCAGTTTAAGGGACGAGGAGCGGTCATTACGCGCGACTATTACGCACGGTTGTGAGGTGCGCAGCGGCAGATCTCACAGCACACTGTTTATAAACCAGTTTACCAGTTTAATTGCAGGAAATGTTTAGTTTTAGTTTTAGCTAAGTTAGTATAGACATTCACTCTGCCTGTTGGAGAGATAGAGAGAAGATTAAAGCATCAAATTGCAGTAAAAGATGCTGTATAAAAGACAGGCAACAACTTTTTTTCCTTGTCCCCCCTGGAATTATTCTCTAAAATTTTACTGTTTATTGTCCCCCCCCAACTATGAAAGGGGATTTTCGCCCCTGACCAGCACCACGCCTTGTGTTTTCCAGGGGGTTAAAGATGTGGCATGTTACTTGTCCATAAACCCAAACAACCCAACCAATGACGGCAATAAGTGCTAGCCAATCAGAGAAAGATTAGGGCAGGTTGTGCCTTCATCATCCAAGGGAAAAAAAAAAAGATGGCGTCCCTAACAGGTCCAGATAATTAAGCACACTAGCAGCGATTTGTGACTGCTGAGTCAATGCCAGTTTACCTCTGATCTGGAGCTTTTGTCAGGGAGCTCCAAAACTGTCTGCAAGTAGAAAATCAGGGCTAAAGTCTGTAGTGTAAGCTAGGCATTAGCTAACCTGCTGCTGACTGTAGCTTCATAATTTAGAGAACAGGCATGAGAGTTATATCGATCTCTTAATCTGACTCTTGGCAAGAAAGCAAGGGAGGGTATTTCCCAATATGTGAAACATTTCTAGAAATCCATTGTCATGATTTATGGCCTGCAAAAAGTTTCTAGTTTAGTTTTTAACTGTGTAAATGATGTCCATGCTGAGCTGTCTATTATAAGCCCAGTTTCTCCTAAACAACTCAACAGGCGCCTAACGTGAATATTTGTCTCATATTATCTCAACCTTTGTCTGGCGTGTCATCAATAATCAGTTTTTACAGTCAAAATTATTCCTGGGTAAGGATCAACTTTTCAGAATAGAGCTGAATTATATTTACCTAATTGTTTTGGACAGGTGTCATATCATATTTGTGCAGTTGCAGAGGCACATATAAAGCGCGATTCGACTAAACCGGTCGTCACTTCGGATTTTCTCACACACGTGGACAGCTTTCCTGCTGTGAATGTCAAGTGCGAGTTATTGAACGGAGTCGGAGGTAGAGGAGCCTCTCGCTGATCCCGGGCAGCTCCTTAGCCTCTGGCGCTCGGCAGGTAAAGCACAAAAAGCTCCGGCTCAGTCAGACTTCGGGGATTATTTACTTAGACCCTGCTCAGAGTGTCTGACTTCATTTCTCAAACACCCTTCATTTCCCAGTGCCGGTAGCGCTGCAGCATCCTAGCATGTCAGTACCAATCACTCCTGCCTCACTTGACTTGTGTTGAAGAGAAAGAGAGAGAAAGAAGGATTTAACAGAGCTTTTTTTTTTACGTGTTTTTCTCATTTTTGTAAGTTTCTGTTCACACCCAAACACAATTTATTATGTTCTATTTTTCAAGAAAGCCGTGGCAGTGGGGACTAAAGGAGACTCAGTAAAAAGCCAGGCAGCGTCGAGCCAGACCTCATGACACCTTTTGTTTGCCGTCTTTGAGTAAAAGGCTGTGTTTTTTTTTTTTCTTGCTTTAACAAAACAAGCAAATTGCATTTTCTCTGTCCTCCGGCTCTGGATGTTATTTGTCGCCTGCCATAGCAGCTTCACACCGTGGCTTATCTCTCTTTTAAATTGGCCAAACAATAACAACATCCTCTCTGAAAAGTTGAGCCATTATGATTGTCATAGGTAAACACATTGTCTGTTGAAGACCTTGAATTCTATCAGTTGTTCGCTCTACGTCTCCACTTCCACCTTCCGTCTGCTTTGAAATGTTAGTTATCAGGTCAGCAGATCCCACCCCTTTATTTATTCCAGCAAGCTTTTTTTGCTCCAGGACATTCAGCACTCGACTGGAGATGTGGTGTATGTGCGAATATATGTGTGCTTGTATTTTTGTGTGTCTTACTGCTGGAGTGGCAAATGGCTAATGAATAATGCAGGGTAATAGTGATGTGTTGACAGCTCTGACGGCTGAGAGCTGCCGAGCTGTGTATCACTGATAATGTGCCATTTCCCTTCTGTGCTCCTCCACTCCCTTATTACAACAAATTGCATTTTTTTTTTAGTAATTTCACCTCCCCACAGCCCCGGTGTCAGTGTGTGTGACAGAGAGTTTTGTTTGGCCTCTCAAACTAAAAGCTGAACTACATTGTGCACTCGGGATCTTAGAGGCATGTTTTACAGTAAGGAAGTTTGGAAGTCTTTAGCTTAATTTAGTTTGCTGATTGATTTCTAAATTAATTTATTCTTTTTTTCTGCCAGTTATGCTCCCTCAATTTGACTTTGGTGTGATTGCAAAGGATAGTGGTGTATTTCAGTATTTGAAGTCTGCCCTCATGTCCTTTTTTTTTTTACTTTCTATAGTCAATCAGGGTTGTACCTACTACTAAAAATACTGAGATTGTGTTCTTTTTGTCTTAGTTTTAGTTTTTTACCTGCGTGTTACATTTTATAGTTTGCAGTTAAATATTGTGGGTTTTTAAGAACCCTTTAAGGCCTTTAAATGGTTATTTTCAAGCCAAGGAACAGTTTATTACAGAATAAGGCTTTGGGCCCTCTTACACCAGGTGTTGCGATGCCCCTCTCAGTGTCTTGGAGGTTGTTTCAGCCAAACTCATCAGGTAGTTGGCCGTTGGTCTTTGCCTTGATTAAGCTCACCAGTGCCTTCCAGGCTATAAAAGCTGCCTCATGTTTTTACTTGCTCTGTCCCTTCCCACAAGACTTCCACCCTGCTTCATTGCTTTTTGGTTTTGCACCTTCAGCACCTCCACAACACACCTGACACATATCCATGCATGACTTTCATTCGTGACTTAGCTGACCTACTCACTCCATTGTTTATTTAAGATCAACTTAATTTAATAACTCCCTACTTGTCACATTCGCTGAGCCTGTGACAGTGCAAAATGGCGCACACTGCCATGCAACTGACATTTCCACAACCAGTGCCCATGTTGTCTAAGTATGTACTTGTGCTTGTCTGTGTGTCCATCGGCATGTCGGTCAGGTTCGGTCAGGCGCGTTGTTGGCACATTCTTAGTCTGAGGCAACAGCAAGAGATTGTGGTATTGACCAACAAAAAACTGGTCTGAAGTCAGAATGAAGTATCTTCTCGCTATTTTTCCTGTTCCCCTTTAAGAGAGATGCTGTGCGTATATACACACAAGGAGAAGCAAAAAGTTGTTCTGTTTCCTCTATCAAGTGTATAACTACAATTCAGTCATGAACACTTTTGTCAAAGAAAACTTAATTTCATTTGAAGTATTATATTTGGACGTATGGCTCTATTCTGGGCCCCCTCTGCTTTTTCTAGGTCTACGCAGAAAGCAGAAAGACCACGTAAAAAGCCTAAGGCGGAGAAAGCACACCTCTCCACCCTTCCACGCACCTGTGTAGAAAGCCTTAAGGCAGAGAAAGCACACCTCTCTGCCCTTCCATGCACAAACGAGGAAAGCCTGAGGCATGTAGAGCAAACCTCCCTGCTAAAGACCAGCAAAGACCCCCCGGGAACAGAACAGAGCAGTATCAATGACATACAAAAATTACATTGATAAGTCTGATACAGCAAAACACGCCTATGATTAATTAAGGGACTAAATACAACCCCTTTGCCCCTTGCCCCTTATTTTGCATCCAGATTATGCATCATTTAAGTAGTCAAAGTGGTTGGACACACCATAAATGCTCTTGCGATGTGCACTTTTGACCATGAGCTATGGACTATTAATAAGGGCCCCTTAAAGTCTACAGCAGTCCATCCAATAGTGTCAAGATATTTCACTCTAAATCACAAATGTTTACCTCATGGTGGCGCTAGAGGAAAAATTAAGGAAAAGTAGGATTCAGCCTTTGGGTAACATGAACATGTGTACAGGATTTCATGGCAATCCATCCAACAGTTAGAGATATTTAAATTGGTGACCAGCCAACTGACAGACATTTCTATTCCTAGAGCAATGGCACCAGCATGGCTAAAAATCCCAATTAGTAAGATATATTTGACCTGTTTTTATTATCTGGTCAGCTTTATCAGCAATGGATGGGGCCAGCTGGACTCCCGTCTTCTAAAATCCTGTCTACAGCCCTGTAGCCAAACAACGATTCAAAGAGGATCTAGCTCATGAAACCTTTTCAGATCCTGTAATAATCACACTGTCAGCTTGGTCTTAAGAACAAATCCTCAGCTGCACAGGGGTGCATGACACATTTCACTTGTTAATCAGCAGGTTAATTTGGAATGAGCATAAGAAAAACACAGCTGAACTGACAATGATAAGAGCACCGCCTACAAGAAACTCAAACTTCATCAAGTAGAGCACCAGGGACACAGACGTCAAGAGTATCATCCACATCGTTTGGCTGATCTTAAAAGAGTGCGGGGCAGAAACACCACCACTTTTTTTTCCGGAGTACAAAAGATAGGAGACTTAACGTTGTGAGGAAAGCAGCAAAAACAAGCCATTGTAAGCACAGTGGTGATGTGGCTTGAGAGACTGTCCATGATCAGAAAGTTCATAGGTACGATCCCCACAACAGATTAAACTCCCAGCAACGTTGTGACATGTCAAACTCTCCTTGAACAAGACGCTGCAGTCTGCACTTAAAGGTGTTCACCAGCAGCACCGTAAACCATGAAATGTAAAAATGGGGAATCTACACTAAATGTCTCTCCTGTATTACAGTTTAACCCCCTTGCATTTAATGATGCATGTGTTTGCATAATTTTTTGCAGAAACTCTGAAATATATTTAAGGAGGTCACTGCAAGTCAAAGAATGCCCATGTGACAAATCCAACATTTAGACTTTGGTTTTAATATAATAAAGCAAACATGTTAGGCCTTAAAACTGTTAAAAAGTGTCATCACTTTGAGTAATGTGACACTGTAACACTGAAGGTTTAAAGCGAAAACTCAATATGAGTGTCTTATCTATTTTTGATGCCCTCATGGGGGTACTATAATGATTTTATTCAGTTTTAAAGATTTTTATTAGGTAATTTTATGTTTCAACAATCTTGGGACCATGTTTAAATCACCACGTATTATGGAAACAATGTGATTTGTAGATCCATAAAAAAAAATCAAACCAAATCAAAACTGAAATGTAAAACTATCTATCTTTATTAGGTTTGGGCACAGCTCTGTAATGCACATCTATGGTTTTACTTTATCCCCATCCATCTCATCATTCACCCCCACTGTCTCCTTTTCTGCTTCAATAAGGTCTATTTTCATAATTGCTCGTAATCATAAGTCATTATGATATATATAATTTGAAAAACTAGCAGCAATAGGCATTTGACAGGAGGCAAGAAAATGACGTGTCTTTTCTATCAAGGTGCTAGGTGACAGATATGAATGATTGTGTTTCACACAGAGCAGGCTGTACAACAACTCAGACCTGCATCAGTCGAATGCCAGCTGCTTTCAAAGCGCAACAATATGAGAGAAAGGATGTTACAAATAATTATTTCTGAATTACAGCGTTTTCGACACAATAGTGGAAATTACATTTTATAATGAGCTATATTTCAAGCTGTTGGAAAGCTTTGTGTAGGTTTTTATCAATTATATGGTTCCAGTCCTTTACTGTGTGATTTCATTTGCCAGCAGGAGACTTGCAGACTTCTGGATCACAATAAGGATTGGTGAATTAAAATTTACTCTTTTGTAATAACCAGTGATAATGACTAAGTAGATCAGCTACAGCTTTAAGCATCCGCCTGCTCTCTCTTACAGGTAAAGGGTTCCCAAACTTAGGGGTTGCAAAACACATTTGATGGGTCACAAGATGATGAACAGGATAGGACAGCAGAGAAAAGATTTTCCTTCTGCATCAAATGATGCTTATTTTTAAGACCTTTATTCAGTCTTTGATCTGTAGCCACGGCAACAAAGGCTGGATGGTGGTCGGGCTGCTGGTTAGCAGGGTCCACCTTTTTTAGTCCAGACTAAAATATCTCCACAACTATGTGATGGATTTCTGTTAAATTTTGTACAGACATTCGTGGTTTCCAAACGATGAATCCTAATGACTTTGATGATCCCCTGCCTTTTCCTCTAGTACCACAATTGTTTGTACAATCTTTCATGTCCCTCTCAGGATGAATTGTAATGGCTTTTGTTATTCCCTGACCTTTCATTTAGTGCAACCATCAGCACTGTTTTCCTGTGAAGCACTGGATAATTTTGCAGCTGAAAATGATTCATTTGTTATTTGGTAGAACTTGTCACAGCTGGTAGACACATCGAGTGATGAGGAGAAACAAGTAGACATTCCCCCAGTTTTTAAGGGATCACAAGCCAAAAGTGTTTGGAAACAGTTGGAGTTTGTGTTGAGCGCTGTCCAAGGTGCTGATCCTGGAACAGCCAGGGATGCTGGAGCTCCCCAAGGTACTTTAACAATAACAGGCAACATTCCTGCTGGTAACTCTGACAGGATGCAGCATGGCTAACGGGGTCTGCTGTTCCAAACATCCGTGTTAGTGTAGGAAGTCTGCCAGCTTATTATGCTGGTTATTTTATTGTTTAGTCTGCGGTTTCTGGGCACCACTTTGATATTTTCAGTGTGGTCCTTTTTCACAGAGGACCACGGAGTCATATAAATGAGCCGAAGCAGTTTAGTAACTGATATCTACTGGGAAAATTAAAATAGGAATTAATAAAAGATTGCACACATAAATAAATTAATCCATTATTAAATAGTTAAAGTAAAATAAGGTGTGGATGAATGGAAAAACAAATGAAAAGAGAAATTATACTTCCAATTACATGATTAAATCTGTAATGTTAATTCAGTCTAGTGTTTATTGATTTACATTCTCTTCTTTATAAATTCCTTTTAATTTTACTTATTGATGAATTATATGTTAATTTGTGCATTATATATAAATTCTTAATATAATATAAGAAAATTTATGATACCTTAATTTATTTATTGGGAATTCTCTTTATTCATTTCTGTATATATATGCTCCTGTTAGAAATCAGTGAGTCCATGCTTTATTACCATTTATATGACACCTGTGGGCTTCCATAATCTCTATGCTGATACTGTCTCACATTGCGGTGATGCAGCCGTGTTTTTTCCTTCATTATTATCAGTATCAAGCTGTGCACTCTGTTTAATTCACACAAGGTCTCAGGCTCCTTGTATTATTCTGTGTTGCTGAAAGGCAGGGGGCCCGCTGGGAGCACGGGGCCACCTGCCATGTGGGTGTACACTTTATGACCCACTTTCTAGTCTGGTTTCGACAAAATCCTCAAGTCAAGATGCATCTCAACAGTGTGTTGTGTGTTCGAGAATGATCAAAGCGCACAATTTTTAACTTTGAGGTCATAACACCTCAAGTCTGATGCTGATGAAAGGATTATGCATGTTGTTATTGATTGGCCCATGGGGTTCCTGCATCATTCACATGGGACGATGTGTTTGCTGCTGTTGTGATCGACTGTTCGACAACCCAATAAAGTGTGTTATTTCTCAGCCTTTGATTTTGTATATCTATCTTTCTATCCATCTATCTATATTTATATCGATAGATAGAGATAATAAATGGCTTAATGAGAGAAATAATGACTTGTGAAACGTACAGTATGACAGACATATGTTTACACACCTGAGGGCCGTGCTGCAGATGCATTTCAATTTTAAATTTACAATTTTCGTTCCCCAGTTGAGACTCCCATCTAGAGCAGCCTACAATAGGAACATCTGTTAGAACCACTTTAAATCTCAGATCAGCTGCATTACAAGCACACAAGAGCAAAGAGTACAAAGGTCAGAGAAACAGCATCCTGGAAACTCTCTAGATGTTTTTTATTTTAATGCTAATTACTTTAGAGGTTTTTTTTTTTAATGCAAATGAATATAACACTAAAAGCTTTCTTTGCGTCTTTGCAGGATCCAGTCCGGCTCCTACCTCAGCACTGGCTGGTTCACACTCATCCTCGCCATGGACATGTGCAAAGAGATCCATATCTACGGCATGATAAATGACACCTACTGCAAGTAAGACACCAACTATCACCCTCCATACTTGGATGAAAAATGTACACGTTGCTATAAAAACTTCCAAAACTAGATTCACATTCACAGCGGTGCTGGCCAATTGCAGCCTCCCATAATCGCGGACTGCCCTGTTGGAATACATTTCCGATGCCTCAGTTTGGATTTAATGGCTGAATTTCTATGCTGAAATCCATATTGGGTTCTCTGTGCCGTGAATACCATTATGTTTCCCTGCCTAGAATACCCAGCAGGCTGCAGAGTCTCCGATGCTATGGGTGGCTGGGCTGCAGCACCCAATTCCTCCCCTGCTTAAAGTTTTATTTGTATATCGGCCTGTCGTCTTCTCTCCGACTCTTGGGTGAGTGATTACTGTCTGGCTGCGAGGCCATAGGAGGGATGACAAACAAGATGCTGTTGCTCCGGGCATGGCTGCTCGGTCTCGAGTCATCTCAGCCTTGATTGACTCTCCTACTCTCTTCCTACGTCTCCCCTCCACTCTTGCAGCTCAACCTGAGCTCTCTCTATCCCCCGAATCAAACACTTTTACCTAATACGCAGTGAAAATCCTGCCTTTTATCCTCTTCGTGTTCCCCGTGCACAGCGGGAGTTGAAATATAAACAGCCCCAGACACATGGCAGAGAGGAGTGATAATTCAACCAGCACCGAGGATTTTATGATTCAGTGAGGCAGTTAAGGGGCGGCACTCTCTGCCTGCCTGTCTCTCACTTGTTTCCTTCCTCTCCTGCGTCAGACAGGAAGATATTGTGTTTCACTGAGTTTCTGAATGGACAATTTAGTGCCACACAAAGTGCTCTTGGCAGCCGACTGCTCCAGTACAACAAGAAGAAGTGATGTTTTGTGTGACGACGTTCGAGGCACCAGACAGAATTGACCTCAGCAGGTGCTGCAGAGAGTGAGGGTGAAATTGAATTTATTTGTTAACGCTGCTGCGCACCACTGTGTGACACAGAGAGGAGAGGCAGTGATTGGACTGTGTATTACTGTAAGCTGGCAGACAGCCACAGTGGCTTTCTCACTGTGGACCCTCTGGTGATGGCTGTTTCTCTTCTGTCTGTGTTCATCCTCCAAATGAAATTGTTACACAAGTCATCCTCTCATAAAGCCGTCACTCGCTATTAGAACCCAACTGCAGAGTGCTCAATGAATCTATTCTACCGCTGCGTGTTCACTCCTGTCATTATTGATTCCTCCTTCTTTTTAATGGTTTGAAGATGCAAACTGTAAACACAGCGACTCATTGTGAAATTCAGGTCAGAATAGCTCAACTTCCCCGACTGTACATTATGATGGGTTTTTTTAGATTTTTTTTGGCTCAGAATAGGAATAATATCTCGCCAATAAAAGAGTATTTATTGAATAAATCCAGCCACAAAACAGCAGCTCCTGCTTCTTTTTTAAATGACTGAGTCCTGCCAAGAGGAGAATTTAGCCTGGGGCAGAATCACTTCAGACTGCTGAATGCTGTTCTGAGGGATCTTCAGTTTAATAATTTAGTTTACTTATTATTGCAGATGATAAAAGTTGTAACTCGCTGACTGGAATTTTTTATGAACTGTCATTAAGAAATGCCTTAGCTATTATTGTCTGACAAACAAAATCATGCCAAAACAATACACCTAATACATATTACTTATGTATATATACACAAAAATGTAAATGAGAAGCACTCAGAGCAAATTCAGTTTTCAGGATGTACAGCACAGTGTGTTTTGCAGTGTTGAAATGACAAACATCTGTGTTACTTTACAACAAAACGTATGTTATCATAAAATAGAATACTTTAATTTACTATTTAACTGTTAACTTGTGTGAAGTGGTGTGGTTTACTGTTGCCAGAAATATGGATTATACTCATTTCCTGCAGTATCATAACACCTGTGCCAGCTGCACTCTCATTTTCATTTTCATTCTCTCTCTCTGTTAATGTTTACTACAGTCGCGCTGTTGTTGCCTGTTCCCTTGTTCTCTGTTAACCAAGAAAAGAAAATGTTGTTGTCATGTTATAGCCCTGTCATATTTATTTCAATAAAAATGAATACCATCTATCTCAGTTTTCCCTGTGATACTGAAAATTGTATCAAATATAGATGCTTTAAGTTGGATATTCACCACAACGTTGGTCAGCAACATATGGCAAAGATCATTTTAACAACTAAGACAGATGTTCTAAGCAATGTTTTCATTGTTGTTCATGACACATTTTTCATATTGGGAACTCAGGTTACCAATTTAGTTTGCAGCCTGCTTGGAATCATTGATTGAAACAACAGAACTGTCTAAAAATAATGTGACATGATTCCCCTAATAGTCAATTAACATAATGATAAAATTGCACCACGACTCTCTTTTTAAAGAGGACTTTCACCCATTTTCAAAATTCATACATTTTATTCCTAAGACAGTCCACAAACACAAGCAACTCTCTCTCAAATCCAAAAACTCTGTGTGAGTGTTAAAACTCAAATGTTGTGATGCCATAGGGTATAAAGCCTGGAGCTGCTTCACTGACAATGAATGGTGAAATATGTTATAGATAACACTGAGAGCACCCAGGGGAGTGTTCTGAGTATATGGGTACATTTTCTGTTTCGGAACTGAGAGCACTGCATTGGAATAAAAAAAGAAAACAAACACTGTGCTGGTTCACAAAATCAGACTCCCATTCATTGTCTGTGGAGCAGCTTCAGACTTTATACTTGATGACATCACAAGTTTCAGACTTTTCTGAGAAAGTAGCTCATGCTCACAAATTTGTGCCTGAACTTTCCAAGGACATGGAAATAACATATTGGAAGCAGTAATTTACGAAGCGTTCCACTTTAACCTTTATTGTGAAGTTGTGACGAGCTGCTCTGATGAAATCTCTGCTGATCTGATTAAGTGTGATCGATCAGTCCATCACTCACTGAGCTGAATCAGATAAATCCCGCTGCCGCATCGCAGCTCATTATCAATTTACTTAGTGGATGGCAGTCCAAACAGTCTCCAGATTCATTAAATACATGCCTTTGTTTTTGATGGCACTGCTTGTTGTCCCTGATGCTTGATAATTATAAAATTATTTTTCACAAAGATGTTTTATTGTCTTCTAACATTTGCAGAGCTGCTCTTTATTTCAATAACAAGGAGCCTCCACCATAAAACACTGCACCTGGGTAGAATGGCAGGATACATGGGAACGTGATAATAATTACAAAATAGGACTTAAATAAACTACTTAAAAATATACCTTTCTTACTTTGTTTCTTATTCTTTCTTTCCTCTCTCTTCAGGACGGAGGGTTACAGAAAGGTTCCCTACCACTACTACGAAGCGGGCAGCCGGGACGAGTGTGCAGAATATCTGCTTCATGAGAGCGCCCCCTACGGCGGGCACCGCTTCATCACCGAGAAGTCCGTGTTCTCCAAGTGGGCCAAAACTCACGCCATCAAGTTCTTCAACCCACCGTGGCAGCTGTCGTGACCCCGGCTGAACGGACATGGAGATATGACACCATCATCATCATCATCGCTGTCGTCCTCAGGGGACCAGCTGGATCTCTACACTGGCAGAAAACGTGTTCCCTGATGTGTACACACATCCATGTTGGCACAAATTCCATTACATATCCATTAAAAAATAAAAGATTGGTTGATGGCTGCTTGTCAAGTCCTGGATGGCTAATATCCAGGAAGTGCTTGTTTGTTTATTTTGACAGCCACTCAGACATACAGAGGTTTGACCATCATGGACAGCAACAACATATCTCCTGCTTCTTGAAAAACACTTTTCCTTTTGTTTGAGAGCTGAAGAAAGTGCTCAGCACGCTGCTCTTCACTGACTAATCGATCCGTTCGCTGCTCTGTGAGTTTAGCAAAGGATGGCTCGAAGACTTACTTGAAATAAAAAAAACGGAGAAAACAACAGGAAGAAGAAACAACCATCTGTCAACTTTCAGTGACCTCAGCGGCTCACATGTCTGCAGGCGCTGCACATCGCAAAGGCTGAATTAAAAAATGTTTTTCAGGACTGTAGCTGGAGAAGAGCTCAGCTGCCGCAGAGACGAGTCGCGTTGCCATGGACGCCTGGCGAGCTCGCCTACTCTGTTTCCTCTGCATGTCTGTCTCCGTCTGACAGGCTGTAATTAATCTATAAGGAGGCCTTCATCTCTGACTGAAGGACTATTGAAAACAGGTTTCAATTAAGTTTCCCCTTCTAAGAAAGCTTCAACAAAAAAGGCTCAGAAAGAAAAAACAGCCAAATAAAAACAGATTTCAGTTCATAGTAGAAGGTGAGCCACAGTTGTAGATATAAATCAGCTTTTTTTTAATCATTATCCTTGGTTGTTATGCCGTGTGTAAACTAACACAACTTAAAGATGTCACCTTTTTTTTTTTTATAATGCTGTGAAATTTTAAGAGACATGTTTTGGCTTGTCTGGATAGGTTGCTAATTTATTCCGCAGAGATAGAAGCTCCTAACGCTCTTAAACAGTGTGCCATTGAAAATGTGAGCATCACAGCACATAGAGCAATGTGCAATTAGAAACTCCACACTTACGGAAGGAGTTAAATCATTTGTGACCCCGCAGAGGGAGAGATTTATGTGTGCAGTGAAACCATTTGAAGTTAATTGTATTCTATTATCATTTTGTGCCTGCAATATACTCTGCAGTCCATTGTATAGAGACAGAGGGAGATGCTCTCTCTCTCGTGCTCGCTCATATTCTCATCCAGCTTTGTGCCTCTTTGTGTACAGTATCACTGTGTGAACACATCTCCCCATTTGTCTTTGAAAGCAGCATGCGTGTCTCCTGGTTCAGGTCATTACATTTGAATGCATCTGTTCCAGGACAGTGAAGAATAATCAGTGAAGTGCTGAGGTGTGTAGGTTGGCTGGTAGCTGTGGAGGGTTGAAACACTCTGGCTGTGACCGTGACTCCCCTTCCCCCCCTCGAGGCTGTGATTAGTGTCCCGGTCAGAGTCGCGGCCCAGAGGGGAGGACTGGAAGGATTCAAAGACTTCTAATTTAGGCGACTTGATGCACAGGGTCCCTGACGACTGTAATAAACTGCAGCTGAGCTTCACAATCTCACTCCGACTGCACAGCACTGTTTACTATCACACATAGGCACTCCATTTTGGGCTCTTTCTCAGTAAGCAGCATCAATTTGGTGATTTACAGGTAAAAAGACAGGTAGGTAAAGCTGCCTTTTGGATGTCCTGGCAAGGATGCAGCCACCATGGAGGACTCTGAAGTCATGTCCTTTGTATTTGTTGGTGAATATCAGGGTTTTAGCAACTTGGGATTTTACATAATGTAGTGTGGTGAGAATTATAAGCCAATTACAGAATTAGTATGTTTGGACTGTTTTTAGGCCAATAAATAAATGCAGTTTTCAGCATTTATCCCCCAGAATAGCAGTTCATGGCAGCATGGAAAAGGCTTTGGAATAGGATTTAGATCTTCATGTTGGGAAGGGAAATTTATCAGAGGTATAATTAAACAGCTGAACCCGACCTTGTGCGCCACTCAGAGCATATCTATAGCTCGCAATAGGGCCACGACCAAGGCCCTTCATTTGCTTTTCTGTACAGAACAAAGTGATTTTAGATTGCATCCCAGTGTTATGGAAGTAAAAGAGGTGCGACGGGAGTGATGTGTAACACAGTAGCGTCAGCCTCTGGTGTGACATAACACACGCATCAGGCAACACTTTCTAAACATCACAACAACCATTTAGTGTCCTCATTATACCACAATTGATCTCGTCCTGTGCTCAGAGGGTAAGGAGCTCCCAGAACTCATTGCCTTCCCAATTTGTGGACATTCTCACCTGCTGTTCTTCTTCGAGTTAGCTGCTAACTGCTCTAGCTGCTTTTAAATCACCCGGCGGTGGGTCGCAGACATAACATATCGTCGAAACATCACAGCTGTCCCTTCCTGCAGGCTGTCCCTTTTACACAGACATTTTTGCAGTTCTGTTAATACCTCTTCTGCTGGCCTAAAGGTGAGACAACTCTGTCTCTCTGTCCTGGGTCAGGATTGCCTGCACACGGTCTGTCTGTCTGTCTGTTACGTGGAGATTTCTGAGCCGGCAGTTAGCAGCTAACAGTACTAACTCAACAAACAGTGCTAACAGATGAAACAGTGCCGACAGAGCTGACTTTGTGACCAGTATTAAAGGTAACCATGTAAAGAGGCCAGTGCAGAGCAGCGGTGATTAGATGAACATGAATGTGCTGCTAGATGATCAACCACTACAAAGAACAAAGAAGCTCAAAATTACAACACACACACACACACACACACACACACACACAGAGGGAGCGTGACTTCATTCTTTGCTCAGAACGCCATTACTCCACTAAATCTGTACATAGCAAATAGTTTGCTGCTATAGTAATGCTCTGAATGTCACACACAGCTCCTTTAATTGAAAAGATAATAACATTACCCTGTTTCTGGTTTTTGGTCAGAGTTATTTGAGGATGGCATGGTCTGTTTAGGGGACCTATCTCAGTATTTCTAAAATTCCGGCTACAGTCCACTGTCTATGTCCCACGTAACTATTGTTTCAACAACATTCAAATGATTATGAATTAAAGTCTAAAATTCAATGCAAACCAGGTCCTAACAAGGCATATGCAAAATAATATTGAAATACATTTTTTAAATTGAGTTGGAAAAAATGATAAAACATAACAGAGACATCTAAAAAAAACTAGCCCCTGTCCACTGCACAAACTCTCAAGACCATGGGAACCGGAACTCGTCCTGCAGGAAACAGGGTCTACATTAAGTCCTGGCCACCAAAAAGTCTCTGCTCTGTGGTAGCGCTTTCAGATGGCCCAGGAAATATTCGGCTGGAGTTTGCTGTAATGTGAATGTGCCTCATTGGTCAAACGCAAGCCTCGGGCAACTTCAGCTTATGTTCAACATTCATTAACACAGAAAGCAAGCAAGCAGAGGCACCACTATTAATATTAGGACTAGCAGTGGAAAATGTTTCTAATGTTGATTGAAAAAAAAAATGTAGTTGACTTCCTGTCTCTTCTTCAGATACAAATGTTCTGTTGTTTTCAGGTTTCCTCTCCACCTCACATTGCACGTCTCTTGCAACATCCATTCCAAATTTGTAGTCGTGCAACTGTAAACTACAGAGAACAAAATGACTCTGTTGTTGTTGTTGCATCATGTGTGGAAATTGCAGTGCCGTCATTTGCTGATCCATTATCAGTCCAATTTCAGTCTTCACTGTTCTTCACTTGCAGTGGAAACACAAACAGAAATGTGCAGTTGAGTTTTTCATTTTGTTCCTGAGTTTAGTGATTTGGGTTGCTAAGTGCAAAAAACGATTTGGTTGAAAAAGGACTAATTAACCTTTAAAGCTAATTAAGTTGCTGCTTTAATTTGTTTTACCAAACTTTCCCCAAGATCATGAATGAACTTTCATCCACACTGAAGAGAAGTCTTTAAAGTGAAAACATGACTGTGACTGTCAACTGATCCGTCTCCATGACAAGTGAGCAAACACCTTCCCCTAATGAAGATTGTGTGACGCAAGCAAAGCTAATATGTGGACTGAAGTTTAAACCGAGAAGTTTGCTCTGCTCTCTGTGTTCTTGTGTCTCAGCTGTATGCTTGGAAACATTTTTGGCTTGAGTAACAGAGACAGAAAATCATCTCTCTCTCTGTTTCCCAGACCGAGTAAGGTTCCCCAGAACTTACAAAGAATGACCTACAACTCAAAACTCATTGTAAGTCTACCTGGCTGACAAGAGCATCAGCAAAATGTAAAAATGCCCTATTTTACATTCCACCTGGTGCCGCTTAGTCTATAGGCGATGACCGTAACACGGGCGGGGTCACGGTTCAGATTTCCTCTGGGATGACACGTGCTTGAAAGGTACAAAATATCATAGCGCTGTGAGCAGCTGCGGATCAGAGTATCCACCGCACGATGTATGTAAAGCAGAAACGTCTTAGTGTATTATTTCTCCTGTTCAGGCAGCCTGACAGTAAGATCTGAGCCTCGGGAAGAAATTATACTTCTTTCAGTTCCTGTGGGAAAGCAGCTGTTATACTGAATTCATACAGTACACCATGCATGTTACATGATTAACGTACATCTTTTATACAACTCCACTCAGCCTGTGATTGTGCAGTCATCTGGCAGCTCTCCACCAATCAGTTTTACCTCTGCTGTACAGTATATCCATCGTAAATTGTAAAGCGCTTCGCACCATGATGAGATTTTAAGCTCTGTGTTGTCCCAAAATTTTCAGGTGTGTTGTGGTGCATTTTTGATTGAAATTGTTTACTCACACCCAGAAGAAGAGCACCATCTTCCATCCTCCGCTTGTCGACTTTATTTTTAATGGTTGCTTTTATTTTTTTGTTGATGCAGTGGTTTGTGTGCAGCATTTTTCTCTGCTGCAGGTTGCGTGTTGCCAACATTTTCTGCTGCTTCAGGCTGTGCTCTTGGTTATTTTCTGATCAACACATACGCCATTGTTCTCCGCCAGAACACACTGGAAGAATACCTACAGATGTATAATACAGGATATTATGAAGAATACGCCCATATATAGGCTCTCATGAATCATCTGCGGCTTACAGGAAGAATGGAGCCACAGTAATACCATGAATTAAAGTGTGAGCACAGTGGGAGGCCAGATATACCACAAACATTTGTTTTAAATTTGAAAGAGTAGTTTGACATTTGAGAAAGCGCTTATTTAATGTCTTGCAGTGAGTTAGATGAGAAGATTGATGATACTACTCTGATATTTGTACAGTAAAGCCACATCCAGCAGTTGGTTAGCTTCGCTGAACATAAAGACTGTAAACAGAAGGAAACAGCTGCCCTGGTTCTGTCCAGAGGCAACAAAATCTAACTACAAGCCCCTCTAAAGTTCACTTGTTAACATTTTATGTCACATATTTAATGCACAAAAAGGCGTGAAAACAACACGTAGTGGTTTTAAAGATGGTTTTGTATCAGACTGTTTTTGGCTCTGAGCTGTTGCCAGGCCAGAAAACGTCAGCTCCCATTGAAACGTACAAGTGTGGCACTGCAGGTTCTTACTGGTAAAACTTGGTTTTGTTAATACCCATAAAACTCACCAACACTCTCTTCTAAAATAATTTTCCTAACTCTTTAGTTGGCTTTGCTGTCAAAAAACAAACAAACAGAGAACTCTCTTCATTATCTAGACATATGAAGCGAGCTGCATCATCTACCTTGAGTAGGGCTCTGTTCCAAAGCTGGATTTTTAGTTATTAGAATTGTGACAAATGTCAGTGGGATTTTGAAATAGGTTTTTTATTTCTGGAACCAAAGCCAAAAGTTGTGGTTTAGCTTCAGCTCTCTACAATCCCCTGGCCAATTCATGGTTTGTTTGTTTTTTATTTTTGTGTTGATCAAACGAACAAGACATAATGTGGAAATCTGTGAACATTATTCAGACAAGTCCAGGTCAACTGTTTCTCCCTGTTTTCAGTCTTGATGCTAAGCTAAGCTAACCAGCTGCTGGCTGTAGCTTCAAATTTACAGTACAGAGTAGTATCAATCTTGTTATCGAACTTTACATCAAAGAATGATTGAGCATTTCTCCAAAATCGATTTTTTTTTTTGTTCTGAATTCTTGTCAATTTGTGCTCCTGGCTCTTTTTTATTTATAACTTACAGATCATTTAAACTGGCCTTATTTCATGTTCTGAGCAGTGAAGTTTGTTTGGAGATGGCATCATCAATCCAGACCCGTCTCTTTGTACCTCGCTGTGCCGTCGCTGTATATATGCAAATGACAAAAAAAAACATTGCTTGTCCTCAGCAGCGCAGCGACAGAAGTGGCAGTGGAATGAGCTCCGATTGTTCATTCGTTGTATAATGCGAAGGTAAAAAAGCAAATTGAAGGTCACTACCGTTAAAACAGAGGTGGCTTTATAAAACCTGATTAAAACATCTCGGTCTGGATGTCTGCGGAACAAAGATGTGAACTTCATTATTCCTCACCATTTCAAATGCTCTCATTATTTTTGTCTCCGTTTCCTGCTGTGATCAGTCGAGATAATTACTGTCTGTTTTGGAGTTGAGATTTTAAAGATTGTCTGACTCCATGTCGAAAACCTCTTCAGTTTGTAGCATTTTCCCTCCCGACTGTTGTGCTTGTTGCCATTTTCTCAAATGCCTCAAGTGCTTTCTTACTATGAACAATTCATTTTATGTTTTCTTTCCCAGTGTGCATGTCTTACAACTGTTTATTTGTGTTGTGAAGCACTTTCCTTTTTTCATTTTCAGGTCAAGTGTCCTTGTGAAATGTGTAACTTTGGGTGTGTGTTAAGTTACATAGAATGTAATATAACACTGAAGTTGTTATAATGAAAGCTGTTTTTGCTAACACAGTGAACACACTCGTTTTTATTGGTGGTAAAGTAACATCCAAATGCTGCATGGAGTATAGCAGGTTACTGAAATGTACATTTTGTTAAAAATAAGTAGTGGTTATATGTATTATTCTGTCATTTGCTGTCTACATATTAGCTAAAATTAGAGATATTGTGAATGTTCTTATTTTTACCAGCGTGTCCTCTGTGTCTTCTGTTCTCTGTGGGGATTAAAGGAAACCTAAAACCCTGTTACATGATTAAAGTCCTTTCTAAACAAAACAAGCAGCATCAGAATGTAAGAATCCTGCTGAAATGTGTTCATGTTATATGAATGGAGGCCGAGCTGAGCTGTCATCTCAAATCTGGCGTCTCATGAGATTTTAAAACATCAGTGAGGGAGCAGAGATGTGCTGAGTTCAGACAGGTCTCAGGAGTTTCGTTGAGCAAGAGCGTTTTTTATGTAACCTCTGCATAAATAAAGAACTCAAGTTTTAAATAATAATGCTCACATTCATGGTTTTTATGCTGCAGTTATGAATAAAGTATCAAGATAGAAGATGGAGTAAAAGATGAGCTGTCTGAAGCAAAGCAGCAGGCTTAGATAACCTGACTTCTTATTCCCACCTGCCTTGTAAACACTAATGTCTCTCAAACTCCATGCCATTACTTCGTCACACAGGCTTATAGTTATAAATGGTAATTCTCCTAAAAAATATCTTCATTTGCTACTACTTTATAACACACACACTTGAGGTTTTTATTGAACTGATCTGCAAAGTCGCAAAATGTTCATACTATCTGCAAAATATTCACGCTCAGACATCTTATTGTATCTATCTTGCCCATAATATCTGCTACGAAAACATGAGTTATGCTTTTATTTTTATCTTTCGGTTTAACTCAAAGCACTTGGTGAAAAGATTAGAGAAAGAAGAAGGTCTTGTAAATAGAAGAAACTGTATATGAGAAGAGATAAGAGGTATTTACTTTTTCTATTTTTAACCTGAACCACAATCTTTCCTTAAAGGTCCAGTGTGTAGGATTTAGCGGCATCTATTGGTGAGTTTGCAGAACTGAAACTTGTCCATGTGCCAGACGTGTAGGAGAATTATGGTGCTGCGAAGAGCCCTAACTAAAGTTACTGTTTTGTTTATCCATTCTTGGCTACTGTAGAACAACATGGCAGAGTGTGGAAGCAGACCCGCCTCATATGTGGATATAAACAGCTCATTCAGTTATCAAAAACAAACTGATTTCTAGTTTCAGGTGATAATAAACTAATGAAAACATAGTTATGAATATAATATAACATTTCTGCCAATAGATGCCCTTAAATCCTACACTTTGGGCCTTTAAAGTAATAATCTAGAAGATATTTATTTAAATAAATGTTTGTTGAGTCACTATCTATCACTACATGAGGTAACACAATGCCCACAGATGAAAGCCCTTGCGTTTGCAGTATTAGGAGCTGGGTGTCTATGGCAACATTCCCAGGAAATATCACAAGTGGTGCATAGTCATTAATAATCCGCTCTTACAAAACTTACACACATACAGTATCTATCATAGTAACCCTTTCATCTCGCCAGCTGCAGGGCTCGTCAAATGACCTTTTTAAATAAATTCACCAACCTGGTTTCAAGCTTTAGGACCCTGACACACAAAACCGACGGTCAGCCGTTGGTCAATGTCAGACCGTCGGCAAGCATCTGTCGCCTAAGTTTTTGCAGTGTGTCCTGCACTGTTGGCACTAGTCGGCCCTTGTTGACTGTCTTTCCTCAGAATCATCATGTTGAACAAACGTCGGGGACAGCAGAGCCTGTGGGTGAGAGAAATCACTCTGATTGGCAGTTCAGCTTAGTGCGTGACCAGAGAAACGGAAATTAAGAAAGCTAAACAAATGACTTAAGTCTAAATGGCGTGAGATCAAAGAGAATGAAACAGAGATCTTTGAGAAAATCTAATCCCACCTTTACCAATAAATGTTGTATTGTAAATCTGTAAAATGGGAATTAGGACTCCAGTGCCAAAATCTTCCATTATGTCTGCGTCACAAAAAGTTCATGCTTATTTGACAATTTCGTTTTGTTCGAAAACATTTTTAGTAGTATATAAATGTAGTATTTAGGAGCCACAGTTGGTCGTCTCCAAACCCACATACTCGACAGTAAGGTGATATTTTACATCTGTTTTCAAAGTAATGAAAAGTACCTCTCATGATTAGTAAATGGACTCTGCTTCTGTGCTAAATGGCTGGAGCTCCCTTTAAAAATGGATTGCTTGATGTTTGCAGTTTCAAGATTAACTGAAGATGTGTCTTTCAATAGAGCATCATTTCACTCTCATTTAGAAAAACATTCATCTCTGACTGTCATGCTGTTCCCAAGACGATGCCAAGTCTTGTCTTTTGTGGTATTTATCCAAATGTTCCCTAGCACAGCACAAAGTAAGCTTTGGTGTAATGTTGTTACACCCACCCCCCCTCCTTTTGGCTTTAGTTTAATTAATTGACAGTTTGAATCGCTGTCCACCCGAGCCGACCAACATCAACACAATGTCTCCAGCCCTGCAGGAGTGATTCAGTCATGGCGGCAGAATCACTTGAGTCCAAACATGAACACATACATCTGCTTCATTCTGCTCAGCCTCTGAACACTGTGCCAATCTGTGTTTTATAAGGTAATAAATTAAGGTGTCGGCCATCACTGAGCTGATCACGTATAATCAGCAGGTTCTTCATAACCAGAATCAGGTTTTCACAGACAAGGAATTTGTCTTGATGTTTTAGTGCATAAGATTAAACATTGTACGAGAAAATAAAATATGAAGCCAATACTGCAACAGTAAAAAAAACCATCAATAAAATAATAAAAAATATTATAAGAATATGCACAATTTAAGTGATTTATGCAAGATAAGTTGACAAGTTGACAGGGTGTAGCCTGACAGTGAGCTCGAGTTATGGACATAATGCAACTTTTTCACTCTCCCTTAACTTAAAGAGAGAGAAACAATCCCCCATTTCCACTTCAGTTACCTTGACTGTGTTAGACCTCAATTAAATTCCAGCCTGACCCTATATTTACTTGATTTTTTTTCTTTCTGCCTTGTTTTTTGTTTTGCTGGCAGCTGGCATGCGTTAGTGTTTTCTGTTATGTGCAGAGCTTAACTGAGCAAGGTCAACGAGACAACTGGAATCTTTTCAATTCAGTGTTTGCAAATTTGTTCTTGCAGAGTGTTTGACCTCTGGAGCATATTTGCAAGAGGATGTGCTCTCCAGGGCCAGATGGTGCTACAATATGTAGCATTATTGGCGCTCAGGGACACGAACTGTGGTAATTAGAAAATGTAAGGGATGGAGGGAAGAAAGAAAAGGTGCATGAAGGGTTCCGCTTTTTTTGTTGTTTCTTAACACTCTCCTGTTGAAGCACACTTCTGCTACTTCTCAAATCATAAAAACTCACACTGGCATATTTTTGAATTAAAAACCAACACATTAGCTGAGCTGTGTCCCAGTTACATACTAATTCTAAACAGGATTTTAAATAAGTCGGTATGCATACGAGGAAAGTCGTGATGTAGGAGTGTCATTTATGTACAGTACATTACTGATCCACTATGTGATTGAAAAGGAAGTTGTGGAGCTGCTCAGCTACAAAATATTCAAACAAAATATAACTTTAGCAAAACAGCTGATAAAAGAAACCTTTGGAAAAACACCTGAAAGTTGCAGTTTGGCTGTCATTTTATGCTCGTATTGCACCACTTCCTGTTCGACCAAGATTGTTATGTGCACTAATTTCTTCAGTACTAACCGTAAAAACAATGTATTATGACAGTTATGTTGTACATACTGTTTGCTGTCATTTTGTTGTAAATGAGAGAATCTTTTAACACCCACATCAGCCAAATTTCCTTTTGTTGTTAGCATAAGCAAGGCACTGAAAACCCTCACATATCCTCCTTTAAACCCACATGACTTATTGCGTGATATATGGGTGCAACTTCCAGCATGTCCCTTACAGTAAACATCTACTCCTGCTAAAAGATGATTATTATTTCATACAGCTCATAAACAAACACTAACACATCGGGCGAACATTTAACTCGTCAGTATTAATTTTAGCTCTATGTAAATTGATTAAACGTGATGTTTCCCGCGCTCCTCATCAGTGAAGCAGTTTACACATTTTTATAACCGCTGATTCAGGAAGGGCAGGAAGGTTTGCTCTCTCTGCCTCAGGCTTTCCTTGTTTGCGCGTGGAAGGGCAGAGCGATGTGCTCTCTCCTTCTTAGGCTTTCCACATAGGCGTGTGGAAGAGGTTTTCTGCATAGGCCCGAGGACAAACAGAGGGGCCCCAGAACAGAGCCATACCGCCAAATGTAATACTGCAAATGTAAATTAAGTGTTCTTTGACTAAAGTGTTCCTGACTGAACTGGGCCTTTCAGCCAAAACATAATCATTTCTCAACCAAAACCAAGTGGTTTTAATGCCTAAACCTAACTACATGTTAACAGAGTGGATGAAACATACAGTTTTGCTATATAATAACATACAAATGTAATGTATCTTTTCTGGCAATGGGTTAGCTCATTTATTTAATCAGATTTCTACTGAGTAAACTGACAACTTTAGCAGAAGACCTCAGTAGTAATATAAAGCAGTTGCAATATAGATAACTCTAGGCATTAATTTGTGTATGATATGAAAGAACCATGGTAAATCAGTAACACATTCTCAACCTTGATGTCTGCATACGTAATTCAAGGCATGATGCTTTGTTTTTTTTTTTTATAACAAGCAGTTTTCTAATGTAGGTTGAGAATGCAGTCAGGCAGAGGATATCATGCACTGATGTTAAGTGACAACAGACCTGTCATTCTAGGTGTCATTCTCCTCCGCAAATTCTGATTTAATAGCCTAATGCTGATTCTGTGATGTGTTCATGTTTCAGGCTTGTAGTCAGATGTAGCTGTTCTCTCTAAAGTTTTATTATTCAGGTCATTTTCGAGCCCAATTAGGCTATCTGTACAATCTCCATTTGCATCACATGACTTTTTGTACTCTAAAAGTTGTTTTTCAATAAAAGATTGAACCTAATTATCCGTTTCTGACATTTCATTTTGGTCCAAGTCATCTGCTCTCTTAAGCAAAAACACCTCTTATGTCTCCCACATGTTTTACTGATCTGTTGCACTAATAACCACTTTGTTGTCTGCTGACAGATGCAGCCAATTAGTCAGGTGTGTGTGGGATACATCAAGTCCAAACACATTCACCTTCCCCGGAGCAGTGATCTGCAGCTGGGTACGAGGCTCAAACTGTGTGTTTGTTTGTTTGCGCCTTTGAATGTTTGCATCCCTGTTTCCACTCATTTGCATGTTTCATGAGGACTGTGGGTGAAAATGAGCACTGACATCATGCTTTTTGGACTCTGTCCTGTCCACTTGGCACAGCGCTCGTGTTGCCAGATCCCGTTAATTGGTGTATTTCACTGCTTTCAAAGTGGACGACTAGTCCAGAAATTGTGTCCACTCTCTTTCTTTGCAGCAAAAATAAATGAGAGGATTCATGTGGGAGTGAGTAGCCAGTCCTATTTTTCTTCCCCGTCTGTTAACTCTGTAAATTATCTATAACATTGTAAAAGAGCATGAAAGATGGAGGAGTGAATTGTGTTTTAATTAATTCCATGCAGTCTTCTTAAAGGCTCTTTAACAATATATCCCTGTAGTCACTCTGTTGCCTCATTAATGACTTGCATGGAGCAGACATCACTTTGATTGCCACGATTCTACACCCACCTCCCTAAAGAAATATGAGTGCTACACTAATTGCCTCATGTTTATATTGATTACATCCCCCTCCTCCAGTAGTCGCTCATCCTCCCATCTTCAGTTTCTCGGAGCATATCGAGCCTGTCAGGAATCAGGAGCATTCGAAGGATAAAGTGTACGGGCTGGCACTAAATGTCAACAATTTTCAGATTATCTGAGGCAACAGAAAACATTCAGCTGTGACTAATGAGCAGCCGTAGCTCTGACAAAATAAATCTCTGTACTGTTGTGGATAGCTACCGTCTGTTTATGTAGTCCTTGGAAAATTTCTACACCAATTTAATAGCAGAAATGAGTGTTTTGCATCAACTTGAGTTGGATGGTGCAATATATATGACCACAAGCTAAATAATGTCTCAGTTAATGTCCCTGTTTACAACCATCTCTCCCCATCCTTTCATCAACCTTGATGTAATCAAAGTTTATAACATCCTACATTTCCTGTGGGCCTAAAGGTAATTGAATTGCTCTAAAAGGTCTTATCTCTGGAAAGCCTCCCCTCTCTCATCACCATCAATCACCCCCCTCTGATACCTATTTATATTCCCCCATATACATCAGCCATGGGTTTTCTTTATTCATTTCCAGCGCATTTTTCAGTTTTTATGCCGATGACGTCCTGGTTTGTGTGATGGCAGACAGAAGTGATTGAGTGCTCTGTCAAATACACTGCTGGGAGGTGTCAGCTGCTTTCAAGGTGCATGAGGATCAAGGGGAGTGCACTCGACTGACTAGGAATGTGTCCTGGAAATAAACGCTGCTTCACATTCATACAGTTACACTCACGCAGTCTCCCATGGGAGCTTTCCAGTACACAGCGAATCTTCCAGTGTGGTGTCAAAGTTTTGGGAGTAGAGCGCATCAGAGTTGTCTGGTGTCAAAAGGGGCAATGCGTCTTCAACGAAGTAGTCTAGTTGCCAGGGAATACGTTACGTATTAACATTTGGGGGGCACATGTGAAATGGGGGGGTTTGTATCAAACTGAAAAGACAGAAGTTCTCATCAGTGGCCATGAGCATGTCTCAAAACAAATTCAGCCACTCCTTGGCCCCCTCACTCCAAACATAAATCATGTGTAGAAAACTGGGTTTCATTTGAGCCTGGAGCAACATGTAAAGAATGTGGTCCAATATTTTAGAATCCATGTTAAAGTGATTTTAATCACATACAATGCTCCCAATGATCTGGCACCAGAGTTTACAACTGAGCTTCTCGCACTGTACAATCCAAACAGGCCCCTCAGGTCTGCCAGTCTGGGTCTTCTAACAGTTCCAGTGCCCCTGTTTCCAGTTTTTCCAGCTAATAATTCCTGTTTAATTTCATTACACACCTGTTTCTCTGCTTTCAGATACCTCACTCTCTGCCCTTGTGAGTTTCCTACCTAGTCTCACCTGTCACTTATTATACTTCCTCCCTTGTGTAGTCTGTGCCATCCTCTTTGTCTATGCCAGTTTATCTTATGTGCTTCTAGTAATTGTTCCAGCAGATTTCAGTTTGTGTTCCCAGCGTTATTAGACCTTTTCCTGTGTTTTCGACTCAGCCTCTTGCTAAGTGTTTTTTAAAACCTTTGACCTGATTTTTTTTACTTACTTCAGTGTACTAAACTCAGAATTTTTCCAAGTAAAGATTATGTCCTTAAGAGGTCCTTTTGAGTCCCTCTGTTGTTGTTGTCTGTACTTCCTGATAACTTAACATTCAAGGTGTTTAGAGGCCAGTGGTAGAAGCAGTAGGGGACTTGAAGGCAGCCGAGCCCTTGTAGTTTGACCCCTCATCAACACTGACAGCTCTTTTTCTTTTCTGTTGGTTCCCAATTATGTTTTTGAAATCAATATAACAGGAACACCTATGGTGCTAAAAAAGCTTTAAGATTTCTAGTCTGGCAGCTGAAGACAAGCTCAAGGGACAGAGGTCAGATAGTCCACCCTCAGCATCAAGCCCTGAACAATGAGTGAATGACTGAACCTGCAGCTTCTATACAGACACAGCAGCTCAAGGCAGAAGCCTGTGGGGAGGCTGTATCATTCCTTGTTCACACAAGTGATGAAGCAAGTGTGTTTTGCAAGATGAAGACATTCCAACATCGCCAAGACCCCGCAGAGAACCACTGATTTTCTTACAGTCTTTCCAAGACTCTTTCTTGTACGTGAAAGGATTAGTGAGTCTTAATATCAAAAATTCTGCTAATTGGCATGTTTTTAAAGAAGCCTTATACACCCTGGCACAAATCACAGTGTGTGTTTCCTGTATTTGTATGTGCAGATGAATCAAGACTTCCTGCTGATGTTTGGTGCCAAAACAAAGATGCTTGAAATATGGGATACGACCCTCAAACCTGACGTAGAACACTTGACCTCATCAGGTGAGGTTGCCCCCTTGTGAACGCAGCTCCAAGACAATGATGGCCGGTAGGGTCATATGTGACACATACAAGTTTAAAGCCCATGGGTGCTCATTGCCACAGATGTCCTCTTTACTTGGTGTGACAACTTAATTTCCTGTCAGACCAGGATGGTGATATGTCCTCCCTGCTGCTGCTTCTCCACCTCTGCTGTGGACAAACAATGTGCATTTTCACAAAGTAAATTTTAGCACTGTCCTGCAGCTTTTTATGTCTCAAATTTAGGGACTCATAACTAACACTGAGCCAACATCATGGGAATTATAAGGTGTTTTAATCCTCTGTAACAGAATTCACCATAGAGATATTTAAATGTACGCGTCATTGAACAAAAAACTGTGAAGGGTATATTTTCATGCTCCGCTCCTATTAAATGGTCTCATTACTCATCAGCAGTCACATGAGTCTTTGACCCACCTGGCCATCTTGTGTGCCGTTAGGGTTAGATGAGTCCAGGTGGGAATGGGTGTTAAGACATCGGGGGGGGGGGGTCCCAAGACTGCATTGTAGGTGGGTGATAAGTGGTGTCATAGGCCACCTCCTCTGGTTAAAGATGGTCGTTCCAGTTTGATGTGAATGGCGTCTTTCACACCTCTTTCAACTTCAACTGAAGAAGCGTCTTGGATGAGAAGCAAAACGTCTTAAGAAACTCAAGCAAGTCCAGTCTGCCTATGATATAGCACTTATGATTACCATGACCTGGATGACTGAGAATCTTCACCGACATCCCTGTTTAGGGATTTCAGAGTTTTCAGCTCTTCCTGGTTTCAGAAAACATCTGGAGTAAAGATACTCATCAGTACTCATCAGACTGACTTTAGACGTTATAATAGTAGTTGTAAGAGGCCCGTACATCTCGGGTTGAAACCCTAAATCTGTCACAAGTTCAAAGTTTAGCATCATAGATGTTGCTTGTTGCACTCGTTTTTCATCTTCGGTCTGATGCTGCATTCAGGCTAACCAATATTTGTGGGGTAAAGCAATTTGATTTTCCCTAACCAATCTCTAGAGAGCCACATATCCTCCTGAATCTAGTGTCATTTCAAGTCTACACTGATGTGTAATCATGTCAACATACCTGTTTTACTGGGGTTTTACAAGTGGAATGGAGCAAAATAAAATAAACTATGATGTTGGGAGATATTAAAGACATGTTGATTTGGAACAGCCTTGATAGCAGTGTAAATCTTGTCTATAGTTCTTGCAATTGGTCTTTTTAGTCCTTATTGGTTCCAGTGCTTGACAACAGTTTGAAGGTGTTACAGTGTGTTCACACCTGGCGCAAGTTTGACTATTTGAATATTTGTTTTTACTCGGGACATTCACACGAGTCATTCGCACGAGTAATAGAGTACACAACTTGCGAATATTCACCCAAAGAGAAGAGGAGGGTACGAAAGATGGCCCTTTGGGCTTCCATTGGAGGGGCTACTACCATATATAAAATGAAATTATTATTATTATTCCGGCTATTTCTTTCTCTCATTGACCATGGCTGAGGTGACTACCATTGCTGCATTGTACCTGCTGTGGCAGTTTTTGGCGTGTGAAAATCAATAAATGTTCACTGTATCCGGCAAGTCACATGTCGCCTGAATGAATGTTGTTTACTACAAAGGCATGAACCCCAACAGGACAGCAGTACGTCAGTGACGACGATGGCGACAGGAAAATCTCAGCGTTGATAGGCTGCCCCGACATAGCATCAAGCGAATATTTTGCTCGAGTTCAATATTTTGAACTTGCGTGAAGAGGCAAATGATGCAAATTTTGCGTGTTCACTCCATTTGCGTTGCGCCATTCGCGCCACTGGTACAAATTCACCTCTATTCACGTCTTTGCATTGACTTTGTATGTAATCTTATAGCGCGAAAAAATCGCCTCGCGTCCGGTGTGAACACACTGTCAGTCTGATTGCTACACTCATTGGCTGTTTTTTTATTTTAACTGAGACTGCTGTTTCATATCAGATTGCAAGACAAATCAGTAACTCTGTGGAGTGGGTGGATTTGAAGTCTGGACCCAAGCAACGGGATCTGAGTACTTCATCCAACACTGAAGTATACACACATCCTCAAAACTACAATACATTCAGATTCAGTGACCTTATGTCTTCTCCAATATTAGCTGAGGGTACAGGGGACATAAGGTAGCCGCTACGTACACCTGCTGGTGTTGAATTGATTGACCCTAATCACTGATGACAAGTTAAATGCACTCAGTCCTGAAGCTGGATGGCTATTGCACACTGAGGAAGGCATATAGTCGAAACATCCATGCATTTTAGTTCCCTGCTGAATGCACAAACTGGAATACTTCCTCGATTTTTACATCTAATTATTTTTTTCACCACTGCCTAACCTGGTCCTGGGCACCTCAGCAGCAATTTCTGGGGCAGTGAAGACCGACTCTCATACAGTAGAATATATTCACTGGCAGTGCTCCAACTTCACAGACCAGTTTTGCTAACCATTACACTGCAGCCAGTCACAGTCAATTTTAAAGTGCCTCCAATCATCAGAGTGATAAGTATGATTTTACAGGCAGCAAGAGGAGATGTTCACAGTGCATTTGCAGTCATACCAGGCAGCTGAAGACATGAAGGATTTCACTGCTTGCCAACTTGGTGAAATTTTGGAATCCATTGACAGTTTGATGAATACCCCCTCTGCTGGAAATGTGCCACCAACTACAGCAGCTTTTTTTCGCCAAAGCAAAGCAAAGTAAAATTGCTTTACATCCCCACACCGTTGTTGTTCTCCTCCTAACCAAACATTTCATGAGCACAGTTATCATTCCTGCCTTATAAACACAGCATGTATGTTGAGCACTTTGCTTGTCTGTCCAGTCCTCTGAGGCAGTGCTGTTCTCTCTGTGGATTCTCGCACTGCAGAGACAGAGAAGCTTTCAAAAGCCTCCTGAAAATTAGATCTGTCCAAACCGATCACATACCACGAAAGACTACTTCCACAAAAAGACTTGTGCACCAACGATGAAAGGATTTCGTGGTTCTTCAGCAGCGGGGCTGTCTATCTGTCCCGCGGCTCCATGCAGACATCTGAAAATTCATGAACTGTGATCCTGAACAACACATAGCAGGAAAACAAGACTGCCGGTTCGCAGTGACTCGGTGTTGATTTGTTAGCACAAGTGAGAAGTTAAAAGGTGGTACTTTAAGGGTCAGTTCAACGAAATTACAAAACATGTCTTCTCTTTTACCTCTGATGGTGTGTAGACATGCAGATAATTTTGTTTTTTAGAGACAGTGCTACATTTACGGGTACAGTTTGAAGAAGTTTTCATTGGAACCACCGTGTACTGAAGAAATAATCAATATGAAAACTTTCTGTCTGATTAATGGGACACTGTTTCTGGAAAGAAATGCTGTTGTTTGATTTTGCAAATGTAATGTTTGACAAATGAAATTCTGTATTGTTGTTCCCAAGTTACACTTCAAAACATGGGACTTATGGATGATAATTAGAGTTAGAAGTGTGATTTTTTTTTCAAGTAATCAAAAGTATTGGCGAGTGTTTGCACAAACCACTGCCAGAATCTCCACAGCTGTGTCTATTGAGAGACAGGTCTCTCCCACCACTGAGTATATCCAAACAGGAATTTGGACTTTCATTGACGAGCTTTATTGGCACTTCAGAGATTGTTCTCCGCAATTGGAAGAGTCAGACGAAACCTAATTTTGCTGAATGGCTCAAATTATTGACAGACATTTCCTCTCTCATTCCCTTGATTGCAAGAGCCAATAATTATCTAACAAGTTCTCCAAATTAAATAACAAAACACATTGAAACTTCGCTCGAGAATAACACATAAAAACATCCTCTCAGCAGGACGACACCATTTCTTTGATCTCTTCAAAACCATAATCTGTTTTATGATGTGGCATCGCTGTGGTTAAGGTTTAATGAAGGTTTAGATGGAAAAAAAAACTTGGTGTCATGATCCTGGGTTTTTGTTTGTAGTTTGTTCCCTGTTTCATTTTGAAAGTTACTTCCCCACCTGTTTCACCTGTGTCTGTTACACCCGTCAAGGTAATGTTGTCCTTGTTTTGGCTGAATCCAAATGTCCAGACTTCACCTCACTTGCAATACTCAAGACTCAATAACTTTGTGGACATGTTCCCAGGAAGTCTAGGAATGCTTAGGGCTGTTCGAAGCTACAATTCATCCATTCCACAAGGGGCCTCAAGCCAACTTTCTGCAAACTTTCCAGAGTGTCTACTTGGGGTGCAGACTTCACTGATTTAGTAACCCACATTTCATTGCAATACAGACGTGACATTGTGGGTTTTTCAACTGCAAAAAAAAAAAAAAAGACTTATGAATGTGTTATAGTTAGGGCTCTTAAAATGGTACTTGAATTGAAATAATATGCAACTACATCATGAAACAGAGATATGTAGAAATATAAGCTGTAGAGGGACTGAAAATGCATTTTATTATTGCAGATTATATCAGACTGTGCAGGGTAATAGGCTAAAAAACTGGCCAGAAAACAACAAAAGAAGGTTTCTAATGTAAGTAATACCCAAATTATTCAGTCATAGTCCTGTCCTTATTTACAAACATTTCTGTAAAATGTATTAATAGATTTTTGTTCAGTCACAAAAAAGGCTATACATGAGGTTTACATCTTGTTATCTGCAGGAACAAATGAATAGGCACTGTTCATCAACCTATATGACATATATATGAAAATGACAGCAACAATAGTTAATTGTTTCCACTGCAACAAGTAAAATGGTCTTTCAGTCACTTGCAGTCTCTACCCACGCAGACTTTATGTGATGACAGTAGATACATCACACTCTGTACAACTGAAGTCCGCCAGGGCTCAGTCTGCGAGTCCAGAGGGTGGACATTTGGATTCAGCCTTTCAATTGTTGTCAGTATTTCCTGCTTTATTTTTATATTTACCCTTGTCTCTCATGTGTTTCCCTCCTGTGTGATTACCTGCCCCGCCCTGATGGGTTTCACCCGTCCCTCATTACCCCTCTTCTCTTGTGTGTTTAGTCCTTGTGCTGCCCTTTGTCTGTTGCCAGTTTGTTCTCACTTGTTTGTGTTCTAGCCATTTCCCCAGTGTTCTCTTCGGATTTAACTTGATTTTTTGACCCTGCTTAAGCCTAATGCCTTTGGATACCTTTTGTTGTGAGTTTAGGACTGATTATCTGTACACTGACCCTTTTTTTGAGTAAGTCAGTTGCGTTTGTGAATCTTTTCTTTGTTGCCTCCAGTCTGATAGTGTACATGAGTTTATCAGTTCCACCTATGTCTAATCACCCTGCTGTCCTTGTGTATTTATTCACTGTGTTTCTCCTGTCTTTTGTCAGTTTGCCTTGTGAATGAGACATGTATAGCTAAAGCCACATTCCATTTCAAGCCCAGGCTACACGATCTAACCTCGCTACAATGCAACAGTAGTGAATAAAAATGAGACCAAATGAAGCAATTATCCATTTTATTTATTTACTATTCATTACATGCCCTAACCCTTACCCTAACCTTAACTGCTTCTTTTTACACTCCATAGCTAGCTAGATGCTAACTTTTTTCGTCAGGGCTTCCACCTTGTGCCAAGGGGCGAAGAAAGAAAGCTGATTGTGTACATCAGGTACAGTGGGCAAGCAGCTGCTTCAGTTGTAGTTATACCTACTAGCTTGTGAGTAGCATTTCAGCTGGTTTTTACTTGTGCACCTTTCCATCAGGTGTTTTAAGTTTACTTCCTGTTACTTGCCTTTTGGTTGTTTCTGTTACTGGCCTGCCCAACCATCTGCTCCATTTGGACACTGTGAGTCATTTCCATTTAAATTGCTGAAAATTTCCTGCTGCCTCCTCTACTTTCTGCATTTGGGTCCAGTTTCTATTTTTGACATTACCAAATGTGACACTTGGAGTTAGGTTTATGGAGGGGCCATGCTTAGGGTTGAAAATATGTCTTTCTTAAGGTTACAGGGCTTTTATTGTGGCTCAGGTTTGGGCACAATCATTGTCATGATCAAAAGACAAACACTGACTCAAGCTGGAAACAGGAAACAAACAACAGTGTTTATTGACATCACATTTCCTCCTTTGTTCCATAATTGCTATGGCCACAACAGGCCTTTGTCACTTGAACATCAAAATTTGTCATTTGGGTACTTCTTGATTGACTGAAATGATTTCCCTCACAGGAGAGTCGCTAATTACCAATGAAATGTCAATAAAGTTTGCTTTCCTTTTGAAACTTATATATAGGAAGAAGCATAATAGGAAGTGACTGTGAAAATATGCCCTAGTTTATAATGCAATCATGTTTGCAGGTGCTACTTCTTGCTCAGTTTATTTTGTTATCCCTTCTCCAAGGATTTACTCTGAGTCATCCAGTGTTGCATTATGGTCTTTAAATGTTGGAAAAGTTCATTAAAAACTTGTTTCACAAATTAACTTCTAATCACCTCCATTGTGTCAGCCTGAAGGTGGAATTCTCAGCGGCACTTAACTCAGAACCTGGACAAATAACACCAAGCATACTGGCATGAATAGACACAGTGTCACCAGAGATATGTTTTTTTTTTTTATAAAGTAATTTAGTCTCAAGATTTTGATGAGAAAAATGTTGACATACCAGCATCCCAAATTATAAATTAAGTCACTGCTTAGAAATAGAAAACAGTCTCCTTTACCCAGGTGAAGGATGTGTCATTACTTATTGCTGTACCTGTCTGCCATAAAGAAGAAATGAATAAAGAGCTGCACTGATGATTCAAAACAAACCACTCAGTGATCTCTTTTTGAAGCTTAATCTCAGGTTTTCAAAAAAAAAGATTTCAGGTTTTAAAAACACTGAATGAGACATTTCAGTACTATATATTCCAGCAAGAATACACTGCCGTGTTAAAAAGCAGCACTACCTTGGCTTCTGCACTCTCAGACAGCATTACAAATGATTTCAGACTCCCTGTTTTGCTGTCCTTCACTTCTGACCTCCAATAGCTCCCTCGCCACCTAGGAAGCCTTCCCCCAGCATCTGGCCCACTTGCTCCCCCCTGCGAGAGCGAGCATGTCGGGGCAGACGAGTGTGCCTCCCTGCGGGCCCGGATGATGAGACAGTGCATTTACATTAGCCTAGTGAAGCAGGAGCAGTGGCGCGCTGCCAGCACTGAAGCACAGAGCATGCAGCCAGAGCATCTGGTGGGTTTGTGCTAACGTCAGGAGCGGCACGGTCTGCCTTCAGACAGACTCACCGACGACGCAAAGGCAGGCAGACAAACTGGCACACAGTCAGATCATAAAGTCAGATAAACAGTCATATTCAGGAAGCTAATTAGCCATTACTCATTTAGCCAAACCATTTGTCAGCCAAAGAGGGAGGCAGACTTCTGGCCTGCACCTCAGTCAGTTATAACCAGGAAATGGAATTAGAAAGGAGAGGGGGGACGGCTTCATTTATGGGAGTCTGGCCTCCAATCTCTTGGCTTCAGCGGGGAGGAGACCAGGTTGTTTTGTTCAGGGGGAAATTAGGGTGGAGGGAAAGTCACTCGGTGTTGAAATTACCTTGGACACAAACTGTAATCCACCTCGCAACCACCGGCCATCAAGGGAGGAATTTTCCTTGGATTTCAGCGTGACTTTCAATAAAGATTCAAATGGTAGGGGCTGAGAATGGGACATTAGAGCGGCACTTTGCGAGAGGCACTTAGGTACACCAAATGTGAATTTCCATTAGCTGGAATGGAGGATGGACACGTTAATGGCAGTGAGCACAGCAACACTTTGGGAAGGGTTGCATTGCAGCGAGATTTGTTGTAACAGAGAGGCAGGAATAATGCAGTTCTTTAGCTAGACTGAGTTAAAAATTGTTGTGGCACTATAGCTGAAATAAGCAATAAAAGTAGCACCAATAAGCATTTATTACACCTCACGATGATGCCCAAGCAGCAAAATGCAGCAGAATCAATTCCACAGCAGAGCAGAAAAGGATTTTGGATAATGTAGAGCAGGAGCTTGTGACCCTTCATCACAGCTCGGGCTTAACTTTGGATATGTTGTTTTTGTAGGGAAAAGTAGCCCGAGACATTGTCAGATACTACAGCATTTATAGTGTATTCTAGTTTGCAATGCCCATCCCAAATACACACAAACTCAAAGGAAAAACATATACAGAACAATTCAATACACAATAATGTCCCTGAAGAATATAAGCTTTTTTACCTGAAGGAATACTTCACTGAAAAAGACCATTTATATATCACTTGGTCATGCCATGTTACCTTGAACTCAAGGAGAAAATGTTATTTATCTTGCATGCCTTCATGGAAAATGGCAAACATTAATTTACTGATTAATTGGAGACCATGCTGAACAACAGCAAAACTATATCAAAATATCTGTTTACAAATCCAAATCTTATTTATCCAATCGTATGCTCAGTACTTGCCAAGCGCATGTATTTTCACAAATACATCATGCTTTAAAACTGAACTGAAATCTATTCTCTCTTCAAAGCCAGACTCCAATACTAAGGTTTTTAGCAACAAAATAAAAAAAAGTTTTCATCATGAATTCAAGGTGACTCAGCATCACTGATTGAAACATTCATGTGAGGGTGAAATGTTCCTTTAAAGTACCTCCCCACTAAATGACTGATGTCTCCTTAGAAACTGAACATATTGGGCTTCTTGGGAACACGGTAGCGGGGAAGATCTTATCAGCTTTATGTCCAAAGATTTTAATTGTGCGATCATTTTAAAAACACCACTTCACTGATTCTGCAAGGTTAGTTTACTCGTCATGGTTAATTAGCTTGTAAAAACACTTGTATAATGTCTTCTGTGGCTCTGGAGGAGCTTTGCAAAGTTTGCCTGTCTTACAAACTGGAGATGGCTGTTGGAAAGAAGAGGTCATTTAGGATGAAGACTGGGTTTAAACAAAATCAAGGCTGTTAGATGAAGGTTGGGACACGGTTTCTAACATCATGAGAGCTATGGGTATGACACATGCGCAATGTAACTGGAGCTGCGATGTTAGAGGCTTAAAGCAGGCGTTGCTAAATATAAAGGGATGTTTTCTGCTCAGGTGCTCTTTGGGTGCTCTCAGTTGGACATAAGTATGCTTGCTGATGAGGATGTAAAAATAGACTAGAGTTTTGTTGTGTATTAACATTTCATTTGAGCGAGTTTATGAAAAGCAGGTCCCCCAAGTCTCCTCTCTCACACCATGTAAGTCTACTAACAACTTGCAGATTAATTTCATGACACGGTCCACGTTCCTCATATCTTTATTTTTTTATATGAAATATGTTGCCACCTGAGGCTGACTGTGGACGCCTCAGTGAAACTAATCAATCATCCTCATATTCTATGATCGTGCGCCAGCTTTGGTACCAGCTATGGAGCCTTTCGGCAAGTGCAGACCAGATTTTACTGCATGTGTGTTGTGCCCCAATGATATGACATGGTATGACACCGTGTCCTACCCTTCATTTATTGGCCTTGAACAAAATGTGCTCTTTGAATTGCATTATGAAAAATGTATGAGCTGGTGTTTTTGGAGCCTGACCAATACAAGGAGCAGAAAGTCAAGATATCTTGGCATCTGCTGCTTCAATTTGAATTTTTAAAAAAAATATTTCTCTTGTTGGCCCCCCAATTTTATTGAAGTGCAGTGTTAAATTACTGACGTCCTGCTTTAAAGGGGTTTGATTACTGTAAATACTGCTTGTGATAAAGACGTTGCACAATAACTTAAAAGTCAAAAGATCATGAGATACATAAAACTAGAAAAACAGACAACCAGTGATAAATGTAATGGCACATTTCCATCATTTCCGGTGACAGAGGGTGTCTCAATGTTTTCTATTCATTTCCAATGGAGAGCAGGAAAAGCAGCCTTGCATAGTGGGAGTGTTGCGGCAAGTTTGTAGGAGCTGTTGCAGTGGGTTCACCAGTCTGCAGTTGTACAAAGTAGACTAGATTTGACTTTATGCAATTGAGTCCTTCCAACGGCAATGCCTTTTGTTCCCAAAACTTGGACAAAGCTGTCAACCTAGGCAATAAGTTTCTATCTAAAATTACCCAAGATTCAATAGTGACATCACCCAAATGTTTCAGAATTAGATTTTGGTGGATTGTTTAAATGAAATAACAAAACATTTGTGAGCAGGCGGCCATGTTGTTTCCTGTTTGAAACAGCACGCAGAGAGCAGGGGCTGCCCAGGTAGCAGCGTTTATCCAATCAGGTGCATTCCACAATATGGTACGTCACCAGTGGGCAGCCATCAAACAGCCAGCTGAGTGGAGCAGCACGTCTCCTAGCATCGTCGCCAGATCTGGAGGAAATGCACCGTCAATGGATGTATATTCTCTTTGGTCACCATTTGTACACGTTTCTTTAATTTTCATATTAATGTAGACATGATAAAGAAATATTTTACTTCTGAAACTCATTCAATACATTGACAGTTAACCTTCAAATTCTACTCATTATACAAGGGCTGACTTTTTGATTAAAACATACTGAAACTGACATATTGATTGTTAGCTCTGCAACAACTGGGTGGAAACTGAAGAATTGTTCCATTAATAACATATAGATAGTATCATCTGCATGCATCGGAGAACTAATTTACAATATATGTATACATAAAGAGAAGTGGACTAAGGATAGCACCATGTGGAACTCCTGTTTTGCTCCATAAGAAAGAAGATGTCTCTCGTTAATGATTTTTACTAGCTTCAGGAGGTGAAGTATCCAATATTTGACAAGAAAAGGCAAAAGCATTTCTCTTATTTTAACATCTTGATAAAAAATATTGGAAAAAAACTCAAATACCGAAACAGTTTAAACTATCGATGTGTACCTCAAGGTTAGTTGGTTGCATAAGTGGTGGGGGGACTGTGACACTTCGCCACCGAGCTGCTTTCCCATTTGGCGAAGTCAGATTCTGAGTGCTTGTCTCACCTCTACCACAACAAAGCGCCGGGTCTCCCTCTGTACTCATGGCCCAGTCACCCCTGAAACTAGATTCCCTCTTCCATCATGCCTGAGGGAACAATTTAATTAAAAAGCCAGCTCAGAGCAAAGGACACCCATCACCCCTATTCTTGACATGCCCACAGTCAACAAACATGGAGAGCAAATAAATCCTCTTGTGGACAATGCCTGGGCCCTGCTACACTAACTGTAAATACACACCAAGTGAACAGATTGTGGTATAATGACTGTAATTTACTGGCTAAAGGGGCAGGATTAAATATTGTTTGGGCTCCGGGTTATTTTCACGAGAATGGTCCTGATGATTGACATTATTTAATTGAATCCAGTCCTAGAAATCCTATCTGTTCTCTAATTTAGTCCAACCTGAATGGGCTTCATTTTTTGTCCCATCTGGTAATACAATCCATTCATTTCCCCTGTAATGACCTGTCAGCTGTCATTATCATGTTAACAATGTATTTATCACACAAATAGCCAACTCTACATTTCTAAAGAGATTAAAGTGGTCAAACTGTGACTATATGTTTCAGTTTCAACTACCACAATGGACACTGTGTCCAATAATTAAAGGACTATACTGGAGTTTTTGCAGTTTTAACTCCTTGAAGGGGAACTGAGCCAATTTCACACATCAAAGTCTTGGAGAGCACTACTGCATATGGGAATGACGTAACTTGAGGCAATGTCTGTTCGGGCTCCAAGTTAGAAAATGTAAAAATCTAAAGTAATTGTACCAGACCTCTGTAGCCCACTCATCATGTCTGGCCAAGGCTTGAGGCTACATTAGCAGCTACGAGTTTACCAGAACCTCTAACCAAACTGTTGGCAGTAGAATTGAGTTTCATCCTGGGTAATGTAGGTGCCAGGTTTTGACAGGGAAGACTAACAATAGCTCTGGTATTGGTATTTTATCCTTTTTAAAAATTGTCCACTGTGATTTTGACAATCTTATAGAGGTTTGTTGCTAACTCAGCAAAGCACTTTTTTAATTGTATGTTTAGGACTGAAATCAATTAATGATTTGGTTATGAGGAAAATAATCAATTAAGTAATTTATCACACAAAAGGTCCAAACATTTGCTGGTTCCAGCCTTTTATATGTGAGGATTTGAGATTTTCTCTCTTTATGTCAGTCATGAACAAGCAATCTGAAGAATTTCAAGTTTTATTGAACTCAGTTGAAAAAAAATAATGAAGAGATTGCTCAATAACCAAGGGGCTACTTCAAGAAAGGAAGTTCATTTTGGTTACGTAAAATAATCTCAATTCAAAGGTCAACTTACTAGCCAGGAAGCACTGCAAGTCATCGGCCAAGGTAAGAAGAGGAAGATCATGTATCACATCTTTGTGATCCCATGAGTCCCACACTGGGCTCTCCTGATTACGCAGTGTCATATGTGTGAATTTCTTCTTTTCTGAAAGTAATGGAAGCAAAAGTAAACTATTTTTAGAAAAAAATAGTAAGAAAACCAGCATTAGACCTAAATGATGTTACAATATGCACATGATCATTTTGATTTATATTTTTCACTTTCACTTTAAGCCTAAAATTGTTGTTGTTAACTTTGTTGGTGTCCACAGCTGAGACATGCTGCTTTTTAAATCTATCACTCCATCTTTCTCATTCCTATTCTTTTTGTCACAATGTGACAATCAATAAGCTGACCCACAACCTTTTAATATAGTTTGAGTTGTATCATTCTTGACGGAGAATATGTTGCCTCCATTACTATGGTGAGACTTAGACTTCTCTTTGTGCAGTAATGGAGGTATAAGTGAAGACTGATGGAAGACATATCACCTTATCCTTTCTTTAAACTTGCATTAATCGATTTTTTTGATTCATTTATTTTGTTTTATTTTTTGCTGTTATAAAGTTGCTGTTTTGGATAAGCAATAAAGCAAACTGTTGCCGCCTACTCCTGAGTAGAACCTGGGTCTGTGGTTATTAGATATTGGTGCAGTGGTTGGCATTTTCACTTCACAGAAGAGGGTTCCTGGCTCAAACCCCGTGACAGAGTGGGTTTTCTCTGGGTACTCCAGCTTCCTCCCACAGCCCAAAGACATGCAGGTTAATTGGTGAGTCTGAATTGTCCATAGGTGTGAATGTGAGTGTGAATGGTTGTCTGTCTCTAAGTGTGAGCATTGCAATAATCTGGCGACCCCCAACAGGATAAGCGATTACGGGAAAAAAATAATAATAATTACAGGTAGATACAAGCAACATTAATGTCCTTATTATGTTACATTTGTCAGTTAGCCCACGATAAGTCTGTGTAAGGCATCAGTTATTTATATTGCACTGCATGTGTAATTTGTTCAGACAGTGGTAGCTTCCATGTATTGCATAGCATACTGTATAGCTGGACTTGATTATGATAAATAAAATAATACAGTAGGATAATTGTAAATTTATTATGTTGATCTGTTCTGTACAACATCTATTGCACATCCATCCTGGAAAAGGGATCCCTCCTCAGTTGCTCTTCCTGAGGTTTCTACCATTTTTTACCCCGTGAAAGGGCTTAATTTGGGAGAGTTTTTCCATATCCGCTGTGAGGGTCCAAAGGACAGAGGGATGTCATACGCTGAAAAGCCCTTTTAGGCAAATTTGTGATTTATAATATTGGGCTTACTAAATAAAATGAGTTTTCAAATTTTGGACAGACACCCTGTCAGATTCCCCAATGTTTATCCCATGGCTCTGGCCTCAGATACTCCACTTTTACTGTCACTGCCTTTATCTGACATTTGGTGCTAGGCTTGTAGTGTGCAATGGCTTTATCAAAGCTTTTTTGCTGAAAACAGCTGTGTGCCACATCTGGAAAACAGTGCAAATGAGAGCAGTGAGTCTGAATCAAAGCAGAAAAGTTGCAGACTGTGAAACTAAAAGCAAAGAGCTGAAAAACACTAATGCACCATTGAACTAAGGGGTTGTCTGTGGGTTCATCTCTCTCAGATTTGACCCATTATTCATGTGAAAATATTAATTATTTGATGGATTCGGGCAAGTTTCAAGCATCTGCTAACTGATTTGCCATTTATAGAAACTAAACAGATGGAAATAAATGGAATAAATAGAAAGCAGTGACTGCCTGAAGTACAAAAAAAGATATATATGTTTTAAAAATCCAAATGACAGCATAATTGTTCTCTAATTGGTTGTCAGTAATTAAAAAAAAGTGTTTGGATTTATGGTGACTCTTGTGGTCATTTAAATCTCAGTGTGTTCAGTCCTCTGGTGAAACGTGCAGATACTTTCTAAGAAGCATACATGTATTAAAAAAAAACTGAATTACCTTTTGTGTAATATGATAACTGAACTACCTCGCGACTGCGTCTCCTATCTCCCATCCTCTTGTATGCACTGTTGCTCATTCACCCCGAACGGGACAGCTAGTGAGCCTGCATTAAAGCAGGCCTCCTCATCATTTGTCACTGGGCCCAGGGGTAATGAACGGGGTGAATTGGATGTACTCTCTAATTATGGAAAGGACAAAAAGCCAGTCAGATTCCCTTGTCAAGGTCCTCCTCCTGCAGCACCATGGGGAGCAGCTTTCACTCATAAATCAGATCTGCAGAGGATTAGAGAGAACATAAAAGGGAGAAATATAGCACCATGCGGACCCTAGACAATCAACCATGTAACGGCCTACGACAGGCAATAAGTAGGTGCCTGGGCCCTCCTGCGTGTTAAAGGCATCGTAAACACCTGCTGATCAGCATCCACTGTCCACGTGCTCTGCAGCAGCGGCCATCTTTCACAGTAACCTCACCATCATCGCCATCATCATCGAGCTGGCCCTGGCGATCAGACGTAGCTCTGTGAGCGCCATAACCTCAGTGTTAGGAGGCCCATTAACATCTATCAACATGCTGCTGGTGCTGCTGTCGTGTTAGGTTGCTTGCATGGTGATTGCATTTTAAATTTGTATGACTGCTCACGGCCTGATCATGGTAAGAGTACAGAGCGCTGAGCCGCCCACACGCAGCAGTGATCTGCACTGGCCCTTCATGAATACTCATAGTGATACTCGTTTTTAAAAATGACTTGAGTTAAAGTTCACTAAAACCATAGTTATTTTGAGATTTTGTGCACATTTTTTTTTCTGAATGCTTCCCCCTCGGGTCCCTCTGTGTTTGAAAAGCAGCGCTAAAGTGAGATTACACCAGCAGAATTGCAAGCACAGACTCTTAACAGCACATGGAAGAGAAACAAGCAGGGTTAGTGCTTTGGCTCTGACTTCTCTGTGTCTGGCTTTACAACATTTGCCAGAAACTCACACTGGAGGTTTGATCCCTTTATCTTACAACAGAGTCATGTATAAACACCAGCATACCATATAAGCTGTAGTAGTCGTAGTATTTCCTTTCATTTAAATCCTTTTTGAAGTATGAAATACCACAATGAACCACATTAATCATTAGAACATTGAAGCATTTACTAAATCCCTGTATATGGGGATGTATCAGGCACATTCACCTCATGTTCATATTACATTTGGGTTAATCTCCAGTTTTCTCTTTTATTCTTTACTCGCGTCGAGGGACTGTAGATAAAACCAGCAGTTTAGTAACTGTGGGGGAATTAAAGTGCAGGTGTTGCCATACAGAAGTCCTGTTTTCTACTAAGTGCTCGTTGAACTCTTGGTACACTTTTGTCCTGTCTCCCAAGAGGAGCTATGAACATAAAAAACAGGCTGCGCTCTTTTTTAAGCCGTACACCGAATGGTCCGATCGTTGTGTAGTTGGGGCATATTACAGTTTTATGTCACAAATATTATCCTGGTTTTACTCTAAAGTGTAAAACACAACTGCAGCCATAATGTAGATGCATAACACATCAAGACTTATGCAACAGTTACCTCAAAAAGTGCTTGTTAGTGCCTATTGGCCAAATTTCCTAAATATTCCCATTAAAGCTCAGAGATCCACATGCCCTTTTGCTGCCCTTCAGTAAGTGCACACTTCAAAGACGCCCTTTCTTTGAAAAGGTTTTTCTGATGTGCTCTTGTTGTTGTTGTTATTGTTGTTGTTGAGGCTTCCAACCTTACGCCGTGTTATCACACATTATTCCCCCGTGACTCTGATGGCGACACTGATGTGGATTGTTGCTTTAGGGAAGTCTCTCTTGCATCTCCCATGAGGAACTTTTTTGTTATATTTATTTCATAAGCAGATTGTAAACAATCGCTGGCAAATCGGGTTGAAACATGCGGCATATTTCAGGTTTAATGTATTGTGATGTGCAGTTTAACTGTCGGTTGTGTGGTGGATTGTTGTGTGGAGGCTGCAGTGATGGGGCCAGAGAGAGAGCTGGAGATGATGTGATTATATAGGCACTTTAAAGGATACGTCTGCAGATATTTTATGGTTTTTTAAATTAATATAGCTTATTCCTGTGCAGCATAGAGCTCCACTGTTGTTCAGAAATGCATCAGTGAGCCGCACTGTTGCAAGGGGCATGTTTTATTACCACAATTACAGCCACTGTTTATTTTGAGTCAATCGCATATCCAAAAAAAACAACAACATTTCATCCATATTTAACAAATCTGTGACTCACTGCAACATTCAGTGCCAAGAAAAGATCCATTTTTAGGGTGTGGAAGTACAAACAACAACAAAAACAAATGTCAGTCAATGTAGTCTGGGGTTTTGCAGGATCACTATCATTGTTCCTGTCTGGTGATATGGTTGTCAGAGCTGGTTTGGTACAGTTAATAATCACAAGAGCACCAAGTCTGTCTTATTCTGTCAGGTTTGCTAAAAACAGCAGTGACCCACTGTTTTAGGGGACGATGTAGAGTTAAACAATGCATTTGTGACTGGTTTTGAAACCTGCATTAAAGGTCCAGTGTGCAGGATTTAGGGGTGTCTGTGTGTTAGGGTTTTTTATTGGTTTATAATCACCTGAAAATAAGAGTTGTTGTGTTGTTGTTGCTGTAGACTGAGCTGTTATATCCACATATGAAGTGGGTCTACTTCCATAGAGTTTGCCATGTTGTTTCTACTTTGTTCCAGAACAGACAAACCAAACACTGGCTCTAGAAGGGGCCATTCATGATTTCATGTTCGCCATGGTACTTCTCCTACTCACTTGGCACACAGGAGAAGTTCCAGATGTGCAACCTCACCACTAGATGCCGCTTAATTCTACACACTTGACCTTTATAGGTTCAATATATGACATTCAGAGTCTGAGCCAAGATTGCTCTCACAAACAAACATGGAGGTGGCTGAGCCGAAGTGGCGGCAAATGATGCAAACAACAAGTACAAACATAACAGTGCTGTTGGTTTTCTGCTGTATTAATGTTAGGGAAAGTTCTATTGCGTATTAAAACATCCAGTAGATACAGAGCATCATAATCAATCATTCAGAGTCATGTTTCCGATCACCTGATAAATATGTCTTCCTGGGTGGCACCCTAGGCAGCCGCCTATGTCACCTGTGGTAAGACCTGCCACTGCTCGTGACAAAGCAGGACATTCAGCTGATTAAGAGTGTAACAGCAGGTCTGTAGTCAGTTCATCTTAATGTGTTCATCAGTGAGTGATCGTCACAGTCAGAAGTAGAGTGTTGATGGGGCACTGGTGGACTGAAGTGCAAGAACAGATCGTTGGAGTGGGAAAAATGAAAAGGCAAAAGCTATCTAGGGCGCAGTACAAAAAAGAGAAGAAGAAGACAACGACAAAATTTGCAAATTTTCACGTACCATATTCTTTTTTTGTTTGTATTTATTATAATTGTTTGTTAGCTAAGTTGTTTATGTGTGTTGATTTTTCATTAGCTCTTGTTCTTGTAGGTGAAGCTTGCCTATATTTATTGCCTGTGCAAGGTCACTGGGCACTGGTCACTAGTCTGCTGTTTGTACTGGTGATAGATCCATATTAATATATACAGATTTAATTATAGTATTCTGAATGTGTTTGGGGATGTGATGCTTTGTTAACCTCTGACTCACACATAATTTTAGTGTGAGACAGAGGTTCTGTCTCTTTCTTTCAGACTCATTTCTTCATCTGTGAACCAGAAAACTTTTTCAAAAACACATTTTTTTCACCCTGACCTGGTTAAGGTGAAATATGGTTTTATATCACCTCTTTTTAAATTATGAGTCAGAATTCCCTCTCCTCTCTACATACAGTGCAGACGGCAGCAGTGAGACTTCTGACTAAATCCACAAGACGTGACTATTTTTCTTCTGTTTTCATTCTCGCCCCACTGGTTGATTTCAGACATTTCATTGATCACTTTTCAAGCCTGGTGCTTGACGTAGCAAACATCTCCAGTCAAATCCCATCATGAGACCTCTGGGCAGTACGGGGAGCTTTTAGTTAATCCTGAAGCCAAGCTGTAAATGAAGGGCTCTGACCTTCTCTGTGAGGTTAACATCTGTAGTATGGATGAAACTGTCAGGCTGTAGCTCCATCATTGTCTTGTTTTACATCACTTTTGTACAAACATGGTGTTACCTCAGTTTTGTTTGTCTCTCTTTTTTTGTTGGTTATTTTATTTTACTTTATTTGACCTCAATTATTGTTATCAATTGGTGATGATTCATACACTTCAATCAAAAATAATTTCCTAATAACCTGAAGTATGCTGAAAAGAACCATGTAATTTCGCACTAGTTACGGTCAAACTGTGCACCTCTAAATAATGAATATTAATTAAATGACATTGTCTTTTAGTCAGTGCCCAGATATGCAAAATGTACATCTGCAAAAACAAGTATACACTTCAACATAAAAGTTACAATAAGAAATTCATTATTAATACATTTTGCTTCGATGGAGCAGTCCTTTGAGGGATCTTCCTCTGGAAATCAACAATTGCTTTTAAACTAAACTAACAAAGAATAAATAATATCTTAGAATTCCTGTCCCTACAATTTGCACCAAATCACATAATTATTTCTAGTGAGTTTTCTACAAATGATCAGAAAGTAACGACCGAGTAAAATAAAGTGTTATGAAACCAGCAGCTGCATTATGAATATATTGAACTTTGACTTTCTGCAGAGCTGTTCGAAGCTGTCTCAATACAAACTGTTGTGAATTCCAATTAAAAAGTCCCCCAAAAGTCTCCTGACATGTTCCCGCTGTTTTTTGTGGTTTGGTAGTTTTCTCTCTCTGCTGCTCTGTGAAGCCTTTTGAACTTTGTTTTGAAAAGTGCTCTGTTGCTTACATAAACTTTATTAATATTTATGCAAAACTGCTGTTGATGTTGCTTGAAACATTAAACACATCACTTTCAGGACTCCACACAGACAGTTTAGAGTTGCCAATGTAGTTTTCATTTTTCAAGAGATGGCTGTTTCCATGTGGCTAGAAAAAAACAAATAGGCCTATTTATTGTGCTGTATGTGTGCATATAGAGGACTTTCATACACAGATACAGTAAACAACAGCACACACACAGCATGGACATATGTACACTACCAAGATACCAATAATAAAAAGAGGTGCAGCAGAGGTTCAGTAGCAGAGCCGTATGCTGCAATAATGTTGACGCAACACTGAAAATGATTGTGCTCACTTTCGTTTTAAAGCTGAAATACATGATGTTTGTTCAGGTTATGGACTGTGGTCTCATTTTAAGACTAATGGGGCTGCAGCTAGGTCAGATCGACCTAAAAAAAAAAAAGAAAGTATTTTCAGCTTTGCTTATAACAATAGGTATCACATACAGTAAAGGGAAAGAAATGTAGAAAATGAAAAGGTAGCAGCACAGTCAGTGATTTTTAGGTTGGGTGGTTTCAGTAAGTCAGCAAGCAGGTTTTTTTTATTTACATTTTACAATCCATAGTATGAAAGAGAAAATTTGACAAAAATTAAAAAAGAGGTGGATCAAAAGCTGTTGAACTGATGTTAAAATAGGTGTTCTGATGTAACAGCAGTGATGGTGTACGTTTTCAGATCTTATAAATTTAAAAACACTCCCCCGCACACACAGGTTAAAGATACTGATTTACAAGTGAAAGCAAAGGGAAAATGTTATGTAAGAAGCACTGTATGCAAAATGTACTTAAAATGTTAGAATAAAGTGTGACAACTGTCCCCTGTGAGTGTGATACTACTGTAGGCCTGGTCAGTGATAGTTGATGAGGTTGGTGTACAACTAGTTAGATGGATGGTCTCTCAAGGATGTAATATATTGTATGTAGGTGGAATCATATTTTCTAAAGTAACTTAAACTGTCAAAGAAATGTAGTACCTGAAAGTGTCTCTGAAATGTGAAGTGGAATGAAAGGGAAATACTCAAGTAAAGTCCAAGGACCTTAAATGTGACCATAAATGTGTACTGAAGTGCAGTGCTACATGAGTAAAACTTCTTTTGTAACAGTCCACCTGAATACCAGAGACTCAGTGTGTTTGCTCCAGGATATAATCGCTGCTGTTTAACTCCTCCTGCAGTCATTCTCCACCTCATATTTTATCCAGCAGACGTCAAAAGATGACATGGCGTAGGCTCACTGTACCCCAGAGTAATCCGAGCAGAGATTCCCATCAAATACTGCTCAGCAGGAAATAACCATTAAACAAAACGGCCTTATCACCCTCTTGCAGGTAGTCTCTTTAATTAACTGCGCTGCGCATCCACTCCTCCAGCCTCTCAAACTCGGGGGGCTTTAAGACCCAGCAGAGGTACAATAGTGAACATCTGTCGCCTCGGTCTCCACAGTATGAATTGCGCCTGGGCTCCGGTCTGAAGACACACAGGCAGCGGCAGGCAGACTGGCACAGCGCGGACGGACTGGAGTGGATCCGGGATGCGGACAGATGCCGCTGGACGATGAGAGAAAGTGGAGTGAGACGCACTGAGCCGCAGCCGTGAGACAGCGCGCCGCAAAATGAAGACACCTATGGTAAAGATTTCTGTCATGCAGCCCTATGGACAACTGTTTGTGCTCGCTTTTACATCCAGCATTGTTGTGTGAAGTGCGCTCCAATCGCCATAACGCTGCTGTGTGCACTCTGTCGGATCAAAAGATTAGGATCTGAACAATGGATATCCAGCTGTGCACTCTGTTTGGCACTAAGCCCCGCTTTGCTTTTTTTCTTCTTATAATAAACACTACAGCATGGGGCACCGCGCGCTGGGTGGCTGTTTGTCCTGCGCTTTAATGCAGAGGCACACATTTAAAAAGTGCTTGTTTTTGCTTTAATATTCTTTCTATTAATGCATGTTATGAAATTTTAAAAAAAAAGACGCAGGCAATCAAGACAAACCAAACCAAAAGTGACACAAGCTGCATGTGCAAATTTGATTTTTTAAAGCGGAAGCTTTTCGACTCACAAGGTCAGGATATCAAAATGAACTTTTTACTTTATAGCATTGCTGCTCCTGAACGCACCTGAGCATTAACATGTAAAGTTAGTAAAGACTATCATTAACAACTTGACATTTTGTCAATGTCGCGAGACTGCCTATGCTCTTAAATTAAGCCGATAATAGCTTTTCTTCAAAGTTTTCGTCGCACGTGACATGACTTCCAGGAAGTTGGGGATGTATTGACAAACCAGCTAGGGATGATGGTGGTGCAGGCTGCTCTTCATCTGTCGTTGCGCCTATAGGTGCAGCCTGAGCTCAGTCCGGTGCAACAGGAATAATTAATCAGCATCTGTTTGTGTCTTTTGTGTCAGCGCCATGGGATAGCTGTGCTCCTCGTGCTCCTCCTGTGCGCCAGCTTGTTCCTCGTGTACAACGGCAGCTTCAACGGTGCTTCCAGGGACGCTAACGACACGCACATCCGACAGCATGAACAGCTGCGGCGGCCCACTGAAGCCCCCGTCAGGGTGGCCAAGCCTCACCCTCCGGTCCTCCAGGGATACAGTGGCATCATCGACCATAAGGTAAGCAGATGTGTTTGTGCGCGTCTCCCATAATGCAGGGAAAGGGGGGGCGGATGGATGCCTTCAAATGTTTGGCTAATGCGCTGTAAAGTGGGCACCACAGGCTTTGAAAGTGAAGCCAGTTTTACTTTCTGCTTTCAGAAACCCATTTGTGCATCTTAACTTTCTCTTCACTGAAACATATGCACACACACACACACACACACACACACACACACACACACTAATACACACACCTTTCCTCCTGTCTAATGACCAGCAGTCATCTATCTGCACAGCTCTTTAGAGGGAGAGAGCCTCCCCCCTGTCATTTATCACAATTTTCTCCAGCACAGTGTTGCGCCACACTCAATACCCACCTGTCGTTACTAATAACAGCTTAGGCTACAAATGAAATCCTTGGCTGCATTCTTACGCTCTAATTGGTAAACCCAGGAGACCTACAGCTAGGTGAACCCTGACGTCACAGCAGGAGCATATTGACTTCCATCTATTTACCAAGCCAGGGGAAAACAATCAATGTGAGTACTGGGGAGCGAAGGCGCTGCGAGAAAAGCAGACCTAATCACCTTGTAAAGGCTTGTTCTAGGCAACATACGAGCCGGCTTGCTTCTCTGCAGGCAATTTGGTTGATGAGCTGTTGGGCGGTTTGTGTAGCGGTCTGCACCACTGAGCCAAGTGATGGATGCAACAGTTCTCCAACCGTTGGATTGAAGATGTTTGAGAATGACAGAAATAGCAAGTTTTGTCCCAACTCGTAGACAGATTATAAAACAATAGGCCCCTGGGCACAGACATGTGAAAGGCTCCTGAACCCTGCTACATAACAGGAAGTCACTCGTACTGAGAGAGACACAACATCAATCAGTTTGAGTCTCTTTGTTTTAGTTTTGTGGCTCGTTGTTGTCGTGTTTGTCTGTTTGTATTTGATTTATGACTCATAGTCGTCACCTTATGGCTCTGTAGTCATTTTTCATCACTGTGTAATTGTTTTGCATCTCTTGCAGTAGTAGTCGCTTTGCATCTCTGCAGCTGTTTTGTGTCTTCATAGTCATTTTGTGTTTCTTTGTGGATATTTTATGTCTCTCTGGAGTCTTTCTGTCCCCCTGGAGTCATTTTGCCGCTCTTACAGTGGTAGTTGCTTTGAGTCTCTGCAGTTGTTCTGTCTTTTCTTTATAGTCATGTCTCTTTGTAGCCATTTTGTGTTTCTTTGTAGTTGTTTTGCATTTCTCTGGAGATGTTTCGCATTTCTTTGTAGCTGTTTTACATCTCTTACAGTCGTGGTTGCTCTGAGCCCCTTAAATTGTTTTGTGTCTCTTTGTAGGCGTTTGCATCTCTTACAGTAGTAGTGGTATTTTGTCTGTGGGGCCATTTTGTGTCTCTTTGTATCTGTTTTGTGTGCCTTTGTGTTTCTTTGTTGTCCATCAGTAGTTACTTTGCATCTTTCACAAGTTGTTTTGTGTTTTTTTTGTGGCCATTGTGCATCTCTCTGGAGTTGTTTTGCATCTCTCTGAGGTCATTTTGTATTTCTCTAGGGTCGTTTTGCGTGTATGTGGAGTCATTTTGTGTGTCTCTTAAGTTGTTTTGTGTTTTGGTAGTCGCCCTCTGAGGTCATTTTGAGTATTTCTTGATTTGTTTTGCATCTATCTGGAGTCGTTTTGTGTTGCTTTGTTGTTGTTTTGTGTCTCTCTGGTGTCCTTTAGTGTTTTTTGTAGTCGTTTTGTGTCTGTGGAGTCATTTTACATCTCCCTGAAGTTGTTTTGTGTCTCTTAGCTGTGTTGCCGCCCTCTGGAGTCATTTGCGTGTCTCTGGAGTTATTTCGCATCTCTTTGCAGTCGTTTTGTGTCTCGCTGGAGTCATTTTGGGTTTTCTTTGTAGGCATTTTTCAGCACCTTGTACTTGCTTTGTGTCTCTTTGTAGACCCCTGAATGACTTTCTGACAAGAAATGTAACAGTCACTTCAACCAGAGGCTTTGTTCAGGGACCTTAGGAGTCAGGTGGCCCCTGGGCCTGTTTCCAGGAGGCCTGTTAAGTAAACACGGCAGTACTGATGACACCTTGAATGATGGGGCTACTTTGTGCTGCCTCACTCTTTCAAGAAAATTATATGTTGACTGCTGAAAACATGCTTTAAATCATCAGATTATGACACAGGTTGATTTGCATATGAGTAATTTGACAGCCTACTCCCCGCTTTCAAGACAGAGTGTTGCTGTGTGGTTGAGATGAATAGACAGCTTGAATATGTATCAGCTGGACAGATTTGGAAGTAAACACATTGTTCCTGAATGTCAGAAAGAGTAGACTGGGTGGGAAATGAACTTTTGCTAAATTAAACACCGGGGGCTCTGAAGAGTCACTTAATCTTGTGACAAAGTAATGCAGGTTGGCAACGGAAGTTGGAACTATTATTCATTAGAAGAAATCTCATTGGTGCAGAAACTACCAAGTGTGGAAACCTAATGTTGATGACTGTGAAAAGTTCAGCTGGCAGAGTTTGCTCATGAGAAATGCTGCTCGTCCGTCCACTTAAGTTTCTCTCTTGAGTTGCTGCGCTCTGTAGGAAATGCGTGCCAGAGATGTGCACTGTGAATTCACAGTTCACTTTACGTATGACACACTGCACTTGTAGTCATGGTGACTTAAACTCTATGTGAGCAGAATGAATCTAACATTTCTACATTTTTGTAGGGAACATTTTTAAGGGGAAATATATATGTATTTTTGTATTTTATTTTCATCTTATTTTTGCCCTCATTTAATCATTTTGTATGTCACAGTGACCACAGAGAGATGTCAGGAATAGAGGGGAGAGATAAACGGGGAGTTACATGCAGCAAAGGTTAACTGGGAATGTTGTGGTTCACGGTTGGAGCCTGACCCCCTCAGGGTGGTAAAACTGTATTAGGCTAGGGTTTGGTTTAGGCATGTGGCTGTGAAGGTGAAGGTTAGAATTAAGTGCAGATTATACTTTCCGTGCCTGCAAGGCCATGAGTGTCTACATGGACTGCCTCGCATGCAGACATTAATCACCGTGCTGACGGTGATGTGTGAACATGTCTCGTTATGCACACATCCCATGCAGCGTAAACAGAAAATGCATGAACATTGGCTGCTATGTCTCCGTCTTGGGACTTTATGTCAATTGAAATGTAGAATGAACAATTTCACATGCATTCATCCTTTCACCTGTAGATAATTTGGTTGAGATATTTGGTCTAAGATGGTGTTTTTGCACAATCTAGTTGCATTAATGTGCTCAATTAAAGAGATCTCAACAATTCAGTTGGTGTTTTATTCATCAAGTTTTTATGGAAACTATTTTTAGCCAATGCCAAAAACCAGAATTTCCATTTAAATGTGTAGACTTTTAAAGTTGTGATTTTGTTTATAAGTGGGGTGTGGAGGCCGGACCTGATGTGCGGGAGAACATTAAAATCCAGTTAATATTTGTCCTGAGTCGTGGTCAATATGCCAGGGGCTGTTTTAGGTTTTGGTCTTGGAATCAGAATTATTGCACAGCTAAGTCTCGCACTTCTGTCAGAAGTCGAGCGGCGCACAAATAAATATGAAATGAGTCATTCATATTTTAAGACAGCTGACGGGGCACACGGCAGCATCTTTTTTCTCACTGCCTGAAATGCCAATATTCAGTGACAGTGTACGTTTTGATTTGATGAGGATTTGTCTGTAATGCGTCGGTAAACCCAGCTTTGGATGAGAATTGATTTTCCCCTCTGACGGGAGCAGCCGAGCATCCTAAGTAAACCACCAATTTATTTTTTCTCTTGGCAATAAACTTATTGACATTTTAGCGACAAGGGACATCAATTAGGGCCACGGCTCCACTGAACATCGTTTATGCTTCTTCAGTCACACCTGCTATTATGTCACCCTTCACATTCTGCCACTGCGAGCTTCAATCAATGCTTTATGATATGAATGCACTTTTGTACTACAGCATGTGAATGTGCATAATGCAGTCCAGCCTTCGAATATTTCGCATTCAGTTTTTCAGAGACATACTGTCCTCCCTGCGGTCTGACAACATGCATAACATTTCTCTGTACATGTCGGGAAGTGAAAAAGTTATTGGCCTTTCCTCACATTTGTTCTCCCGCAGTGCTGAATGATTCGTGTTTAGAAAAAAAACCTCTGACATGAACATTTGTCTTCTTCATTTTTGCTTGCTGACCTCTCTGCCATATTGATCTTTCCAAGATATCAGCTTGCTGGCGCGGAGGGTGCAGTGCCAGTCAGCCTTTGACCATTTCACTTTATCTTCCACCAGAGAATTCAACTCATCACAACCCAGGAAATATTTTGAAGCCTATAAGTTGTCTGCACACTTTTTGCCATGATGCTAAAACATTTACAAGAACATTGGAAATTATGACATGAGAAAACTTTATGCTTTTTTTCCCTCCTCATTGGGTTATGAACTGAAGCAAAGATATTTTTTCTGTGCTACAGACAGTATTTGTGCATCTGAAATCCATTTAAATCCAGTGTAGCAAGTATTTTCAATACAACATGTTTGATTTGGGTCAGAATGAAGGGTAATTTATTTCTAGTTATGCAGCAGCATTGGTTGGCCTGGACATGTGATGTGAAGCCTGTAGGAGGTGGAGGGACGAGATAAGGAAGCAAAGAAAGAAACTTGGGAAGGAGATGAAAAGGGAATGAAACTCTTGAAGAGTAAGGGCATAGGGAATGAGACGAAAGAACAAAACTAGGAAAGGGTAAGGACGGAGAGAATGATAAAAGAGAATATAGGACCCAGGAAAGGTTCAGCCTGAGAGAATGAGACAAGAGAGTGAAGGAAGCAGAAACCGAGAGCGAAAGATAGAGAGTTGAAATCCCAAGGGGTTTCCTTTCTTCTTGCAGTATCCTCCGTTTTATTTTCTCTATAAGGAGAAAGAGGAGGAGGAGGAGGAGGAGGAGGACAACGACAGGAAACCATTCTCCCCGTCTCTCTGTGGAGATGGAAGGACGAAACGGCGTAACCATCTCCCTCTGATTGCCTCTCTGACACTTGTATCATGCAGATTCCGAACCGATACCGTGCAAGACAGGTGGAGGCGAAGTAATGGGGGAGATTTCGGTGCAGACGAGAGCGAGGAGTCTTATCAAACATGAGGGCACCCTGATGTCATGCTGGAAAGGGATGAACCTGACTTTTCCCATCTAACAAATACAAGATGGTTTCATATGATTTAAAAGTCAAACCTTTGGCTCCTTAACAAACAAGACAAAGAGTGTACAGCCATGCTGGCTGCGCTGTGAGAAAGAAGGGCACTCAATATCAAATATCACACCCAAACAAGCAGAAGCAGAGATTTTGTCTTTTTATTGCACCTATTCGTCCACAGTGATAAAGCTAACATGCTGATGCTTAGGGATAGTATTAAGTACATTTGCTAATAAGCACTAAACACAAAGTACAGCTGAGGCTCATGAGAGTGTCATTAGTTCTGCAGGTATTTGGACATAAAGCAAAGTACTGGATAAACTGTCATTCTGACCTGATGTAAGGGAATCAATAAAATGATTTGAAAAGAACAAGAATTCTAAACAGAGTTAATGCAGTCTATCCAGTGGTTGCTCAGATATTTTACTAAAAAATGGCTATTGTCTGATGCCAAGTTAGATTTATGTTTGCTTCTTTTTTGAAATTTATTTGCATTCATATGCAGATTTCTCTTCATAGAGATGAGCTGAAATGGAAGAGGAAGTCTTGGCTCAGATATCAGCCAGAAATATTAGCCCTCACCCCAGAGTCTTATTGTTGTCGGCCCGATAGATGATGGGTTTCAAGATTGGGTAATCACCAACATCATCTAGATGCATCCTCTTTGAACCATAAATGTCTGAACCAAATTTTGTCTTATATATTTGATTTATAGAAGTTGAGATATTTGACTGAATAAGTGAAAGCTTTGGCATGATGGTGGCGCCAGATGATAAAAAGTCATTATGATATGATAAATGCTTGTCCTAAATTTCATGGCAGTCCATCCAATAGTTGTAGAGATTTTTCAGTCTAGACCAAAACAGTGAACCTACTGATCCACCAACCAATGCCAGAAGCTGTTGTGCAGCTGCAGACAATCCCGCTGAGATGACACAAAAAATTTACAAAGCAGATTCTTCTGCACAAACTGTGGGCAGTCAGTTTTAGACATGTCTATGCTCTGAGTAGGTACACTCTGCTTGAAGGCAGGAGCCAAGGAGAACGGAGCCATCTGTGCCAAGGAGACATGACAAGGCATCTTTCTCCCAACCACAGCTTTAGTGACAGCTGGAGAAGTGAGATGTTTAATATTTCATCTCAGACAGCCACATCTTCTACCGTTTTCTTCCAGCAACAAAGCCATTTTTCACCGTTCATTAGGAGTTCGCTATGCAATCAGCCAGCTGGATAGCGAGACTGAAAACTCCCCAATTAGGCCGTTATGGCCAAGGACTCTGTAGTCATTTTATGCAAACTAACAGTTTGTGAAGTTTGCAGGTCTCTGTGTGTATGTGCATGAACTTGTGCGCGCGCGTGTGTGTGTGAGGTCTGTCTTTTTGTTTTGTTCCATTTTGAGTTTAAAACATGAACCGCACGTAACATTAGAACCAGATAACCACAATTTTTATGCAGACCTTGTTAGAATACTAAAAATGCTCAGTTTCGACTGAAGAGAAGAGAATAGTGGTTTCGTTATGCCACAGTGGTCCCAATTGGGGCATAGTCTTGGATTTCAACTTATCTCCAGTGCATTCTGCTCCCGCCAAACATAACACAGCTTCAGGCTCTTTCCAATGCAGGCCTGGAAAGCAATTATGGATGAAGAGTGGGAGGGGGAGGGAGGGGGCGCTGCCTCTCGATAAGCATTCCCTCGACGGAGTAATCTCACACTCGGTGCCTTTTGGCATTCTGTGGTTAGGGAATCACTGGTGAAGTCATACATTTTCAACATAAAGGAAGTGGAGGGAAATTTCTTGAGACGTGTGTCACGAGCTGAATGGTGATTTCATGCCTCCGCGTGTTTTAACCTTTGGTGCGCGGTAAGCTGTAGCCTGTGGGGCGCTCTCCTTATTTGGCCCCTGAGAGACCTGTGAAGGATCTGAAAAGGTTAAACTATGATAAATGGATGATACCTTTTGGCACAACATCAGGAGATAGATGATGGGCTGCCGCCGCTGCCTTCTGTGTCGTTGAGGGCGAATGCAAAGAGACGGCTGGCAGGAAGCATCGCAATAAAACCCAATTTCTTTGCTTTTTCCCTCCTCTGGCTCTGCAGACCTACGAGGCCGGCTACATTACTCAGCTCTTTAGACGTGATTAATGAGCATGTCCTCCATGGTGGGAGAGAGGAATGATCAAACTGTTACTTGTAGTTTGGCATAATCTCTTTCTGTATGCCGCAAGCATCCCCCCCTCCCCCCAGATTAGAAACATATTGGATACCAAGGTTATTAATCATGGAGGCCTGGGGTTTGCCAGAACAATGAGCTTCTTGGCCAAAAATAGAGCAAAGGAGCTGTGTAAAAGTTGGCCAAGTTTTTTTGTAAAACAAGAAATGACAAAAGTTGTAGAGGAATCCTCAACTGTAAGCACCCGAGAGCCACGAAGAAAGAAACCTTCTGTAGCCTTGAAGTGTTTTGCTGATGTGACATTTAATCGTTGCCTGTACCAAGATGTCTGCCTCCATTCGAAACAGTCCCAATTACAGAGTGGACTTTGATGTATATCCCATCACCCCTCCGTCATTGACTAGACGGTGTCACGGGTGTTCATCGAAGGTTCTTTGGTCTCCCGTTCTAACTGACGAGCCGGCTGATTACACCTCCAGTAGTGTTGAGGAGTAAGCACTTTTTCCTGGACATTACACAGAGCTGCCTCCACTTCCTCTTCTTTTCTCTCTGTTGGAGGGACTCCACATTAATTCAGGTTATATCAACAGCAGGGTCTTTCATGGGACTCCAAGTCTCTGTAGTGTAAATCAGACGCCATAGATACTCCATACTCTTGTCTCAGAGCTATTGTAAATGACGCCCCGTCTCCTCCGCTGCAAAAAAGCCACATTATACATCCAAATGAGGAACAAATTAAAGGAAAAAAACTGAATACATGAGTGTAGAAACAATGTTGGATGCTTGAGGGCTCACTGAATGGTTCATGAAGATGTTGTGAATCGTATGCTGGCTTTCATAGTCACCAGATCTCAGCCTAATTGAACACCTGTGGGAGATTTTAGCAAGATGTTAGACAGGACATTGAATGAGGGAATATGTTTTGGAGGAGTAGACTCCAGAGTTCTGGTTTGGATGCTCCCAGCTTACAGAAGCACATGTAAGTAGCTACACATGTAAATGAAAATGTATTAAACTGCACCTGGGGCCTCATTTATAACTAGTGCGTGCACACAGATCAAAGCCACTTCCCATGCTAAAGTTAGGATCTATAAAAACAAACCTGACTGGAGAATGTGTGCACCTGTATGGGAATTCTGGACATTGCTGACACAGATTGTGACATGCTGAATTGAAGCCAGTATGTAGAAATGTGTGAGGAATCAAATGTAAAATGATGCCTCTCACACATTTACTATCACTTCACATATCCCGTTACTTAAAAATCCACTTTATCATGAACATTAAAACCAGCAGTGAGCCAGAACCTTTCCGTAAGCCCCTTTCAGTTGTTAAAGATATCAGCCAAGTCAAATCTCAAATCAAATTCTGCTCAATATTTCATCAGCGCTGTCTCCCCATCACATGCCTCACCCCTGGAGCACAGAGGAGAGGGCCGGACTGAATGCTGCTGACACTCGTGGTCAGCTGTGGAGCGCACCGCAGCTGTTAAAATGCTGGATGATGCCAGAATGTGGCAGGTGGCAGGATTCAGGAAAGTCTGGCTTGCCTTTCCAAAATATCAAGCCTGAATATACAGTAGTCCTTTTCACCTGAACCACATTAAGTAGACTAAATGATGATATTATCACTATCAGTTGCAGAAATCCAAGTCAGCATCCAATACCACAGAAGAGGACAGAATTGCAGAACATTGTCAGGAGTTTTCAGTATTATCTTCTAATACTGTGCATATATCCCCAAGTACGATTTAAGTTAGTGTGCTGTCACACACACTCTGTCTTCTCCAGTCATCTTATGTGTATCTTCACCATCTGCACATGGACTGTGTAAAGTCTGGAAATAAAGCCAGTTACAGTTCTTACACCACTGGTTGTCACTATCATTTTTGTAAGGTGTGAAGTAGGGCTGCAACTAGTCTGTTGATTATTTCTTTGATGAATCGATTTGCTGTTTGGTCTATAAAATGTCAGAAAATGGAAAAAAAGAAAAGAAGTCACATTAAAGAAGATGGAATCAGAGAATTTGGACTTTTTATTTTAAAAATCTACTCAAACTGATTAATCAATTATCAAATTAGATGGCCAAATTTTAGTAGTTGATGACTAATTGATCAATCGAGTAATTGTTGCAGCTCCAGTGAGAAGCAGTCCGTATGATTGCTGTAAACACATGCTGTGACACTTGTGTAACACTGCAGCAGGCTCATTTCCATGAATCAGCATTCATGAGGTGCTTTCATAAACTGTATGAAATAATGGACGTAGCTACCTTGACGTCACCTGTTGGTTTGGGTGCTTTGTATTGACCGTTTATGGTTGAATGTGAGCGTGTAGCAGGCAGGATATGAGGCTGAACCATGTGTGCATGTTGCAAGTGGATTGGAATTTATAAAGGGAACATTGCCTGCAGTCTGTTTGATAAATCTGATTATTATTTTGGTACATGTTGTTTTCAGCTTCTGTGTGCACGTACACTTTTAGTATGTATCCTGCGCACTGTTTCATAAATGAGGCCCCAGGATTTTCATCAGGATATGGTTCCCTTTTGAGTTAATAGTGACGATGGGAAGGTAGAGATAAGAAAGATTTCCATATTACGACTTGCGAGTGTTCACGTCATGAAGACAGATTTAGAATGACAGTATTGGTTGTGTGAGGATTAGAAGAATATAACACCATATCCTTTAAATGTGGGTGGACTGGACTTCTGTAGTTGATTGCAAGTTGGATGTTGAACTGTTGGAATCTCTGACTTATAACTCATGAAATGAAGGTGACAAACAATACTTTGTGTGTCTTTTCTTTATGCTGTCACCCATGTGTTTGTTTTTCGAGAGGCTACCTTTGTAAATGTAACAAAACCTGGTCAGCATAGCGAGAAGGAGGGATGATAAAGCAAGTATGATGCAAGCTGATGCAAAAGATCAACAAACAGGCTTCAGAATGAAATACTTCATTTACACATAGCACAAATGTAGAGCTGTCTCCTGTTGTGTAATGAATACCAGCTGATTCAAAAACATGGAGAGTGTGTGAACAGAGAGTCTGTCCAGGTTGCTGTATCTTCTCTCTGATAGTCTCCATTTCTGCCACAGCAGACCTCTTAGTGTGGTTCTGCAGTGACCACAGACAGGAGAGGAAAGTGGTGATTTGAGGAGAGAGGAGGATACAATTTGTCTGTACATCTTCCCACACTGGTTCACACCATGTCAGTCATTGTGGAAAGCTGTTGTGACTTGTTGGTTTGTTTGTTTCAAAAAGAATATCTTAGCCTGCAGATACAGCACCCCTCACCTCCATCATCCTCGAGAACTGAGGAGGCTTGTATCATTGTAGCATTCAGATCTGAACTGTATTGAGATCTTGAGGACAAGCTTCAGCAGTTGCAAGTGGGTCACAGTGACATGTAGGTCAACAGTGGAAGTTTCCATGATTGTCAGTACGACTAAATTGATTTTAGGCAGGCAGGCAGGCAGGCAGGCACAGGGTGTAGCTGATGTGGTGTAACCCTCACTGGATTAACACAATCTCATCAAATGAGCTCTCAATTTCCTGCATTAAAAAACAGAATAGACAGATAAACGTGAAGTGGGAGAAGCTGCTGAGTTCAGAAGTGTTTGTCCGCATTATTTGTTCTTGGTTCCAATCAGAGGTCATCAAATCACAAATAACAAAGTTAATAAAAAACACATGACATGAGATAAGATACCCAGAAAAAAAATACATCTGTCTTAACCCATAGGCTGTGAGAAAAATGGTGAAGCTTGTAGAGAATAATGACAAATCACAAAAAAAATGTGAAGTCTATATCATCACTGAGACCAGGATACTTTAAAGCATCCAGCCAATGGATCATAAAAAGCTTTCGGACAGGTTTCTACTGTACTCATGAGCCTCAGCCACTGTTGACATGATGAAGAGGTCAATAAGAGATGCAAATCATAGTGGAAGCATTTTCAAAACGCTCTGTTGTTGAATGTGTGAACAGAGCACAGTGTTAAAATATTACCCAGAATCCAAAAGTGAATTAATTTAACCTGCAGATTGTGTTGTCAGTTTTTATAACGCTAAACTTTGGCTTTCACTCGCTGTTGGCTGCACACACCGCACAATTTTAAGCTCAGTGGTTGGATGTTTGGAGGCGAAACGCACCTTAGGAGTCATTGATATTGTCTATCATGAAGTTTCCATGCACACAGTGATGGACACAAATACGCTAAAAAGTATCTTGTTACAAATGACAAACATTTGCTCATAAAATGTACCAAAATAAAAGTGTTGATTTATTTGAAAATACAAAAATAATTCAATACAAACTGATATCAACACATTTTAGGCATTAAATAACCTCTATATGGATCTGACAACCCCTCAAGATGAGCTCTGTTATTTCCCATATCATAGATTTGAAGTGGCCAATCAGAATATCTTGGAGGCTGCGAATTCAGGGGTGGATGCTGGGTGGTTTCTGTTTCTAATGCCTCGTTTCCACTGTGTGGTTCGGCTAGACTTGGTTCACTGTTTCTACCTGGTCCTTTTCGCTATTTCATTTTCCACTGTACATAGGCTGGACTCTCAGCGGATTGCCACAGTGACGGCGCTACACTCACTGGATCCTTTCATTGGCAATGATGTCTGCACTTTGCCAATTGCATGGCAGAGTGTGCAGCATAGTTTTGCAGGCTGTCATTTTCAAAAAAATCTGGGTCGAGTAAATAAAAAAATAGAGGTAGTACCAAAAAAAGTACAAGGTGCTATCCACAACTTCTGCTGATGGAAAACCACAAAAGAGTCGAGCTGAATAGAGCCATGCTCACTATGAATTTTTAAGTATTTCAAAACGCAAGTTTAATCTTTTATTCTCTGAGGTAGTAAAAAAAACATATTTTAAATAGATTAAATTGAAATATTGGCCATCCGTGTACACAGGCTTGTACCTTTGACTCTTTTTTTTTTTTACCAAAGAACCAGATATTTTTGTATGCATGTGCCATCTTTTCTACTGATGATCCAACCAGGACAGTCGGAGAGCTCCAACTGTGAATCACTGAACATTGTGTATGGGAAAAATAAATAAGACTTTTTCTTATGGAACCACAGTCGCCTGAATTGGAATATATATATATATATATTTGTTATTCTCTTTAAAGTTTCAACTGAGCCACAAGAAATTGAAGCCCCCCAAAATCCAGGTTGCACTGGCAAAATGTAGTCAATAAGAAAAAGCTCACCACAGCCTTTTCTACTTTGTCCTTGATGTGCTATAAAAAGATTATGAGATGAATTTGAGTAGCTTACAGTCAGAAAACACATACAATGACTTAAAAAAAAACACTAACACACAGTTCTGGATCTTATTATAAGTTGTATTTGAGTCAGACAGCCTTCAACAAGTATTTCAGGGCTTCACAAAATTATATCGCCTGAGAAAAAGTTTTGTCGGTGAGTCCTTGTTCTGTCCTGTATTGTGCTCCTGCACAGCAAAATTAACCTGCGCTGATAAATAACAAACACAACAACAAACAAATTGGAGGCTGACAGCTTCTTTGTGGAGTCAAAGCTTTGAGATAATACATTCAGAATCAAGTGTCCATTATGAGCCAGCGGGCAGGTTGCTTTTTAACAAGGTTGCTTTAACTTTTTTGTAACAAATAAATTAAGTGTTGTTGGGGTGTTTTTTTGCTAAAGATATGAAAACAATCTAATAAAAAACTGAAATGATTTGCTCATTAAATTTTGGAACAGCACTTGTGTATCTCTCTGATCGTGTCAGCAGGGATTCACTTTTTATTTATGGAGGAACTCCTTTGAAACTTCTGCCTCGTCTCAAACTGCAGTTATTTGCAGTCGAGATAAACAAAAGGATCTATGAATGAATTTGCTTCAACGCTTGTTATCCTTCAGATGTGTCAATCGAAGCGCTCTGCTTTGGTTAAAAGAAGTTTGAAAGTGCTCCCTAAATACTTAAATCTCCGTCACAATCACTATTAATGCTTTGAAAGTTTCATGAACATCGACATTGATCTGGGAAAAAAGTTTTGGATTTGAAAAAAAACCTGCTAACACTGAAAGCACTCGCTTTTGCACTGAGGAAGAATGATGTCAAGACAGCTGGCTACAGCTAATAAAATTAAGAGAAATTAACAGATGCAGAGGCTCGTTTCAGAAATGCAAAAGAGTATCTGTCTGTTTATGAGCCGAAGATGACTCCATTTCCTTGGCTCGTAATCACAGCGTTAATTCCGTCCTCCATCATCATCTCGTTAATAATGCAACAAAAGCGTTGATGATGATGATAGCATCAGATGCTCTGCTAATAACTGAGAGCAGCAGCATCGACTGCACAGGCGTAACACAAAAAACAAACTGCAGCCACAGAGCAGACGGCTGTGTGGTGGAGCAGAGTAGCTTGTGCTTTACTTGAGTATTTTCATTCGATGCTATTTTATTCTTCCTTTTCACTACATTTATCTAACAGGTGTGGTCACTGGTTAGTTTTCATATTAAGAATTTACATTAAAAGCGAGATAGGTGTATGAAATATAATGTGGTGTTCTAGATTAAAGCAGTGGTTCACAACCTTTTTGGGGTGTGAGTCCTTTAAAAATCAGCAGCGTCTATTCAAAAACCTTTGTCGAATGTTTTAAAAGACCATTAGCAGTTCCACCAAAGACTTATTTCCCCCTAAACTTCTCCCATTGACTCATTTAAATACTTTTTTGAGGTTCAAAGAGGAAAAATGATCCAATATTTCACTAAGAAGCAAAAGATTTGATGAAAGTCCAAGTAATGAATATAAATTTGTGAAGCAGAAGTTTGTTCTTTTTTTCTTCTCACAGCCCTTCAAATTTATCTTGTAACTCTTTGATGGGCCAGACCTGATGGGCCAGACCTGATATTGGACATCACATGATTACACATTGATGTGTCCGTATTAACGGTCAAATATTATATCACTAACAGGGGACATTTGGCACAATGAGCACTTTTGTTTGATACTTGAATTCAGGACTTTTACTTGTAAAAGACAGTTTATGCACTGTTGCGGTGGAGCTTTTACTGATATAAATGATCTGAGGACTGTGTCTATGTGACGCTCACCTTCCTTTCAGCATGCGGTGACGTAAAAAAAAAGCTGATCAGGGCTCATTAGGAAATAAAACGGTGTGGGAGCATCTCCCCGACAGAAGGCTGTTAGCATGCATGCGCACATTGTTTGTGTTTTTATGAATTCCTGCTAGGCAGAATACACTCAGGATTAGACTAATGAGCCTCGTGTATGTGGGGGAGGCTCATCACCTTGGTGAAAAACCGAGAAAACAACCTCCAAACAGCCATTTACTGATGTGAGGAATTATTTCTCTCATTGTGAAAATCAACCTGTGTGAATGTAACTCTCACTTGCATGTTCCTAATCATCAGTTTGGCTATTATCACATCTCAAGTGCCTACCCATTAAGTAAATGAATAGGCATTACCTTGGCAGTAAACATTAGGGTTGTGATTCATTTCAATAGCGTTTTTCTATTAAAAGTCAGAGTCTCTGGGAATGCAGCTGAAAAAAAAAATCATAAACAAGCTCTCCAAGTTCCACTTTGTCACCCTGGGAATTTAAGTTCCATCATGCAGACAGGATCATTATTGTTGTTATTATTATTAATATGAATTATTTCAGTTTGCAGAGTCAGTGGTGAGAGACTCATTCATATTACTTAAAGGGATAGTTTGGATCTTTTAAAGTGGGATGTGTGAGGTACTTATCCATAGTCAGTGTATTACTGACTGCTGTTAGTTTGCATTCCCCCAGTTTGGAGAGGCAGGCAGGAGTCCAACACCAAAGCTAAGCACAGGAAACTCACAGGAAACTGAAGCCGTTATATACAGTAGACCCTTTTACTGTTAGTAAACAGTGTGGTGTTTTTTGGTGGGCAGGACTTAGCTGGAGGCAAAACAGTTCTCTACAGACATTAGCCAGTGCTAGCTAGTGAGTCATTTTGGCTTGTTTTTCACAATGGGAGAATATTATGCGAGCGGTGCATTCAGAAATACTCATTTGTGTCAGAGCATACTCTGGCATAAACTGGACCGTTCGTAAATTTGTGATGTTGTCGGAATGTACCGTTCAGTTATCCAGAGCACCACATTCTCCGAGTGACAGAGTGCTCTCTTGGCACTCTGTCAGGAGAGACCGAACAGCAAAGCACCGAGCGGCATGAATGTGTGATTAACTCAATCGTTCGTCAATTCATAGAGAAATATAAAGCCTAGTTTCTTCGACCAACAGGGCTCTCATGTTAGTGTCGAGTGTCAGACTGAATTTATGAACGCACCATGGCAGGTCACGCACTCTCTGCGAGACGCCCTGTTGAGGCGAGTCGTGTTATGCCTCCAGGTGATAAACTGATGTCATTGTGACGTCAGCCCTAAAAGGGTCTATTGCTCCTCAAAACCAGAATCTATTGAGAATATCAGTGATTTAACATCACTGAACACAGGAGTTACTGGTCTACGGCTGCCTCAATCAGTTATGTGTTTGTGTTATTGTGTGACCTTGGTGACACCAAACTAACCCTTTTAAATGCCAAGTCACACAATAACACCAACTAACGAGCTGATTGAGGCAGGAGTAGATCAGCAGCCCCTGTGTTCAGTGAGGTTAAGTCACTGTTTTTGTTGATGGAGTGTGGTGGCTTTGATAAGAGCATAGATGGGGAACTGAAGCCGTGAACTACCTCTTGTCAAAACTGTCTGTCTGATGCAAAGGTAAAGCAGTGAAAATACTCTCAATATAGCGTACATTTAAGCTGTTACAGATTTTTTTATTAACTTTTTCCAGAGGAGCACTTAACAGACAAAATGACCACTTGTAAATCAATCAGTATAGCCGTGTTACCTTGAATCGTGAAAAAAATATTGTTTTTCTTGCATGCCTCAGACAACATAATGATTTACTGATTGTTTGGCGACTGCGATTAATAACAGCAAAACTGTATCAAAATCATCCATTCACAAACCCTCACACAACTCGCGCAGTGTAATCCAAGTCTCATTCATCCAGTCGTTTGTTCAGCCCTTTCTAAGCACATGCATTTTTTCGCAAAAAAAAATCTTGGTATTTAAGTCTGACATTGACGAGAGCATTGAAAAGTTTCACTCTCAATTCAGTTCTGAATAGTAATGTCTTAGCAGCCAAGTGTAAAACCTTATTGTTTTGAATTTCTTCCATTTCTACTCAGTTTTTTATGTGTAAATTATAAATGCACATTAAAGCAAATGGATGAAAAGGTGCCTCAGCTAGACACTACTTTTCTTAAGGGGCCGCAAGCCAAGTGATTTCTGTTTTATAAGCTTGTCACGTTTTATAACATAGTAAAGTAAATGGTTACTACAGCGGTCAGATAAAATGTAGAGTATATTTTCTTTGATATTTAGTAGAATGTTGTGCAGAGTATTTTGAAACTGTACTTCAGCCCTGTACCTGAATAAATGTAATTAGTTACTTTCCCCCACTGACAGACATACTGTAGACACAAGCACAAAGAGCCTGAAAGACTCACTCACGTGTCTTGCTTGCCAATAAGAAATCTGCCAGCTCCCAGGAGATTCTTCCTGCTTGACGAGTGTTGTCAATGGCAGCTGGTGTTTTATACACTCGCGCGCGCATGCACACACACGCACACACACTTTTGGTTACTGTCTCTCATTATCCTCTGCTCCAGCACATAATGGACAAACTCCAACTAGAATATTTAGTATTGAAAATGTTTTCAGAAGGAAGCAAAGCCTTCCCCCACATAGGGACTGTAGTATTGGCGATGTATTATTGATGTCTTCTTTTTGTTTTTCTTGGGCTTGTTGTTATATTGCGAGAACACAGCAGTAATTGCTCCTTTGGGATTTAGCTCGACGGGATTTATTACACTCGCACTCCAAGATTTAACAGCCAGTCTCCGGTCTGGAAGAAGAAGTTTCTTGCGTTGGTGTGAAAATTGCCTGTTTGCCCTTGTTCACAACAAACTTGTCATCTCGAGTTTGACGGTTAACAGTTCGCCTGAGTGCCATATTCAAATTTCCTCCCGCTGTCCCTACTCATGCATATATTCGCCTTCACGCTAGGATTATACTGCACCTTTTATCTTTCAGTTTCATTTCAAACTCGCTGTATCTTGTGTAGAAAAAGGACTTTTGCAGTGCAGGGGTGGACGTGATGTGAACGTGAAATGGTGGCACACACCTTGTGCTCAGACATCTCAGAATCATTACTCTCACCAGACTTCTCTTAACAAGATCATCTTCTTGTTATCGATTCAGTCCATTGTTTACCACTCCGCGCCGGACCACAACCATCAGTCCCAACGACCAATCTGAGAGGAATATAGGAACACGGTGTATCAGCCCACCACATCAAGAGCCAGTGTGGTGATAAAGGCGGATAAAGGCTCGCTTGCAAATGTGAAATCTTCCTCAATCGGAAACGTCAGGTGTGTGGATGCACATAGTAGGAGAAACCCTGCAGATTTGTTTATGATCTTTGTGATGGTGCAGCTTTGCGCTCGCGTAATGACCTTATCAGATATCATGACTTCAGCACGAAACAAGCGAGTGTGCATTTCTAACTTTTCCGTCATCAAAGGATGCCCCTGAAATCCCTCTTATGTCTCTCTGAAGGCCCTGGCCTACATTTCTTGGTCTCCAAAGTGCTTCTTTCTCTGACAGCCACTCCTTTTTCTTGCTCCTCTTTTTCATCTATCAGATTGCCTTTCATTTTCCTCCCCTCCTCAGCCCGCCTCTGTCTGTCATGCCCCCCCCCTTTGCTCTTTGTCTTTTACCCATCTTTCTGCCTCCTTCTCTCCTTCCTAATGTCCCCCTCTGTCATTTCCTCCTGGCTTTTTCCTCCTCCATCTTCTCCTCTCACCACCTCCTGCTGCAATTTTAGAGCAAAAAAGACGGGAAGAGGGAGAGATCCTTTGACCTGGTAAATTGCACCTCATCTTTTGTATTCATGCCAAGGCAATCACTCCTACAGGGATGTGTCTGTGTGGTCCTAACAGCAGTAGCTTTCTCCTCCTCTATCTGGGTGGAGGTTATAGGGACAAGCAGTGGCTGCACCAATGTCCAGTCTGCGCACTAACAGCTATCAGGCTGATATGGAGCCAATTAAGGCAAAAGGAGTGTGTGTTGTAACAAGGCGCAACCTGATTGTCTCCACACTCCCACTGGCTTGACACGTCAGGCTGCCTGGGTCCATTTTTCCAACAGCACATACTAATAGAAACTCACAGCAAGCGTCTCCAGTCTCTGGGTCAACCATGCTGGACGAGGTGAGGAAGAGGAGGAGGAGGTGGAGGTTCACGGTTTTATCTGAGAGAAAAGAGAAAGAAAGAAACAAGGTGCAGCATCCTTGTTTTCACCTTTTCTGCGCAGGTGGTGAGGAGAGTTAAGGTTTAATGACACTGAGTCCTGCCTTCAGGGCAGTGTCCAACTGCACATGAGCTGCAGAGGTGTTTGCTGTTTGGGATACAAGGGCATTTTAGATTGGGGAGGCAGTGCAGGGGAGTTGAGTGAGAGACAGAAACAAGGCTGTGGATTTACTGTGGGTGGACACAACAATAGCAACATGATAATAAATAATAAAATGCAGCTCAGTGTGGTACAAGTTTTAACACCGTGGTCAAGTTTTGTTGAGGCTGTGTCACACAGATGATGCTACAACTTTGTTGTCAAGGATCATAGATTGTGGTGTTATTGGATTTTATTATAGTCTATAAGGTCCTTTCTGGGCATATACTGTCCTAAAGAAGCAGGAGTTATGTCTTCTTTAGAGCTCTTGTCATAAACTGCACATGTATAAAGTGAGCAGTTAACATTTTCACTTCTAAGATTATTCCACATGGATCATTGGTAAAGGCCAAGAAATAAAACTAGATCATTTTACAAGCAAAGATTCGAAGATCAGAGAAAAGCCAGAAAAGTATCAGAGCTTTATCTTTTCTTGTCTCCTACCTGGGCAATCATCTCATGATGCCCGTCGAGGTCCTGACCCCAATGTTGGAAAGTTTTGTTCGGTAAAGATTGTCTTCACAGTTACAAGAAACCAATGTGGACTTTTGGTTGGGTCACATCAGCCCTCCATCCAACACCTTGCTTCACACTCAGCCCCTCGAAAAAGGGACATAATGTCAGCCCCTCGAAAAAGGGACATAATGTCATAATGTAGTTTGATGTGGGTAACAAATGAATACTGAGCACAGAGACCACTGAATACACTAAATGGTGTATTAAGCTCTATTTGCACTGGACTGATATTGCCAGGGGACTAGGGCTGCAACTAACTATTTTTTTACAGTTGATTAATGTGGTGATTATTTTCTCGATTAACTAATCAGTTGTTTGGACTGAAAACGTCAGAAAATGGTGAACAAACCATCTATTAGTGTTTGTGACAGCTCAAGATGATGTTTTGCTTTGTCTAAAACCCAAATATAGTCAGTTTATTGTAGGGATGGGGTCGATCCGATCCAGTATCCCGACGTTCATGGATCGGAAATTTCCGGTCTACCTGTGGAAATTTCCAATCCACCAGCCGTGTCTGTGCTTTCACGTTGTCTGCTGGAATGATTTGATGATTGCTACATAGTGTTGTGTGGTAGTGGTACCAACAGTACACTGCGGTACTAAAACATGACGGTACATATGATACCATAATGTTGGAGTACCTCATGGTACCACTACTGTGGGATAAGTTCAAAGTCCAATTGCAAGAGGGTGAGTGTCCATGCGCCGTCCAATAATGGATCACACTGGCCACCTGGCACTCAATATGCTGCTGCAGTGGTTTCTTTTCCACTGACATTTCTGAGCTATTGAGTAGGTTTGACAGTTATTATTTATTTATTTTCACTTGTAACTTAGATTTGTTTATATATGCTACAGTGATTTGTTTGCCACAGAGCTCTACAGTGCGAGCATTTTATTGGATTGCGACTAAAAGTATTATTTTATTTATTTTTTATTTCGATGCCCCCTATGTTAATCACTTATTGATGCCATTTTTGGAAGTATGAGTAAGTCAATAAGTTATTTATTCTATTGAAATATCATTGATGTATTATAGAAAAGTGATTCATCTTTTTATAAATGACAAAAGGCACATCTGCCTCATTTTTGCTGTGGTATCGTGATGCTACTCAGAAGCGTGATACTTTCACTGGTATCGTACTGTGGGTCCCAATTTTGGTACCGTGACAACATTACTACATAGTAGTGTCTACTTGATTTATATCTGCACTGTTCAGATTAATATGACAGGTATTTTTTTGTTTTTTGATAATATATTGCACGAGTAGTTTAGCACTGTCTTGGAATTTAATAATGAAACCCCTACAGTTGCATATTTGTTTTCAGGATGGGATTTTTCCTGTTAACAGGATTTCCTGCTTTTCTGACCTCCTTTTCTGACTGTATACTTACCTCAAGTTACCTTTTGGGACAACAATAATGATAATAATAGTAAAGCAAACAGAGCACTGGTATCGGTATCGGCAGATATCCAAATTCAGGTATCGGGATCAGATCGGAAGTGAAAAAATGTGGATCGGTGCATCCCTAGTGTATTGTCACAGAGAAAGATAGAAACCAGAAAATAGTCATGTTTAAAAAGCTGAAATCAGAAAACTTTGACTTTTTTTGCTTATAAAGATAGTCAAACTAATTATTCCATTATCAAATTAGATGGTATTTAATGTAATAGTTTACAACTAATCAATTAATTCATTAATCTTTGCAGCTCAACTGGGGATCTTGCATAATTTGTAATAACTGCAGAAGTCATGTGTGATTTTAATCCCATGTAAATCTGCCATGTCTGTAATTTATCAAGTAAGTCTGTCATAAAGTATCTACTATAAATCACCAACGACAAAGGTCATGTGATATTCACATCTTTGTGATTTCAGCTTTTTGTTTTTGCAAGTTTTTTTGTTTTCTCTGCAGCTTTTTTCTGCCTCTTTTTTTCCCAGTTGAGAATTATGGCAGCTGCGTTGGCAATTATAAATGAAGTTATGACAAGATTTCGGGTGCAGGAGGCTCATCTGGCTACACAGTGTGGAGACCCAGTTGCTGAAATTGCAAGCTCAAATCCATCATAAGAGCATAATGTTGAAAGATGGATGACACGGATGACATGCGTGGCAGCAATGATGTGAGGTCATGCAATGCAGAGCCTTGACATAATCATAATTCAAGAAAAATACAGCCTGTGCTCATCTTATTCAAATGCGTCACATGAAACTCACATGTGGGGGGTAATTTCTGAATCACATGAGGTCCCCTGCTAATATTGAATAATGTACAAAACAGGGTTCTTGCTGCAATTATTACTTCTCCATCTCATAACGCAGTGCGTCAGTGTTTCTACTGGCAAACACTCGGTTTAAATCTTTGCAGGTGTAATGTGACTGTACATTTTGTAGCTGGATGAACACGTTGAACATACTGGTGTTTTTCTCATTATTTGCATGCAAGGAGTTACTTGTCAGAACAACGTAACCACGGGTTGATTTGGGGATATTTTTAACAAGCAACAAGTGTTTTTTTTTTTTTTTTTTGTTATTGTTGTTGCTACACCAGACTCTCAAAGCTCCAGTGTCCTCTACACTGACAGTCTGGGAGCCAAAGTTGGCATCTTTCCTCTTTGGCTCTTCTTCCTTCGCTGCCTCAACGGAAATATAATTGATACATGCAGGAAAAGTACAAACAGGAAACGTTTCCAAACCAAACAGATATTAATCCTGTGTGATTTCACTTTATTACACGTCACAGTCACCTCTGGTACTCAAAGAAAGGACACTTCAAGAGAGGAATTGTTGTCATTTGTTTCTCCGAGATGATTTTCAAAACAATCTGTTGCTTTTATTGAATTGATTTAAGACTTGTCATCAATTTGTCTGCGGGAAGTCTTTCTAGACACCTCGCCGCTAATGAAAGAGGCTGCTAATATGCCACTTCAGACATTATTCAGTTTATTTGACACCAGGTAACCATCAGTTTATCCATGTTGGCAACATCGTAACTGTTTTTATTTTGCACATCATTTTTTAACTTAATCCTAATCAGTGTTTTTGTCTCCCACTCAGGCTATGACAGTCCTCTATTATCTGCCCTTTTTATAAATGAATAAAAACAGCGTGAGGCTCTGGTTTACACTTGTCAGCCTGATGAACTGCAGCTCATATTTGGGAGTCATTACTGGATTTTTCTGGTTGTGGATTTGATCGCAGTTTGTGTTCAAAAGTGTCTAGTCAAAGTGCCAGATGTGTTTTGGGTGTTTTTGGTGTGTGTGTGTGTGTGTGTGTGTGTGTGTGTGTTTTAAGAGAGAAAGAGAGAGACTTGGTTTGATGTCCTGCAAACTGTTGCATCCCTCTCCAACGGCTGTACACCTTTACTTTGATCACAAGCGCACGTTAAATCTCCACTCTGCAGCACTGATGCGCACACACACATACAAACACACACACACACAAACACACTTCTATACTTGTTAGGACACTCATTGATGTAGCCCCTAACCCTAACCTAAACCTAGTTCTAACCTGAACCAAGTCTGAACCCTTAAACAGGCCTTTGAACATCTGTCCGAAGGTGAAGGCCGGGCCAAAATGTAGTCACTTTCCAAAATATCCTCTGTCTCAAGACCTAGAACTGAAATTGGTTCTCACAAAGATAGCTGTACAAGCACACACACTCAGACACACACTCACATGCAGTAAAGAGCCCTCTTACAGTCCTGCTTGCTTTGAAGATCAGAGCTCGGCCGCCAATCTCTCCTCTTCTTCAAATGCTCTGGATGTTATTAGCTCTTGTTTCAACCAGTGCCCCCACCCCCACCCCAGATCATCAGCCATGTCACTTATCAAAAAAGGAGAAAAAACACTCTCTACCTCCGTCACTGAACTTTCATTAGTCTCTTTTTAGGCCAGATGCTATTTTTTTTTATTCTGAAGTAGATAATTGCCCTCCATCAAAGATGTCTTCTTTTCAAGGTGCTCACAGAAAACTCTGCCCTAATTAAGAACAGAGCGTCAGAGCAGCAGGAGCTGTCAACCTGGAGTACCACTGCTGATCGCTGGAATCCCTAATTGCCCCTGTTTCGATATCCACTCTCCCTTTCTCTTTCCTCCTCCTCTTCCTCCTCCTCCCCTCCTCGTCTTCATTAGTTCTCAGCAGTGCTCGCTCCCCACCTCAGCTGTCTCTAATGACCGGTCAAACGTACATGCTGGACAAACAGCTCCAAATAAGCCCTCCTCCATCGACTCTGCCCTGCAGCACTCAACCTGTGTGTTCCAGCGCTCATCAGCACAGTAGAAACAGGTCTGCTTCTCCTCTGAATACAGCACCTTTGACTGAATTCAGTTTTTCTTCCTCTCTGCCGTAGCCTCCAGCTGTTGAGATTTTATTCTAATTGGTAACTGCACTTGTACCGCCCATCACATCCACTCCTCCTGTGCCGCTACCGACTCTAAATGCCGTTTTGTTTCTCTAATCGTTAATTCTCCATTCATTTGCACTTTCACTCTCTCTGTCTATTTAATTTCTTTATCCTTGCATTTCTCCTTCCATTTCCCCCCTCTTCTTCTTCTTCTTCTTCTTCTTCTTCTTCTTCTTCTTCTCCTTTTTCTTCTTCTCCTTTTTATCACCTCATATCATAAATTACATATTTTGGCTCTCACAGTAGGAACCAACTTAAGAAATTAAGTTATTTTTTAGGGCATTTTTGTCCCTTTTTTATCAGATCTTAGAGGCTTTTTAAGGCCTTTTTCACAGGCAAATTTAGTCAATGATGAAATAATACATTAGCATTGCAAATATCCACTGGATTCATCCCAGTGAGATTTGTTTTAACTTTACCCTGCTGTTAGAAACAGCTGGCTTTACAGATGACTGTGATGCCATTTTCCCCAACCACTCTGTCCTCTGCTCTGCTTTGCTGATGTTTATTGTGTTCAAGGATTCTTTATGATATTATTTATTTCATTCGTTGCCTCTGGAGTCGTTAGTTAGTTTGAGCCATGGCTTTAGGGATGACAGTTTTGGTCAATTGGTGCGCCCCAGCACTGAAAATATCACAAAAAATACCAGATTCTACTTTTAGATTTTTGTACAGACATTCATGGTTATTTAATGACTCTGGTGATCCTGACTTTTTTTTATGCCTCCGTGGCTGAACGCATTATGCACTATGCATTATGTTATGTTTTCGGGTCTGTCCCAATTTCCTGAACTCAGTACCTCCAGAACCCGTTGAGGAGTTGCTTTAAATTTGGCACAAATGTACACTCGGACTTAACAATGAACCGACTAGATTTCAGTGATCCAAGGTCAAAGTCACTGTGACCTCACGTTTGTCTCATTCTTGTGAACGCGATATCTCAAGACGACCTTGGACGCGTTTTCTTCAAATTTGGCAGCAATATCCACTTACATACAGTGGTAAACTTATATATTTGGTGGTCAAAGGTCAAGGTCACTGTGATCTTACAAAACACGTTTTTGGCCATAACCCAAGAATTCATTATGCTAATTATGACAAAATTTCACACAAATGTCTGATTGAATAAAATATGTATTTTTTTTGTGGGGACAGGACATAATTAAAAGTAATTGCTGGTATAAAAACAAAGACAACAGAACAGCAAATACAACACATAAGAATTCATCAGTGTGAAATAGTAAATAAAAATGATTAAAACAATAAATACAAGGTAATCACTGGTGATGACCCTTTCGTGCTGACTTTAGTCAGAGCTCAATGTTGGTTTTAAACACTGCAAAGCTTCCTAAGTCTCTAATATTTGTGGGTATTGAATTCCACTTCCCTCACTACTACTACTTCTGAACTGCAGTACCCAGTCACCCCTAGCAGATGCTCTGGTCTTACTGGCACTGCCACTGCTCGCATAGGCCAGGCATCCTCTAACAGAAGAGGGTGCAAGATCATGAATGATTTTAAACATCAAGCGAGCCTCAGAGAAGAATAAGAAGTTGTCAGAATTGAGGAAACAATGATGAAGTGATGACATTTTATATCCAACAGGACAAAGGTCAACCTCACCCTGACATCATAATGTTCTGCAAAAACACTTTTCTGGACATTATTCAGCATCATAACTCAGGAAGAGAAGGGAAGACATTTGTTCGCATACTGAGTTGGTGACACTGTTCTCAGGTCACCACCTTAAAACTGCTGATTGTATAGATCTTCTCTGCCCGGAGGAAGATGTGTGTGAAGCTTCTATGTTTTGAAATGTTAGCTTCTTTGCAGCAACATCCATATTTGACGCATTGTCAATTGTCATGGCAACATATGAGTCTGGACAGATGTGGATGTAAATCAAAATCTACACTGTAATGTGGGTATCTATGGCGGGGCTTGTGTTAAGGGTAAGTGTGGATTTGGTCTTGTTTCTTGGCCCTGTGGTGCGAACATCTTACTGTAAGCTGCCTCTTTGGCTAGTTTGTGATCAAATCTTGCTTTGTTCCTCCTCACCCACATGACGCTGGAGAATGTGATGGAGGATAAAAGCTGCACTCAAAACCCATCGCATGAGCAAAGTGACATACAATGAAAGATCTTTAAATGTACTGTATATTGAGGTCAGGATTTCCCCATTTCTTTTTTTTATGAGCTTTTCCAAGAGCATTTTTGCTTCAAGCCACCATTAATTTCTTACCACGGATAAGAAGGCTTCTCTCTGAAGAGGCTACAGAAAACAAAGGCATCTTTGACGAGCCTAAAGGTCAGGCCCGGAGGCCTGGAGGAGGCTAAGAATGTTCAGTTTTGTTGTTGTCTCTGTGGGCAATACTAGACAGCCAGACAGCATCCTGCTGGGCTGCATGATTGCCGCCTCTCAGCACTCACATTTACCGACCATATCCTCCATTTCGCATTCCTTGAAGACCCAGCATCCTCACTAAGCCCCTTGCTCGATCCCCCCTTTCTACTGCATTCACCCACACAAAATCAATAACAACACTCGAATGCCATTTCTCCGCTCTGAGGGGGTATGGCACACGTCAAGCGTAATGGTTCACTGCAGTGTAAGTATGTCTCTTCCTTAAGGGACCGAGCTGAGTTGGAGAAGGGAGGCCGGTGAATTAAAGTTGATTTCATGCCCCCTTAAGACCCATGTGAGTTTTAACCACCAATTATTGCCTGTGTTACCCATGGGGAGCAAAGGGCTCTGTGTGCTGAGTTTGAAGCCAATCAGGCCGGCCGAACTGCACGATTGCCCAACTACAATCACATAGTAATAATGTGTGATTATATGAGTAATTTTATTCCTCTTGTACACGGCCCACAAATGCCACTCAACACTACCAGGCTTCTGACTCACACAGTATGTCCAGAACAGCCTAATAACACTGTGAACGCATTTTCAGTGGCGAGCATTGTGTTTATACAGTGCTTAAATCAACACCAGAACACTGTCTTTGGTCCCTAACCACCCAGTCTCAAGGATACTGCCTCCCCAGGTGGTCTGGGACTCGAGCTGCCTCTCGCTTTCATCTCCTCCACCATCTCTCTCAAGGTTAATCCCTGCAGCTCTGACAACCATGTTTTCCTCGGGTCAGGAAGTCAGGCAGGGTGAGCGGTGTGCAGACAGTGATGGTTCATGCAGCCCTGTGAAGGACGGGTTCACTGGAAGCTGAGGAGGGTTCAGATGCCGACCAGAATGAGGAAACAGGAGAGGGCAGGCTCCGGCTGTCTGGGTTGTCGCTCTGGCAGGCACAGCAGAGATGTGACTGTTGTCTGTCTGCCTGTTGGGGCTTTTGTACCTTTACTAGGCCACTGTGGATGGATGGGTGGGCTTAATGAAACCAGGGCAGGCTCCCAGTGTGTGCCACAAGTGGGACAAGTTTAACCTCTAAGGCTAGAAATCTCATTATGAAGTGAAAAACGAATTTGTCGTTCCTTGAGCTAATAAAGTGAGTAGCAAGCTCTCTGGGTCTAGTTTCTTAAATGTGCAGATTTACTGCTTTTCTCTATTTGCTATGATGATTAATTTAATTTTTGGACAAAACATTTTTTTTCTGGGAGACTATGATGGGCATTTTCATCATTTTCTGATATTTGAAGACTAAAGGATTAATCAAGTAATCTAGAAAATAATTAGGCGATTAATTGAGAATAATAATGAGTGGCAGCTCTACAACTGCCACATATTCATTCAGTTATATAATAGATGGATAGTTTATTGTCCCTGAAGGGACACTTGTTTTCAAAGCCTTACCCAGGTACACGTATTCAGTTATGCCCCTACATTTCTGTTTTTTAAAAGGTCTACTTTTTAATGAACTGGATTTGTTACACAGATTGTAACAGTCGTGTTTGAAAGTTATTGTGCACGTTAGGGCCAATTATGTCCGACGGTGTCTCTCAAGGTGATGCAGAGTGACTTTTACTTCACCAATACTGCATGAAACCACTGAGTAGTCAAAATCTAAATGAGGCTGTCAGAACAAAAAGAGCCTTAGGAATATAGGAATGGACACAGTTAAAATTCTGCTTTGCCTCCAGAAATGGTCACATGATGAAGTCAAAGTCTAACTAAGGTAGAAGTATAGAAGTATCATCAGCAAAATGTACTTAAAAGTACTGGATGTGAAAGTAATCATTCTTCAAAGAAATCATCTTGTTACAGTGCAGGAAATCTTTGCTCCTGGCATTCATGTGGACGCCAGTTGACACTTTCCACCCACCCAGACGCCATTGCAGACTAAGTGCCCCCTCATGGCACTCCTTGAAGACTGTGCGCCATGCTACACCGCAAAAACTGCTCACTAGAGGCCTGGGGAATGTGATTAAGAGCTCAAGGCATCGACTTGACCTCCAAGTTCCCCAGACCCCAATCTGATGGAGTATCTGTGGGAAATGCTGGTACCTCACCTCACAACTGACAGGTCCCTGACAGGTCAGAGCCAAGTCGGATCAAAAGACGCCCACCGTGGCTCTGGGGTACCGCTGGGGTACCAGCATGTCCCACACAGGCTTGATCAGATTGGGTTGCGGGTAATTCGGAGGCCAGCTCAACACCTTGCACTCTTTGTCACGTTCCTCAGGCCATTCCTGAGCAGCTTATGCAGTGTGTCATAGTGTATTGTCCTGCTGCGGGGCTGCTGCCATTGGGGAGTGCAGTTGCCATGAGGGGGTTCACTTGGTCTGCAGCGCTGTTTGGGTGGGTGGTGGTTGTCAAGGAGCTTCCACATGAATGCCAGGACTAAATGTTTCCCAACAGAGCATTGTAACAAGATGATCCATGTTATTGTCAGTGATTTTAATGTTTAGGCTGGTCGGTGTATGTCATTATTAGATTGTACTGATGCTTCAGTGTAAAAGCAGTTTTTTACAGACGTAGCTGATTGAGGTGGAGCTAGTTTTAAGTACTTATATAACCTACACTTGGGTGTTTTTGTCCAGTGCTTTCAAGCCCTGGGGATCCTTCAAAGGATCACAAGATAAAAGATATCGGGGTCGTGAGGTGATTAACGAGCCAGGAAAGAATTAAAAACAGAATGTTCTGCTAGGTAAGTTTGTGTTCATGTTTTGGATTTTGCTCTCATCTTTCATTGTGCCTTGAAATATTGGACAGTTTACTTAAATGTCACCATGTGAGAAGTTTAGAGGTAACATGTCTTTTTGGTGAAAATGCAACTTATAGACATCTGGAATGGGACATGGGGTCTCAGCTAAACACTGCCTCTTTGTTGGAGGTCACAAGCTAAAAAGTTTGGGAACCACTGGTTAAATCTGTAACAAAATTCTGTATGTTTTTAATATAAAACCTTAATTTGAAAAGAAATAACTATAGTCATCAAATACATGTGATTGAGTAATATGTAGAATGTTTCCTTCTGTCTGACATGTTGTGGAAGCATCAAGTTGCACAAGTAACTCAAGATTATTTTATGGTTTTAGGGAGGGTATCTTGATAGATTGGGAAATGTGATAAATTAAACTACATTTCACTCCCTAATCAGCTTTTTGTGGATAAATCTAAATCCATTTCAAACCCGACACCACTCAGTTTCTACAAAAAACGTGGTTTCATGCTGTTTAATTGTGAGTTTAACAATGGAATAAGCTCCTTAAGTGGTTTTGTATTCTGTTAAATTATCTCAAAGATGGTTTCTTGGAGAAGTCAGAATGCAGCTTTACTGTTTTCTGATTATAAAATGTGGCACAGCAGAGAAATGAGTGTTTGCCTTGTGCAAACCTGGAAAACATTTCCCTTTCTCCTCTTTGTTATGGCTATTTTTATGCCTCCAGTAAGACAAAAATAGCCTAATGTTAATCAGAATACATAATTTAGTGTGGATATTCACTTGGGTTATATTACTGATTGCAGCTTTGATCAGGTGATGTAACGGGACACTGATGGAGTACACTTTGAAAGAACCTTAACAGCTGGAGTTTAGATGCGGTAAATCTTTTAATTATGATCAAAGGTATTTTGTTGTGTTAGAAAGAACAAAGCCAGCAAATTTCAAACACATTAATGATAGATGTGTTTAAATTATGAACCATTCATCACATGAATCATTGAGCAGAGAACAGTTTTCTCTGGAGTTAGGGCAAGGATGGATTCAATCTGAATGAAATTTACAGTTTTTAGGAGTCATGAGTCACTCGCAGACAGTTCTGAGGTAAACTACAGTTTACCTCGAGTCCATCACATCAACCCAAACCGCCATATTGGATGGGTCACGTAATTCCGGCTGAAAAGGAGAGCCTTGTCCAGACCATCAGCCTATTTCTCTGTAATAGCCTGACCGAGCTCCCTGAAGAGGCCAATTCTGGCCAGCAAGGCCCACTTAAATTCTCCATGAGACAGAGGAAGAGAGAATAGGGTCTGTGGAGCCACTTAAAAGCCCCTGGGTGAAAATGGGATTTCTGACCTGCTCCACTGGTGCTGCAGCTCTACAGCCAGATTGGCTGTCAAGGCGCTGCCAGGTGGGAGAGGGGAAAGGCAGGGGTGGGGGGAGATGGGAGGAATGGATGGATGCTGCTGCTGCTGGTGATGGTGTAGACCGCCAGGACCTCATTAGCTCAACATTTCATCAAACACTATGGCACCGGGGTGGCTCTCACTGCCTCCATATATTTCTTTTTCTGTTGCCATCTTTTCTTTTTTTTTTTCTTGTTTTTATTACTTTTTCCCTTCTCTTTCCCACCTCCCTCTCTGTATCATTGTCTCCCTGCTCCTCAAGGTCTCATTAACCAGATGAGGCTGTTCATCTGGTAATCTGCCGCTAAGTCAAAGTCAGCAGATGAGGATGATAATGACACCCCCCCCACACACACACAAACACATCCAGCTATAATCATTTGTTATTGTTAATGCCATGGAAATGTAAATTTGTTATGGCTATAAGAATGTAAATAACCACAATATTTCTGCTGGGGAGATATTTCAGGGTGTGTTAAAGGGCTCTGCAGGGCCTGGTTTGCATATCATTGCTTTTCAGTGCATGGGGAAAATTCCAGACACACCCACATGCACATACCAAGTGCATGTGTAGAGCGGCCTCAAGCGCACACACAGATCATGCAGAGCAGCTTAACATACACAAATAGGTCTATATTAATGATTTATGCACAAGCACAAACTCAAATGCAAAAGCAGGCTGTAGAGAAAAAGAGGCCACACACTTTATACATGTACAAATGCATGACTTCAACAGGGGATGATTGTTTGTTTGACTGTGTAGAAACCCCCCCAGCAGAATAATCAGAAAATAGTAAAACCTGCCTGCAACCATATTCATATTTGTCCAGGTTGACATACTGAAATCTGATCACCTTCCCAAAACCCAAAGATATTCAGTTTAGATGTTCACTTGGGGTCCATTACTGATTGCAGCTTTGTTTAGATGATGATTTACTAATGTACCAGGGGAAGAAAACGGGCAGATATTCCAAAAGGAGAAAATAGAACAGATTTATTTATTTTTTCTTAAAATTTGACATAAATGATTAATTGTTGCAGAATAAATTTTTTAACTCATGTTCAAACTCATCATTTAATTTATTCATTTTGTGGCTATGGCAATGAGACAAAGTTGGTGTGAGATGACCGCATAAAGAAAAACAAAGAACATGAGGCCACAGCGTTTCATCATTTTGAAATAAACGAGAAAAGCATCTGCACATTATAGACTGTTAAAGTAATGGACGTAGCTACCATGATATCAACCACTGATTTGTGGATTTCCATTGTAAATCCTCGAGGTCTGCGTTTTGGCCATCGCCATCTTGTTTTTTTATAGCTAGAAATTAGCATTTTTTGGACAGGAGGGTGCGGCTGTGGAGGAGGAAGGGGTGGATCTAATTCATAGACTGTAGTGACACCTCACAGATCCCCTGTCACTCAAGCGGCCCTGCCCCTAAATGTACGGAACTCTAAGTCCTTATAACTCAAACTCAAATCTGTGCAAAATATTTTTTATAATAAACAAGTTTCTGGTCAGGTTGGTTAGGTCTGTTGAGCTTGTGTGGCAAAACATCAAGGGATTGGAGTCTTGAGTATAGTGGACTACAAGTAAAAGTCCCAGTGTCTGGAGAGACAGTGGAGAAATACCAAACACATTGAATATAAAAATTTACAATACACACAAGATAGTACTTGCAACAATAGAGATAAATGCTATGTAAACATCAGGCTACAGCCATACAATCTGTATTATACTTTATTCACAATCGAACACTTTTGTCAAAATCCTCATTAAGACCCAGTGTTGCAGTGTTCCCAAGGAATGGATCCAAAACAGCTCTCTGGTATAACTTGCTGTCAACATCGCCCTCTCTATGAAGATTAATCTACTCTGTGCACTGAAACTTTACAGAAGAAATGGGGTGTGTGTGGTTTTTAAGGCAACAGGCTATGGGATAGTTCATATCTTTGCGTCTTATGGGACTTTCATGTTCACTAATTCTTTGCTTAAAGTCAAGATGAAGTGAACACTGCCTTTTGATCCTTCAGATCACATCCCTGGCCACATTGTGAACCTACATGTTTAACAATACCTATAAAAAAAAATCTCTTATTCTTATATTAAAATCTGATTATGTATTCTTTCTGTAAAACTAAATACTGGTACCAACCCACATGGCATCCACCCATCACTCGATCTGCAACTTGTAGCCGAATAGGGCTATGATTAAGTTAGCTACCTAGCAACAGCATGCTGCATTGGTGTGTCTTTGTTTCCCCATAACACCTTGGCTAAGGGCCCCCTGGCTACAATTTATTCACTTTGAGGAAAATGGTATCTGTGACTGCTCCAGATTATGCCCAAGGCATTTTACAGTACACTGCTTCAGCAACATGGAGCATACAATGGGCTCTCTCTCTCTCTCTCTCTCTCTCTCTCTCTCTCTCTCTCTCTCTCTCTCTCTCTCTCTCTCTCTCTCTGACATACTACCATCCCATCAGCGTCACATCAAGGTCTCGCTGTTATGACATGCCCACTGTTATGGCACAATCATGTTATATCCTGCCTGTCTATCTTCTAAGCATCACAATACTGAAGCTAGATACTGTCAAAATGCTGTTTCACTTGGACCTGAAGATGGTGGGTAGATTTACCAACATAGATTTCATCAGACAACATTTTTATATTGCATGTGCAACCTCCACTTACTGGGAACTTTTTCCCCATCCTAGGATATGTAAATTCATTAGTGTTCCATCTATTATGGCATTGAGCTTAGTTAGGATCTGTTTAGGATTGGGCAATATGTTGGCTTTAACCAGTTCATTTCACAGGTCAGGTCCTCTTTTATAGACTAAAGGAGGTCAGTCCTTAAAATGCTGTGTGAGGGCTTGATCTGTGGTCAAGATATACCAGTATTTCCAGATAAAGTTCTTAATGTGAGTCTGAGGAGTGTATAAAATTAATGAGATACTGATTTATGTTTTGCTTTTTATACCTCCGCACCAGTGATAGCTGTGGACAGAGTCGTTATGTTTTCAGGTTGTCCGTCCATCATCTTTTCATGTACACAGCATTTTGAGGGAATTTCTTCAGATTTGGCACAAATGTCCACTTCAACTCAAGGGTGAACAGCAGATTACAGTTTGATGGTCAAAGGTCCCTGTGACCTTACAAAACATGTTTTTGGCCATAACACAGAATTCCTACACTAATTATGCCAATACTTCACGCAAATGTCTGATAATTCAGGAACATTTGGTCAGATATTGAATTGGTGACACTAGTCTCAGGGGTCCATCTTGAACTGCTGATTGTATAGATCTTCTGTGCTGCTTTAACATGTGTGTGAAGCATCCATGTTTTAGAAATTGTAGCTTCTTTGCAGCAATATTCATTATATTTGAAGCATTGTCAACTATTGTGGCTACAAATGAGTCTGGACAGATATGGATGTAAACTGCAACTTGACTGGTTTGTGAAAAGTCTTCCTAAAGTCTCCAAAAGTTGAACGGGAGCCTTCAGCTATCAGGCTCGTCTTCTGTGGATCCATCTTCCTGTTTCGATCCGGAAGGCAGACACTGTCTCCACATTTAAGGGTAGACTTAATGGGGAAGTTCCATTTTTTTACAACCTGGACCTTATTTCTGGGTGAGTAAACAACTGTATTTAATGCCAGAAATAAGGTCCAGGTTGTAAAAAACGGAACTTCCCCTTTAAGACTTTCCTTTTTGATACAGTTTATAGTTAGGGCTGGCTCAGGCTTGTTTTGGACCAGCCCTTAGTTAGGCTAACATGGGCCTAGTCTGCCAGGGGACCTCCTATAATACAGCGAGCCCCTTCTCTCTCTCTCTCTCTCTCTCTCTCTCTCTCTCTCTCTCTCTCTCTCTCTCTCTCTCTCTCTCTCTCTTTTCTGAAAAAAAGATTCTGAAAACTTGGTTCTTCTTCATTTGCTAATATTCTTGTCCTATTACTGCATGTCACTAACTCTGCGTCTTCTCCAGAGCCTTTGTGCTCCACTGTCTCGCAGGTTCCCTCAAAATGCGGCTATGCTTAAAGCAAGTATACAATCACAAGGTGGTAGTTCTAGCTTGACACTTTTTTTAGGCAAGTCAGGTCTAGGCTGTGATAAAGCACTATGATAAACCTCATCTACACACAGAGTTTAAAAAAAACCTCTCTCAGAAGCCTTGTTTCATCTCCACGGCTCTCAATATAAAGTTTTAATCAGAATGGCAGAGGCATCTTAATCTGCAAAACTGACTTATTTTAAGCCATGATTTAAAGCTCTAGGGTGGGCACTGCAAGCTAGAAGAAAAGTGTTGCGATCTGTTTCTCTCTTGTACAGCTTGGTATCAGTGCTCCCAAAATTGAAGTCAGCCCACATATCAAGAGAGCATACTCGTTGAGAATTTTAAATCAGGAGTTTGTTCTGACTAAGCAGTTTAATTGGACAGAAGGCATACCGTGACTGTTCAGCGGATAACCACAATAACTGTGCATTTTACGAGAGAAGCATGAAACCTCTAACATTGTTGGTGCATACCATAATGTTTATTTTCAGATGTGGAGGGAAGTCAGATCTGCCCTCTGAGGACTGTTAGAGGTCAAATCCAAGATAGCAGCCAGTCCACTGGGTCTACAGCTTAGATGTATTTAATTTTGGTACCAAATGGTGTAGAAAAAAATTGAAGTTGTCATTTCTAATTCATGTGGGGATGCTAATTCATTTGGTGATACCTCCGAGGTTGCCAGAGCTCAGTAAAAATGAAATAAGACAATGGTGCTTAGAGAAGATCTGTGTTGAAAATCTGGACCCATTTCATGTTTTTTTAACAGGTGGTGCAGGGACAGGAAAGAGCCATTTAATTAGAGTGCTTCAGTATGAGGCAATGTGGCTACTATAGGCACTATGACGTCACCCTGAGGACATTTATGTATTGTTAACTGCTCCAACTGGCATTAGTGCACAAGATTTTCGTTCTTCAACTATTCATAATACATTTAACATTGACATGAACATGAAATTACCTCACACACCTTTGGGTGGGGAAAAGAAATCAATAGTTTGCATGCCAAATACAGTGATATGCAAATTTAATTAGTTGGTGAAATATCCATGGCTGATCATTAACTGATGTCATATATTCACTGCAGATTACAGCAGATCAAACAGAGTGGTGTTTTTCCCTCATTTTGTGATGTAAGTGTGGTTGCTGCTGGAGATTTCTTCCAGTTGCTTCCATTAAAAGGGAAGCCATTGTATTTTCACAGTGTAGGTGTTGCTGTGGCGTAATGTAGCCTATTTGAAGTTGTCGAGTTAAAGACCCCTTTTAGGCAGAAAGATGCTTTGATTGCAGAGTTATTAAATAGATTGAGGACACATTCAGGGGAAACGCCGCTTATAAGCAAGTGATGTAGATTTGTTGAAGTGGTGTGAGACTGGTGGAGTCATAATCTGAATCTATTATTGGAAACATGTCCAGAATGTGTAGAAATAGATGCTCGAGATTTGGGACATAAAAAAAAAACAGGGAAACTTCTTTGCATTGGCATACCACAGTGTGTTATACATGTTTAGCTGAAAAGCACTGGAATTTCTGGCATTTAGTATTTACCCTAAGGTTTATTTTCACGTGGGTGGAAGCAAGATTTGACCTCTGAGGACCATGAGAGATCAAATCCAAGATGGCCACCAGTCCACAAAGTCTAATTTTGGAACTAAACAGAGTAGAAAAACATCTATACAGTAATGTCATTTCTAGCTAAATTTGGGATGCCTAATAATTTGCTGATACATCTGAGATTGCCAGAATTAAAAAAAATGTATTTAGACAAAGTAAAAGTTCACCAAAAAATAAGCAATTAATTGAAATTTGTGAATAAACAATTCAGAGGTGTCACTGTGGCGAATTTGGTTGCATAATTTTACTGTATTTTGTTCACCAAATCTTGATAATTATTTATTTTTTGCAGTTTTGAATTAGTTCTATACATGAGATAAATGTTTGTCACTACATGTTTACATGCAGTTGCAATGCAGGGAAAGTGCCTGTTTTTATTTTTTCTATATTGAACACACATTAAAAAAACATACAAGAACATTTAGAGGAAAAATGTGTGTAATATAATACAACATAAAGGATAGAAAAATACAGGAATTAAAAAAACACAATAAGTTAACCTGACATTGTTAAAAGCCTTAAGTTTTTCTTCAGCACTGTAAAAAGTCCTACATATAACATAATAATACAACCCCCTCATAGTCACTTAAATATGTCAGCAACACTATTGACCCTGCATCATACTGTGTTGTTCCTACATCAACATGGTCAATTAATGGGACTGTTCCTGTGTAGAATGTTTGACAACCTGAACAAACCTTGTATATAATTTGTGTCCTGTCCCATGAGTCCACTGAATGCTAACAATGGCTGAGCATCATCTTTTACAATAGATGGCCTTGTTTTCAAAGTCTTTTAAATAATACGCCCTGATGAACTTGTAACAGGACTTAATGCTACGTATGCCTGTGCTGCAGCAAATATTTTGCTAAGTGACACGACAGCTCTATCAACAGTACTTCCTTATACTGTATGTACTTTAAAAGCCTAAGCCAGTTTAAAGGAAATCTTCTTTAGGAATCATAGGTGTAGAAGTTATTAGATGGCTTGAGGCATACTGTATGCTTACTGCTCCTCAAATTGAACAGACACTGTTTTAGGGAAAGTGTCACCAGTGGGAGTAACCATATGTGTCACTGTGCCACATGCCCCATAGTTTATGATCAGCCATGGATATTTCACTAATTAAATTTGCAGATTACTGTATTTGGTATGCAAACTATTGATCTTTTCCCCACCCAAATGTGTGTAAGGTAATTTAATGTCTGTGGCGATGTTAAATGTATTAAGAATAGTTGAAGCATTTAAATTGTGTGCACTGAGCCAGTTGGAGCAGTTAACAATACATGAATGTCCTCAGGGTGACGACACAGTTGGGCTGGACGATTATAGCAAAAATAGTAATCATGATTATTTTGACTGCTATGGAAATCACGATTAATAAACACAATTATAAGTTGGTTGTGTTGCCTTGGGGGGCAGACCCCACAGCGTGACAAACTTTGCAAACAATTTCTTTTTGCTCAACGTCTGTCAACTCGAAGCCAAAATGTTTCCAGATGACTGAAGTTGTCCTACCTTTCTTCACAACCAAAGGCTGCCTTTCTGCCATGTTCTCAATCGCTCGCTCCACATATTATTGATCCACACACGTCACACACTTGCTGCTGCTGCACGTAACACAGGTGCATTCACGGTGCTTTTCCAGCACAGGAACTTACATACACGCCGCGCCGTGTGGCGCATTAATTGTTTTTCTTTGATTATAATGTTTTTATGATCGTGAGAAGCCAAAATTGAAATCATGATTAAAATTCGATTAATCGTCCAACCCTACGACACAGTGTCAGTAGTAACCTCATTGCCTCACAGTGTAGTACTTAGTAACATGTCTCTTTCCTGTTCCTGCACCACCTGTTATAAAACCAAATCATAACCTGTTGTCACATTTTACAGTGAACTCATAAATGGCACTTGTAGAACTGTTGTATGAAAGCAATACCACACTCGAGGTCATGCTGTTGTACAGCACAGTGCAGTATCAGCTTTGTGCCTACGACAGAATAACATTCCTGTTGAAATGGAAAATACAAAACACAAAAAGGTTATCAAGATTGAAAACTTGTGCTCAGTGAAACATATAAACGTTGCCATGATGTGAAGCAAAGTTCAACCTATAGATGTGCCATTTAGTTGTGAGTTGGAATCCCTTATATAGGAGAAATAACAGAGTTGTAGGAGGTTAATTCAAAAATGAATTAGCTGGGGAGGAGGTCAGTGTGATCTTGAAGATGAAAGCGCAAAGCATCTAGTCCTCTCTTAAAGCACATGTTTGCGTAACATGTGGAACACATGAGTTTATGTTTACTGCTGAGAAAGTAATGTTTACCTTTAGATATCCAGTTCAGTCCCAATGCCATGTCTGTGACATTTAAAACCTTCTTTTGGACATCTGAAGTATTGTTAACCTTTAATTTCCTGTAAAATAGTTCATTATGAAGCTGGCGGTAGGCGTCTTTTTTTTAAAATAATCAGCCATGTCAGTGTCTCTTAAGAGTTCTTGTATGGCTATGACGAATATGGCTGATTCGTTTTCAAGTGAGAGGATCTTATATTTGTCCAGGATTTCTTTTTCATACACTCTGCAGAAAGTTTAGATGGAGGGATTCAAACACAAGGGACTGAATGTACTTCTTTTTTTTTTGTTTGTAAGATATCTTTTGGGCATTTTTAGCCTTTAATTGATAGAACAGACAAGTGTGAAGCGGGGAGAGAGAGAGAGGGGGAGTGACATGCCGCAAAGGGCCACAGGCTGGAGTCGAACCTGGGCCGCTGCGGCAACAGCCTTGTACATGGGGCGCCTGCTCTGCCACTGACGCCCCTGAATGTACTTCTTTTTTAAGCACAGATTTATTTTGTACTTCTGAAATACCGAACGTGCTTCAGTTGAATCTTTCTAGTCAGCTGTGCGTTAGGGGTCGGTCTGGATTGATATATTGAGTCAATTTCTGTCCAAGCACACCTCCCTCCTAAACATTCGAACAGTGCTCGCAGCCCAGCAGTAGGCAGACAGTGGTGAGCAGTCAAGAAATAGACAATGAAGATATTTACTGATATCGTCTCATAGCGATCACGGGGCGTGAATTGAATCAAAACCCCATTGTGGCAGACTTTGCGATATCAACACACATCATTGACCAAAGAATTGATTTGATATTTCATCATCGTAAAAAGTTGAGTCTATGTGTAGTGAGTATCTTACTTGAGAAGTTCTTTACTTGGCTTTCGCCTGCTGGCGGGTGTTTGGTTTGCTCTTGGTGTCTGGATTTCCTCTTCCCACGCCTCGTCTTCCCCTGTATCTACCTTGTTGGCTGTTATTCAGTTGTTGTTGTCTCTCTGTTGGATGACGGTAGCCTCAGGAGGAGTCAGAGTCACTGGAGAGTTCACTGTTGGGCCATGGTGGTGTTGGAGTGGTGAGTGGGCTGGCGTCTCTCAAAAGGAAGGCTGGGTATCTTTATGGCATATGCAGATCTTGCCATGTTGGCAATTTGTAGAATCCCTCTTGTATTTTCTAATTTTGGTGGTCATCAACCACTCTTCCAAAGTTTTGTTTATGAGAAGTGAAGTTAATACCCAGTTTCACTCACAAATTAGTGCCTAATGGTTTCAGTGTCTCTTAATGTGTCCCCTGTCTGATTTGTAACCTCCTCAATAATCAGCAGCATCAGTCCTTCGAGTGTTTATTGAGAATTACACACCATCTTTTGACGTCTTAAGAGTCTTTGCCAATGATGGGTACTCTCTAGAGGGATGGCTTTATTGTGCCAGTATTCACTCCAGGTGTAGCCATGGAGTTGAAGACGTATTTCTATCTTATTTATGTGTATGAGTCTCTCTTATTTTTCTCCACAGCCAGCAGGTGGTTAGATAATTTATAGATAAAGTTAACTGACAACCAAAGTTAAAAGAGAAAACACTCAGGAGAGATGTATGTAATAAACACGAGTATGTGCATAGGTACCCATATGTCCTTATATACATGAATCAAACCAAACGCATACCAAGATAAACAAATCCCCATATCAGGTCTGTCATCCTAATTTGATGCAGTGATAATTTGCTGCAGTATGATAAAGTGATAAAGCTGTAAAGCTTTGTGTGTGTATTTCATCTACATATTCATCATGTGTATTATGTTATGATCAGTAATGTCTTGATGAGTTTCCTATAGTGTTCCCGAGTTTCAGATTTGGTGAATACTTCATAGGCTCATATTTGAGAGGAATTCAATATGAATTTTATGCATCAGGACTGTTGTTTTGGAGGTAAACACACATTCCTCTGTTGTGTGCGAGTGGGAGAAAGATGTAAGGTGAATCCTTTGTAAGACCCCGGGGTTTCTACCAATCGCAAAGCAATATGACAAGCTACACATCCCCAGGAGGCTCTGTCGCTACCCATTTGTCAACAAAGCATTTTCTGCCTCAAACACATAGCAAAGCTTTTTACCAAAGTCCCCCTAGGTGTGCATTTCTGTCTGCTTTGCATATTTCTGTATAAACCAGGGCTAAACACAACTTTCAGAGCATTTTTGACTTCTGGAAAAAAAAGAGTTTGTAGAGTTTATAACAAATATGTTGCAAAACTAAAAATTCTGCTGGCAGTGCTGCAGGTGCTTCCACAGGGAATGAGGAGGCCAAATATTTTTATGCAGACAACATATTTGTATAAGAAAGTTTATATTTTTCCCCCCTGTTTACTTCATTGTTGTTTTCTTCCATCAATCAGCCTCCCAGAATGCACTGCCAGACCTGCGCCCTGGTGACCAGCTCAGGTCACCTCATCGGAGGCGGCCGGGGTGAAGAGATCGACCGGGCTGAGTGCGTCATCCGCATGAACGACGCCCCCACCTCCAGAGGTTATGCCCGAGATGTCGGCCGCCGGACCTCCCTGCGCGTCATCGCTCACTCCAGCATGCAGAGGGTACTGCGGAATCGCCACGAGCTGCTTAATGCCAGTCAGGACACAGTGTTCATCTTCTGGGGCCCCAGCAGCTACATGAGGCGCGACGGGAAGGGCCTGGTGTACAACAACCTGAGGCTGATGAACCAGGTGCTGCCCAAACTCAAAGTCTACATCATCTCCTGGCAGAAGATGCTGCAGTTTGACGAGCTCTTTAAGAAGGAGACCGGCAAGGACAGGTGAGGGAATGTATGAGAACACAATATGTCATTCTGATTCTGACCATGAGATGGGGGACAGCACATATAGCTGTGTAGTAGTGCTGAACAATGAACAATGCAAGACTGAGAAAAATATGCACCTGGTTCTGCTCATACAACCTGCAGGAGGAGGTAACAATGTGCAGCAACTTGATTTTAAATATGTGGTCAAATGTACTTATCTAACATTCAAGGTACATAGCTTCTCCAGCATATTCTACCATAGTCATTAGTCACCAGTCATTGTACTACAAATTAGTCGTTTGTACCTTTTCAGTCAATAATTCTTGTGACGAGTCATGTCTCCAAAGCCAATTCAAGCTCCAACTGTAGTGATAATACGTATTTTACAATATTACACAACATGTATAAAAGCAGATTTTTCTTTTATTTCAAAACATTATGAAAACTGGCTTTTATAAGAGACAGATACTTCTAAATGTTCTGTGAGCTAAACCTGGTGCAGTTGATCGGAATAAGAGTAGAAAGATTGGCAGATACTTTTATTAATTACAAAACAACAGTAGCACTTATAAACTTTTAATGTCACACATTTGTTGCTTAGAATTTGCTCATATTTTTGAGACTTTGATGTCTAGAAGTGTATTTATATTTACATGGCAACACTGTACTTACAGTTAAAGTGCTACTTTTAGTGCTCTTGGGAAGACCCAAAAATCAAAGATATGAGAGTTGGTGGTTGAAAAACAGGCGATGGCATGCACAGCCTGTGTTGTTTTTGGAAATGAAGCTAGAAAGATGTCAGTAACTAAATTGTGCTTTAATGAAAATGTCTGATGTTGTAGTGTCCTGCAACTACGTGAATGCATCGCCAAGGGAAATGTTTCTAAGTGAATGCTCGACATTAAATAATAATGTAACTAACCAAAAAAAACCTCTCCCTTTGCTAATGTGTGATGTACAAATGGTTTAGAAAGTCTATTCGAGTATTTGTGTCTGCAACTCCTCTCGCGCTGAACAGTGTTAAAGGACTCAAATTTAATGAGTCCAAGCTGAGTGCTCAGTCCCATGGCCATTAATGCTTAATGAAAACACTATTCCACACACACACACACACACACACACACACACACACACACACACACACACACACGCTCACTCTGTTTGTGTGTCTCTCTCTTTGTCCGCGGTGTCGGCGGAGACTAAATCTGACTTCAGCTTTAAGATAGATGTCAGGGGGGGAAATTGCCTAGTAAAGGATTTGGTGAATAGCTCAGACATCCATCCTTCAGGATCAATGCCTACATTCATGGTAAATGTTTACAGTGAGCAAGCAGCTTCTGATATACTGTTATCCTTTTATAGCATTAGACATTAATATCTGTGAGGCTTACATGAGGTCATTTTTCCTCCATGGAGCGTGGGAAGACAGGGAGAGGAAGCCTTAAAGTATTGCTTCTATATCTTCCGAGTGTTAAAGAAAAGTATAGGGGAAGCGGTCAATATGAAATGATATTTTTACCCTAATATATAAAATGAATCCTATTGTTTTCAAGGCTTGGGAGCCTGTGTGAGCAGCATTAATAGCAGAGTTTCTGGGTAATCAGCTGCACGATCGGCAACCATGCAAGCCTGTAATTGTAATTATGGGTTATGCTGTTTCAGTAAAGGTAATTAAGATGGTGTGGGATGTTGTCACATCCACCCATTTTAATAACACTGGCAGAAGAGCAATGAAAAACAGCTGTCCCTCTGCATCCTCTGTGTTAAATTGCTAAGCTGGGATGAGCATCAACCAGTGATTAAAGGCAAATTAGCTTTTGAAATAACTTTTTCCTATGCAGTATTTTATGCTCCTGTAATGTAATCGCCAACAGTCCCACTGTGCTACACTGTTAGGTTTCTACTTGATACATTTGGGCTGAATAGTGATGTAGTTTGCTGGAATAAAACGTGTTGTTGCCAGGTTCGTTCAGTTACCAAGAGATCACAAGTCGATGCCTTCAACAGCAAAGCTACCTGCTGCATGCCAGCCAAAGCTGCGGCAATCCTGGAAAACTAATCTGTGCTGACTTAAAAGGTCAAAAAGAGGATAAAAGAACCACAGTAAGCCCTGTATGCAACAGCTGCAGCAGGGGCGAGTTTACAGACCTGGGAAAAACAATTGGCCACAACAGGAACCTTCCAGGGACGCTGTAAAAAGTTGGTATTTCGACTGTGTGGGCGTGCACACTTTGGCAAGCTCCATGACAGTCTCACCCTGTATGATAAGCTGCGTGCAACCATACACATTTGTAAGGATGCAAAAGAAAAATCCTGCATTATTTAGGTTTTGATGAAAATGAGAGGATGCACTGGGTAGCAAAAAATTAGCTAGTTTTATTTCTAAAGCTTGGAAAATTAGGCAAACTAGAGTGAATAATACTACACACATACAAAATGAGATCAGTTAATTTAATGCATGTCAAGTGTGAAGACATAAAGAATACACTGTTCATGTTTTCCTATAATTTGGTCTCACACAATGTCACACATGTTTCCTGCCTTGCAAGCATGTCGGAGCATCTATCTGACGCACGATAATACATTGATATCAGAATACAGACCCTTATCTGAGTAGATTTTGTTGTTGGACATAATTTAGTCCATCTAAATGACTATATTTCAGCACCATTTAGTTTTAGAGATGAGAATTCATCAGCAGTCAAGTAAATGTTATTTGAAAATCTGCAGGGAAGTCTAGTCGTGGTTGCAGCCGTACCAGCAAGGAGCATTAATCCAAGTGATCATTATAAGTTACAGAGACAGCGTGAGGTCTCCTGTAGGCAAAGATTAGGTGAAAGAAATACCTCACTCACAAAATGACCATTTGTATATCAGTTAGTCATGCTGTGTTACCTTGAATTTGTGAAGAAATTGTTTTCTTGCACGCCTCCACAGAAAATGGTGGGACCACGTTTAACAACAGCAAAACTATATCAAAACATCCATTTACAAACTCTTGATAATGGATAAGTTACGGAAATTCATGTGTTTGTGATGTACTGAGCATACGACTGGAAAAATGAGACCTGGATTATACTGCAGGAGTTGTGTTAGAGTTCACAAAAGGATGTTTTGATATAGTTTTGCTGTTGTCAAACGCAGCCCCAATCAATCAGTAAATCCACATTTTCCATGCTGGCATGTTTTATAATAACTTTTTATGTTATTTTGGTTTTGCAAGCTTATCCAAAAAGTGATGAGATGACCTAATGCCAGAGATGAGAACATGCCACAGGCACATAACACTCTGTGTGATGCAGATTGTAAGGCATTGTCCCAGGGTGAACTAACCAAGTTTTTAGGGAGTCACAAACCCTACAGGCTGAAATGGATCTAAAGCGACCAGGACCGGACCAGCCGTTAGACCTATTTATCTGTTGTTAGAGTTACACCCAGGAAATCTCTACAGAATTCAGCAATCTAAGGGCCTCACTAAATGTGAAGAACGAGACACATTTACAGAGAAATTCGCTTCTACTTACAACAAAGCATCAGAGTAACTTAAAAAATGGCCAGCAAACACCTGCACTTATTTTCGGTTATTTATCACTTCTTTGAAATTCAGTCAAAATTTGTGCTGTCTGGATGGAAACTACAAAATGCAGTCTGCGTATGCCCACTCAGACTGGAAAAGAGGTTGGATCGGCCAAAATTAGTGAAATTACCTGTGTAGGTAGACCATCAGTGTGTAGGGCAAAGACCATATAGCCAATAGACCATTTTCACAGCAGATGTTTTAGCTTGTCATAGCAGGAAAAGAACAGAACAATACTACAGTAAGAGAAAGGAGTAAGGTATTACAGTACGATATTAAATAATGGGTTAAATGGACAGGTACCCTATAGTACAACCATATTAAAAGAGAAGAATTTTATAGAAAATGAGACAAAAAAGAAACAAAGAGCAAACCAAACTGAATCACGAAAGAAAATCTGTTGCTCAAAGCAAGCAAGAGCAGAAAATACATATAACAATAAGGGGAATGTAGTGCAAAAACAACCATGGAAAAGAGATTGCAAACAAAAGAAGCGGCTGCTTTATTCTTGCAGTTTTCACCACTGAGGAATGCAAGAAAAAAAAGGTAATGCAACCGAAATGGGAGCTGTGATCAGACAGAAAGTGGCATGAAAGTCAAGTAGAAGCAGGAGTGTAGTACCTTAAATCAGTAATCAGCACCAAACAACTTCTAATCACTGCAGTCATTAGAGGTGTCGGGTATAAATAAACCTTACACTGTATATGTGCCTGCTGGCATTTCTACTGTTAGAAGCAAAAGAAACCTTTACAACAAAACAAAAACAGTAATTTTCCACTAACACGTTTTGGCTACGTATCCTCAAGGGTACGCAGAAATGATGTTCACCAGGTGTTCCAGCTTTAACTAATTGCACCTCATCACACCTTCATGTGACCTCTACCTCTCAGCAGTTACATAACAACGATTATAATAATCTCGATGACAATACACCTGCTCTTTAGAAATGAATACAATGCAACAACAAAAAATCCTAAGAGCAGCATAATTCCATTTCATAATTAGAGATATACACTTCTTGACTAATTTGAATCTATGGTATTATTTTTGTCTGAGTAAATAGAGCGTGTGTGCCTGCAGGGTGTGATTTTTTTTTTTTTTTTCCCAAGGCAAATCAACTTGTTTTCTTTTTGTTATATCAAAACCAGTCATCTCCGCTTATTAAATGGGAGCAAAAAATAATCTCACTTTTTAAAAGAAAAAAGAATTAAGACTCAAGGATCAACGCACAAATAAACTACTCATTAACTGGGTACTTTTGCTAGATTTTCAATACCAAACTGTAAACACCATTCTCCTTTGCAAGAATAAATCCATCTTCCCACTCACAGCTTGCCTCCAGTCCTTTTTAAAGACAGCCATTGAAGCTAAGATCTTGACATTTCACACCACATTATTCATCACCATGTTCATAAACAAGGAAATGAGGAAGACTTCTTAAGTGAGATTGGCTGCATACCACCTGACTAAGACCTCTGCTGATCAACCACAGACTGCGTGATGACAAAATGTTGTGCTTTGAACTTTGAAAGTGTGTGTGTGTGTGTGTGTGTGTGTGTGTGTGTGTGTGTGTGTGTGTGTGTGTGTGTGCGCGCTTGTGTGTGTCTTTTGTGTGCGTTGTTGTCATAGTAAAGCCTGGTAGCTGTGTTTGCATATCACAACAAATCAACATGTTCCAGACAACCTGGGTCCTGTTGTAATTAAATGAAAATGAGAAGTCTGTGCTTAGGCTGCGATAGCATCACTTTGGGTCGGCACTGTTGTTTGTTGCCTGGACAGACTCTAATAAAGATGAAAGTCGGACAAAAGTGCGTCGTCGCTATTCATCACACTGTCACTCAGTGCAGTGCGGGCAGATTGATTCAGAGGGTTTGGGGTTGTTTGGCAACACGGTAAAACAGCAGGAAGCGACCGTTTGCAGAGGCATTTCTCCTGCAAACACAATGTTGTTGTAATAAAGGTTGGACTGAAGTGAAATAATGGAGGGATGAAGGAGGAGAGATGTTTGCTCAATTGCTGAAAGAAAAAAAAATCATAAAGCTGTGTCTGAAATCGCCCCCCAATTAACTATTTAATGCACTATATTTACTGTCTGCCATTTTATTTTAGTGTCTGAATTCGAGAGTGAAACCTATGCTCAGTGTAGTGCCAGGTTTTCAGCCAGTGTGGCAGCCTGCCAGGACATCAGCATTTACTGCCATGTATTGATTTTCTTTTTTTGGAGCTGGACCGCTGATTAGGAGCGCTGTTGGAATATATATCGATACTCAGAGCACCAGACCCTCAGAGCACAGGGCATAGTGTGGGCAGACAGAGCAACAGAACACCAGGCGTCAAAGTGAAATTTAACTGTTCATTAATTCATACAGAATAGAATACTCTATTACTTTGACCAACACTACTATCATTTCACTGTTATAAATCAGGGGTGTCAAACTTATTTTGGTTCATGGGCCAAATACATCCAAGTTTGAACTAAAGTGGGTGGGGCCAGTAAAACCATTGCATAATAACTATAAATATCAACCCGTTTCAACTTTTCCCCTTTTTTTAGTGTAAAGAGGCACAAGTACATTCTGAAAACATTCATCCATTTACAAAACAAATGATGAAAAACATATGTGCAAATTCAACAGTATGTCTCAGTTTTTCCACATTCAGTCAGTCAACTTCTCACTTTCATTACATGTGCATTTTTTAAAAAAATTTTTCAGAACTTTCTATTCCTAGCTAAGTGGAAGCAGGTTAAGCCATCCCCTGCCTTACCAACCATTTGCAATATTGAGCATAGCGTTAGTTCAGGCAGGACACCATGTCAAGCTCAGCTCACATCTCAGCTACATCACTTGATCTCAAACAGCCAATCAACTGATAGAGCAGATGATTGGTGGAAGGGAGTTAAATCCCATGGTTCCTTTCTGTGCAACCAATAGGCCGATCTCATTCAGGGTGCCCTATTAAAATGGCTTTAGCCTGCCTGTTGTTGCTGCTTCCTCTGCAAGCCGCTTTGCAACCCGCCTCCACCCCAGCTCCTCCTTTTCATACTATGTCTGACTTACAAATGTCATTTCTGTTTGTCATTGATGCTGCTCTCTTCTGTTCCCAAGGGGTCTTTGTTGCTGCTCTCCCTGCCTTAAGTGCAACACACACTACCGCCATACACCACGCGTCAAAACGCCTGCTTACGTTATATTCTATGAACAAACCCGCACCGGCCAACGTACCGCTCTGCTTCAGCCCACTGCTCTATTTCCAGCACGGCCGGCGCTGCGAGAAAAGCCTTTTATGTATGTCTCGGCTGCCGTAGTATCGTAGATTTTGATAAGAAACTCACCCGTGAAATCCAAGTAGTTGTTGCCTCAAAGTTTTTCTTCTTCCTTCTCCATTACTTCTGTAGCAGTTGGCAGCTGTTGGCAACTAGTGCAGGTACAGCCACTTACCGGGCTGGGGTGGGAAATACACTTTAGTGTTGACGGTGCCGCTGTGCGCTGCTGCGCGCCGCTGCCAATGTGTGTTGGACAGCGCCACCCTTGCCGGCAGTGTGTGTTGTACTTTAGGCTTTCCCTGTAGGCGCATAGAAGGGCAGGGAGGTTTGCTCTCTCCCTGCCTTAGGCTTTCCTCATTTGTGCGTGGAAGGGCAAAGAAGTGTGCTCTCTCCGCGTTAGGCTTTCCACGTAGATGCGTGGAAGAGAATTTCTGCAAAGGCCTGAGGACAGACAGAGAGGCCCTAGAACAGAGCCAATACAATACTGCACATGAAAATAAAGTTTTCTTTGACTAAAGTGGCCCTGACTGAACTTGATTTTTGTCAGTAGTATAGTAACAGGGTTCCACCCATATTGTTTTAAGATAGCAGTCTAATACAGATTCTTTTGTACTGAAGATGCCGGTTGACAATATTTTGCACAATATTCAATATCTTTTAATATGGCCACAGTAAGTATTCATTGTTATTTAAGAGAACTGTATTCTAGTCAGGGTGGAAAAAGCAGCTGATGCAGCATTTTACATGAAGTATCTATTCAGTGTTTAACTTGCTCCTGAAATTTGGCACCACTTAGCCTTCACAAGTCCATCAGTCTTAGGTGTGTCATCTAGTTGGCTGGATTGGACCTGATTGGCAGGTCAGCTCTGGCCAGCAGGCCATATGTTTGACACCCCTGCTTTAGATGAAACTGGCTGAGTTCCCATAGAAACCATGTTGAGTCGAAAAGTTTGCATTCACTTGCTTCTGCAGCAGTTGCTCTCTAATCTAATCCATGGATTTGATCAGCTGTGATCAATCCAACCACAAACTGATTGAAATGATCAAATCCCCACCCTGAGACTCAAACTCCGAGAGCTGCTGCTGAGGGAAAAAACTCATTAAAAGTTCTGCCTGCACTGCTTTTATAGACCACAAAGCTCAAAGGTCTGAATTCAGAGACGGGACATGTACACTGCGTACTGTAAATTACTATGTACTACTGGTGACTAAATTAACAGCTCATTTACTGTTAAATGAAAACTGTTGATCACAAATGTAAATCAAATAACACTTTCACTTAATGGAGTATCACACAGTGTTATTTTAAGGCAAATCAAAATTATTAGATATTGTGGTGTTAAATACGTCCATTGTCGGCCATTGCAGTCTAAACAGCCGAGATAGATTTTGGGGTGGTTGAGCTTGTGTATCATATTTAGAATTTCTTCTAATCAAGTATACATCCAGCCCGTTCTCATTCCCAGAGTGCCATATACCGCTGCTTTGTCACACAGATATGCTAAAGGTTGTCCTGTGTATCACTATGAGACGCTGAGGGGCATGAAGAAGCAGCTGTATTTGACGCCCTGGGAATGAGAATGGGTTGATGCATCTGAGCATGTCTCGTGTACACAAACTCCATACACCATGCAGTGCATCCACACAATGTACTCAAATTCATGTCATAAGTAGTACGAATACTGTTATAGTATGTGATTGCCTGATTCCTGATTCCTGCCTGACATGTATCCCTCCCCTACACTGTTCTCTCTGTGAGAAAATAAGAGAAACACCTTTTCAAACAACCAGGTAAACCCTCCACTCCAAATGTGTCACCCTCATCAACCGGAGGCGAGCAGTGTGTCGAGATGCCTGCCTGGTTGTTGTCTTGTCAAGTTTTTCCTTATCAGGCCCGAGCCTTGTTTCTCTGTCTTGCTAAGTTAAAACCTCCGCCGCTGTGGATGCTAGTGTGTGGGAGCAGACGAGAAGCAGTAACAAGCTCTCTGAAAGCAGGGGTGACGAGCTGGTTGAGAGATCAGGAGATCCTGTCAAACTGCACTTAAGCAAGTTTGATCCTCTGCCTCCTCACTCCTGTTTACATCATTTAAAAAATATGATGACCGAAGAAAGGTTCAAACTTATTTTAACACGTTTAAGGGTTTAAAGTCAAATAAAAATTACTGTACAGCCTGCCAGCGGCATGGCTCTTTGTAAGGTTGGTCTTTCTGTTAGGTGGTCCACGACTCCAGATTGAAGTAGCTCAACAACTATTGAATAGATTGCCATGACATTTGTACCAAATGTCATGTTATCAGGAGAAGGAATCATGATTACTTGGTTGATCCCCTGTCGCCTCATCCAGCACCACCAGCAGGCCAAAGTTTTCACTTTTCCAGTGAAACATCCTCGAAATTGATTTTTTGGACAGACGTGCTTCCTGATGATGTATCCTCATGGCTTTAGTGATCCTCTTGACTTTTCCTTTAGTGCCACCATGAGGTTGACAGTTATGATGCTGAACGACATGAGTCAACAACCATTGGATTGTCATAAAATTTGGGACACACATATTTGACCACCCTCAGAGCTGCTAGACTCACATTTATACAGTTGGATTCAGTTTGTCCAATACTTGTTTTATGAACGAATACCTGCAAAATGAATCCACCTCAGCTGTACTTTATATTTGCCGCTAACAAGCAAATGTAAGACAATCATGGTAAACATTATACCTGCTAAATAGCTGTAGACTCATGTTGAAGTCTGTCTAAGGTTCAAATCTCAAATCCGGTTACTTCTGTTAAAAAAATTAAAAAATATATATTAGTTTCCAATGAGTTCATAACAAAATTAATTCCATTTGTCATCTGACAAAGCACAGAAATCTGACAGTTTTGGCTCTGGACCATAAAGCAGTCTCTTTGTTCTTTATGTGCTCTCTCTTTGTCCCAGTGCTTTTTCTGCAAAATCCAATTGGACTTCCTGCAAAATAAAATGCAATATGTAATTCAGTGTTAGACAATGGTATAAGAGTTACTGTGGCAATGATTTACTGATGATAGAATCCTACAGATGGCACCACTACGTATTTAATTATTGAGTGAGGAAGTTAAGTAGGACTCATTTTTTTCCCTTCATTGTTAATTTATTTTTTCTCATAAATGACTGATGATGTTGGAACAGTTATTATAAAGGTTGCAGGGTTTACTTATATTCGTCTTGCAGCCTCACCACCATATTTGATATTTCCACAGGGGCCCATCTTAAAACGTACCTGATAACTGATATATGAACACATCCACTGGTCACCAGTCACAATCCCAGTCGAGATGAGGTTCAGCTGTGCGGCAGTGGGAGCGTGATGAGATACACAGCTGTGCCTGATTCAGCTGAAGGATTCAAATTTATCCCTGCTGAATTGTGTTAGATCAGTGCATACTTGAATATTTTCACACTGCGTGTGAGGGAACAGGAATTTTATTTGCACTCAAACTAATTTATAAATTGATCTGATGAATACTGATTGTTCTAAAAGTGCTTTGGACCATAAGAGCTAAACCTCCCGTAGGCTGTGCTTGGCAGCGATTAGAACCAACGAGCCAGAGATCAACATCATGAAGTTTTCTGTCCCTGCTGCTTTGGGAAAACCAGAGCAGCCATGCTAACAGCTCTGTAAGGCTGCACTTAGGGGCCGTGGTTATTTAAGAAGGAGAAGGGGGTGGTACAAAATGGGGCAGCAATGTCAAATGATTTCAACACTGGGGAGAGACTAAAGCTTTTTAGTCATGCTTTGGGAAGTGACCATTAACTCTAAATGATTGTATTTTGTATTTAATTGGAATACCATCTGAACCCTAAAACCAGCTGGTGGGTTTAAAGGGCACTTTTTCTTTAATAATCACCAAAATCCTATCTTTTATCTTGAAACTGCAAGAACAGAAATTATGGTTGGATTTGTAAAGTTGGTCCTTCAACTGATCATTTCATCCAAACCACTTTGTCCTACATGTCTCATTTGAAAAAGCAATTGTGAAATACCAAAGCTTTTTTCAACCCCAGGATTTCATTTTCTCCTTTCAACTTTTAACTTTCATCAAAGAGTACTTTTAAAAATCTAATTATGTGCACCGTGCCAAGTTTCAGGTAAAGGTCATCATGCACTGGACTAAGGCCGGCTGTAATGTGTGCATGTGTGCAGGAGTGTGTGAGGTGTGTGCCTAAGAAGTAAGCTCTTTGTTTTGGTGATAATTTTAACTCCTTTGCTGTTCGCTTGTTTCATTGGCTCCAATACCTTATTTACCTGTAGATCAATGAAGAAATGACACTTTCTCCTCCAATGGACTGTCAATAGCTGTTGTCAAATTTCATACAGATCCACTTAAAACCAACAATGTGAGTCAGGTCATGGCGATAGAGGAAAAAGTGAGGGAATCACCAAAGTCACAAATACTGACAAAATGTAATGGCAATGGCAATTAGTTATAGAGATTTCAGTTGGTTACATCCAACTGTATTTTTTTTTTGGTTAAAAGAAAGTCTATATGTTGAATATAACTGTTCTTTTCCTTTGCATCTTTAAGCTTTGGGTGTAGCCAGATAATTTTCAACCCTATTGCCCGATTTAAAACAATTGTTAAAAAAAAATTAAATTAAAAAGTAAGCAAATATAATAAATTACACTACTCTCATCATTCATCCATTTTCATCCACTTATCTGGGGCAGCTAGTAGTGGCAGCAGCTAGCCTGGAAATCCAGACACAAATATAGAGAGATTCAGGGTCTGGCTATGAGCAATGCAAATGGCCCAACTCGAGGGGCGGCACCAAGCATGCCTTTGAAAATATCACTGCGAGCAATTGGATAACATTACAACCAATCAGAACAATAGACGGGTTGACGTATCCAGAGCTTAGCTACCAGCGGAGCTAACTGGTAGATTAGACTCTTGCTGTATCCAGTCGGCAAAACAGCAAAAACGTCCTTCTTGCAAAGGAAAGACTCGAGCGCCGTCTTCTGTTCCTCTTTTAGAGAAAAAGCCAAGTCTGACTAGTTCATTGTAGCGGCCAAAGCTGTTTCAAACAACTGGTGTTCATCCATAGCTATCTTGCAATGTTTAGTGACTGATTCCGGACTTTTGAGTAATGAGCATCGTAACTGATTGCCAGAGTGACTCGCTGAGCAAAATGTTCTCTCGCGAGAACTCTGGATTTCCAGGGTAGGGGGCAACAGGCCAAGCAAAGCACCTCAGGCATCCCCAGTAATGCTTTCCATTTCCAACTAGACCCCAAGTCCCTTCAGCGTGTTATGGGTCTGTCCCAGGGCCTCCTATCAGTGGCATGTGCCCACTGCAGCCAGGAGCGGGGCCCCAGGCGTGCTGACCCCTGGTGCCGCGTATTACTTTGAGCAAGTAATTCAGATAATTACATTACTCATTACATCTGAACAGGGTAACTAGTAAAAAGTAACCTTCCCAGCACTGGTCTGGATCAAAGTGGTGAACTGTCTAATATTACCTTCACTTGAACCACCACTGGGCAAAAAAACACATAAAGCATTGTGGTGATTTATATGATTTCATTCATGACTAACATGGTGTGTAGTCAATCATCAGGTCCAAAAACACATGGTCAGCTCAACACATGTTGGCATTGCATAAATGTAAAAGGAATATTTTCCAAAGTTTTTATTTTTCTACTGCAGCCTGAGTGAGAGAGGCTTATGATAAACATTTCAGGACCTTGTATATTTCATAATGTTCTCATTACAGCACACTTCTGTTAACTTTCATTAGGGCTTATTTAATTTAGTGTTGAACCACCAGAATCAAAGTGTCAAAGTTTTAATTACTTTTATTTAATTGAAGTTATTTTCACTTTAAACTGGAGATTTTGTGGTTCTTTTTCTTTTTTTTTTTTTAGAAGTGGTGCAAGTTTTATGACTCTGGAGCTCATTCAATCTATTCAAAACCAACAAGGGATTCTTAAAAATGCATGGTAGTCAGACTGTAATGTTTTTTCATCTGACAGCAACCCTATGAGAGAGACCACTCAGATGGACATTTAAATTTAGAGAGATTTTTTAATGGAATGAAAATATAATTTCATATGTCTTTCATAAGAAAACTCAGAAAACTGTGAATATTGCTCATTTCTTTTCAAGCGTGACTATAAAAAAACTGCAGTGTGAAAGCAGGCAGATCAGTCTGAGGCTGAAGTTTTGTCATTCCAACTATCTGCACTACATGCACACCAAGACAACTTTCTGATTAAGGGTTTGATTATTTGACAGGGTTCATTTGTATCAGTCGATATGTAGGATGGATCTGTATTTTAATGAAGCTGCGAGGAAACTTGAATGATCTTGCAGTCCGCGAAATCGACCTCTGGATTTAGATAAATCTTTATTCTGCCGTATTACGCAGATGTGAGATTTTCTGATTATCTATCCCACTTAATCACATTCTAAAAAATCAAATATGGTACATTTTTCATCCTCGTGATCTCCCACGCATGAAATCCATCTCACTGTCTTCTTCTCCCCCTCCTCCTCTCCTGCAGAAGGATCTCAAACTCCTGGCTGAGCACCGGCTGGTTCACTATGACCATCGCCCTGGAGCTGTGCGATAGGATCAATGTCTATGGCATGGTTGCCCCTGACTTCTGCAGGTGAGACAGTGGAGCTTAATGTGAAACATTATCAGCTCACCAAAGAACACCGCCACAAAGAGTTTTTGAAGCAGAGCGTGTATATGCAGTCGCTTGGAGAGTATAGAAATTCATAACATCACATCTACCTGATAAGAAAGATTAAAACTGTAAATATATTCAGGCAGCTGATAAATAAAATGTCAGTGTGGCTGGAGATGTTTTTGGAATGCTTAGATTGCCTGAATATTGTTAGTAAACAGGCAAGCGTTACAAATATTGAAACTTCATGCTGATTTTTTTTTAATATCGGTGTGAATGTGAGATATGAGAGAGAGCAAAAGCAGAATTCTCACCCTACTCCTTTTTCTCGCCACTACAAACATCATCGCACAGTGGGTCAGAGTGAATTATGGCTTTGTTACACACATATCAGGTTTTCTTTAAGGTCTGTCAAGATATATGCAAATATCTTAAAGTAAAATGTAATACTTTTTAAGACCTTTTTAAGACCCTTTGAAACCTCATTGCCACCTACTGAGTTCTAACCGGTTACATCAGCGATACAGCTTGCATTTACTATACACTGATTGTAAGATAGCACACCTGAACAGAAGACTGGACCGCTGTATTGATGCAACATAAATCAGATAGACAGGTTGTGAAGATAGTACAGAATCAATCAAGTGACGAACATAATTCAAGGTTTATTTCAGAGTAATACAAGTAGGACTAAAAATACAATGTTGCCATGAAAATTTTACAATGTAGTATGTCACTGAAAAGAAAAAGAATCAGAAAACGTGTGCTGAATGGTTAGAGACAACCTACTTTCTTTAAATTAACATGATAAAAATTGAACTTATCAGATAATGTCTGAAAAAGGCATAGTACAATATGCCATTGTGTGCCCTTAAAAATGTCATAGTATAGTATGCCAAAAAATGTCTTTAAAAAAAAAAGGTCATAGTATAGTATGCCAAAAAAAGTCACAGTATAGTATGCCAAAAATGTCTTTAAAAAGGTCATAGTATAGTGTGCCAAAAAATGTCTAAAAAACTCATAGTATAGTATGCCAAAAAAAGTCATAGTATAGTATGCCCAAAAATGTCTAAAAAAGTCATAGTATGCCAAAAACAAGTCATAGTATAGTATGCCCAAAAATGTCTAAAAAAGTCATAGTATAGTATGCCAAAAATGTCTTTAAAAAGGTCATAGTATAGTATGCCAAAAAAAAGTCATAGTATAGTATGCCCAAAAATGTCTAAAAAAGTCATAGTATAGTATGCCAAAAATGTCTTTAAAAAGGTCATAGTATAGTATGCCCAAAAATGTCTTTAAAAAAAGGTCATAGTATAGTATGCCCAAAATGTCTTTAAAAAGTCATAATATAGTATGCCCAAAAATGTCTAAAAAGGTCATAATATAGTATGCCCAAAAATGTCTAAAAAGCTCATAGTATAGTATGCCAAAAAAGGTCATAGTATAGTATGCCAAAAAATGTCTAAAAACGTCATAGTATAGTATGCTCAAAATGTCTTTAAAAAGGTCATAGTATAGTATGCCCAAAAATGTCTAAAAAAGTCATAGTATAGTATGCCAAAAATGTCTTTAAAAAGGTCATAGTATAGTATGCCAAAAAATGTCTAAAAAGGTCATAGTATAGTATGCTCAAAATGTCTTTAAAAAGGTCATAGTATAGTATGCCCAAAAATGTCTAAAAAAGTCATAGTATAGTATGCCCAAAATGTCTTTAAAAAGTCATAATATAGTATGCCCAAAAATGTCTAAAAAGGTCATAATATAGTATGCCCAAAAATGTCTAAAAAGCTCATAGTATAGTATGCCAAAAAAGGTCATAGTATAGTATGCCAAAAAATGTCTAAAAAGGTCATAGTATAGTATGCTCAAAATGTCTTTAAAAAGGTCATAGTATAGTATGCCAAAAAATGTCTAAAAAGGTCATAGTATAGTATGCCCAAAAATGTCTTTAAAAAGGTCATAGTATAGTATGCCCAAAAATGTCTTTAAAAAGGTCATAGTATAGTATGCCCAAAAAAGGTCATAGTATAGTATGCCCAAAAATGTCTTTAAAAAGGTCATAGTATAGTATGCCCAAAATTGTCTTTAAAAAGGTCATAGTATAGTATGCCCAAAATTGTCTTTAAAAAGGTCATAGTATAGTATGCCAAAAAGGTCATAGTATAGTATGCCCAAAATTGTCTTTAAAAAAGTCATAGTATAGTATGCCAAAAAGGTCATAGTATAGTATGCCCAAAAATGTCTTTAAAAAGGTCATAGTATAGTATGCCCAAAAATGTCTTGAAAAAGGTCATAGTATAGTATGCCCAAAAATGTCTTTAAAAAGGTCATAGTATAGTATGCCAAAAAAGGTCATAGTATAGTATGCCCAAAAATGTCTTTAAAAAGGTCATAGTATAGTATGCCAAAAAAGGTCATAGTAGAGTATGCCCAAAAATGTCTTGAAAAAGGTCATAGTATAGTATGCCAAAAAGGTCATAGTATAGTATGCCCAAAAATGTCTTGAAAAAGGTCATAGTATAGTATGCCAAAAAGGTCATAGTATAGTATGCCCAAAAATGTCTTTAAAAAGGTCATAGTATAGTATGCCAACAAAGGTCATAGTATAGTATGCCCAAAAATGTCTTTAAAAAGGTCATAGTATAGTATGCCAAAAAAGGTCATAGTATAGTATGCCCAAAAAAGGTCATAGTATAGTATGCCCAAAATTGTCTTTAAAAAGGTCATAGTATAGTATGCCCAAAATTGTCTTTAAAAAGGTCATAGTATAGTATGCCAAAAAAGGTCATAGTATAGTATGCCCAAAAATGTCTTGAAAAAGGTCATAGTATAGTATGCCAAAAAAGGTCATAGTATAGTATGCCAACAAAGGTCATAGTATAGTATGCCCAAAAATGTCTTTAAAAAGGTCATAGTATAGTATGCCAAAAAGGTTATAGTATAGTATGCCCAAAAATGTCTTTAAAAAGGTCATAGTATAGTATGCCAAAAAAAGGTCATAGTATAGTATGCCTAAAAATGTCTTTAAAAAGGTCATAGTATAGTATGCCCAAAATTGACTTTAAAAAGGTCATAGTATAGTATGTCAAAAAAGGTCATAGTATAGTATGCCCAAAAAATGTTTTTAAAAAGGTCATAGTATAGTATGCCAAAAAAGCTCATAGTATAGTATGCCAAAAAATGTCTAAAAAGGTCATAGTATAGTATGCCAAAAAGGTCATAGTATAGTATGCCCAAAAATGTCTTGAAAAAGGTCATAGTATAGTATGCCAAAAAAGGTCATAGTATAGTATACCAAAAAATGTCTAAAAAGGTCATAGTATAGTATGCCAAAAATGTCTAAAAAGGTCATAGTATAGTATGCCAAAAAGGTCATAGTAGAGTATGCCAAAAAAGGTCATAGTATAGTATGCCCAAAAATGTCTAAAAAAGGTCATAGTATAGTATGCCAAAAATGTCTAAAAAGGTCATAGTATAGTATGCCAAAAAGGTCATAGTAGAGTATGCCAAAAAAGGTCATAGTATAGTATGCCCAAAAATGTCTTTAAAAAGGTCATAGTATAGTATGCCCAAAAATGTCTTGAAAAAGGTCATAGTATAGTATGCCCAAAAATGTCTTTAAAAAGGTCATAGTATAGTATGCCAAAAAGGTCATAGTATAGTATGCCCAAAAATGTCTTTAAAAAGGTCATAGTATAGTATGCCAACAAAGGTCATAGTATAGTATGCCCAAAAATGTCTTTAAAAAGGTCATAGTATAGTATGCCAAAAAAAGGTCATAGTATAGTATGCCCAAAAATGTCTTTAAAAAGGTCATAGTATAGTATGCCCAAAAAAGGTCATAGTATAGTATGCCCAAAAAAGGTCATAGTATAGTATGCCCAAAATTGTCTTTAAAAAGGTCATAGTATAGTATGCCCAAAATTGTCTTTAAAAAGGTCATAGTATAGTATGCCAAAAAAGGTCATAGTATAGTATGCCCAAAAATGTCTTGAAAAAGGTCATAGTATAGTATGCCAAAAAAGGTCATAGTATAGTATGCCAACAAAGGTCATAGTATAGTATGCCCAAAAATGTCTTTAAAAAGGTCATAGTATAGTATGCCAAAAAGGTTATAGTATAGTATGCCCAAAAATGTCTTTAAAAAGGTCATAGTATAGTATGCCCAAAAAAGGTCATAGTATAGTATGCCTAAAAATGTCTTTAAAAAGGTCATAGTATAGTATGCCCAAAATTGACTTTAAAAAGGTCATAGTATAGTATGTCAAAAAAGGTCATAGTATAGTATGCCCAAAAAATGTCTTTAAAAAGGTCATAGTATAGTATGCCAAAAAAGGTCATAGTATAGTATGCCAAAAAATGTCTAAAAAGGTCATAGTATAGTATGCCAAAAAGGTCATAGTATAGTATGCCCAAAAATGTCTTGAAAAAGGTCATAGTATAGTATGCCAAAAAAGGTCATAGTATAGTATGCCAAAAAAGGTCATAGTATAGTATGCCAAAAAATGTCTAAAAAGGTCATAGTATAGTATGCCAAAAATGTCTAAAAAGGACATAGTATAGTATGCCAAAAAGGTCATAGTAGAGTATGCCAAAAAAGGTCATAGTATAGTATGCCCAAAAATGTCTTTAAAAAGGTCATAGTATAGTATGCCAAAAAGGTCATAGTATAGTATGCCTAAAAAAATGTCTTTAAAAAAGTCATGGTATAATATGCCAGATAATGCATTTAAGAAAGTCACAGTATAGTATTCTCTGTCTGTCTGTCAACAGGCTTTTGCAGGGAGATTGAGCTCACATGGTCTTACTCCCTGCTCCACCACTTACCCCAGTGACAATCAGTTTCCTTTTGTTTCCCCTGGCTTTGTCCACCCACCTTTTTGTTTGGTTATATTCTTCTGTTTGTCACACCATACAGCATCCCTGCAGCCCATTTTTCCATTCATTCATCCTCCGCAGACACAGAGTCAAACACTTCACCCAAGAATTGACCAAAACACAAAGTGGATAGATTATTGTCTACTGAGGGCTGCGAAAGATACAAAAGTTGTATTCTCCAAAGTTCAGGCAAAAGAAGGCTTTATTTCCTGAATGAATTTGAGATAAGACAGGCTTTGTTCACCCTTTATTACATATTCTGGATTATTGCGTATGGAAATGCAGACTTGTGAAGATCAGGCTCATGAACTGGAACGCAACTTATCTGAAAGAGGTGCACTTACATGAGGGATAATACTGCCCACTTGTGAAGCCAAAGGCAGGCCTCATTTTACTTGAGTGATTTCTCTACCAAAATAGTTTTTATGCCTCTGCGCAGGCCATAGCTGTGATCAGAGGCATCACGTTTTTTCAAGACGTCCATCCGTCTGTCCGTATATACAGACATACTATGCTCAATTCTCATGAATGCAGTCTCTCAAGAATGCCTTGAGGGAATTTCTTGAAATGTGGCACAAACTTTAACTTTGACTCAGTGATTGACTGGTTAGAATTTGATTGTCGAAGAAGGTCAAGGTCACTGTGACCACACAGAACATGTTTTTGGCCATAACTCAAGAATTCATGTGCTAATTGTGACTAAATTTCACATACATGTCCAACAGGATAAAATAATGAATTGTTGACATTCTGTATCCAAAAAGTCAAAGGTTAACTTCACTGTGACATCATCATGCTCTGCAACAAAACACTTTTTTGGCCATTACTCCATGTCGTATCTCAGGGGCAGAGAGGAAGATATTTGGTCAGATACCGAATTGTTGACACTAATCTTGGTTGTCAACCTCAAAACTGTGCTGATTGTTTAGATCTTCTGTGCTGCTGTGGGAAAAGATGTGTGTGAAGCATCTATGTTTTATGGATGTAAACTGAATGCAACTTGATTGGTTTGCTGAGACATACAACCCCAAGGGAGGTAATTTAAGTTTGGGTAACACATTCACTCTAATGGCCAGAAAAAGGAGCAAAGTAAGACCTCTGCTTTCTCTCATGTCTCAAGTATAAAAAAAACAGAATAGCTGTGTTTTTAGGTGCTAAAATCTTAATTGATATCTAAAGATAGTAGCTGTTAATATTTAATGTTTGAAAAATACTTAGAAACAGGTAGTTTTTTCTCAGCTCATCACGGAGCATTTAATATTTTATTATTGGAGTTGGAGTATATGCTTTCTGCTGGGTAGCAGTGATAACTATAATTAAGTTTCTCTAAATATTGTCATTATTAGTGGAGACATTGCGGGTGACATTGAAATGAAACTTCAAGTAATTAACTGCAAATGAATGCAGTGAGAACAAAATGTATCAACCTCAAATACCAAAATGCAGGGTAAAAGCATCTAGGTTAGGCCGGCTGCTAGCTGCCATGGCGACAGAATATCTGGCGAAAAGAAAACAGGGATTTATTTTTTTTTTTTTTTTTGATACATCTCAGAACAAACGATCGTTTCCCTCTGTATTCACTCAGCATTTACGACCCCATGGTGCTGGTCCAATGCAGCAGAAATGCAAATAATTATGGGATACATAGCCAGTTCTGACTGTCTGGCTCCTATAGCAACTAACTCATCCAGCCTCTCATTAGCAGAGTTTAATGGTTTAAAATTACAGCTCACGTCTCATCCGTCTCAGCCAACGCTTTAATTGGGGGATTTTATTGGACAAGGAACAAATCTTATTAGATTTCTCAATAAAAAAGAACAAACTGTAAAATGCTCAGTATATCTTTGTTCCTGGCTCTGATTGATTAAATAATTAATTTTTTATTTTGGGTTTAGGCACCACTTCAATCTTGATGGTAATGAGGAGGGAATGCCGGTTCATTTTCTCCAACAAATGGTTGGCTTAGGCTGATACTTGGCAATCCTTTTAGTTGTCACAACGAGTGAAGTCTGTAGAATTTACTGGATGTGATCCAACCGAAAATACACAAACCATGTTTCTCTAATGTCATGTCAAATATGTTTTAAGGACATGAAGGGTAGACATTTTTGAAGCCAAAGCCTGAATAAATAACCAATACATCCAAACATCCTGGTACAATGGGAGTATTTTTAGATGCCCTCCTCTTTTCGTCTTTTTTTTTTTTTCTAGTAACTTCTTGGAATTGTTTTCTGTTGTTACTGCAACTCAGTGTTGCCCTCCTTTCCCTTTTTTCTAAAAATACATTTTAAAAATGTCGACTCACAAAGGAATCATTGTTCTTAATGACTTCTTACAGACTACTTAATCACTTCCAACCTTTATTTTTTTTAATTTAGTGGCCCTGTGTATAAGCCTGCATTGCTTTTGAAAGTGCTGGAGCGCAGTGGAGTGAAAGTGTCTTTCCGCCAGTTATTATTTTTCGGCAGATTTTGTGCCCTTTCATTTATAGTCAATATGTACAAAGAGACTACAATAGGACATGACTTTTATGACATTGTATTATTTAGCGTATGGATCTTAGATCGATGAACAAGTACAGTTTCAAAAGTTTAACCAAATTCAAGTCTGTTGTGCAGGGCATCTGGACAAATAAAGAAAAGTTTATAGTCTTGCCATATTAACCAGTCAATGTCTTTTTAAAAACAGTAGAGAAGGCTTGGTTTTATCCCAAATCTTCAAAAGCACATGATTTTAAGTCTCTGATGTATAGAAAAACAAACAGTACAAGCATCTGTGTTTGAAAGAGACAAAAAATGAGACAGCGCTGGGCTTCATAGTCTTGTTTATTCTCTTGTATACAAAATTATTCTCTTGATAGCTGGATTAATTTGTTTTTGCTTCAAGATAATATTAAAAAGTTAATGCAATCCAAAATATGGTACGGTGATTAATATATGTGGATAAATTTGATTAGATTAAATTTTATTGTCATTGCACAGAGTACAGGTACTGAAATGATCAATGCAGCTGTGCATCTAATTAGCAGTGCAAAAAACAGTTAAGTGCTGAGTAATGGACAGAGTGTACAGAGAATAAATAGAATGTAATGAATGAACAAACAAATAATATTAACAGTGTATATGAATACATGAATACATTCAGATACACACAGATGACCACAGTTCAACAGGTATAGCGTAAAATAGCTATAAAGTGCAGGTGTAATTACAATAATACTAACAGTAGACATGTACATACAGTCATGGAAAAAATTATTAGACCACCCTTGTTGTCTTCAATTTCTTGTTCATTCTAATATCTGGTACCACTAAACGTATAATACAATGAACGCAACAAAAAATGCAGCTGGTCACATAATACTTTATGTCCTATTTGACATTCTTAAGCTTAATTGATTCCCAGGGTATATAAGAGGCCATTTCATGTCACAAGCAGCACTGCACATGCAAAGGCCTAGAGTGGTTTCCTGCTTACATTCAAGCCGTAGCACAACTCAGAAGTTGTCAGCTCTCACATAATGCCTAAAACAAAAGAATTATGTGAAGCCACAAAGGCAGCCATCTTGGCACTGCTGGAAATTGGCATGAGTGAGAGACAGGTAGCGAAAAAACTGAAGATCTCCAAGACAGCCGTTCATTACAACAAAAAAAAACAAGCTGAACATGGCACTACCAAATTGCTACCTGGCCGTGGCAGGAAACGTCTTTCTACCCCACGAGATGACCGTGCACTCATCCGTTCCTGTGTCAGGAATCGTCGTCAGACCTCCAGGGACCTTAAAAATGAGTGGGCACTGTCGAGAAATGTGACTTGTTCGGCAAGGACAGTTCGAAACCGACTTGTTGAAGCTGGTTTGAAGTCACACAGAGCACGCAAGAAGCCCTTCATCAATGAAAGGCAGAGGAAGGCCCGGTTACTCTTTGCTCGAGACCACAAGGATTGGACTGTTGATGATTGGGCTAAGGTTCTCTTCAGTGATGAATCCAATTTTGAATTGATGCCCACTCCAGCCAACTTACTGGTTAGGAGGAAGCCTGGAGAAGCTTACAACCCAGACTGTCTTGCCCCTACAGTAAAACATGGGGGTGGATCAGTCATGATCTGGGGTTGTTTCAGTCTGAGTGGAACAGGGCAAATGCAATTGTGTGAAGGCCGAATGAACCAGGTCATGTACAGGACTACCCTTGAAAACAGTCTTCTTTCATCAGCTGGAAAACTCTTTCCTGCCTCGAATGACTGGATTTTCCAACAAGACAATGCCCCTTGCCACACGGCAAGGTCAGTTAAAGCCTGGATGGAGAACCACAACATTCGCACCATGCCTTGGCCTGCTCAATCACCAGATCTTAATCCAATTGAAAACCTGTGGATAATCATCAAACTCAAAATGGAGAACCACAAGCCCAAAAACAAAGAAAATTTGTTTGAATTTGTCCAACAGGAATGGGCTGCTGTGACAGCAGAACAATGTCAGAAGCTGGTGGAGAGCATGCCAAGACGCATGGCTGCAGTCATCAAAAACAATGGTTATGCAATCAAGTATTAACTCTTGTGTGTATCATGTGTTTAAAGCAAACAGAAAAGAAAACATGGAATGCTTAAAAGTAGTGTTTTTGGCGGTACAATGCCATAGCTATTGATGTAAGAATTTAAGTAATTTTGGTTATTATCAAGAAAACCATGGAAAATGAATAGTTCTTAGTTCTTAAATTAAACTCTCATGAGCTATTTTTGTTGTTATCATTATAATTGTCCAAACAAATGTACCTTTAGTTGAGCCAGGCATTAAAATTAACAAGAAATTGAAGAAAACAAGGGTGGTCTAATAATTTTTTCCATGACTGTACATATACATCTGTACATTGCAAACAGTGGCATAAATGTGAATACTCCGCAGGTCAGTGTATACAGCTTGGACAGTAGTAAAATGTGTGGGTATGTAAAAATGCTTGACTGGGGCAGGAGAGAAGAATGTATTTCCTTTGACAGACAGTTCAGGGTAAAGTGTGTGAGCTGTTCATCAGAAGGATTAACTGAAATAACATGAACAAAATTCAAGGACATCAACTGTTAAAGGAATAAAAATCAAACCAAAGATACAGATTCACAAACAACTAAAGGCTAATACAGAGGTGAGCTGAATTTATGAAAGCAGGGACGGAGAGCGTGGCTTTTACTATAGGTATGCAGACTGCTGTCAAAGAGAGAACATACATGTAACTGTGAATGGCGTTCGTGCCTGCCTGAACTGTGAAAAGGCTCCATTTTTAGAACTCTCCTTGTTTGTGCTCAGATGTTGTTCCTTCATTTGGCTTTTTCATACAGTGTTGAGCTGCAGGTGGCATTTAAAAGTTATTAAAATGGGTAAAATTTGGTTGCGTAATCCATGCAAAGACAAACAAATGAATGCAAATCAGTCCCCTGCCCTCTCCCACCACGGAATACAAACACTCTGTGGTGTCACATGAAACTCCAGTGACTCATTAAAGTGTTTTTAAATGTCAGCCATCTCTCCTCTCTCATTGCCACCGCAGGGAGCCTCAGCACCACTCCGTCCCTTACCACTACTACGAGCCACGTGGTCCAGATGAGTGCGCAATGTACATCTCTCATGAGCGTGGGCGGCGGGGAAGCCATCACCGCTTCATCACAGAGAAGCGGGTCTTCGCTAACTGGGCACGGACGTTTGACATCCACTTCTACCAGCCGGACTGGAGCCCCCCACCTCTCCCAGCCAACCAGACCCTGGAGGGGACGGTCACAGCGGGGCCCCTGGTACCCCAGAAGACGTGACCTGTGTTGGGGAGGAGAACAGGCCTTAGAGATGTATCTAAGAAAGACTGAGAATGGGGAACGTTTGCACTGAGGGCGGCTGGACCCTAAAAAGAAAGGATAAAACATGAAGTAGGTGAGGAAAATATTATCCCAGATGAGGACCGATACTTGTTGATCCTGCTGGACATTTGTTCTGAGCATCTCTCCAGCTCCACCACTGCATCTCCAGCAGTGTGTTCTGTTTACCAGTTCAAAGTTGTACATGTCTTGTACAACTCTGTAAAGTGAGTTTCTAAAAGGAGGCAACACAATTACATACTCCACTTTCAGTGCATGCATGCAGTGTCTTACTGTGGATCCTCCTTGTCTTTTGTATGTGTGTATGAGTGTGTATGCGCTGGATGTTTACCTGAGGGATCACAGAGGATACAAGCTTGAGGTTGGGCTCTCCACAGAGCCTCTGTTGGGTGAAGGATCTATGCAGGATTCACTGCTTACAGTTCACTGAAAGAAAAATACCATTACAATGCCTGTAATCTAATAATAATAGTGCTGGCAACAGTGCAAGCTGAATACTAATAATAGTGTAGGAAAATTTGGCTATTTGAAGTGTGAATCACTGTTCAGAGTCATATTCTTCTGCAGTTTTTCAAAATTGAGGAGGTCAAGTGGGATGAGATTCTCTAGACTCCTGTGTCGTGCAACAGACTCGTTTAAAAGCAGGAATGAATCACTACCCCGACTTTCATTTTTACTGCCTTTCAGATGTGAGTGCATTGTGAACTCACTAAAGTGTCACCCAAGTCAAACTTTGCAAGGCAGCAACTTCCTGGCTGAGTGACAAGTGTGTAACATTAACCGGGAGGCTATCTCATGTGTGTGCACCTCCTCTGTCCCGCCCATACGTGTATCATAAGGCTTTGTCGGCTCCTGTCACCACTTAATAGCGCAATTTATATAGCTACAAGCTGGATTTCCATGTAAATGCACAGCCATGTCACACAAGACAAGTGGAAGATTAAAATCGAGAGCAGGGCTGCAGCAGCGCCATCCATCCTACTATACAGTATTCATCTGCTGCCTCTTCCGTGAGCCTGAATTGCCTCGCAGGAGAATTACACCGTTTTTTGTTAAACTGATGAGTATGTGATCTGTCAGTCCTCTCCTCTCTCCCTCTCGATTGTGTTTTATGTGCACTCACCTCTCATTTGATGGAGTATATGCTGCTTGTAGACTGCCCCTTCCTCTTTGAGATCTCCTATTTTCCCCCTCTTCTCTCCTCCATGAATAAGAATCAGGTGTCGGTCTGAAGAAAGTGATGAGACGTGTGGTTATCTTAATGACATATCCTGGTGCTAAGTCCCTATTGATTTTGCCCTCATCTCTGTTATGTGAGTAATGAGAGGGGGGATGCCGAGGGTCAGATACATAGGTGCTCACACCATGAGGACATGTTTCACATTGCGTTTCCTCGGTGGAGACGAGGACACGATTCCTTTTCATACATCACACACAGCTGCAGGACGGGTGCTACTGTACTGAGAGTCCTGCTGCTGACTTTGTGCTGCAGCAAAGCCAGAGATATGTTTGTTTTCTACACACTCATCTGCAAATGGCTGTGACCAACGGTCTGTATGAGCAAAGTGATAAACACTTGAATATTTCTGGGGTTTGCCTAATTAACGGAGTCTCAGTTTGTCGTTTGGGGCTGCAACTAACTGCTGTTTTCATTTCAGCTTAATTGTTTAGTTTATAAAATGTCAGAAAATAGTGAAAAATGCCAATCACAAGTTCCCAGAGCCCAAGGTGACATTTTCAGATTGCTTGTTTTGTAAAAACAACACTCTAAACCCCAAATATACTCAATTGGCAGTGATATAAAAGAAAGCAGTAAAACCTCACATCTGACAAGGTGAAAACAGTGGAATATTTGAAATGTTTGCTTCATGAATAACTTAAAGGACTAGTTTGAAATTTTGGGGGATGTGACTATTTCCATTCTTGCAGAGAGTTATATGAAAGGATTGATTCATCTCTTGTGAATATACAGTCAGCAGCCACTTAGCGTAGCTTAGCTTAACATAAAGGGGAACTCAAGTCCTGGCACATAACCTCCCCATAAAACATAAAATTATGTTTTTTACATTATGGATAAAAAGATATAATACATACATAAAAATCAGTAAGCTATAGAGGTGGTTTGAGGTGGATTTGGCTGCCTTTGGAGCAGGTGCAACAAGCAGTTTCCTCTCTCTTTTCTAAGTTAAGCTAACTGGCTGCTTATTCCATTAACATATTTACTGTAAAGTCAATCTGAACATCTAACTCTCAACAAGACATGCACATGTCTCATAATATCCAGCTATTCCTTGAAACAAGTGTTGCCTATTCATTTTCTGTTGATGGAATGATTGACTAATCATTTCAGCACTGATGTTGTTAATCTGTTTTTCTTTCACATGATAGAAATGTATCATTCCACTCAATAAAATACTTTATCAGTAAACCTGCAGTCAGCAGTGTCTATATGTAACAATAACAACATGGTAAAAAAAATGAGAGTAAACATTTAAATGTAACATCTGTATGTATGTGTTGTAGCCTCGCAGATGTGAAGATGAAACATGGAGGTTTCGTGGCAGATGAGAGGCCAGTGACTCACCTTCATCCTCCACTGAAGGCAGCTGCCATTTTTACTTTTCAATCTCTCTCTTCCTGTCTAGTAGTGACATCAGGCTGTGTCACACTGAAATAATAATGAAAGACAGGCAGCGTTACAAGGCCATTACTCCCTGGAGCTACAAATAGATCCCTGACTGTCTTCATGACTGAGCGTTGAAACATTTTTGAAATATGAAAATAGCATTGCCGTGTAAACTCAAGGTAAAGCAGACAGATGTAGGTAACGTTATGAGATGATGAACAGAAAACAAGTATGCAGCAGTGGATCATAAACAGTAATGATTAGACAGCTGGGCCAGATCAGTTAAATGTACTTGATATGAATGAAAGTGTATCAAAAAACTATGAACAGGGCTGAAAAATTACGGAGAGCTTTTCCTCTTCATCCTCTTCAACCATACACAAAAATACTAACAACTACTTTTTCATTATCAATCTTTTTTTTTTTTTTTTTTTTTACTTGAGTGTTAATCTGGCCTACACACAGGATTGTGCAGGGCTAGCCAAATTAAATTTAAGACTTTATATGACATGTTTCATACTGCATAGAATGTCATTTAATATCTCTTTTACAGTCCTGCCAGCTATAAGTGCAAGTGTAATGAAAACACTTTTTAACATGTAAGCAGTATTTAACAATAATTTCTAATGACATGATTTATGAAACCAATGCTGCCTGGACTCAAATAAGTGGCAAAAATTAAGGGCTAGATTAATCAATAAAAAACATTATAATTTAGAATTATATTTATCCTGAGGGAAATTTCTCTAAATTTCTGTTATTAAAGTTAGTTTGAGTCTTTGGTAAAAATCAAGATTTGGCTATTATGAGATGAGGTTCCTGGCTACTGTAGCTGGCAGCAGTGACAGTGATTGCTCGCGGTCTGATGAAAACTCTGATTAAAACTCCACAAAAAAAAGATTAAACAGCCTCCTGTGAACACAATCCACTGTCACAATAATCACATTTTAGTTTACAGGTGTCAGACATCTCCCAACAGACAGTAATCACATACAGAAACATTTTGCAGCTAACATTACAGCCTACAGTACAGCAGGGAAAAGACTTTTGTAAATTATATCTAAGAGTTTTTTAATACCTTCTATGGTCTTTTGTGAAGAATGGTGCTTTTTAAGACCTCTAAAAGACCGGCAGGTACCCTGAGAAAAAAATCCGAAAATAGTGAAGTGCTGTTCCAAATTTCCCACAGCCCATCTACAAAGGCAATGTCCTTGCTGCAGCAACCACAGATGTGATTCCAACCCATGGCCCTTTGCCGCATGCCATCCCTTCTTTCTCCCCCGTTAGCTTAAACACTATAATACACAATTCTTGTGTCTACATTAATGCCTATAAAAAATAAGGAGCTTGATAACTTGGGACCTGAGGGTAAAAGTTAATTCTTGACCTTTTAAGATAGAGAAAAATAAATAAAGTTATGGTCCACTTACCAGTTTCTTCTGGAGCTTACAACCTTGTCCACTTGAAAGTTCACGAGTTTGCTCAGTTGTCATGCAGATGGCTGGGAGTATGAAGACCATGAGATGGGCCTGAAAGCAGAGGAATAAGCGCTTAAATTAAGATGTTTCAAAATTGGGAAACGTCACACAAAAGGTACGCTGTATTGCCATGCACGTCAAAGCATTAAATAAAATAAATAGTGACAAAACAACCTCACCTCAAGGTCCACTTACTAGCTTTTTCTGGAGCTTTCAACCAGATCTCTGTCTTCAGCAGCAGATGGAGCATGCCCAGTTGCCAGGGAATTAACTGTCTCCCTGACAATTAATGAAGCAGTCTACTACAGTTACTGAAATTATTTCTTCAAGGCTGAAAAATGCTATCAATCTCTTCACTTTGGGATTTAAACATATGAAGATGATTTCTGTGCTTATAATGCACACAGTGTTTATTTCAGCAGTCCTTGAGTTGAATTATTTTTTGCTTTAGTTTATACTCTGTGAAAAATTTCCTTTGCATAAATGAATGAAACATTCAAACAATGCAATCTGGAGAGGAAAAGAAAGCCGCTCATATTTATTACAGGACTGTCTGTCTGAGCAGCCATCATTAAATTGTGACACTGTCTTACACTAAGTTGAAGAGAAAGCCGTATATAAATAAAAAAAATTACAGTAAGCAAGCGCCACTGAGCATGATTTATGCCACAGCTATTGTGGCAGATGAGAATGAAAATCTGACTGCTAAAATTACTATCATCATTCCTTGAAATGATTGACATTACAAAGGCTCGCTGACAGCCAAGCGGCTGGAAATCCTGAGTTTCCATGGAAATTGGACATCCTGTCACCATCTCCAAACAGCATGTGTGCGCTTGTGTCTGTTTGTGCGTAAATCATTAAATTTAGCGGGCTGCCACATGGGGCTAATGTCGATGTTGTTCCACTTCTAAAGACAACGAGCGTGTGTGTGTGCGCTCACTTGTGAATACTGACGCTGTTTGCCGTTTGAACAACCTGTGTGACATATTCAGAGCATCCTGCCTGACTCTTCAGCCTGAAATCTCACTGCCTCTTTGGAGATGGCTGCTCTAATATTGTCCTGTCACTGGCTTTTCTCCCCACCAAGTCAGGTGTGAAGGAAAACAGACACAGATCTTTATTAGCATAGGGAAACCATAGTGACAGAGGAGACAGGAGAGTACATCACCACAGTGAAAGGCTGAGTAGCCTAGATTCAATTCCATCTGCGAGCACTGAAGTACGAACGAGAGGCACAGAGTCAATTTTGAAGTGGGTTTAAGAACAAATAAATTCATCTGAGATAGTTTGGCTTTAATTTTTATTGTATCTGCTGCCAGCCTGATTGCTGCTACACTGATTGTATACGGAGGCTTGGTTGGATCCAGTGGCTGCTCTGCATTTTGAAATAGCAGACTGGAACAGAAAGTAACTACATTATGAAAAGCCTCTCTGGATTGTTTGAAATGTTTCCAGTAAAGAAAACAACACAGCCGGTGTGTAAGTCAACTCCAGCGCAGATTTCAAGGATGTCTTTGTGGTATAAAATAAGCTTAGATTGAGCTCTGCCAGGCATACCTTCAAGGGTTTGTAACAGTAAAGGCAGATTGTGTGTTTTATACAGTATTAGGGTCATTAAGGAAGGAAAACAAACAAACAAAAACATTTCTTTGATTCAGTATTTCATCTTTAATCAGGGTATCAAAATTCTCCCAATTGAGGAAGTAAAATAAGCTTGCTCTCTCTGAAAGGGGACCAGGAGGGATGAAATTACAGGAAATCAGAAACAGGAAGGAAAAAGGAAGAGGAAATAAGCGTTGGATAAATAATGTATAAGAAAAGGTACTTGGCGGCTGACGCAGCAGCTGCTTTTCCATACATATGGTCTCATTTCCAACTCCATCTATTTTCCACTTCAGCCGCGAGGGAGAGTGGCAGCGGGCACCTGATGGGCGGGTCCTCATGCCAAGGAGCAAAGATAAACTACCGTAGGTTCAATCCATATGCTTCGAGCATCCGTCACTCCCTCAACAATGAGCCTAATGCAGAGTGGTTACACATGCAGAGAAAGGGCGAGGGGGGAAAAAGGAGGAAAACACGTCTCAGCATAGAGGAGATTCATTTGGGACGGCCGGCGGCTTACTAGGTTATCACTCACTTATCGCTGCTGTAGCGCGAGACGTGGAATGGCCGGGGAAATAGCTGTCCATCACCAAGAATACAATCAGCGGAGTACACGGCTGGGGAGCTAATGGATGTTTCCACAGGGAGGGCAATTTGGTGAATGGGAAAGTGGATGGGTCCATCATGCAAGATGGGATTATGCGCGATTGTTATCCTTCACAAGCGCGATATGACGGTCAAGGGGTGTAATGTATATGGACAAGGGAGACATTAAATGGTAATCTCTTCACAGCCCACTCACAGCCAATCAGCCTGCCCTCGTGCCACACTTTACTTTTTCTGACCGAGCAGACGCTCTGAGTAGCACTTAAACAAAAAGGCTGCTGAAATATGCAGAGTAGCGTGCTCTCGAAAATAAATTAAATTCTTATCTGCGGACTCGATTCAGTGCATTTTTAACCAGATCAATGCAATTATGGAATGGCTTGACAAAACACAACTTTTGACACAAAGAGAAATAAATATAAGTCCTTGTCACAAAGAACTAATTAAAACAGTTGTGGTATACCCACATATCTGATGCATCACTTTCAAGTGTTTGTCCCTTCAACTCTTGTCACACAAACAACATTACATTTCATCAGTGGAGAGCAATCATCAAAAAAAAGGCACCATATGCATCACACAGTTTCTGGCCAAGCAGTTTTGGTGCCATACATCTCTTTTCCATTTTCAGGAAAATAAGCCTGTCACAAACCACACCTTCCCTCTAATATCCCTTCAGTGAAAGGTGTCCGCAGATATCCAGTGGCATAAACGCTCAGGCCTCAGAAGATGTGTTTGAGGTGCTTCATGCCGTACGTCTTGAAAAACACCAGGAGGATTAGAGTCCACAGGCCCAGGATGAAGCCATCAGGAGGATGCCAGTCTTTCTGCTTTGGTTTCTGAGTGGAGAAGGGGGGTAAGGCAAGATAAGGTGAGGTGGGGATGATGGGGGAGGAAAGCGGGGAGGAGGGGGGGGGGGGGTTGCAGGTTAGCAGTAGTGTGTATATTTCTCCTGTTGAGGCCACCGCTGATTGTTCTGTCATTCACACAGGCAGGCAGGCGCAGAATCACATATACACTTGCTTTATCTCTTCGCACACTTTATGTACACTATCTGCTGTCTCACACACAAGGTTCACACAAAGCGCGGGTGGTAAAGCTCATCAGTACACCTCCCCTGTCTTGTGTTTGTCCCATTCACTGCCACATCATCACTTTGTGTATGATTATACTTTTAAATCTCCCCCGTATTAAACATGCATCTCACAAGGAGCACATTTATATGCTAATGCAGGCGACAATATTCTGTGGAGAGATGAGATTTAACCTCTAAAAAATCTTCCTAACTCCTCCGCTGGCGACAAAGCCATAGATAGGCTGCGAGGACGCACTTAAGAGATTTCTGTTATCCCTCGCTATACATGCTGCCATTATCCAGTCAAGAAATCACCAGTCAGAAAAGGCTTCCCTCAAAGCCAAAACCCAGAGACTTGGAAAAGAGGATGAACACACAGCATGCCCTCCAACTCTACTTGAGTCACTAACTGTACAGCGTCAGGACGACATACAGCACAGTGAAGCTGCTACACAAATACTTTGGAGATCCATGTCTATCGCACTTGTACCTTGTGTACATTTACTCTTTCTGAAGTATCGACGTACACACACACACACACACACACACACACACACACACACAGCAGCAGAAGATGGAACCGGGCTGACAGAAGACTTACAGGCCCTGGAGGATTAGACACTAGTGTGAAAGCTGAGGCCAGTGTCATTATTACCCACAAACTCAGTCCGACTACAGGCATGATATAACAATGTGAGCAGGGACGCTCAGAGTTAATATCCTTTATTCAACTTCAGCTCAAAATAACCTTTCTGTTTCATTCCTTTGAGGGTCATTCTGACTGATGATAATAATTCTGTGACACCATGACACAGTGAAACCATTACCAAAAAAAAAAAAAATTTTGCTGACCTGTCCCCCATCTAATTTGTTGAAACTGTCTAATTGACCATACTGACCTGCACAACTTAAGTGGACATTAATATTGTGCTGCATATCCCTTTTCTGAGAGGTTGAGAACTGCTCAACTGGCGTTAATACAGTGGACAGTATGTGCGCATATGCAAAGAGACTGGCACATACTCAAGGTCAACGTCAAGGTCACATTTATTTCTATAGCACATTTAAAAAGACGTTAGTCACCAAAGTGCTTTACAAGAACATTGTGAAAATTACAATACCACAGAAACAGATAAATACCAAAAATATAAAAACAGAAACAAATATAAAAAAACAGACAGACCGTTAGAAACAACATCAATTACACATAGAAAAACCTGAGACAGAGCACACGTATATCACACAAAGTCAAGTCTGGCTCACAGCGGGTTCAAAAGCCAACGAGAAAAGGTGAGTTTTTAAAGATGATTTAAACCTTTCCAGGGTTTCTGCATGTCTAACATGCAACGGCAAGCTATTCCAGAGCTTGGGAGCAGCCACTGAAAATGCTCGGTCACCTTTGGTTTTAAGCCTTGATCTGGGCACTTCAAGCAGCAGATCACCTGAGGACCTAAGGGCTCTGACTGGATTGTGAGCTTTTAATAGCTCCGGCAGATACTGAGGGGCCATTCCATGTAAGATTTTAAAAACAAAAATTTTAAAATGTATTCTAAAATGAACAGGAAGGCAGTGTAAGGACATCAAAACAGATGTGATATGGTCCCGCTTCTTGGTGCCAGTCATGAGGCAAGCCGCTGCGTTTTGGACTAGCTAGCTGCAGGTGACGAAGGGAGCACTGATCTAAACCAACATAAAGAGAATTACAGTAATCAAGTCTTGATGATATGAAGGCATAATTCAAGGCTGGATTACTGTAACTCTCTATTATCAGGTAGCTCTAGTAAATCATTAAAAACTCTCCAGCTAATTCAGAATGCAGCAGCACGTGTACTAACAGGAACTAAGAAACAAGATCATATTTCTCCTGTTTTAGCTTCTCTGCACTGGCTCCCTGTAAAATCCAGAATTGAATTTAAAATCCTACTGTTAACTTATAAAGCTCTAAATGGTCAAGCTCCGCCATATCTTAGAGAGCTCATAGTGCCGTATTATCCCACCAGAACTCTGCGCTCTGAGAACACTCGTGGTCCCTAAAGTCTCCAAAAGTAGATCAGGAGCCAGAGCCTTCAGCTATCAGGCTCCTCTCCTGTGGAATCATCTTCCTGTTACCGTCCAGGAGGCAGACACCGTCTCCACATTTAAGGCTCGATTTAAGACTTTCCTCTTTGATAAAGCTTATGGTTAGGGCTGGCTCAGGCTTGCCCTGTACCAGCCCCTTGTTAGGCAGACTTAGGCCTTGTCTGCTGGAGGACCACCTATAATCTATCTATCTATCTATCTATCTATCTATCTATCTATCTATCTATCTATCTATCTATCTATCTATCTATCTATCTATCTATCTATCTATCCATCCATCCATCCATCCATCCATCCCTCACTCACTCACATTAACTCGGCTTCTTCTCCGGAGCCTTTGTGCTCCACTGTCTCTCAGGTTAACTCGTATTGCAGCGGTGCCTGGATAGTGTGACGTGTGTGGTTGTGCTGCTGCCGTGGTCCTGCCAGATGCCTCCTGCTGCTGCTGCCATCATTAGTCATTAGTCATACTTCTACTGTTATTATACACATATGATTATTATCATACATGTATACTGCCAGATACTAATATATACTTTCAACATATTGTAACACAGTAGCCAGAACTATAACGACAATATTATTACTTTCATGAATGTTGTTGTAAGCTACTGTCATTACCGAGGATGTCATACAGATTACTGTATTGTGTCATACGGATTACTGTTAATTTGTTATGCTGATCTGTTCTGTACGACATCTATTGCACATCTGTCCGTCCTGGAAGACGGATCCCTCCTCAGTTGCTCTTCCTGAGGTTTCTACCATTTTTTTTCCCCGGTAAAGGGGTTTTTTGGGGAGTTTTTCCTTATCCGCTGTGAGGGTCTAAAGGACAGAGGGATGTCGTATGCTGTAAAGCTCTGTGAGGCAAATTGTATTTGTGATATTGGGCTTTATAAATAAAATTGATTGATTGATAATTGACACTCTCCAAATCCTTGGAAGATAAATAGGGCTTAACTTTAGCTGGCAATCGAGCCAATTCGTTTTTAAGATTTAGATCAGTGTCCAGAGTCACACCAAGGCTTTTGATCGACCCACTGATATTGTGTTAAGGGTGTTCAAATTATGAAAAAAGTAAGTAGAACATTCTGCATGTCCAAACACAATAACCTCGGTTTTCTTATCGTTCAAATTAAGGTGGCTTTTGCTCATCCAAAGCTTGATGTCAGTCAGACAGGCTAATAAGGGATTCAGCGAGTGCTCACAGTTAATTTTTAGAGGGAGATAGATCTTTACATCAGCCGCATAACAATGAAATGATATATTGTGCTTATGAAAAATGGACCCAAGAGGAAGCATATACAAAGTAAACAACAACGGTCCCAAAATAGACCCCTGAGGCACCCCACAAGTTAGAGGAGCCATGCTAGAGGAGAATTTGCCCAACATTACAGAGAAACTCCTGTCAGCCAAATAGGGCTGAAGCAGCATGAGGGCTACCCCCTTGATCCCCACATACTGATCTAGACATGACAACAGGGTCCTGTGATCAACAGTATCAAATGCTGCAGTCAGATCTAAGTTCACCAAGACAGCAGCACATCCTGCATCTACAGTTAAAATGATATCATTGAAAACCCTCAAAAGGACTGATTCAGTGCTATGGCGGGGCCTGAAGCCAGACTAAAACTTCTCAAAAATATCATTTTTCTCAAGATAAGCTAACAGGTGGTTAGCCATTACCTTCTCCAGCACTTTTTGATAGAAATGGCAATTTAGAAATGGGTCGAAAATTGGAGAGGGCAGAGGGGTCAATATTGGGTTTTTTGAGAAGCGGTTGCACTATAGCTTGCTTCAGCGGAGCTGGAAAACACCCCGAAACAAAACAAGCATGGACGAACATTAAAATAAAAGAACCAGTAGAGTTAAAAACCTTCTTGAAAAGACTGGAGGGGATGCTGTAGTGAGTTAAGTATGTGTAGTGTCTGAAAATACCACCCATTAAGTGTGCCATTAAAATGTGTCTTTGGCACGTAAAATCTCTACAAAACTGGCCAAGACTAACATTTGAACACCTCAGTTATATTCACTTTCTCTAACTCTCTTCCTGCTGACCATCAGCCAATCAAATCAAAGCAAAACAATGGCTCTGGCCCTGTTTACACCTGGTTTTAACATGCATCCTGGGTGATCTGATCACAAGTAAACGGCTTTAAGTAGAGGTGTGATCAATGCACCTGATGCATATTGAACTTTACATAGACAAGACCACATTCAGAGTTGGTCTGGGCCACAAATTGCCACATTCTTTGAGCAGTATGTATATTAATGTGTTCCGGGGCACATGAACGACCACCTGCTCAGTTGATGTTCTTTGCAAAGTATGTATTCATTTGCATGCAAAATTTCACTTGTTTAAGTGTGAAACAACAAGAACAATTCATAACAATAAAAGATTAAGAAGAAGAAGAGGAAGAAAAGAAGGAAGAAGAAGAACACGAAGACAAAGACAAAGAATACAACAAAGGAGAAGAAACAACATCAGGCAAAATAGATTCTTGTGAATGAAGCAGCGCCACGTTTTGAAGCCAATTTGACAAAGTGGGCAAACTGTGGAATTACAACTTCCCAGTCAGTCACTTGACCTTCTTCACATAGGCTTACATTGTGAAATAGGCATCTGTAAATGAGCAGATCTATATTTTTTTTGAGGTGCACCAATTTCCCAGTATGAAGATTTAAACTGTCCTTAACCAAGTCATTATGTCCTAAAACTTGTAAAATTCGTAAAATAAACGAAATTATTTTTTCTCCTGTCATTCATTACAGCATGTCTGAGACCGAGAAGTTAGAAGGCAGGGGATTAAACGCTGGTGCACTTGCTCTATGGGTCCATGGATTTCGAAGATTTGGGTGATTCATACTCAGAAATTGAAACCCTTTTTGGCTTCATGCTCTAATGAACAACTATCATAGGAATGAACGGGGCCCCACCTCCAATAGAATACACACAAAACACACTGTGCCTGCTGAAATCCAGGTGACAACGGCGATAGTAACGATATGTACCTTCTTTGAGAAAAACCTTAACTTGAAAATGCATTTGGCCTTTGCTAACAGAAATATTCACGTTTATTTTTCCACAGAATGAGGCATTACAATTGATGATCACGAGTGACCAGTCGAGACACATGTAGAGATGCATTCTAATACTGGGTGTTAACAGACTTCAAGCAGTCCACTTGTGATCAGATCACCCAAGATGCCAGAATACCATGTGTTAACAGGCCCTCTGTTGCAAACGGGCTTCATAATGGCTGACTCTCATGCTCCTTCTACAAAGCAGCATTATTCCAGCTTGTGAAGAGGGGGTGATGATGAACTTGACCCACTGCATAATGCAGTGACTCTTAAAATAACACACTGCACCCGATTCTATTCATGAAATAGCATTTAGAACAGGCATGACTACATGTTTCTTAGAGTAATGAATATTAAATACTTTGGCTGGTGAAAATTATTGGAATTGCTTATTATTTTAGCAGTTCTTGGTAAGTGAGGCGAAAAGTTAATTTCAGGAACTCTGTGTGGCTGTGTACTCACGCCTCTGTGTGCAGGGCATGGTCCTCTCAAGGCTGTCTTTTCAATGCAAACTCCAGGTTTACGTAACAACGCTGCCAATTTCTAACGTAGAAAGTCTGAAGACAGCAGTAAAATTGGATTACGTCTGACTCCAAATTTATTTAACAGCTCAATCAAGTCAAATCAATAGAGCTCCACTGCCATCCAGAATGCTAAAGCAGAGACAGCGAGGCATTTGAGCACTGAGCTCCAGACTAGGCACAGTGTTGGACAGTGTTAGGGCTGCTGGTCTAAGGCAAAGCACTTCTGATTTAAAACCGCATTCACAGTGCAGATATTACCTAATATTTTCTGCTTATATTCTTTTTTTTATTGGCCAACAATGCCGGGCAATAACCATGTATGAAATGGAATCAGAGGGGAAAAAAAGGACTGAATTTATATTCAGGTTTATAGAGGAGCTGCAGCACATCAATCACGTTGTGAAACGGGCCAATCCTCGAGTCGGTCACAGGCACATTTCCTACATACACTATATCTACGGCAGATAGTGTCTGACAGAAACCAAGCTGCAGGTTATGTGGTGGAAAGAACTCACAGACAGACCATCTGATGAAGCACTGACACAATGAAAATTCAAACTATAAAGGGATGTTTTCAGCATCTGATTCAATGGCGCTTTTGGTAAAGAAACTACAGCAACCATCTCAGACACAGACAGACACATCTTGGTCTTGTTTGTCTGACGTCAGAATAGCAGACATCAAAGTAGGTGTTTAGTCCAAAAATAAGTCTTTGTTAAAAGGCACTGAAAACCTATTTTCCCAATCAACTTCTCACAGCGAATGATAAGAGCCAACATGAACACAATACTTTCTCAGTTAAAACATTCTCGGTTATTTCACAAGAAAGACTTCAAATGTGATCAAACCACACTGACACGGTGCCAATGATGCAGATTAGCAGGGTTGAGTGTTAATGAGAAATACCTAAAGAGCAGGGCTGTACCAGAATATTCAACACTTGTGACCAATACATAAACTCAGTGGGTATTTTATGTCTTGTGCTTTGGCAGTCTTTTATCAACAGATTTGTAAATACTTAACATTAATACTGCTATTTTTTCGTCAATACACCTCATCTAAAATTATGACAATTATTTTATTCAAAGCCTCTGCAGAGAAGCTAGCCCTACACCTAACTAATGCAACAGCCTACATGGATAAGGTTTACGCTCAGGGATGGCACAATATAAGATTTTATAGTGGCTTGTAAAAAGAAAAACATAACAAAACAAAAAACAAAACAATAGATTGATCTTGGTGAAATTTAATTATTGGGATAATTGTAAATATCATATCCAGTAGCACGTAAAGAGACTTCTGGGCAACCAACATTAAAAGAGACTTTGCAAAGACAGGCTGCAAACACACTGAGAAAGCCTGGCTGCTTTTCACTAAAGAGGATGCTCACTATAAAAAAAAAATGTGTGCCTTATCTGTGATGCAATAAACGTATTTGTTTCTTAACAAAGTGTAAAATGATTTCAGTATGCTGTAGTGATATTTTTAGAGTTTAAGCATATGTTGATGATTATCAGCACAATATCGCAAATCACATTTATTTTGGCTAGGATAGTTGTGAACCAAAATTTTCATATTGCCTCATGCCTGCTCACAGTTTAATACTAATATTTGTCATCTGTAACATGAAAACAGTAGATTTCCACAGTCAGAGGAATAGAAAGGGTGCATCCTGGTCATAAGGCAGTAATAAAATCCACCACAGATCATTTCTCCTGCTGCTGACAGCGCTTCGAGCCGAGGAGTCAATCACGCAGGACGGGAGTAGAGGAGGTTTTCACCAGCATCTGGTTCAAAAGTTCTTCAGCCAACTTTGCTTTGAAGTAACGAGAACAAGCCACACTGCTCTGCATTACTCTGCCCTCTGTTTCCATCTGTTAGTTTTCTAGTTAGGTCACTTTGACACAAGACTATGTAAAAGTTTATAGCCTGCCATGCTGTTGCTCCTGCACTGCATGACGTAGCTTAAAAACAATTCAGGGATCGGACTGGCAAAATGTTGACTCACTGTCAACATTTAAGTGGCTGCCCTTTACTGACTTCGGAGCTGAGGGTTGCTTATTTGTCAAGGATACTGAATGGTACCATAATCAATAGTGTTATACTAATAATAAACAGAACAACAAAAGACGGTGTGAAAGGGATAACCTGTAGTGGTGAACCTACAGAGAATTATCACCTGAAACTGCAGCTCCCCTTGTCTTTACTAAGCTTCATAACAAGTGCTTACATCAATGTCCGTGTCAGCCAGCCATGTTTCCAGCAGCAGGACCAGAGGATTATTCAGATTGTTATACAATTTTGACCGACTCCTCACACAGTTTCAAACGCTGGTCGATTTTGACCCATCTGTTCTAGTTTAGCTGAAACTCCCCAAATCCCAATTAAATTTGACAGCATGCTTGAGTTGTCGTCCTCCATGTTTTACGGTCAAACGGAGACAGAGCTATGACAACAGTGAGCTGTCCCACTGAGACGCTGACATAATCAGATGAATACTGATCTGACAGTTTCGGCTGCCATCACACATTTGTAATGATTTAAAACAGCAAAAAAATGAGGTCCAAATCATGTTCTCAATGTGTTTTCTTTTCTGCTCTCACTACACTTACACGCATCAGATCTGTGTTACATAACACAATCTGAGCTGAGACACTTTCAGCTACAGCCTTAGTGACAAAGTGGCCGGCGGGAAGACAAGAAGCTGAGCTGAGGGTTAAACACCTGGAGGACGAGGCAGAGCCTGGCTGGGGACGTTCATAAGAGACGACTGGGAGCGTGTGGCCATTGGGGGCAGTTGACCTCTGTGGCAATGGTAGGCAGAGGTGTGCGTGACCCTGTGTGTGTGTGTGTGTGTGTGTGTGTGTGTGTGTGTGTGTGTGTGTGTGTGTGTGTGTGTGTGTGTAAGTGCAAGCCCCTTCGGTAAGGAAGAGCAAAAGGAGATGGATCGACTGTGACAGGAAGCCACGTCAGCACCGCCGGCAGAGAGAGGAGCATATGTCAAGAGGAAAGAGAAAGAGAGACATTATAAAAGAAGTAAGCAACATAAAGCCAGAGGAAACCACACATTAATATGTTTATATAAGTGTATAATCGCTATAAAATAAAATTCGTTTGGTTTTCGTAGTCATATATATATATATATTTATATATATATATATATATATATAAATATATATAATATATATATATATATATAATATATATATTATATATAGCAAGGGCCTTGCTTTTTGAGAGATCGCCATCTTGCGCCGCCATGTATGTATGGCAGACCGAGGGGACAATCGAGCCAGCCAGAGAACCCGCTTTGCATGTATAAATAAACCAACAAAGACAGCGGAAGGAAGGAGGAAACAGCAGAGAGTGTTAGTAGTTCGTCTATAGAGAGCAGTGAAAAGTTTTTTTAGTTATAAAGTTTGCGAATGGACCACACTTACCACGCAATAGGAGAGAATGAACCCGAACCGTCATCTACGAGGAAAAGAAGACACAACTTCGCTCCTTGTGATACACTCTCTGCGGCGCTTTTCCTCCTGATGATATATCTCCCCAACGATAGTAGCACCGAATCCCATTCTGTGCAGGAAAATGGGAGCGGAGGATTCAGCCTCTCTCCTCACCCGCTCAGCTTCCAACACATGGAGTTCCTCATCTGTATGCTCCGGCTCAAACAGGTATGGCTCTGGTTCTGTGTCCGCTACAAGAAACTCTTCAAAATCGCCTTCAAAGTCGTCCATTGCAGCTACTACAGTCTGGAGATATTGCTAGGCTAAATAAACAGCTGAGCTCTGTTTACAGGCTACACTGTCAGTCAGTGTGCAGGTTGGAGATTTGTGGAGCAGAGAGGCGCGGGGGTCCCCGCTAGGTAAATGAGTATGTGTGTATTAAGTGTGTGTGTTACACTAGAAGAATTTGGGACGGAGTCTTTTACCCTCTGGAGTGTTACCAGAGTTTTTGGAGTGCTCAAATAAACGGGCATTTTTCCCGAACGCTACTCTACTGGTCTCCTGCTCATGAGGGATTCATTACAATATCGTAACATGGTTTAGATTTCTAAATAAACATTCACCTCGTCGCTTGATAGACCTACTCCTGAAAAACTTGTGTCTGCGCAGCCTTTTTTTCCCTACGAGGCCACCGTCATTTACCCAACGGGAGGGGTGAGCGAGTGAGTCCTGCAATCTCGAATTTGACCACTGATGTCACTGTCTTCAACAGTTTTCAACCCATTTTACACACTGGTCCTTTAAAGGTCCAGTGTGTTGGATTTAGTGGCATCTAGCTGTCAGGTTGCAGAACTGTAATCTCTCCCATGTGCCAGGCATGTAGAAGAACTACGCAAAAAAGCAAATGGCCCTGTTCAGTGCCAGTGTTTGGTTTGTCCTTACTTGGCTACTGTAGAAACAATATGGCAGACTCCATGGAGGAGGACCTGCTCTGTATGTAGATATTAACGGCTCATTCTAAGGTAATGAAAACACAATGATATTATCTTCAGGCGATTATACACTAATGAAAACATGATTATGAATATTATACACCATTTCTGCCAATAGATGCCCCTAAATCCTACACACTGGACCTTTATTTTTTTCATTAACTGCTTATTTGTCTGTTTGTAAGATGCAGCCCACCCACATTTTTTTTAAAATCATACAAACTTTTTTGATAGTTATTAACGAATTGTGATCAATATACACTGATAAAACTTCACCAAAAAGGTCAGTGTTTTGGCCCCACTTTAGGTTTCTACATATATATTTGGCATTTCTGTGCTCAGCTCCCTGTAAAAAAACTAAATAGAATAAATAAATCAACCTAGTCATGCATCATTACCTATATATCTGTAATAGGCTAATATCACCTGATATATTGGTCAAGCTTATTTATCGGTCTGGTTTAAAATGTAAAATAACTGTGATGTGGCCATGGAAAGTTTCCATAGTCCAAGGTGACATCTTTGAATTGCTTCTTTTTTCTGATCAGAAGCCCAGAATGCACACATTAAATTTATAGTTAAATAAAAAAAGAGAAAAGCAGCATGTGCTCACATTTGTGAAGTTAGAACCAGCAAATGTTTTGGAGCTTTTGCTTGATAAATTACTTCAACAGATAATCTGTTATCAAAATTGCTAATTTTCTGTCAGCAAACTAATTGCTTAAATGACTAATTGATACAGCCCTGAATTTAATAACTAATTTAATAACTGCTTTGAATATCAAATTTGGAAAGCCTTGGACAGAAATCAAGACCACGAAAAACGAAAACAGGTCTCCTCTCAGTATGAGAGTTTTTCACTTTCACACAATGAAAAGAATGCAGCTTTTTCAGAAAAAAGACACAGGCATGAGGGAGGCAGAGGAAAAAACATATTATGTACAGAAAAAAAGAGTGAAGAGCAGAAAAGAGGGGAGTGTTCGCTGACCTTCACTGAGGGAACCATTCACATCACACAGCCAAGGACAGTGACTTAGACTCAAGCAGCCTGCCTCCATTACACACGCTTTGTGTTGCGTATTCAATTCACAAGTAAAATCAATTAACAGCTACCCATCTGATTGATTGGAGCTAATTAACATGGCCATGCAGGATGCTAATGGTCGTTGAGGGAGGTCTGAAACGCCCTGCCAAACACCAGCACTCCAAGGTCAAAACTGCAGCAAATTTATGTTGTGTGGAGCTGGATGACAGAACAGCAGCCATTGTGCACCGCCAGGACACTCCACTGTATTGCCTAGATATTTAAGAGCTGGGAAAGTCAAAGCAGCGGGTGTATTATTCTCCCATAAAGCATGTTTTCCTCTTCCAGACAATATTATTTTAGTATAACATTGTGCACAAGCATGATCCACGCAATCCCAACATCCACTTTTAAAAAGCGTCAATGTTGCAGACACAGTAAGGGTATGGGGATTTGGCGAGAGATGGAGGGGAGGCAAAGCATTAATTTTCAGTGTTTCCATTTTCAATTCTCTGGAGCCATATGGTGTGGCGTCAAGCTGGCAAAAGAACAAATAACAATTTGACGCCAGAGACCAGAACTCACAGCAGTGAGGCAGGAAAAAAAAGTAGAATACACAAGAGAGTGGGGAAAAAAAGGAGCTCCTTCTAGTTACTTCCAGAACTGAACATATTGTGATTAGATGTTGGCAACGTGATGAGATGTGTGAGGTTGAAAAGAGAAGGTGGCAGGAAGAGGGGACTCACCCTGTCACCACTAGCGAGACAACTGCCAACGGTGACAGGGCATTAATCAACTCCTCACGTACACGCTTCCACATACACAATGAGGGGAAGTTTGTACACAAACACCATACAACACAGGCTTATATATCCGCTGTCAGTCACTCTGATGACTTTTCTATTTACAAGCCGTCGCCTGGTCTACTTGCAAATGGAAAAATGGTTTTCTTAGAAGATAAACACAGTGAGAAAATTTGTTTTTGTTGGTGGCACGACTGAAATCAAACCACTTGGGAATATTTTAGACATCAAATCTTATGAGATTCAATCACATCCAGTTCTTCAGATGAGTGCATCTGATTAGCGACAGCAAAGGACGCTGCCACCGTGGCATGAAAACAAAGATATCTCAGAGAGTGCTGTGCACAATATGACAGCTAATCAAAACGAGGAGAGCTGTCAATAGGCTTTATGGACATTGGTCATTCTGCTGCAGTGCAGATGGATTATGGTGAGGGGAGAGAGATGACTCAGTCTGTCAGGACTCCCATCCTCAGCCCAGCAGGAGTGCTAGCCAATAATCGAAATCTCTGACAGGGGTCGTCGGGTCGACGAGTGTGTTTGTGCGTTGTTCGTGTGAGTGCATTTAAAAAGAGGCGGGTGGGGGGGGGGGTTATACAGAAAAAAGATGTATTGATGAAGAAACAAAAAAAGAGCTAGCCAAGATATGAAGCCAAGTAGCAGACGACGGAGGCTTAATGGGGTGTGTTTGTGTGTGAGTGTGTGAGCTTTCAATAGTGTGATTGCTTCTGTGTATTGAAAATTACAGACAGTTTATGGGGCACTCTCATGTGAGCAGTGGGCAACAGATCTGTAATCAGCCTGCATTTGCCAGGCTTTTGAGGCAGTCTTCAGCGATCAATTTCCCAGAGGGCCACTGGGTGTGGAGACCCCTCCTGTTTCCCATCACGATACTCAATAAGCGTCTGACAGGGCTCAGGCCTGTGGTCAGCTTCATTTCTCTGGGCCAACTGACTGTGACACCATTGTTCACACCAAAGTCAGTGTCAGCCAGCCATGTTTCCAGCAGCAGGACCCACAGATTTTCAGATATTTAATTATTTTTGATCACTTACTCGGTTCAGCTGGATCTGACCTTTGGCATTAACACCAATAGTTTAGGATCTGTCTACACAGTGGAGAGGAACATCATTTTCAAATCAAATGTCAGCAGTTTCAACTCTACTGCAGTCACTGAAATTTGAACCATGAGCGTTTCAAACAGCTCTATCAAATATCTAACAAACAGCTGACTCTTTATTTGTTTCATAATCTGAAACTGTCAGTGTCTGCTAACCAGGGTTGTGCTAGTTACTGAAAAATAGTAACTAGTTACTGTTACTAGTTAATCAGTTCTCAGTTAGTAACTCAGTTACTTAAACCAAAAAGTAATGCGTTACTGAAAAAAGTAACTTTTTAGTATCTCTGTAATGTATGTGCTGCCCCCAAGTAACTTTTTGTTATTCATTTAGATTAACAAGACGTCATTGTGACTGTATCCTTCCATCACATACAGTCGTCCTTGCTGTCAGCTTCTTGAAGCTATGTTGCCTGACCCCAACTGTCACATTTTCCGTAGTAAAAACGTTGTATTAAATAGTTCAGCTCTGTTTTTAAAACTTACTGTAGGGAAGATGCAACTCTTAAAAAATACAATTGTCATGTATCTTTGTTAACATGATGAGGTGCTCAAATTTTGTTACATGGGATAGTCATAGATAGATAGATCATCCTTTTAATGTTGATATAAGGATGTTAGTTAGTTAGATGTTAGTTATCAGTATTATGGCGCAGTAAGATTATTATTCATTTTCATCTTTTTGCTCTGTTTGCTAAACAGCTCCTGAGGGAAGTATTTGGCTTGCTGGCTGATAAGTGCTTCACTGCGTTCACCACCTAGTCACTGACTTTGTCTGTACGTTATGTGGTGTTAAGCTGGTAGTGTACAATTGGTTTAACAGCTGCCTGTTACTGATGAAAACAATGCTGAGAGGGAATCAAAACACACAGCTGGGTGGAAAACCAAAACAATAAGCTGAAACACAGTAAAACACAAACCAGCTGTGGATTCATCACTATGAGCAACCCCCTTTTTGGACACAATCAGTATTTTTTTCCTTTGTTCAAATAAAAGTATTGATAAGGGCAGAGATATACTGCTATACCTCCACCACTGCATGCGCGCGCACGCACACACACACACACACACACACACACACACACACACACTTTTACTTTCACTTTCACTTTTGCTAGCAAGCGTGATTACAATCACTAACCAACAATCCTGCATACCTTAAACTAATCTCACTCGAGGGCAGCAAATACAAGCAGGATAAGATGTTGGTTTGGTAAAAGCAAAATTCTTAAGTAGGATGTTTACAGAAGCAGGGGGTGGCCACAATAACAGAAATGTGTGTACTGGGTTTTCGGTGGTTTAGTGGTAGAGCAGGTGCCCCATGTACAAGGCCGTTGCCGCAGCGGCCCAGGTTCGACTCCAGCCTGTGGCCCGTTGCTGCATGTCACTCCCTCTCTCTCTCTCCCCCCTTCACACTTGCCTGTCCTATCAAATAAAGGTTAAAATGCCCCAAAAAATATCTTGAAAAAAAAGAAAGAAAGAAAGAAAGAAAGAAAGAAAGAAAGAAATGTGTGTACAGCACAGCATTATGTGCAGCTTTCAATGTGACTTGTTAATGCTGTCAAAGTGCAATTGAATACAGCTACAGCTGAAACAATGACTACAGAGTTCAAATAACGCTTCTCTGACACAGTCTCTCACTGAAAGGATACTGCAATGCATGACTCTGTGTCGATGGTCATGTTAATGTTTTTAAGTATGGGTTTCTCATAGGCAGCTGAACCTCAAATGTAAGCACCACTTATGTCTGCTCTTGCCTGTGGCAAAGATTAATGCGATTTCTTTACTTTTCTACGGCACAAGCTGAGGGGGAAGTATAGAAATAGTATTTCTAATAGGCTCTTAATGGAAAATCTTACAAGAGTGATACAGAGGACCCAAGACCGTCTGTTTTGAATGCAGAGCACACGTTCTAAAGGTGGAATGAGGAGGAATAGGTGTTCATTTGTGAAGGTCGGCCCGACTGAAAGCCGCAATCCATTTGGGAATGAGGTGAATGCACAATTCTTCGCCACAATCCTGCCTATCCATTCTGCTGGATTTCACGGTGGCCACTCCACACTGAGACCAGGAGGCACTTGCATTTCACACTTAGAGCTGTCACCATGGAAACGACACAAAGACATCTGTTGGTGGATGTTGCACATAACTTTCTGTTCTGTGTCCAAATTAAGGACAAGGCCGTGGACACACTTCGAATTACGAAAAACACAGGAGCCCAAATAAATGGCTCCCCACACAAAAAAGAGACAAAAATAAAAAGTCGACATGCCATCCCAAACAAAATGGATGTTAAAAATGTCAGGATTGCATCAACATGGACCAATTCATGTTTTTTTTTTTAATGTGTCCCCAAGTGACCCTGGTGTTTGTGTCGGCCTCTTACCTGATGAATGATCTCAGACACTGGTAGCTGGTCCACATACGAGTACGTCTTTTTTTGCAGCTCTCCATTCACAGGACTGAAAGACATGACATACATAAAACAGCATTTTTTAAAATGTACCTGAAGTAAGTTAATTGCACATTGGATACATTCAGCTTTTGTTTTGTCGGATGCAATTATTCAGTGATGAAGAAAGGCTGTCAGGAAGAGGGACAGACTCCAGCTCTTCTGTTGGCAGTGTGTGTGAAGACAGGGTGTGTGTAATTAACAGACCATTTCAGAGCCGAGTCAATGACTGCAGTGCAAATTGATGCGAGTAAATCCATTTTTACTTCCTGATAAATTAAAAAAAAAATCATCTTGCGAAACTATGACAGTCAAAACCATTTTGACAAAATTTGTGTCCTGTCCTGTGTATTTAACTACAGACGACAAATGTAAACTAGAATTACCCCCTTGCAGTTGCCTCAGCCAACCAGTCAAATTACAGTTCACATAATTGTCTGTCTGACTCATATGTAGCCATGAGAGTTGACAATGCCCCAAATATGGACGTTGCTGCAAAGAAGCCACATATGAGAAAACGTGAATGCTTCACAAAAATTTCTGAACTGGCAGCACACACCTGTGCTCTACAATATCCAGTTTCAAGATGGACAACCAAGATTACTGTCACCAATTCAGTGTCTGACTGACTGTCAACTTATCTGGACTGTTGTATATTTCAAACTTGGGCAATCTTCCTCAGACTTTCCAAAATACCCAAGTTGGTCTGTACAACCAACATTTGGTGATTATGATGAACATGTAAACAGCCTTGGGTCTCATCTCTTAAAAGTAAACTTCGCTGATTTATCATTGCACTCTGAACACTGAAAAAAAAGTACCAAAATCGGTGCAGCAGGAACCAAAATGATCATGTTTCTTATTCCATTCTGTTCTTCTTTCTGGTCATAACCTGGCATCTAAATTACCCACAATGCAACTCAACTGCCAACAGTTTGGTCAGAGATTTGGGTGTATTATGTTGGTAGTGGCTTATATACCCTCAAGCTACAGAGGCTTGTACAGAGGTCTACAGAGGTCTTGTAAGAAGGCTAGTGTGCTCATAAGAACAAACATCGGAGAGACTGAGCCATACATTGTTCTGCTTTACATCCAAAAATCTGCACACTCTATTATGTTTACTGTCAAAACTTTAAAAATGCTAGTCCAAACTCTGCCTTCTTTGCTGACAAATCTGCTCTGCACTGCAGGTTTCCGGTTTTGTTTCTTGCGTTGTGTCGAAATCTGTTCCTTTTGAGATACAGGTTTCCCGTATTGGACATTATCCCTTTTTACACAATAATCACACTATAGGGCCACTACAAATTCCCTTCATGCAGCCGGTGCATTTTTACACAGAACCAAACAACAGCAGCATCATGTTGCTCCCATGTGTGATTTTATTTAGCATTCCGGCAACGCAGAATCATAAGAGGCACAACGGGCGTGACATGTAACGCAGCAACACAGCCTTCAGTGTATCACATAAAATGTGTGTCAGCAGGGCTTTATAAACAATAACAATGGCATAACATGGCATTAACAGTTATGTACCATCTCTGTTATATGGCAGCTGATCTCGTCCTCTGCTCAGAGGTTAGGGAGCTCCCAGACCACATTGTTTTCCCAATTTGCTAACATTTTCGACAGCCGTTTTTTTTTTTTTCCTTTGAGTTAGGCGCTAGCTGCTACAAGCTACTTTCAAATCATTCTCAGTGGGTCACACACCATGGGGTAAAAACACTGCACCCATGTTGCCCTTGATCACATTTTGCCAGCTGTCCCAATTATACAGACATGTTTCAGTGCTGTCACTACCTCCAATGCCAGCTCAGAGGCGAGACAACTCTGTCCCCAATTCTGCGATTGTACCTCTTATACAGAACGCAATAATATTACCACCTTGAACAAGGAATTTAAAAGGGACTAGTGATTGGCTTTTAACTTAGTGACGTAGCTAATCTAGTTTACCTAGGGTACATCTGAATCGCAGATTTTAATGAAGTGCACAGACATCGCCCCCCTCAGTAGAGGAACTCTCTGAACCGACTCTGCACAGATACAAGTCAGCATAGTCAACTAAGGACAGACATTTTAGGGGACATAAACATAAGAAAAACACATTTTTGTGTGGAGGGTATCTTTAAAGGTTTGATTAATCACTTGGGTTTTTGGAGAAACAAACAAGACTATCAGAGTTTGTGTCTTTTGAGTTGCATTTTTCCGAAAAAGCACTTGGTTGGAAAACTTTGTGTGTGTATGGTTGTGTTCAAGACCAGTACACAAAGACGAATAACTTGACGAAGGACAAAACTCTGCTCAGTTTTCAAAGTAAACTCTTCTGGGCCTTTTGTTCTTTTTAGGAAATCTGACCCTAAACATCTGTGAATAGTGAGTTAGGAAAAAAGCTGTTTACATGTAAAGCATTAAACGCTCCTAGCTGCTGAGGCTTAAATTAAAGAATTAAGTTGAAGTTCAGTGTCTTGCTCAAGGACATAGAAAAAGGTCACAGCATGGCAGTTGATGGATCTATGTTAGTTAATGTGAGACAAGATGTATTAAACCTGTGACCTTTCAGACACAAAACTGGTTATCAAACTAGTCACAGAGCTGTCCTGCTTCCATTGTTGCCCAAAAGCAATTAAAAAAAACCATAATGAGCCACAGTGGGTTACGTGTTCCATCATAACAACGAACATGGGCGCTGTAGTTTATTGTGAGTCAAACCCACAAACACCATCCTGCTGCTGTAAATACTCACTAGAGCACCAAAACCGCATCTGAAAATAGCATCACCAACATATCCAAAATGAACTCCTGTTTTATTCTGCTAACACCACAGTGCCTGCTGTTGGCTTAATTCCATTTTTTCAATATTTGTGACTGTTTTTAAATATTTACATTTGTAGTTAGAAAGAATGGGCAACAAGCAATCTGGAAATGAGAAAGTGTTGAAGCAGACAAGTCAATAGATTTTGGTCTTTTCATAGGATTTGTTGACAGTCATAGAGATATAAAATATTGCTGGCCTCATTCAGCTACTGTATAAGCTATGCTGGCAATGGCCCCTTCTGGCTACTACTAGTTGACTTACTTGGCCAGAGCATTATTTTCTGGTGTCAGCTTTACTCCGTGTTAGAAATCTTTGCCACTAAGTGATGAATTAAAACTTAACTACAACACTGGAAGAGATCAGAACCACCTTCAGCACTGTATCAGCTAAATGACTTGTCAGGTACCCAACACCTCCAAAAATATCTGATTCGCTCTGAGGGATATAATTTAGGAATTAAGGAAAATGTCTTCATCACTTTTCTGGAGGAAGTCCATACCTATTCGAATGATAAGACTCTGATAACTCCAGAGGATCAGTCTAGAATTGCTACTAGCTATACTGTTATTGGGTTAATGGGAAACTTAGATATGTCAAATTTTGCAAGCACTATTAGAGCTTCAAGAAAAATATATATGGAAAAATAAACATAAAAGCAAAGAAACAAAACTCCTACACTACCAATCCATTAGATTTGAGAAAACACATTTGCAACACTACTGATCTCAACCTGTGTATTTTTCTATGATCCATACTGTTAACCTGATGCTGGCATAATATATATTATGTGTATTTTGGATTTTTAATTGGTTATTGTTAGGTCTTCTACTTTTATATTTGTAGTGTTTATATTTACACTCTTTCCACTTCCTACTGCTGCTTGAGATAAATAAAGTTTATCTTATCTTTTCTTATTTTATCTTAAAACAGTCAACATGTCATTAAACAAACCTTTTACAGTGACTTAGGTCCACCGATACACCACCGCTGCCATGGGCAGTTTTGACATGTTTGTATGCCTCCGTCATGTACCTTTTTTGAAAGACTGTTTTGTCTCCAACATCACAGTCGAGAGTCAGGAAGAAGAGTCTCAGCAAAAGGTCACAGTCGAGTGGAGGTTTGACAGAGTGGCTGTCTTTGTCTAATCAAAGAAAGTTCAGGTCAGACAGCTGCTGACAAAGTGGGCCACATCTCCCAGTGAGCCACCGCTTGCTGTGTGAAGCAACCTGTTCTCCTTTTCTCTTCTTTCATCCCTCTGAGTTACATTCACTCAAATTCTTTCTCCCCGGCTTTCTCGCTCTTGCCCTTCCTTCTTTATTTTCCTGTCTTTACCCCTTTCTATTCAACTCCATTTCTTTGCCCGTCTCTCATCACACCACGTCTGTGTGGTAGTGCAGGAGTTGCTCTGACAGACAGGAACACAGACAGAAGAAAACTGGCCAAGCTGGCAGGCAGAGAAGCGATCTCCTGCTGAGCCCTCTATGTGCTCCGAGCTCTTTCTGCCACTGGAAATATGTCACAGAGAGCACCGACGTCTCACCGCCATCCCCTCCCCTTTTCATTTAGCCAAAAAGATGAAGTCTAATTCAATTCAAACCACTTTCCACTTTATTTTCCATATAAAGAGATATTTTTGGAGAGGATTTTTCAATCCACTTAGCTGATTCTAATGGATGTGACTGCCCCTCCCCGCACCTTCAGCTCCCATATCACTGCTGTCTCCAGCTGCCATCTTTAGGTCAAACAAATTTCCTTTTAACATCTGCACAACTAATGACCCAAGTCGTTTTTGTGGACTCTATTCTGCGCCACAGGTCACTAATTATATTACATGTATTTTATTCCTCAAATGGGATATGAATTCAGTTTTAATTTGATAATTGACATTATCCTTGGAGCTTTGTGACCCACAAGATGACAATGATGTTTTGGTCAACAAGTACCTATGGGTGGGAGGGAGTGACTACACAATGTCATTACACTGTTAAGCCCATGTATAATGAAGAGGATTGAGGGGGTCCATTAAAACGTCCTCTCCATCAAGAGCAATTCACTTAATGGAGGCGCTTGTTCTGAGGGAAAAAGCGGACGTTTAGAGATGGGTGAGAGGAGAAGAGAGAACAAGAGAGGGACAAGAGTGAACAAGAGAAGAGAATGAGTAAGAGACTTCTCTAAATATCCTGCTGCAGTTGTCTGAGTGGCCGAATGAACTGACAAAAGTGGATTAAAGCAGCACTATATTTAATAACAGCTTGTTTCAGAGAACATCTGTGATATTTTCTCCGTGGGAACACGCAGAGCTCAGTACAACCCATTTTCAGGTCTTATGAAACGCTATTATTTAATTTTACCAGTGGTGTCCTGACAGAGGTCTCATAATGATCCTTCTTAGTGATTGCTTTTTTGAGATGATCCAGATTTGTTGGCAAAGGGTTTAACCGAGTTCAGTCCTGATTTTATGGGGCAAAAGCCCAACCCATATGAGATTTATTTCTTTAATAGAAGGTGGGATGAGAACTGTTGGTAAGGCTACAACTAATGGTTATCTTCGGTACTGATAATCTGCACATCATTTTTTCTATTCACTGACTGTGATAAGGTGAAAAATCCACATTTTAATTAGAGCCTAAGGTGACCCATTGGAATTGATAATCCATTTGCTATCATATATGACAAAGAGAAGCAGCAAGTCCTCATGTTTGAGAAGCAGAAACCAAGCATCAACAACAGCATTTTTTCTTGGTTTATCTATCATCAAAAAATACTAAACATAAAAATACACTAAAAATACTGTCCTGTGGATCAACTAATCAATTAACACTTCATACAATCCATAACCCAGTGATTACAGTCCCAATTACCTACTGCATTTCTGGTCTTTCCCATGACTGAAGTCTTACATTTCTGTATGTGTGTTCATAACAATGGATTTCTGTAACTGAATATCCATCAGCTCAGCACACAATTTCAGTTTTGTGTAACTAGAGGAAAGAGATTTTTATTCCAACCTGATAGATCGCAGTTTGTTGACAACAACAAGCAGTAAACTCAGATCATGAGAGAAAAAAGAAAATTGGAGCATTATAAAATCATAATACTGAAAAGCTATTTTAATGTCATTTCACAGGTGATTCTGACGTGGTTAATCTACCTTTGTATAGCTCAAGAGTTATTATGTGCATATCTATCACTAGCAACACGGTCACCTTGAAAACTGCTGTTCTTCCCAAACATAATAACATTAATTTACATTATTTGATAAGCATCCGTGGTGATGAAAGTCATAGTTTTCCTGCAGAATATCAGTGTATACCAAACCTCCCTCTCAGTTTGCCAGCAAATATTTGATCACCCACATCCCCTTGCAATATTAATCTTGTCCGGCACTTAATGCTAACGACACACTGTAATGTGACAAACAAAAAGACGAAAAGTGTCGTTAACCTCCCTAATATCTTTAACCTTTCACAGTGGTGTTTTCTATCATTCCTAAAAGTAGAAAGACGCAACTACTGCTCGGCTGCATCAGTAAACGTGACTCTATTAAACATCAAATAAATCAGGGGATTGCTGGTTTCTTACATCAGAATTGGAGATAAAACGTCCCTCTCTAGGACTGAATTAGGGCAACAGCCGGCTCAATAACGCTGGTGGTGTGTTTCTGCATTGCATGGGGGATCAGTAGACCTAATGTGTTGGCCCTAATCAATAATAAAGTAATAGGGGAAGTTGTGTGCAATGACTAACTTGCCTCAGGCCAAAACAGCTGATGACTAAAATCGGTATGGCAATTGCCTCTAATTACTAATTAGCAGCCGAACACATTAGATTCTTTCAGTATGACACCTCCCTGTGGCTCAATTAAATCCCATCTTAATGAAATTAATAGAAGCAGGGGTGTAATCGGGAATAAAGTTTTAATTTCAATCACATTTGTTTGTACAGCACTGCGATTTATTCCTTCCCCACAGTTTAATGAGTCAATATATGGGGGACTGTTTGCATTTTGGTAAATTAGCTGCGCATTTCCTAAAACTCCAGGTGATTGTCCTTATTATGGGATTAGTGTTTCTGAGAGCTAATACAAGCAAGTAAACAGTATGTCACCAAGCACGGAGGATGCTGAGCTGACGCTGTGTAAGAATCTGACAGCTCTCTACAGACATCTAGTGGCCAAATGTATTTATCACACCATGTATCAACTAGATGCCAAGAACTTCACTGGATGCATTTTGACCAGTTCAACACAGGGTGGTGCCACAGATAACACATCAGATGCACTATAGCTCCCTAAATGCCACTTAAAAAGACTTACTGAGTTATAGCCTGAAGCCAGAAAAGGAAAATGTGTAATTATGATCTTCACTTTGCTGCGAAATAGAGCATTAAGCGCCAGTACCAATTATAAATACTATCTAAAAAAGCTATATTATTACCTCACACAATCATGTTATTGGTCAGCCTAAAAAAATCAGGTGCTAAATTACATACAGGGTAGTCATAGCAACATCCACTGCGAGGTTTACTCTCCCAGGGGCCGACCACTCAACACATCATTAGTGGAGAAATCAATATCACTAATGAGAGATGTTCTAAATAGAAATCAAAGTCTTGTAAGTTGGGAATGAAATGTAAAACGAATTTGGCCCGCAGTCCTCCAATTAAAACTAAGAGAGGCTGACCTCAATTAAGATTTTTACATCCAGGCTGTCCCTAATCCACCTCAAAAATCACTTCACTTAACAGCTAAAAGTAATACTAACTTTTATCAGGATGACTGGTATTATTTGCACTATAGTGACATTTGCTATGCATTATAATGTCTTTCCTTGAGTATCTTCTATTTAAAAATATCATTGTAAAAAGAGGAATCAAGAAGAAAAAAGATTTTTAACAGATATTTAAAAGCAGAAACAAATTTATCAAGCCTTGTTAGGAGTGGAAGATTGTTCCAAATGGCCTTCAATGAAAAGGCCTTTCATAGGTCAGGTCTTAGGTTAAAAGGCTGAGATAAACCTGGTTTTTAACCACAAGTTCATGTAGACAACCTGTTGTGTCATGAATGGAAAAGTTCACACACTTGCCTATGTACTATACCTGTACAAGAGGACATACCAAAGAACTTAGACCATATAGAGCATTTAAATTTGTACGATGTAAACAATAAACATGCCGACACTCAAACAGGTTCCTGTATTCTTAATTCTGACGTCACTGCAGATGATGGCAGAAAAGCCAACAGCGGCACCATCATAGATGGTATGTATAAAGCATGTCTGTATGTAGTACTAAATAAACAATTAAGTATGCCATGACTGTTCACACAGAAGTATATACAGGCAACATGACCGGATCACATAACAGTTGGCCTGTCTAAATTGGCCAGCTGCTCTCACATCTCCACAAATGTCCCAGATCATAATCAAATTCCGAATAAGGAATCTACATAGTTACTTTCTGCCTATAGAAATATTTAAACTTAATAAAGTGACATATTAACACCTCTTTCCTAGCTTAAAATCTCTGCCGTTGCACTAATTTTAAGAGATGCAATGCACTGTGGGGTAGTTTAGTATGTCCATTAAGCTCACATCTTGTACTTTTTGCTCATGTCGTATACATATAGGCATGTCTCACATACATAAAATCAACATACTATGTAGTGTCACACTCAATTTTACGTCATACTTAATACTAGCAGTGCATTTTGAGCACAATCCATCACTCTTAAAACCAAGTCTATCTCTGGCTTAAGACCCTGCAGAGGACAGGTATTGGCTTCTCAAAGGGTATGTTTCTATGTCTCAAAAGCTGCTATCCATATTATAATTACTGTCATGTAAAAAAAATAAAGCTGAATGAAAACATGACACTAACGACAAAAACAAAGAAAGAAACTTAACTTACCTCTGCTCTGCCTGCTTGATGGGGTCAGTCAAGTTGATGGTTTCCGTGGTGATCTCTACTTTGCGCACGCTACCAAAGAAGTCTGTGATGAGCACACTTCCTGGGTCCCTCAGGAAAAGGTCAGTGCGGTGGCCTGGTGTGGACACACACTGACTCTTGGGACAAACTTTGAACTAAGGGGGAAGCAGACAAAACACAAGCAGTGCATTATAAATATGTAACCCGGTGCGATAAACAGCACGCAAACAGCTATAGTTTGGGGGCTTTATTCAGGTTAGAGCCACCCACTCAATAAATTATTCTAAATATGTAAATACTGTAAACATCGACTTATGGTGCAGTCAGGAGCTTTAGATAAAAGTATTAATAACAGGAGAGAGGGGATTTGAATACTCAGACTGTGTTAAAGAGTTTGGGTCTCCTACTTTTCATAACACCACAGATAGTAACCACCTGCAATAAACATGGCTGAAGCTGCAGTGGGAGGTGTCAAAATATGCGAAAGGGTTTGAAGAAGATTAGGGGCAAGGAGCATGACATTTGTGCATGTCGATGTCAATTACAAATCTTTCAGCGCCTGGTGTGTGACCACTTAAGTGTGTGATTCATCACTGTGTTGTCCAACTGTGCTCTCCATTTGAAAAGAAAAGAAAAAATCATTAAATTGAGGTGAACGTTATCTCTATCAGTAAAAGAGGACTTGAAAAACACAAAACTAGTGGAGGGTATTGTTGGGAAGGTGGAGGCAATTTCTGTCTCATCAAAGGGCAAGCCTTTGCAGCTTGGATTAAAAAAAACAAAAAAACTTGGTGGACTCCTCCGGGAAATCCATAGTATCGATCCTTAATTCCACAGAATAGCTCAAGAACAAAGAGCACATCTCCAGAATCAGGAAAATTGGAAAGAATAATAAGCATTAGTCAGACCACATTGATTTAGGCGGCACTGAGTGCAGGAGTAAGGATTTAAGGTGTTTTGACTGGGAGTGGGGTGGGTGGCAGTGGGGAGCCGTGGTCCCTAGGGCCAGTGGATCTCTGCAGGAGTGTGAAAGATGAAAAGGGAGGTGCTGCTGAGATTGAGCCGTGGCCCAGAGCAGCATGTACTCACCACCACCAACGTCATGTGTCAAAAGGCCAACAACCTTACCACAATATCAGACATTCTGCTTCAAGTACAGAGTCCTGGGTGACTTTTATCTGGCTCCTTTAGGACCAGAAACGTCACAACAGCAGACAGAGGAGGAGGGCATGGCAGGACAGATACTGTCTCAATATTTTAGGTATCAAAGCTGAAATGCTCTGGAACAGAATCACTGTGCTACAGGCCACAGGTCACAAAAAATGGATCCTGCAAGGATACCCTTTTAATCAACTGAGGATTATCATGATGATGATAATCTAACAATGATATTTTCTGGTTAATCAATTAATCAATTTCATTTTCTCAGAACCTCAGGTCTTCAAATTTCTTGTGTTGTCTGACATAAATCTACTAATAATCAACTTAGTGTGAAGTACTAACTATGATATAAAACCTATAAAACCATTTGAGATCCAGTCAGTAGTTGACATTTTTGCTTATATAACTAACTGATACAATTAATAATCATCAGATTTGTTATCTATTATTTTAGTTAAATAGTTTAGACATATGATTTGTCATTTAATCATGAAAAATTTTCAGTATTTTTGTATTCTGACTCCCTGGAAGTAACGAAGAAAACACTATTTTTGTGTTTAGTGTTTATATAAAACAAACTTATACTGCTTAAATGTGTACAGGCGCGCCTATGTGTTATACCAGGTAGCAGCATGTTCACTTATATAGAACTCAATAGTGTATATGCAGAGTTGTAACGCTGTCGAACACCATGCTGGGTACAGCTCACTCTTCATTCATACTACAGTACTTTAGCAACAGATGAAGAAGGGGAGATGGGAAATGTTGCCCTGCAGCAAACTCAGACATTTCAAGTATCATTAATGTAACTTTCAGATTGAATGCTTTTGTTCCTGGATCTAGCCTGGTCCCAAGTACCTAGCTGTTAGCAAATGACACATGTACCCTAGCACTGCTAGGGGACGCAACAATGTCATGGCAGGTGTATTGCTCAGACCCAAGGAAGTGTAGTGTCGAGTGTGAAGTTGTTTGGATGATGGGTTCTCTAGAAAGCTGCAAGCAGCAACACCAGAGGCCAACCAATCAGCCTGTTCCAAATAGGCACATTTGAAATGAGCACTGCACTAGTGTATATACGTGTGCATGGTTCTCTAGTGCTGAATTGATTAGTCAATCCAATTACCACTACTTATTTATCCAGTAAAAATGTTTACAAAAGATCTGATGACCTTAACTTTGCCACATGGCCTGAGTCGAACCATCTGCAGCTCAGCATGACAAAGACAAAAGCTGCTGGTTGTGGATCTGAGGAGGACAAAGGCATTGGTGACCCTGGGGGTCAGTGTGGACATTGTGGAGTACCACAAGTACCCTGGGAATGTACACTGAAAATAAACTGGACTGAGCTAAAAACAAAGCCCTTCACAAAAAGGGCCAGAGCCTTCCCTCCTTTATACAGAGGCTGAGCTCCTTCAACATCTGCCTGAAAACACCGAGGAAGTTTCGTGAATCTGCTGTGACCAGTGCTATCCTGTTTGCTGTTTAATGCTGGGGCAGAAGGTTGAGGGAAGCAGACTTCAACAGACCCAACAAAGTTACCCACACTGCCAGTAATGTTGTGGGGGTGAAGTTGGATTCTCTGGTGGCAGTGTCAGAGAGGAGGATACTTTCCCTACCCACACCATGATGTGTGGGTCAAGCATAAGATTACAATCACTGCAAGACTCACCTCTCCAAGATGCATCACAGTGTGCCACATTAAGTGTCATTCCTGCCTCTTAGAAACTGTAATGGGCATTTTTCTCTGTCTCTTTCTATTTTTTTTTTTTTAAGATATATTTTGGGGCATTTTAGCCTTTAATGGATAGGACAGTCAAGCGTGAAAGAGGGAAAGAGAGAGGGAGTGACATGCAGCAAAGGGCCACAGGCTGGAGTCAAATCTGGGCCGCTGCAGCAACGGCCTTGTACATGGGGCGCCTGCTCTATCCACTAAGCCACCGACACCCCAGTACACACATTTCTGTTATTGTGGCCACCCCCCCGCTTCCGTAAACACCCTACTTAGGAATTTTGCTTTTACCAAACCAACATCTTATCATGCTTGTATTTGCTGCCCTCGAGTGAGATTAGTTTAAGGTATGCAGGATTGTTGGTTAGTGATTGTAATCACGCTTGCTAGCAAAAGTGAAAGTAAAAGCAAACTCCAGATTTACTCTGGTTTGATGCTTCACCTCCCTGTTTTTTGGGGGTTTTTTCAGCTCGGTGTCTCTTTGATGCCTGCTGCTTGTGGTCTGGCACCTTGTTGCTACTTTTTTATAAAGCCGCAACCTCACCTGAGCACTGTGGGGGTACACACCCATAAACGTGAATGAAAATAAACATTACCTTATGCTCTATGCTACACATGATTATTGGTTAAAATGCACACACATCCTCACCAGGTCATTCATGTTGGCCTTGCTTGCAGGGTGGATGTCCTCCAGGAACTCCAGCAGGTAGAAGGTGTAACGGTCCATCAAATGTACTCCTATGGCCAAATCTGGCTGGTGCTAGAAATACAAGAATACGAATATTCAATATCCAATAGCACTTAGCAGTATAGACATTTTGGTGACATTTTTGGACACATTGAAATGTATTTTCTTTAGATTATCAAAACAAGGCAACAATGTGTCATCCCCGACAAATAACTGATTCCCCTCAAAAGGATACATCACAACAAAAATGTCACTCTGTTTTAATGTGTAATTACAGTGTGCAGAGTAATTTTTAAAGTACTACCAAAGTCTGATAAGTGAAATTTGACACTCTGACAGGTTACTAAATGGAGGCAAACCCATAGCTGCCAATTAAACAGAAATATTAAAGTAATGGAAGTGCATTTGTTTTTATTGTATGGGGGAAATTTAATCAGTGGTTAGTGGTGTCAGGGCGTCATAATGAGTGACTGCCATCACCTCAAACTCCACAGTGGTTTTGTGGATGTAGGTTGAGGAACAACGCCTATTTTGTATTCCAAGATGGTGTTTTGGTGAAATAAACAGCACCAACAGCAAAAGGCACTGACATCAAAAGGAAAATATTTTGACAGCTTGTCTTCAAACTATGCCACTTTGGCCTCACCCCTAATCAGTGAGGCAAAGTGTGCAAAGCCAAGTGACATGGGTGTCAGTCTGTGATGTAAAGAGGACACATGTCAAAAAGCATGTCAGGTTTTCTGGGAACTATAATGAGTATGCAGTGAGGTAAAACTGATTGCAATTTTAAGACATTAAAACCCAAAGTCTTTAGATGATTAAGCATAGGTCATGAGTTTTTTTTTTAACAGTAAATAAACATTTTGGAGTGAAGAGATTCTGAAAGGAGGCAGTCTCATCTGTCTTTCAAGGAGGAAGCTGCAGCCAACCTTAAACATCATCCACTGTGTAACTAGAGCATTTATCTGAACCTGGAAAGAAGCTAGTAGGGTTGGGTGACCTTAAGAAAATCAAACATCACAATATTTTTTACCAAATACCTCAATACCTATACGGACGCCGCTATATAGTAAGGTTGTTTATTTATGCACTCACAAAATATTTACACAATGAGATTTTTAATAAATAATAATCAGTAATGTGGATATATTGGTCCAACCCTCGGGCGGTGCTTGCTATCTTGTTTCCAACATGGAGGTGGAGTCACAAACTTTTTCATTTTACACCTGAACAGTAAAATACAATATGTTTCTTTAGACATTTGAAGCAAGAAATAGACAATGCAGTAACGGATTTATGATTAAAATTTGATCAGCGCTGCCTAGTTTGACAGTGTGACAGCTGCATTGAGAGACTCCTCAACCCTGATTGGTTGTTTTGGTTGTGCCACAGTAGATTCTAGCAAATGCCATAACAGGCAGTAGGAAGAGGAGGAGGGGCATGATTTTTCCCAGACTATCTATGTCGTACTTCTTTCAGAATATAATGACAGTTTCAGGAAATGTGACATAAAGTTATCTTCATAAGGACAACAACTTAAAATACTAAAATCTAAGATGATATCTAGTCTCATATCACAATGTTATATCAAAATATTGCCCAGCCCTTGTAACTTCAATTATCAACTAAATGTTGTGGAGTAAAATGTTCAATATTTCCCCATAGTGGAGTATAAGTATAAAATGTGAACAGGTTGCTTAAGGGTAAACTTATCCAAATCCAATAAAGAGCAGGACATGAAATCACCTATTATATTCCAATTTGCAGAAATTTGACACATCAGACTGTATTATGGGGTGACTATGAATGAACACAGTACCCAGGCCCAGTCTCCAGTCGCTGTTATCAAATCACACTGCTTATTAGAAAACATGAGAGCCTGATTGATGATTTTTAATTTCTCTCTTCCATATGAGTGCAGGTAACTCACCGACAGGGAGTCCTCTCCAACTTGACTGCTGGCCAAGGCCATGAGATTTGGAGAGTAGAACCTCTCATACATGGAGGCACCCTGACAGGTGTCAATGATGAAGAGCAGCTCGTTGTACCTGGACACACACACACACACACACACACACACACACACAATTATGTACATTCTCAAATAAGGCTGCTGAGAGAATACACAGCTGGCATATCACTCGCCCATTTGCTCTAATAAAACCTGGCATAACACAAACCTCCTAACCATCTCTCATACTGCAGTTGCCATGGTGACCAAGAAAAACCAACAGCTTCATTCTGCCCCTCTTACACACCCACGCACACAGTTTCCTCAGTTGCTCCCTCCTTTCCTCCTTCCTCCCTTTTTGTCTTCCTCTATTAAAGAGAAATTTCCCTTTAACTTCACTCCGTTGTTTAGTCAAACATGATAAGACTTTTATATCCAGTTGACTGAACTGAACTGGTGGTTTGGGGACGATGAAGGGAGGTGGCCAAGTCTCTATGGTGACAGTAATTTGGCAGTTGAAGCCGGCAATTATCACATCAGCATCAAAGCTGGCGTCACTAAGCTTTTATCAAGCAGCCTGGGGCCTGACTGTAACCCAGACACTCTCTATTGATAGGTTTAGAGGACAATAGAGGAGCTGGTAACAGAGAGCCGCTTTTGCTCATTTAGTGTCTCACAATTCACACAAATTAAACACTGCAGCACCTTAAAAGGCGACCGATTCCATTTATAAACAGAGACAGTCCTTCCTCTCTCTCCTCTCCTAAGCAGTTGTGTTAATATATGTATAACAGTAATTCCCTTGCTGTTAAAGCGATGTATGATGTGTTTCATTAGTTTAATAGGTGGGAAATAAGTCACATTCACGGCAGTTTCAACAGCACTAACACTGAGAGAATTCATTTTGTTTATAGAAAGTTTTTATCATCAGTATTTCTGTACTAACAAAGGACCAAATATATATTTGTTATGAGAAAGGGTCCCTGCATAGTGCTGCTCCCACAGAGAATTATCAACAGACCACACCACATCATTCCCGGGTCTTTTCGCTCATTGGTTTTGTTTTACAGTCTTTCATCAGCTTAGTTTCCAAACACATAGTTGGTTATGTGTCACACTTTAAGCAAATTACAGCAAAATTGCCATACAAGGCCAGTGAGCCAGTTCCCCTGTTGCAACACTGTTGGGTGTAGCTACATGTGCAACAGAGCTCACTTCTGACCACATCCAGCCAAACTACTCTGTGTTACTAGGTGTTCAGGGGCGAGTAACAACGGAAACTGAAGCTCCTTTCACACACTGCAATACTGCCATAAAGTAGATCTGCCATTTTGCCACCTTTACGTCTTTGCACTGAACCAACACAACACCAGCATGATGCTGCCCCAGTGTGTGATTTTAGACGACATGCCAGTGTTCTGCAAGGGAAAAGAGGCATGACATGTAACACTGCAATGTCAGCATCTACTGTGTCTGTACGTGCTTGTAGTCCCACCATGCTAGCTGTCCCGTTTACACAGATTTGGCTCTGTTACTGCTTCCACTGCTGGTTTATCCAACAGACAACTCTGTTTCCAGATTCCATGTTCGCACACTTTATACAGAACAACAAGGCTGAATAACAGTGCAACATTTACGCCTTGAACAGGCAGTGTGATAGGGGCTTAAGGAGTATGCAATAAGCACTCAATCACCAGACAGTTCCTTAGAAACTAAATACATTGAGTTTAAAAGTAAAGGAATTCCATTTAGAAAAGCTTTGATACACAAGTTTAATGTCTGTTCCACCTTTGACAAACCTAAGGGTGATACCGAGGCATGCTCTGTTGCATTTGTAGTCACATCTAACAGCAATTTCACCATGTGCTGACCACTGACCCTGAGTACACTTCTACATCACTGCAGCAAGAAGAGGAGTTAAAGCACAGGAGGTAATGAAAAACACTATTTTGAGTTAAGTGAAAACCCCACTGTTCAGCACCAAAGCACTGCTGCATCCAAGTGTTGTGAATGAGAGAATCAACAAACACTATGCACTTGTGCAGCATACTGTATGTATATATGAATGTATGTATTGGGTGTTGGGGAAAGAATCTAAATAGCATAGTATTGTGATATTTTTGCATGGCAATATGATATCTATACACTGTGCCATGTATCCTTTTTTAATCATTAAATCAATATTACAATTACAAATTTAACGTGTGGTAGCCTACTGGAATAATAAAATCAACTAGAAGAAACACTCTGCTGCAATAAAAATGTATGTATGAACATGGTAGTGTTTGAGAGAAGAGCTATTAGAAGTCTGTACCATGAAAACAAAAGGAAAAAACAAAACAAAAGGCCAATCTCCAATCTCCAGAGACGCACCCACAGAAGATGTTCATATCTACTGGTTCTTAAGTTTCATGCCATTAAATGCCTGTTGGCATGCACCGCAGCTAATTGGCCCTCAGGGGACAGAAGGACCAAGTGAAGTGGACTTGCAGAAAGAGGAACGCAGTATTTGATATTACTTCAGAAAGACCCTTTCCATCGCAGTTTCATGTCATTTTCTAGTTTATTTACCTTCTTTTCTGCCACATCTGCTCAAAAGCGTCGGCCAGTTCCACATTACTTATCTCCTCGGAGTCCTGGAACTTCAGAAAGCCATTTCCGCCATGGCCTATTAAACACACATATATTATTAATAATTCATTAATCTCTGATTCACGATGCAAAAATATGATACAGAATGAAAAATATCAAGATGAACACGCAAAGGGCTGGCAACAGTACGCACTCTGTGGGAGGAACAACTGAAGGATTGTAGCTCCACTCAGCCACAGATAAATAAGATAAAGAAAAAGTTTGATAACAACTTAATATTTCAGTATGAAAGCACACAACTTGCATGATGTGAAGGGCTTTTTATAACTTACTAATATGTGGTAGATAATGGTCAGTGTTGCAAGTGACAAATTTACAGCTTCCTTTTTGTGGTTGCCATTTTTAGCCTTTTGCATTCAGTTCTGGTGAAACAAATACTCCCTCTTGTGATTTTACCATCTGGGACAATTTTGTTGTTTTGTGGAGATTCTTTTAAATCCCATACAGGACTAATCAAACACAGATGACCTGTTAATATAAACTTCATTTCAAAGGCAGCTACAAGCAGCTATATACTCCAGTAAAGTACCCCAAAATGCAATGTAGTGACAAGCTACCAAGTCTGTCTAAGTAATACCATACAACTATCCCTTTTTCCTCAAGAATAAAAACTGTTGCTCTTACTATGTGGGGTTTCCTCCTGCAGCGTTTTATAGAGGAGGTGGGATACATCACTTGAAACAAAAGCTACCTCTGCTTTAATCATAAAAAACTTAATTAACTTGATTTAAAGTAACATTAACCTTTGAGGGAAAAGAGCAGAGGTGCTATTTCTCTGTGGCTGTTAAAGCCATCATTTACTTACTGAACTGATGACTAGAAGCATCAAGATCTGAAAAATTCCTGGAACAAACCTTACTGTTCCTGCTCTGTTTGCCTTCACATGTAACTGAAAGCCCAAAGCTTTATGTTTTGATCTTGTCTCTTTGGGTTGTTGAAAGTCATTCTGAGAAATGTAAGGCGTCTTTAACTAAATAAGAGGTGTAGACACTGTAGGAAATGTACATACAAACCAATGCTTCAGTCATAAAAAAGCTCCTATTACTGACCACTGCACATTAATTAAACATAAAGTGAGTGAGTGGAGTATTTTGAGAGTGAGATCCTTTAACTACCTGTAAGGTATATGAGAATGTTGCTGCGGTCATCAGAGAGGAGGCGTTTTGAGCGTGGAGTGCTGGGCGGGAGCCTGCCAGTCAAAACACGCAGGAAGTTTTCCACTGTCACCTAAAACATGGACAAGATACGAAATGGAAAAGATTTTAATAGCCTAGGATGGATTAGCAGGGATACATTATGCAATGAACATCTTCTAAATCTATAGGTTTAATAAAACAGTGACTATATTGCGACTGTAAAAACCAAAAAACTTTCACCAAACACATTTCACAAACATCTGCATCAGTGGGGTGCACTTCACATAACTGCTCTACTTATCTTTTAATTAAACTGTGAAAATCAATCACTCATTGTATTTTTTTCTTCTTTTACCCCTCTTCACCTTTATCAATCTTTCTTGCACTTGATTACCGTTTGACAGCAAACATGGTTCAGCAGTGAGGTGTTTATTCATATTTACAGGACCAGCACAAAGCAAAGTAAATATCAAACTGTGACAACGAGTGGGTACACCACTGGGAGTCTGCCTTAGAATAACAAACAAAACACTTGGGTGCTCCTCTATTTGAGAATGCAAATGATCCCAAGTCATTTCCTGATCAACATACAGAGCAAACACCAGACAAACAGTGTTGACCATAACACCCTCTAATACCATGTTGCACCTGTATAATATCTGCCTACAAGTGATGCTTTAAAGTACTCAGTTTTTATAAAGCAGGTGAAACATGAGATGTGACACCTCCACCTGTGCTGCACAGGCAGCAAGACATACAGATCACACATATCAACTAAAAGCATCATGTCTTACACAGCCCTTTACCAATGTCTTTTCCATTAAAGAGGAAGTCGAGAATTTTTTTGCTTCTAACCTATCATTATGAAGTACATGTTGATTACATAATGTAACGGCCATAAAATAATGACAACATCAGTGTCAGTGTTGCCCACATGCACGATGTAATTCTGTCTGCAAACAGGCATGACCTCGCAAGAAATGGTGGCTCAATATACGGTACAAAAGAAGTGTTTCAACCATTGTGAAACCAAAACAGGAAGAGGATAGATTTTGTTTTCCCTGGCAGCTATCAGTACCTATCCCATATTACCAAATAGTATCAGTGCAAGTTCTTTGCAGTTACTGTCCTAAGTAGTATGAATGGGAATGGTGAAACAACCATAGTAACTGGCTAAAACAAAACGCAGTGTGACAAAAATGTACATTGAGTTGTTACTTTTTTTATCCTTGTGAAGTGTTCTGCCTATTCAGCTTTCAAGATATGACATGTAAACATTACAATCCTGAAGCCAGTAGAAAATGTATGAAAAATTAAGATGCATTTTTAAAACTCAATTTAAACAGATTTTAAAGATACAAACTGTTGTGTGTGTAACTGTCCGACTGAAATGTGAACTGACCTCATAGCCTCGGTAGTCTACCTCCACATCGTCACCGTACACATTCAGCTCCATGTTCTTGTGGCTAAACACTGTGGCAGGTTTGGGGTTTCTGTGGTTACAGGCCATGTCATCAGCCAGCATGAGAACTATGTGGCTGGAAAAACAGAAAATGAAAAAGACATTTTAACATTATAAATATGCCGAAAAACAAACCCTGCACTAATGTTTCAACATATGTTCAGTTCCATGTTGATGATTAGTTACATTACAATCATTTTGCTCATCATGTCTGTGTCCAAAGCAATTTAAACTTTTTTTTTTCCCACAAACACAAATGGGAAGAAATATGATTGTGTTTTCCTCAATGCAACTTCATCATGTTAACAGGAGTAGCCAGTGACTGAACCAACAACACAAAGGTTAAGAGCTGACCCACCTAAGCTACAAGCGCCAGTAAATGAGTGAAAACGCAAATTTACTTTGCTAATATACAGTAAATTGTATGTACTTGATAATGTGTCATCTTATCATGATACAAAACAGGTAATTTACAGAATAATGATTCAGGACACATCATATCCTGATTCATATTGGTGTTGGTGCAGAGAAACCAATTAAAAAATGTTAACAATGAATGATGGTGCATGTTAAACAATAAAAAGCAGTTTCATTTGACTAGTGTGTGCTTTAAAAGCAACAACAATCTTAATGTTTTTCACCAGAAGCACCTGATCGCTGCTCCTTTTAGCTGTATACTAGCCAAGGTGAAAAGCACCTCTGACAAAGCATTTTGTTTATCATTGTACAAATTTTTTTTTTAAAAAAAAATACAACACATTTACTCAGACTGAAGACTTCTTTTTTTTTTTTTTTTTTAGAGCTAACAGCCTCTGAAGGCTAAGCGAGAGCTCATTTTACCATCTTTTCTTAAAGAAAATATATAAAATCAATCAGTCTTTGTGTTCGTTAATACATCTTTGTACTCTTAGCTCCGGACACCCTAGCAGGAGCTTCCCAGTAGCCCAGAGGTACGTCTACTGTATCCTCAACATCCCCACTTGTAATTGAACTGTCTCAAACTCTCTCCCCTGTTGACCACTACAGCTCCACTCTGTTTAAAGAAGAGGAGTCAGAAGTGTTTGAACATTGCATACTGAAGAAGAGCTTTATAAACTACTTCTTATTTTGTGTTAATGGACATGTACTGCTGGTATTTTAACTGGTCCTTCACAATGTGTGTAATGTTAGTTCATCCCTTCTGTCAACACCACTACAATAACAATAAACCCACAGTCACACAGAAAGAAAATACAATTGTAATTTATCCTTCTAGTGTTTAGCAGCCTCTAACATATCAGTAGTTGCAATGTCAGGACACCATAAACATGAGAAAAGGCTTATATCAACTCAACCCTTCATAACTAAATATAATTCAATGCTTGTGTCTAGCTGCAGATTATTATCACCATTAAATATCTGGAGATGACACAATAGTTTAGACCTAAGAATGATAAACATTGTACGACAGTTACCTGTCAGGAATGCCCAGCCTCTTAACACTTCTGTAGACGGACAAAGTATTGGCCACATGACGGTAGTTGAACCAAAATCTGGATGTACACACCTGTGCAAAGCAAAAACACAATTAGCAAATACTCAGCTGAAGATGTGACGGTTAAATAAATGAATGAATAACGTTTCTCACCAGAATAGCCCAGTTGTTAGTGTGACCACTGCTGAAGAACTGCCCTGCGCTATCCTGAGAAAAAGAAGTGGAAGAAAATTAATAAATAAACGTTTTTTAAACCTAGTTTCGGCTCCTGCAAGCAACAATATTCAACACCATGACAGCTAGCATGACAGCACACAGGGCTAACATGGGAGCGACATTTAAGGTAAAATTCAACATTAAACAAATAAATATCGGGATATTCACTGCTGCATGCGAAAGAACACACACTCACCTCAATGTTAACGCTGTTCGCTGTTAAGTATGTGGAAAACAGGCTCAGTAACGTGAGTAGTTTCATTGTGCAGCACTGTTAGCTGTGTGCATCAAGGAAGTGAACACCGGTGGCTCCGCCCAGCTAGTGCTTCCTGTTAGAGGCGTGTCAAAATAAAAGCTTCGGTTGATGAATAACGTGGATGGACCCAACATCAATTTTTAACTGGTATAAAAATGGCATGTGAAGGTCACACAGTAAGCTGATCTGCCTCAAAGTCATATGCAAACACATCTTATGACTGAGCTTGTACATCATGTCTATTTAAAGATGTCACTGACGTATACTGTACATTATACAGCACTGACCATTTTGTGATCAATTATTGATTGTTTCCCAACTAAAAAATTGAGTCTGGAGAAAATTTCCTTTTGCGCCACTGTTGTACATGCTCATAGAAATTATACAACTTCCCAAGTATATCAGAAAGAGCCTATATATTATAGCCTGTTCAGACCTTTTGCAGGGGAAAAATAAAAACATAAATCACAGATATTTACATACATGCTGAAAACAAATTAACTTCTAACATCTTAATTTCATATGGGAAAGAACTACAAATAAGTAAATCATTATTAATGCAAAACTTATAGTGATAAGAACCTTTCTCGAGTGAAACACAAAATCATTCACTTATTGACATTTCACAATTACATATTCAGTATTACAGAAGGTAAATTACGGCCAATGTGATGAAGTGTAACAGCCAGCTCACTGATGGCGTAAACTACAAACTAACGCAAAACAGAAGCATTTGTGTTTTTGAACAGCAGACTAACTACTCAGTCGAGCACTAGGCATAATGGGAAATGTGGGCATTGCTACAATTTAATCATCCACAAAACAAAAACTACATTGTGTTATCGTGTTATCTTTTTGTGGAAAATATGAAATATTGTATTTTAATTAATTGTATATTTAATATTGGTGGATACATGCTGACAAGACTGACTTTAGAACTGAGTGACTATTCGCAGGAGTGGTTATCAAATGATGCAGCTTGTGCATGTGTGGCTTATCGTTAAAGAGACAGATACTGAATTGTTGTAGGAGTAAATGAATTGATTTCAAAGTTAATATCTGTTTTATGTTTTATTATGGATCCCCATTAGTCTTCACCAAGTGAAGACTATTCTTCCTGGGGTCCAGACACTCATATATCCTGTATAATCAAAATAAAAACTTAGTACAATGAAACAACATAATAAAATACAAACACAAATCGCATATTTAAAATAAAACAAAACAAACAGAAATACTCAGTGTTAATGTTCAATCACACACCTCATTCAAAGAAACAAAACATCATTACAGTTCTGCAATTTCAACTTGCTAACTAAACACAGTTTCTTTACCAATGATGGCTTCTTTTAAGTTATTTTTAAATCTCAATTAATTGTCGATCCTAATTATATTTGGCGGAAGCCTATTCCAATATTTTGTTGCTCTATACATTACAGTTCTCTTCAGTGCATTAGATCTTGGTAGCAGTAAAGTGAAGACACATGCCTAGTGGTATGCCATGTCTACGCCATGTCTAGCATTTATAGGTTGTAGCTGAAACAACAAATTCTTGGGTTTACCGGAATGATAAATATTGAACAGAAATGTGATAAGACTACATGCCAGTCTTTGATCCACTTTCATCCAAGACAGCACTCCATGCATCCACTCAACACTATTTCTCCCAGAGAGAACCAAGATTATAATTAATAACAGTGACTGTGCATATGGGTTGCTTTAGAGGCACTCGCTGGGATATCATGAGACAATGATTTTATGGACTTGCAAATTGGATCTCACTGTGTTATTTGATTTCTTCTGTAACAAATGTATTCATATCCCTGCAATGTCTTCATCCAGTCTGCTATGGAGTCATGTCTCCCTCTAGTTTTTTGGTTAATGGCTTTTAATGGCTTTTTGGCATGTTTCACTGTGGTATTGCAGTGATTTGTTGGTGTTTCTTTGAGTGGTTTTGTATTAAGTGGCGATTCATTTTTAAGTAAAACACTTAAGGGGTTAGAGTACACAGATGACTGCGTGTTTAATTCAGTGAATCGTTATTTGGTCATATATGGCAGATGATAAAAGCAGATTAGACATCAAGTGATCCTGACAGCTTCATATTCAAATGCCCTCTCCAGTTCACTAGTAAGGGCCCTCGTAATGAGAGGTGACATGTATTTCACAGGCAGCAGATGCCAAAGTGCATGTCATGTCACTGCTGAGGGAGCCTCTGGGAGCCCTGCAGTGTAAGGTGGAGTTATGAAAAAACAAAGCCTTCATGCAATTCTCATGTAACATTACAATGCAGCGAACAGAGGGACTGCTGGAAAAGGCAACGACAAAATCAGTCTTGACACAAAGCAGAGCGCCTTTGCAGGTCTGCCATCCGCTTCAATCCTCCAGACGTCTTTTACTTCTGCTGTTTTTTGACCCGCAGCATCATTCCCCTTTCTCATCATAGTAATGCCCTTCTCATGCATCACATTAGAAAATGAAAAGGCAAGGGTAGCGCGCCAACAGAACAGTTCTTCTGATATAAATCTAATCATTATTCCATTTTCAATCCATAAATTAGCATTTCCCTGTCAGGCTGTTTTGTCCTCGGCAGTGATTCATGGTTATGCCTGAAATGTTATTCAGATGTAGTGATCCAGACATTCTAACACACTGATGTCACAGAACTAATCTAAAGTTGCTCTCTGATATAACCAACATGGAGACTTAAAGTCAGCTGTCCAGTTGTCAAGAGGATTAGTGGCCTATAAGAATCAAATCCTATGGGACAAACCAGTGGCCTATTCCCGTGTTGCCTAAAAAAGGCTTGATCCAGTGGCATTGAACTTCTTAACTGTTTGTTTATATGCATGCCCCAAACTAAAGTTATACATTGTTATGCAACTTAAGTGGAACCTGCAGCCAAACACATATATCCAGCTATATTTAGCTGCACTGAAGGGTTTCATTGTTTTAGTTTGTGCCGCTCGGTGATGCAGTCTGTCACATATTTTGGAGTGCCATGCTTATATTAGTTTATTACATTTATTTGTCAAGTACAAAAACCTTAAAGGGGAACTACAAGAAATTTACTGGTAATGATGAACTACTCCCTCCCAAATCCATAAGCTACTCAAATTTGTGATGTCATAGGGTATAAAGTCTGGAGCTGCTCTGTGAAAATGATTGGGAATGATGTTAGAGATGACAGTGAGAGCACCCAGGGGAATGTTCTGAGTAGCCTATATGGGCTGGGTATAAAAAGAAAATCATCCCCTGGGTCCACAAAATCAGACTTGCTATCAAGCAACTCCAGACTTAATACTTGATGACATCACGAGTTTGAGACTGGCTTATGGTTTCTGGCTTTGAGAGAGAGAAGCTCATGTTCACAAATATATTGAACTTCAGTAGGCCATATTGAAAGTCTCTATTTAGGTGGTTGAATCTCGGAGAAGAGATGTATTCTCATACCTAATTCCATCTGCAGTAAGCGTTAGAAGTCTCGTCAGTATAATTACATGGCAATACCTTTTAAAATGCTGTCAAAATGTTGAGGTTGACAATTAATTATTGAACATGGAAACCGTGGCTTGACAAAAGAAATAAAGAATGACAAATACATGTTCAGGATGGTCATGAGACGTGGTTGAAAGCTGAGGAAGCACAAAGTAAGTGAACCTTGTGCTTGAACTTTTTTGTCAAGTGCCAAACTGGTTATTGCGCATTTGCGCAACTCTGCCCTTGTTTACTGATAGGACACATGAAGAAAAACGAAAGTGAATCCTTTTTTAACCCCATTAAGAGCACATATATATGGATCTGATTTGCACCAGTTTCTGTCTTTTCTGCATCAATATTGTAAATGTCTTAATTAACGACACATATGCCCCCCACACACGCAGCTCTATCTACACCTATGTCTAGGCCTATTATTATCTGACTGTTATTTTAGTTACAGAAACACCAAGTTTCCAGGCTGACTGTACCCGTGTGAAAAACGCCAAGCAGAGGCGGCGCGTGCGTTATTTGCCACAGCGCGCAACCTCTGTGCCAGCGTCAAGGCTCACACGGTGCGTGCTGCTGGAAGCGGAGCGCTGTAGGAGGGAAGGACGGACGAGTCGCGCATCCGCATCAGTGAGTAGGAGGAGGAGGGTGGCGCGGTGGCATCGCCTGCAGGAATCCAGTTGTAAAGTCCACACACGAGGCAACAATGCGCTGAGGGGAAACTGTCTGGAGCTCGGTTGTTAACCCAGAGAGATTACCTTACGGCACTGAGACATCTGAAGACCTAAAACACGCTCCGAACAAGTTGTGATTTCAGAGGAAATCCGACTGGAGATGAATACCAACGATGCCAAGGAGTATCTCGCACGGCGGGAGATACCTCAACTATTTGAGGTGAGAGCTGGTGTGAGCTTTGTGGGAATGAGACGAGACGTGCAGGTTTGACCGTGTCATTTTCAAAGAAAGATTCATGTTGCTCATCGATGTCTGTCAGAGTGACGGAGAAGGTCTCTTTGTAATGTGTCTTGTTACTGTTGATGAAGGTGCGAATACGCGCCTCTCTGAGACCATACTTCTGGATTAAAATAGTGGATTAAATCAGAAACCTTGCTGATTTTACAAAGTGCTTCCTCAAACTGTTTGTATGGTAATGCGTAATCACATTAGTCAAACTGTATTAAAGCTCCTCTGCAAAATATGGGATAAAGGGATTCATAATTTTGATGGGCTATGTTAAGATGTTCTCAGTCAGAGACTTCATACATTTAACATGAAAAATGAAATTGAAGACTGTAACATTAAAAGAAAACATTCAATTATCTCAATTACTGCAGCAACTAAAATTGGCCATATATTCATAGGTACAGATTTCTGGGGGACGCAGGGGACACCAATATTTAGAACATGTGCGTTCTCCACCTATGAAAGCATGAAAGTAGCAGAGGACTCCTATTTTGCCAATTGCACCATAAATAGAAAATGAAATGTGTGATGCACAAAATGTTTTGGCAGAGGACCCCCAAACCCTGCGTTTCATATGCGTGTCCCCCAGTGTTGAAACAAAACCAAAGCCTTTGCATATATTGGTGTTAAAATTGAACAATTAGCCTAACGAAACCTGTATCTGAATATTAAGGTAAGCTTGTCACAAAGATCAATAAAGACAATATCAACTCTCTATTAAGCAGCACAGACACAAATATAATATGAAGTATTGTTTATATTCCCGAGGGAAACGTAAATTGGCTCATCCACTTAATTAGACACAATCCCAAGTGTGGTACAGCTAATGTATGCAAGCAATCACTGCTTGTTTATTTACAGCCAGTCCAAATTATACTGAGCAGTGAAGTGACACATCATCATCATCATCATCGTAACTGCACTGTAATTTTTATGGCTTCGCACATGAAAGTGCAGTCATTATCCATCAACCAAATAAGCACATCACATTGTTTTCAGTCGGGAGAAGCTTTGTGTTTTCATGCTGCTGCTGGAGTTGGAGTTGTTGGAGAGGAGGGTGGAGATGAAGGAGGAAGTCCCAGGGGAAGCTATTGTTTTAAAACATTCGGGGTTGTTGAGGACAAATGTCACACAAACATACACTTGACTTGTGTTTTTTGGCATGGACTTCATTCTCACATTAATCACAGAAGCTGGCGTTCCTCCTCAACAATAACAGCCCAGCAAATAAACGCAGACCCCCGATGACCTGAGTCCTATTTCATGGGCTTCTGACAAAATGAGATGGTTTGTTCTACCCGGTGGAGCCAAGCCAAGGCAACCATAACTGCGCTTCAAAACTTCACCTCATTAAAACGTGGGCTGCTCATCACCACCACAGCACATCATAAGAAAGATGAATTGATGCCAGAGGAAACATCTCCTCCCTCTTATTCTCCCTTTGTGCCTCATCATGTCCACCTCCAATGTTTGTCTGCAGAGCCTGCTGACAGGTCTGATGTACTACCGGCCTGATGACCCCATCGACTACTTGGAGGGCTGTCTGAAGAAAGCCAGGGAGCTCGGAGGACCAGACAAGGTGCGGTGGGATACCTTTGTGGGCCAAGAGAAGAAATCCCTTCCTCCTCTTAATGGCGGCCAGTCACGCAGGTCCCTCTTCAGAAATGGTGAGCAGTGAATGCTGATTGTACAGTACAGCAAAGCACATGAGAATCAAAACTATAAGTTAATCAACAGATCATAAATCAGCAGCAATTTTAAGTTATATTTCAGGCAAAAATGCTAAACTTGCTGGTTCCAGCCTCTTAAATGTGAAGATTTCCTGTTTTAGTTTGTTTTATATGATGGAAAATGTCATTTCTTTAGGTTTAGATGTTTAAAGATGTCACATCAGGCTCTTAAAACATATAACTTATGACTAATTTATAATATTTTAAAACTAAATAATTCTCATCTTTAGTCCAGTACGTTGTTTTTTGGGAGCCAAAATATATATTCTTTTGGCTTCTCCCTAAGGATGCTGGCAGCAGAACATCTTCCTCTCCTACACAATCACAACTGGCTCACTGTTTGAACAGCGAGTGTTGACATTTGTACTGTACCCTCATGAGCCACATTGTAGATACATTGTTAAAACTTTTGTGCCGCTCTCAGAAACAGTAGTGGAGGATTTTTAGGTCGTAGCCTATTGAGATGGGAGGCTTTTCTTTCTGCAGCAACAGTGTGAAGCGCAGCTGTGTACATCGATACTCTCAGATGGTTGTAGTTTACAAAAAGTGCCAGAAGCGTTTGTTCAGACACCAGAGCACCCACAAACAAACCACCATCTACCACCTCCTAAAACTGTCAAACCTATCATGTTCAAAAACAGACTCCAAAGTGCAGATCTCAGCCTTAAACATGCCTGTGCTGCCTTCACTGACCTGTGGTAGCCTGGTACAGTGCAGTAAAAGACAGATGAACATGTAGTTAATCATTCACATGAATGAAAATACAAAAAAAAGGCTCTCTGCTCATCAGTTATAGATTCCAGCTGTGGGTTCCAGCATGTCTAAGCAATGTAGGAAGATGCAAATGTATTTTGCATGCTACAGCTGTCATATACTAATTACATTTTCTATGTGCATTGTATTACTGTGTATATTTTAAATTCAAACATATATGTCTTTGTTTGATGAAGCATGGCAGCAATGTCAACAGGAGCTACCATGAGAATAACGTAGAATAGAGTCGTGTGTGAGCAGCTTACAGGCCAATCACTCACTCCACAGAACAATGCAAGCATGAGCAGATATGTTTTCTAAAAGAGAAATCTTCACTGTTAAAAAGTATTGAGGGCAGACTGCTCTGAGTAATTCAGATTCATCTCCCTCCTCTTAACATGTTGGTAAAGATGCCTGGAAGCTTTGCCAGCTGCAGTGTTTAGCTGCTGGGAACTTCAGTCTAATCAGGGAGAGAGATTTTCCTGTCCTGCAATTCCCCTCTTGGCTGAAAGCTGAAGCTCCAATCTGCCGTGTTTCGTGACGTCTGAGAAAGGGGAAGGCTGCTCTTGCCTCCAAAGTTATTCCTATCTCGGTGTGAATGACTGTTCACGGTGTTAAAAATGTTAAAAGGGCAAAAGTAAGCCTGTAGATTCCTGCAAGTGAGGCAGCATCAGTTGTTATTTGCAACCTTCTGTGTGTTTTTGCTAAGTTGTTTACATAAAACAGCATCTCTGTTCCATTTAGTCTGAGCAAAACCTCTTGTCACTGCATGATCAATACCATTCTCATCCCTATAATGCCGTGTAAAGAGACAATATTGGTTCTGTATGTAAATTATTTCAGCTTTTCTGCCCTAGAACAGCATGCAATAATGATTTCTGTCTTTGTTAAATGTGTTATAATCAATGCTTTCATCAGCAGAGACAGCTGTTTAATTACTAAACTGGATGAAGCATTGAATTCATCACACTAAGACGGTTTCATCTCAGATCCACTGTTCAATTGTTAAAGGAGGCATGGCTTTTTTTTGGGTTCTGAAATGGGATTAGCAGCTTATGAAATAATGTGACATCTGCACCTTTGAAGTGACTGACAGCAAGTGATGATAATTAAGATGTTTTAATAGTGAGCTTCAGGCTCTGGAATAAAATATTTTTTTTTACTAATACATTACAAAAAAGCAGACAAATCGATTCTCATCTCTACCTTTGTGTGTATATGTGTGTTACAGTGTTGCCCGACAGTCCCAATTTCCCCTACAGACGGTATGACCGCCTCCCTCCCATCAGCCAGTTTTCCATCGAGAGCGACTCGGACCTGTCGGAGACGGCGGAGCTCATAGAGGAGTACGAGGTGTTTGATCCATCCAGACCACGACCCAAAGTCATCCTTGTCATTGGTAAAGGACCAGTACACCAGAAACACAAACATACAAACTATAAATATCTGCTCATCTGCTTACATAACACAAGAATGAGGAAAGTTTGGGGCAAAAATGCATCCTCATCTGCTGCTGTAGATCTGGATTCCTGCTGAGTCATGTTTTCCATTAGATAAGACGAGGCAGTAAAGATCCTTTTATGTGTAAACATAGAAAGACGCTGTGTGTCTATTTACTGCCTCTGATGAGAGCTTTATGCATTTATATAAAAAGCGCAACAAAAATACAAAGTTTATATTTGCCTCACTGATGATCTAAAAATAAATGGCCTGGCAGGGAATCTAAGAGTCAGGGTGTGTGTGTTTGTGTGTGTATACTTGCAGTGTGTTTTTCCTGGTATTTTGAAAGTAGCCCCGCCTCTCTCTGTTGGTATCAGCGAGGAGATCTTGTTGCATGTCACTCACTGTGTTAGGCACTCACGCACTCCTAATCTTATTTCCTTGATGGGCCTGCATTAACCCGTCAAATACTTTCATTAATCATACGAACTAAGCATGGCAGCTGTATATAAGACGAGAGTAATGACACTGGTCAGGCTGGGCTGAATAAGTGCCGCTATTTATAAACCCTCTTGAAAATAGTTTATCTAAGGTTTTTAAAAAATCAAGAAAAGGACTTAGATATCGGTTAAAAGCTCCTAAAAACCCTCTGACAGCCCATTTGCTTCAGCATGTTTTGATTTTTGGTGTGTACCTGGGATGTTCACTCTGTCTGTCTGCAGTGTGGATGATAGTTATTTGTCCTCGCAGCACAAAGCCAGTTTCTATCTCGTCTTTGTGAGCACATTGTGCCCTATTTTAAAGGGAAAACAGGATGGCAGCAGCTGTCATCTCGTTGGTGGATCGTGGCAAATGTTTTGCCTGACAGGTTTGCAGAGGGAGAGAGACAGACTGACGAACACTCATGTGGTCAGGAGGAGGAGGAGGAGGCTGGGTCGAACATTACGAAATACTCAGATGTGAGATGAAGTGCTCATTTGCAGAATACATATTATAGTTTCCCTCTGATCGTCCTACCCCTTCCTTGTATTGCAAAACTTTCACTTTATCGGCTCTTTTCTGCATGACGAGGATATTTTAGAAAGTTGGAAACATAAATAATGGCTGCATTGTGTATGGCTCATAATTCTCACATTGTTAAAGGGACAGTCCACCGCCAAATTAAAATACATATTTTTGGACTTACCTGTAGTGCTATTTATCTGTCTAGATTATTTTGGTATGAGTTGCAGAGTGTTGGAGGTATCAGCTGTAGAGATGTCTGTCATCTCTCTAACATAATGGAACTAGATGGCATGCGCTTTGAGCACCAAAAAAAATACATTTGAAAAACTCAAAGCAATGTCTCTTCCCAGAAGTCATGACCCAGTTACACAGACCTTGTTGTGAGCAGTTTCATGTAGGAACTATTTTCTTTCTATCATACTACACCCACTAACAGATATCACGTAGAAGGAAGCGTGCATCTACTCATGGATGAGAGGCTCGTGCTCATAACAGTGCAAGACGTAAACATTAATGACGTCCTCCTCGGCTGAGCTGTAATGTTTACATGCTCAGTGGTGCTAGGTGAGCTAGTAGATGCACACTTCCTTCTATGCGGTGAGACAGTTGACGGGTGTAGTTCCTTAAAAAGAAAATAGTTCCTACATGAAACTGCTCACAACAAGGTCTGTGGATTATCTTGAGTAACCAGGTCATGATTTCTGGAAAGGGTTCTGTTCATTGAAACTTGGCTGTCTCTGATTTGTAATGTTTGGGTTTTTTTTTTTACTTTTGGGCGGACACTCTTTTCCTCCTCCCTAAAAGAAATCATTTCTGACAGCGACACCATGATGGAATAAATTATCCACACAGCTTTGTTCTCCGACTAATTTCACTTCACTCTGGCCGGGCTTTCAACCAGGAGTCATTTTTGGAGCAGTTGACATTTCTGTGGTAACAGTAGCATTTTGTAAAATCCTGGAATGAGATTCAGTAAAAGCAGCAATCAGGGTGTCAGATGGCTTTTACAGGCAATTATTCAGGCCTTTCACAAATTTACAGCTTGTATAGTATGTCTATTTTGCACCATTAAGACGTCATTGCTAATAACTAGCTTCCCTTGATTCCAAAATGTGGTTTTGATATATATTTTTTACTTTTGGAGGAATAATGATGCAGTTATGTGTAAAATTCTGTTGGACTGATGTTAAAACAGTAGCTATCGTGATATATATTCATTATGATGTTACCAAACTATCCAGCATCAAGCTAACACATCCTTCTTTCCTTTGAAATATGGAGATCAAAATGAAGAGGATTTGGTAGCAAATGTAGGAGGTTCACACATACCTGTTTGTCTCATCCACCCCCCCACATGCCCTTCTTCTCCCCCGCAAAGCACACACAAGCAATTACACAGTCACGCAGTCAGACACACTCAGTCGCAAATGTGCAAACACAAGCAGAGCCATGCACGCACACACACAGTCTCACATAGGCCGGGTTTCTCTCACTAATACACACGTGCGCCTACGCTAACACACCCACACACATAATGTTTCACACTCACACAGACACATTTCACACACCAAATCTCTCCCAAAACATCAACAGCTCTCCTTCTGTGCCTAGGTGGCCCTGGCAGCGGCAAAGGAACACAGAGCCTGAAGATTGCTGAGCGCTACGGCTTCCAGTATGTGTCCGTGGGCGAGCTGTTGAGGAAGAAGATGATCCACAACGCCACAAGCAACAGAAAGTGGAGCCTGATTGCTAAAATCATCACCAATGGAGAGCTGGCGCCACAGGTAGCACTGAAACAGGGAGGGAGAGGGGTGTGTGTGTGTGTGTGTGTGTGTGTGTGTGTGTGTGTGTGTGTGCGTGTGCGTGTGTGTGTGTGTGTTTGTTTGTGTGAGAAACGGGGAGAATATGAGAGGAAGTGTGTCCAGTCACTCGCAGGTCGTTATCACAGCGAGGATGTAAGAAGGGACTAATTAGCAGCATCCATATCACAAGCGGGCTGCAGAGAGGGACGCTTATCCATCTTATTAGCATCCTTGTTTGCACGATAATGACTCTGCTTGGGAAGAAAATGGGCACAGACCCCTCTGTGGTTGTTTGCGCATCCATTCATTCAAACACTGTAGAAAACGCACATGATACCCTTACACTTCAATATGTGTATGAAATCAAGAATACAATGTTGATTGAAATACAAATCACACATCAAGCTCAGAGGGAGGACTAAACCATAACATAAAAGGTGTTTTTTCATGTTTAAACCCATTAAACACAAATCATTTATGATATGGATGGCTGCTAAACATTTTCTATGAAAACCTAATTGAGATGTAAAGCATCCTGTAGACTCGGATGCCCAGACAGTTTAATTACCTTCATGTATTTATTGATCAGCGAAAGGTTTTCAGCACATTGTGACGCAGTTGGAATCAAGATGCTCAATCACTGGTAATTAAAGGGGACCTATTATGCTCATTTTCAGGTTCATACTTCTACCTTGAGTTTCTACTAGAACATGTTTACATGCTTTAATGTTAAAAAAATACTTCATTTTCCTCATACGGTCTGTGCTGGGACACCTGTATTCACCCTCTGTCTGACACGCTCCATTTTAGTGTCTGTCTCTGTAAATCCCCCCTCTTGAGAAAGCCCAGTCTGCTCTAATTGGTCAGCGTTTCTGGATTTGTCATGTCAGATTCACTGCATTGCATTCTGGGAAATGACAGAGAATTAATGTTAAATTAAAGTTTTTAAGCACAAGCGTAAAGGAATATGATCCAAAATTGGGGAGAAATGAACAACATCAGCATCCAAGATTACATGTTTTGCTGATGTTAGCATGTAGCTACATGTGGCAGTGTATGTAAAACAAGCACTTGCAGTAGCGTGCCTGGTGCAGGTGACAATATAAAGAAATCTGTCATGATCTGATGTCAGAAAAAAATAGAAGAAAAACATAGGGAACAGAGAATTCAGAACGGTCTGAAGCCTGAGCTCATACGACCTGTCGTTAAATTCGAATGATACAGATACAACCACTGCAGCAGGTTGAATAAACGCTTCTGTCAGACAAAACAAATAAAGAGTTATAACTCATCTATTATGCGTTATGATAACCCACTGATCAATTTTCCAACAAAAATGTTTCTTAAACAGTCATACACTCCCAAAGGTCCAGACAGTCTAAATCCAGTGAAAATATTTAGTCCAAACGTATTATTAAATCCAAAGATATCCACGAGCGGCAGCTGCATTGTTTCAAATGTTCATATTTCCTGTTTGCATGTAAATATGCCGATTCATTGCTATCAAAATGGTGGCTGATCTCTGACCTTTTAATTAGCGCCTAACTTGAACCAATAGGAGCTTCTATAGTCAGTATAGGCTTCAGTAGCCAACAAGGGCATGTGTTAAAAGGAAGGGCCTGCCTCACTTCATGGCACAACGGAGCCAATCATTAGTCAGCGATGGTCCTAAAGTCAATGGAGTTTTTAATTCATTCTTGACAAACAAATTGATAAACAAATGGTTTCTCCATTTTTTTTGGCTGTGAGGAAAGAAATAATATATGGCCCAAGTTTATAAAAAATTGCTTTACTGGTGAAGATTTAATGGAAGTCACTGAGAAATTTCAACAGGGAGGTTGTTCCAGAGTTTTGCTGGCCCTTGTGGTTTTAAGAGTAGGGCAGGGGTGAGGGGAGACTTGTTGCAGGATCCGGGCACAAAAGCTCATAAATATATGCTGCTGCAAGTCCTTGTAAGTTTCTGATGGCTTCAGTCACTAGTTTTAAACACACTGTGTTACGCATGGCCCACTTTAGACTCATGGGTAAAGTATGTGCTTGAGCTTATTTAATGCTACTTTGGTTGGAGGTTTGGTTATCAGAACAAACATGAGAATAGAAGCACTTATTTGGGATTTGTCTTATATAAGAAATAGGCTGAAGCAATTTAAGTGGTTCTGGTTGTCTGGATACATTTTGGTGATCATTATAAAAACACCTGAGACGAGGGTCCTTACTGTCAACCTGGGCACCATGATGCATTGTTGATGCAGCGAGGTACAAGGCTACACCACGGACCCCCGGCTGCTACGTGACTGACAGTTCTTAGCTCGCGTCCCCTCGTGAATTACCTTCAATCACTGCGCCCAACTCATCATTTATCATCCCATCCTCGCATTTCTGGCACGATGGCGCATCTCCCATCTGGCCATTCACCAGATGTCAGTCCAGGAGCCAGTGTGATAAACAGCAAAGTAGGCCGAGCTGCAGACATATTAGATATGATGAAGTGATAGGTGTGTCTGTTAGGCATTTCATTTCCTGCCGTGATGAGTTTAGCGAAGTGGAGAAGAGAATTTGGTTTCTTCATGAGAGGCAAAATACTGTAAATAACTGTTACTCAGCAGCTTTAAACAGAGGCTCTGATGACAACGTTGATTGTGTAAATATATATGATGTGTTGAGTGATATATTACTGATTCAAGCTTGTTATATTCTCCCCTTTTATACCATATGATCCATTAGAATGGTTGAAGAGCTTAATTAGAGTTGGACAACTAATATATTTTCTCCACTTCAACAACAGAAATCAGAAAACGCTGTAATTTGGCTAATTACTGGGTCTAACTGAAGATTCATGTAAGAAATCTGAGTTTTCACTTTGAGAGTTATGTTTTTAAGAGCAAATAAAGGAATAGTTTGGCATTATTTGGAATTTATCCACACTTAGATTGATACTACTCTTACATCTGTTAGTCGAGATGAAACGAAAAACGCCTTTTTAACCCTTTTTGACCAGGCCAAGGCCGTATTATGCAGCTATTTAATTATATATGGCAAAATAATCATATTCTTATATCAAAATGTTTTCTTCCTGCAAAACATAATATGACCTGTGCTTACATAGGCTAGTACCAACCAGTTTCAACCAATAATATCATGACATCCAATTATTGATCAATCTACAACTTTAAGCCACTCAGAGCTAACATCAAGTCAGCAAGCTAGCAACAGAATGATACATCGATGTGTCTTCTTGTCCCTGAAACACCATGGTTATGGGGCTTCTAGGTCAATTTATTCACTTTGAGGAAAGTAGTATCTGTGACAGTTCCAGAATATGCACAAAGCATTTTTACAGTCGACGACTTCAGCAACTAATATGGATAATACCATCATTACATGGCTATTCCATTGGTGACACACCATCTGGGCTTCACTGTTATGATACACCCACTTTTCAACGGTTAAATCAAAGTCTTCCCAATGTTATATCCCACCTGCCCATCCTGTTTCACTCTGTAATATGTCACGATACTGAAGCTAGATACCCTCAAAATGCTGTTTCATCTGGACTTTAAATATGAAGCTACAGCTGACAGACTGTTAGCAGCTTAACATAAAAACCAGAAAATGCTGAAACAGCCACCCTGGCTTGAAATGATCCAACACATAGCTTCCCATAAAAGCACAACTTGCCTTTTTACATGTCCATTTTTTGCTGGATTTAACAAACAAGTTATAGTGTGTTTATTGGTGAGGTGCTTTATAGGTGCAGGTGGATATTTTGTCTTTGGACAGAGGCAGGCTAGCTGTTCTCCCCTGTTTCCAGTCTATCTGCTGAGCCAAACTAATTATCTGCTGGAATTGTATTTAGAGCACAAACATAAGAGTGGCGTCGATCCTCCCATTTATGTCTCAGGCAAAAAAACAAATAAGCATATTCCCCAAAATGTCAAACTATTCCTTTTAAAGACATATTTCTATAATTTAGACATTTCTCTCTGTAGGTAGGCTGAAAAAAACATTGTCCATGGGTTTATTCTTGTAGTGTTGAGCTCTGTATCTGTGCTCAGCTGTGGTTCAAAATCCAGCAAACACGCAGAACCTCTTCACTGACTCTCAGCCAACAGCCACATCAACTTCAAGTTCTCGCTGTTTGTCTGTAACTCACTGCAAGGTCAAATGACTCAGTATTTATCAGAACCTCTGTTCCCTCAGAAATCCCACAGGTCTCTGCATAAGAGGATCTTGGATGTTTGACAGTCTGGTCTAAAATTAAAGACTAATAGCACTTGTGCTTTTATATCTCCAGACCATGGAAAATCAGCAGAATCCGGTGCCCTTTAAAGACAGCTAAAGACCAGCTTAAACTGTGTGGGCCTTCAAAGTGAATAAAATGTTGAATTTTAGCAGATGCTGACCATTTTTTGTCTATTTATTGTTTCTTTTTTGCCCTTAAAGCAAAGCACAGTGTTACAAAAGATGTGTGCCATTTCTATACTACACACTAACATGTACATGTACATAGACTATGTTTTATGTACTAATTGCTGCAGTTGCAGTTAGTGTAGATATAGAAATGAATGTACTCCACCATAGCTACAGTAAGAGCACCAGTGGATATCAATCAAACTGCGATTTTGGAAAAACACTATTAATTAAAGATTTATCTCTTATTATTTTGTTATGTGGTTGTCTCACTGCCACACGCAATTAGCTGAACTTTTTGTAGTTGTAAGTAGCTCCATTATTTCCTCTGTGCATTGCATCAATGGACACTTTTCCACTGTGACCACATTTTAAATGAAAACCTTGACAGCTCCTTCTTGATCCTGGAAACAGCAGCTGATGAAACAGAATCAGGGTTAACTTACTAAGTTTTGACCCTGGCACATGGTGTTTTCAGCCAACAGAGCCCAGTTGTCATATTGTTATTCTGAACACTTCTAAAACTCGTCTGTACAGGCTTGAAAACTTTTGTACTTACAAAGTCTTTTTTGGGTTGTCACCATCATTTGCAATTAGTGTCATTTTTTCTGTCATGTTATGTTTAGTGGTTGCAAGCCTCAAAGCCTGTTTACAACCAGTATGTAGTATGGAACTGGGACACAGCTAACACATTTTAGGTTCCAGAGAACATCAAACCAAAAATGTTTGGCTGTTTTTCAAACTTTTTTTCCCCGTGGTAGACCTTATGCACGAATTAGAGCTCTTTAAAGCGAAGGAGGCATCTCAGCTGCATTTTTCAGTTGTCTGTTGTCGAACCTTCAAACTCGGCAGTGCTGATCAAATATGAATCAGAATTCTGATACTGCACTGACTATTTCTTGCCTTGAATGTTTTCAGAAACACATTTTAGTGTACTGTTTAGCTGTTAAATGAGAAAGTTTGCTTCAGGAAGTTGGTGGGGTTTAGTTTTCAACATGGCAGCAAGGTCACTAACAAGTGAAGCACTTTGTGCTGCATTTTTAATGTATGAAAAGTGCAAATAAGGTTTGATTTGGTTTGATCCTCATTTTACAGCAGCATACACTAAAATAAGTTTCTGAAAACGTGAGATAAGAAATAGGCAATGCAGAAAGAGAACGCAGTGAAGAAAAAAGCCCAATATTTCCCTCTAAAATGTAGTAAGGTTGAGTAAATGTAATTTGTTACTTTCCACCGCCACGCTACACAAGCATAAATGCATAATGCTTCAAGTCTATTTCCATCTGTTCTCTGCTGCTGCTGAGGTACTGCTTCATTTGTGTCCTCATGTGTCCCTATTTGCTATAGTGCACCACATTTACATATAGCACTCTTAACTGAGTGTCTAAACTCTAGTGTATGAAATTGACACTGCGGAGTGCCCTAAAAATTCTGTGGTGTTAAAAGAAAGTAGGTTACCTAAAAGCATGTGGGTGAACCCTTCTTTTTTTGTAAATAATCCCAAAGTAATGTGTGACATTTATTAGACTGCACCTGTTTGCGATGATGCAAAATAACGATAATTCATGAGGGTCAAAAAATAGTTCATTATATCAAATGTTTGTAGGAAGAAGTCAGAAAGTGAACATGGTGTGGTATTTTGGGCAGCAGTTTTAGGATGGTTCTCTCCAGCTGTTGTATGTTTGCTGGTACAGTGCTGTAAATAGATCGTCTATTTGAGAGTCAGAGATTATTGTCTGATGCCTGGCACTACTGTGAGAGCCCAGACATGGAGCCGTGCAGCAGATCGGACGGCTTTTCTTGGAGTAGCTTTTCTCATTTTACTGTACACAAATACATTAATCTGTTCGATGGAATCTAGATTAGGTTTAATCTCTGTGTAGTCTGTCAGGCCACTGCCGTTATTCTGTGGGTGGAGGGAAATTAAACGTCTGTGTTACTCAGCGTCGGGCCACGGATGTTATTTTTAGAGCTGAGAGTTGCTCATGTATCTCTGCCATATCGTATGATGCATTCAGCTCGGGGAAATACATTAGAACATGTTGACCTCCTTCAGCCGTGAGGAAGTAATTGATGCTAGGGGATGCTGGCATTCTGTGGCCTGTGGCACAGTCACAACAGTTGTTCTGCTGGATTCAGATGTATTAAACTACAGTTGGATATAGTGATTAATTATATTGTGGAATTCTCCTATGTGCTGTCATAGTTTCCCGTTCACCTTCTTTATGACTCTAAATCAGCTCCTCATTATTAATTTTCAGGGGGTTTTAACTAATCTGCAACCTTGATGAATCTGGGAATTGCAACAACATTAACGGCACTAATCTCCTCCTTCATGCTCCTGCTGGAAAAGCTAATTATAATTACAACCATAAACTTTTTTGCTTTATAAATTTTTTGTTGAAATGTCCCACGACACCAGTGGCTCATTCAGAGAATTGCCCACATTGTTTAGCATTTAAAAAGTAATAGTAATTGTTAATTACTTGTATTGAACAAAAATCCAATTAACCCCCTGCTAATAGAGTAATTGTTTCGTTTATTGCCCTTATGACATTTGCACATAATCATGAAACCTGTTGTTGCCACTGTGCTCCAGGAGACAACAATAACTGAGATCAAGCAGAAGATTATGAAGATCCCAGAAGCAGATGGTATCGTCATAGATGGGTTTCCTCGAGATGTCGGACAGGCCTTGTCCTTTGAAGACCAGGTGAGTGTCTATCAGATTTATTCAAATGCAGATTCCCTCTGTAAGCATTTTGTCAAAGTATTTTGATATTTCATTCTGTCAGAATCTTAAGTAGACATTGTTTTATCTGCACACTAAAACTTCCACAGCTGCTATTGTATGTGATAACAGCTGTAATGCGAAAATTTGGTGCAGGAATATGGACAATCCATGTGCAAAATTTTCGGATGACAACAAATTATTGAGCTGTTGTATTCCATTTTGGCCCAGTGAGTTTCCTCCGAAATAGCGCCCAAGTCCACTCCACATAGAAAAACCTATCCAATACAGATACAAGAGGCTAACATTAACACAATACATCAACTAATAGGACCCCAGATGTGACGCTAGCTGTTGTGGCTAGCCCCATACCGTGACCAACATATAATCTTATAAAGTGTGTATCAGCTACAGTACCATCTTCATCATATCCCAGCTGCTGGGGGATCTTACGTCACATATTGTCCTTATTTAACTGAACTGGTAAGACATTTCCCCATTTTTGCAGCAAGGTAGCTCAGAATTGGAGGTATGACATCAGTTGGAACAAAGGATGTCATTGGTCAGACATATATTTCTGCCGACCAAACCTGAGTCTGAATATTTTTACTGCACAAATGTTACACAGGGGTGTACAAGCATTCATAAATCATTTTTAATTTCTGTACAAAACACCTAGGAATGTGTCATTTTGACCCAATTCATTGTTCAACTGTATAAAGAGCAGCTGATTTTCCTATTTAGTGCAGATTATGTGAGACAACATCAGAGTTCATTCAAAGCAAACCCCTCGGCCATCATTCTGTGCTTAGTTCAGAACTGTTTTTCATGACTTAACCTTAGATAATCACTTTCACTCTGAAGAGAAACAGCTTCAGGAACAGAAAACCTAAGGCTGAGTAAGGACCGACTTACAAAAAATTTTTTCTCTAATTTTAACTATTCATTATCTCCCTATTCATTGCACTGCAGATGTTTCAACCTGTAACAAGCTGGTATATATTATGTCTTTCTTTTGGCATCCACACAAGTTTCAGAGTCCAACACACACAATGAGCTATTCATTCACCTGCAACAAGCCAAATATGTAAACGAGTTGGTCACACACTGCTGCTGTTATCCCTCAGGGTTTATCTCAAACAGCATGAGATGTAAGGGCGACAGCGTCGTTTGCTCTGTGGTTTGAGTCACACCACCAGGGTTTGATGTATTTGACATCAGATGCTGCACAACGTCTCAGGGTCACTGTCAAGGCATTTAGACTCTCTGGCAAGATGTAAACATTAAAACAGTTTTATAGGTGGATCAAAGTGTTTCCAAATGAGCAATTTAAATTAATTATAATAATATGTGTGCATCTACTTGGGAGGGCAGTCAGTCGAACAGTAATTTGAATTATCTTTGTGTAGGGAAATATAAACTGTGATGACGCAGATGATGCTATTGTGCCTCCTGCTTCTCAAAGAGGTCATATTTGTGGAAACAGCATCTAAGCTTCAGGCCTCTGGGTGGGCGTCTCCCAAGGCAGCTAGTGACTTACATTTGATAGCCAGCATTGTTTGGAGACGCACTTTTTTGTCGTGTTAAAATAGCCCTGTAGCCTACGAACGTTGACATTTCTGTCCTTTTTTCAACAAACCCTCATAGCATTGGCTATGTACCGCTGGGAATTGAAGCTTTCTGTCCCTTTACAACATTCAAAAGATAGTGAAGACCCATCGTGCTGTTCAGTTTAGATTCCACATGAAAGAGGAAGCTGGATGCTAACGTTAGCACTGATTCTCACTTGTACTTTCCATTCATGGTATTTCAACACATGCTGAGTCATCAGCAGGTCCTGCAGCTCTGAGTTGTACCACTGTATAGAAGTGAGGTGGCGTACTGTAGCTAGCATTAGCATTCCTCCTCAGGTCCAGGTTGTGATGACAGCAAAAATCGATGTCAGTATGAAACAACCTTTATGTAATTCTCTCATCTCAGATAATAAAGCCCCTTTTGTCGAGATAACGAAATTAACTCAAGATAATGGAGAAGATAATGGCATCAGGAAAAAAATGGAAGTATGACCAATCTCCGTTTCTGTGTATTTCATTGCAAAGATTAGATTAAATTAAACACCTAGAACATCGTCAAGGACCTTTGGGGCATCCTGAATATAATGAGGATGTGTAATTTCATTAATATCATATTTACCTGAACTTACTATAAGAGGAAAACATTTCACTTTTGGAGTTAAGCTACTGTACACTATTGAATCTGCAACATAAATTTCCCAATATAGATCCCTGAAGTAACATTTCAGCAGCAGGGTCTGCAGGCTGCAGAGGGTCCATTAGGATGTGAAAGAAGCCATAAGATATTGACTGGTGGAGTTTGGCTGATGTTCTATTTTCTCATGGTGTTATAGACTAGATATTATATTTGCATCTACAACATGAGCTATAAACCACTCAGTTGTGTATGATCTCGTCTACAGTGTAATATTTATGTTAGCACTAACCCTGAGCTCGTGCTGTTTGTACTCGCAATGCCTCAGGTCAACATGTCTCAGCTGCTGCTGCTCAGCTATTCAACAGTGAAACAACAGTTTTCCATTTCGCTGCCCAGTCAAAGCTCAGTGTTCCTGAAATGAACAGGTAGACTAGTGTCACACTGAGCAAGGACTCTGCCCTTTGACTGGCAGGTGCACAGTCTTTTTGTTGTCAAGCATGAGTCCCACTAAAGGCTTAAAATACCTTGCAGCTGTCGCTCTGTTTTGGCCTGTTTCCTGAGGATCAATAAAGCATTACTGCCAGTTTTGTGAGACAAGAACGGAGAATTTATTTTCCACAAAGAGTCACTACAGTGTAAATCAGCAATGTAGGGACAATGAATGTGTTATTGATGTTATTCTGACAACACAGATGCTACGATACAGTCTATATTCTACGGCAGTGTTTCAGTGCTGGAGCCCCCCAATGGAAATGTATCCTTTACAGTTGAGTGGCCAAGTGTGTGACACAACGGTCGATTGCTTTTAGAAGGATTGATCCTCTTCATCGCATTTAAAGCCACTTATCATTTATCAACTTTTAAATGAGCACTAAATGACTTTTAGAGTGGTTAGGGAATGGGCTTGGGTCTATGTGGGTCAGTGTGAGTAAAGCCTGACTGTATAATCTGGTCATTTTAGCTGCATTATAGGGAACAACCAAGAGGGACATCAGAGTCTCAAGTCCCATTTGCGCAGGATTTATATTCCAGGGGGAGCTGAATATTTCCTCTGCTCCAGAGTACTGGAGTCATTGTTCCGGATGATATTTCAGATGTGATCTAATTCACAAGGTAAATCAACAATTATTATAAAAGGTATATTATTTAGTTAAATGTCATATTATTGATTAGTGACTTTGTCTTCATAGTCCAGTCTCTCCAAGTTTGCACTGACTTCCTGTGTAATTACTGGTGCCCAAAATGACCAAAGTAGTAGTAACATTTGTCATTAAATTTGCAAAAACGTGTTGTTTTGTGTTTGTGATTTGTTGCTGCAATATTTAAGTAAGATGTGAAAAATTATATCTGTTTTGAAAAATCACTGATAATACTTTTCACTGAGAGTATAATGAGTTAAGAAATTTAGGAAGGACCTGTCTCTGTCTGCAAGCATGGCTTGCTAGCGCGGATGTTGAAATTACATGTTTTGATTTTTCTTTTTAAAACTTCTGTCTGTCGGCTACTTTCTGTTTGCTCATTGTATGCTTCTTGTTCCTGCTGCTATTGTTTTTGCTCTGCCAGTCTGTCTTGCTATTTGTTGTTTGTTTGTATATTTGTTGTTATTTGTTGCATTACTTGTTTTATTTTTGCTGATGTGGCATTGTCCGTCCTGCTGCATGTGTGTGCTACTTTTGTTGTTGCTGTACTACATGGTGCTGCTCTCTGTTTGCCACTTTATGCTATTTGTCTTTTATGTAATGCACGTTGTACTATATGTGTTGCTGTTTCTTTTATCTTTTGATACCTCTCTAATCCCTGTCCCCTTCTCCTAAAGAGGCTCTTGCCTTTTGTCAGGCCGCCATTGTAAATAAGAATTTGTTCTTAATGACGTGCCTGGTTAAATAAAGGTTAAATAAAATAAAATAAAAAATTTGCTAAATTTTATTTAGTCTGTAAGGTAACCTCGGAGTTCCCTACCTCACTGTGTAGCACTGCCCACAAGATCCAGGAGTCAAATGCTTAGTTTTAAACATTGGATTAGTTCAGTTTAGGTCTTACATTGGTGAAGATTCTCAGTCATTCAGGTCATGGTAATCCTGGTAACCATTAGAACTGAAGAACCCTCTTGAACGAGAGGTGAAACGTTGTCCAGTTGCCGATGACATACATGTAGCACTTAGGATTTAATTTTGGTTACTTTAAAAGGCCACTGTGTAAGATGTAAGGGGATTTCGTGGAATCTAGCGGTGAGGATTGCAGATATTGCAACCAGCTGAAATATCTCCTGATTAGAATTCCCTCAGTGGTCTTTACTTTACATTCTTTATTTCCATTTACAGCCACTATATCAAAAGCGCTGCACAGTTTGCTAAGTGCCCTCTGTAAGTGAGCATATCCATCAACTGCCATGTGTTTTGTTAATGTGTTACTTCAGGAGGCGCTGAAGTAGAGCACAAGCGTAAATATCAAACAGTCTACAAACTGCGGTTCCAAATGGTGATTAAACGTGTGTTAGTGGGCTCCTGTGGGCAAAACCAGATGGGGCTCTCCTGGAAGTACGTTTAGTGAAAGATGGCTCGGAGCTTTCTCTCGTCATCTTTCCAGTTAACACATGTGAATGGCTTGTTAATGTAGACAGTCATGGAAGGTTAACTGGCTGTATAGAGTCCTTCTGCTCCAGTCAGTTAACAAACAGCGCAAGAAGGCAATCTGTGTTTCTTGTATTGTGTCTTATTCCTTGTTTCACACCAATTACTGAGAGTATCTTAAACACACACACAAACAGAGGTAAACATGTGCAAACATATGCACACAGTCAATACATATGCTCTGACGTACACACATGCACATAAACATAGACAAGTGCAATAAACCTCATCTTTGCATCACTGTAGAAGTGCGTGCACACACACTGATAAAGTCATGCAAACATATTCACACACATGAAAGCACATAGATATATATATATATATATATGCACAAAGAGAAACAAGGTTTCATCACATACTATACACATATGTAGATAAATAAGACATATACATGTACAGAAAAACAGGAATAGGGAAAAAGTTATTAAGGTGCATCCCTCCAGAAAATTAATCTGTATACACGCACACATAATACATAAGTATAACATGCAGACTGTAGGCAGTGAGATTCAACATGAGAATGTTTTTAAATTTGTTTTGGGAGTCTCTCTTCTGTGGTTGCAGTTCAGGTTTTAATTGTCTTGTCGGCCTTGGATTCATGAATAATACTGTGAATTTATTAATCAGGATGAGTCATATTTTGAGTAGTGGTTTAAAGAATCAAGTCAGAATCATCCACTGCAGATTTGAGGGAGATTAGCATTAACACTCTGTAACTCCTCCAATTAAATGTTTTTTTCTTTGTGCAGAATAATTTACTTTTGCTGTTTGTGTAAATTAGGTTTTCTTTGATTGAATAGAGGTGTGGAGCATTTTAATAAGCTGCTAACAATGCATCAGTGGGTCAGAACTGAGAGCTCCCTCAGGGTCTCATGTTGACCCAAACGCCAGCCCGGTCTCACTCCTGGATCGCAGAATATGACTAAAGGCATTATCCCCATCATCACTATTATGACGCCGAGGGCACCCTTAGTGTCTGCATGAGACACACCAAGCTTTCAATTTCTTAGATGTTCAGAGCAATGGACATGGTTTGAAGAGCATGAAAGTCCACTTGGAGGGTAGGAGGCAAGGTGGATGGGTCCAACAAGCACAGGACTTTGACCCAATAGACTGGGTTTGGTTTCCCGTGACTTAGAGTAAACTTTGATTTATTTGGTCATGTCAGTTGCCTTACGTGAGTCGTTAGTCAAGCGTTAGTCAGTCATTAGCCATGTGCGTCATTAGTCAGTACTTAGTCACTAATCATGTGAGTCGTTAGTCACCTGTTAGTCAGTCATTATTCACGCAAGTCATTAGTCACTTGTGTCAGTTGTTAGTCATTAGTCAGTCTTTGTCACATGAGTCAAATCATGATTAAAGTAAGCAAGTGGTTTTGTTACCTAAACCTAAGCGACGACCCCTTCTTAATCATATTACATGACTTGCATGACTTACTGCTTATTACTTATTATAAAGACTGCGGCAGTCAAGCCTCAAAATATGATGAGTATGAATGAGATTGAATTGAAAATGCTGTTGAAATGAGGTGGCATTTCCACCCTAAATTGAAGGAAACTTATAGAATAATTTTTGAAATTGAATTTTGAAAATGGGTGTGGTTCCCCTTTAAGAGGAACATATTATTTGGGTGGGTTTTAAACTGTCACCATAAAAGCCTTTGGCAGCCTTGCTGTACAAATTTGAAACTAATAGGTGATTAAGGTGTATTATTCACCTACACTAACCAATTCATTTGTTCCTTTACTTTCATTTCTTTTAAATTACCAAGTTGCATTAATGTCCTCCACAGTTCTGTACGTTTGATCTTGAATACTCCTCTTGTGTATCCTCCAGGCAAACCTGATCAATTGCACAGCAAACTGGTACAGGCATTGTGTCTGGGTTCTTTGTCTCGTCACACTAACCACTGTGGACTGCTAACCCGCTCCCATGTCTTCGTTAGATTCTCTCATCTCCTCGGTAATTGTAACATTCGCTCCCTCTTTTTGTGAAGAGGCCAAGTCTCGGCGTAATGAGAGCTCGTAATGTGGTTGCTGCTGTCTCGAGTTCCACCTCGCCTGACAGCAGATGCCACTTAGTACATGTTCCCTGTCTGAAAGCGGCACAAGGAATGCAAACAAAGAAACAAGATGATATATGTGGCTGGCTCATGTGCAGAGAGAGGGATTTCTAACCAGACAATACCCATACAATCACACACACCAGCCCTCATTGTTGCAGCTTACAGTTTAGCTATTACTTGGTTATTATCAGCAAACTCCAGCTGTTTCAAACATGGAGCGGATCAGATGTGATTAGCATACTTTCCCTCGGCACGTCCACCTCAGCTGAGGCGGTAAATAGAAAATAGACATACAGTTAGTGACTAACTCACTCCATCTCCACATTGAAGAAGCTTAGTAATTCTTAATTAAAATGTTGCTTCATCTCTCATCTTATAATTTAGTAAACTGGCAAATTGCATTTCATAATTGATAACCACAGAAATTTAATTCAGCTGAATAGATTTTTTTATTGTCACAATGTTACTGAAACTATCACATAAAACGACTGCGAAAAGGGTTGATGACAGTTTGCAAATGGGCCCCGGGGATTAGATAAGGACCTGAGGAAGTTCACTGGAGATGAAATCACTTAGATAACGCATGCATACAGTTGTGTTTATAACCGTGTCCCAGCAACCGCTCAAAAACAGCTCATACAGTTATTGAGGATTGGACGGAAGCTGATGACTGCTCAGTCAATAATGCACAGATGCGGAGCCCCTGGGATTTACAATAGAATTAGGTGACAACTGTTTATTAAAGGGCCTTTTGTGCAGCTCAGAAGCAAGGAGAGAAAATAACAGTGGAGGCCTGCATAACATGCAGAGGCCTTGTGCTGTCACTTATTACCGTGAGCTTGTGAGCTTTATGGTCAGCAGAGAATGGTGCCCTGAGTGCTTGGCAGCTTTTTGTCCCCTGGGTTTCACATCTCAGGTGACATAACACTGGTAGAGGTTGTTTGAAAAGATATACCTGCAGACACCACTTAGTCTCTCTACTCTCAACATTATTTCTTGTCAGTACTCTCCCAAAAATCAACTAGAAATGAACATCAGTCAAAAATGGTGGTATTTCAAACAACAAAATCAAAGTCAAACAATATAGCAACATGCTCTTTGTGGTAAAGATACAAAGAGGCTTCAACATTATCTATCCAAAAGGTGTGAATGTGAGCGTCAATGGTTGTCTGTCTCTATGTGTCAGCCCTGCAATAGTCTGGTGTCAGCAGGGATAGGCTCCAGCCCCCACGCAACCGCCAACAGATTAAATGGTTGGCCAGAGCCAAGAGGAAACTACCTTATCATAAAGGGACAGTTCACACCAAAATCAAAAATACATATTTTTCCTCCTACCTGTAGAGCTATTTATCAATCTATGTGTTTTTGTGTGAGTTGTCAAGTATTAGAGATATCTGCCATAGACATGTCTGCCTTCTCTTGAATATAATGGAACTAGATGGCACTGGGCTTGTGGTGCTCAAATTGCATGACCTGTTTCCTCAAGATAATCCACAGACGTTGTTGTGAGCAGTTTCATGTAGGAACTATTTACTTTCTACAGAACTACACTCACCAACTGTATCACCACACAGAAGGTGAAGTAAAATGAGTTATAGCACATAAATTTCCTTGTAATTTTTAGAGGTGCATGTACAGAAAATGTTTTATTTTATTTTTTAAAAATTGGACAGAGATAGGCTAGCTTTTTGGTAGTTTCCAGTTGCATACACACGCTAAGCTAAGTTCATTGCCTTATGACTGTAGCTATGTACATACCGAGAGAGGAACTGATCTTTCCATTTCTGAAATGAAAGTGAAAAAGTGCATTCACCAAAAGGTTGACCTGTGTCTTGAAGTCAAATGACTTGTTTATCTCAGTACTGCTTTTATCTTTGGTTGGTTGGTTGGACCTTGAGCGCATTTTAGCTTTTATACAGCTTATTTCTTATACTGAATGAAACAGATAAAGATGGAGCTTTTGTGTTTGTTTTGACAAATTCATTTCAGGCCTCTAAGAAATAAGTCCACAGTTGCTTAGAAACATCTTTGTGTGTCCTTTCAGTTTTAGTCTGACAGTTGGATCTGCCGTATTTTCGACATTTATCTGAACATGTTCAAGTTCGTCCATCATCTGTCATGGCGAGACAAAATTAAATCGCAGGCAAATCCATGTTATCTACACTTGGTAATGTCAAATAATGTGGCAGAAAATGTTCCACCTGAATGGAATAAAGTGATTTGGGAACTGATAGTGATTAGGCAGTCAGGCACAGGTACTACATCATAAGCATGGTGAGGAACATACGTTGTATAGTTATAGGAAAGAAGGCTAAACATAGAAAGCAGTAGAAGCTCAGAAGAAGAGGCTATTTCAAGCAAATTATTGAGATTTGATTTGGTTTATTTGAACTTGGTCAATTGATCCATCTGCCAAATACTGTGTCATTAAGTAAATTAATCATGTGATGAATGACATGTCAGAAAATACTGTAAAAGATTTTCCCTTTAGCCACCAATCCATGCTTATATTGAGGTTATTTCAGTCAAACCGAGTGTGTGGATCCATGAAATTTGTCCATAAGTGACTGGAAACACTTATTTGATGCTAAGAAAGGTTGAACTTTAATCTTCACCTGTAATCTGCACAGATTTTTGTAAATGTCCTCTTTACACTTTTCTAGTTTAATCTTAGTGGCTATGTATCTGAGTGCGACTACACAGTAAATGAAAGGAGTTTTATTTAGAGAACTTTGTAAGCTCACTAAAAGAAGAGTTATATAACATTACTGTCTTTGCAACCTTCCCTTTTAAGCCTCCAGAAACCTCGAAGGAGGAGGTAGATGAAGCCATGTGCACTTGCAGTACGCGGTAATTAATTCCTTTCAGAGCGTAATGTTTAATTTCTCTCTGATGTTGGACAGGAATGTGCAGAGAGAGTTTCAGCATCCACACTGGAAAAAACAAAGCAAAGTAGCTGCTGCTGTGTTTGGCTGTTTTGTCCTCTTCGTTACAACCGTCATGATGGATGAGTAAATACAAGGTGACGGCTGCAAGCAGCAAACTGATCAATCAGTCACAACCTTGGGCCAACTGACATTGCATAACAACAGTTTTTCAACATCAATAACAGCCTTGACTTTTTCTTTTTTATGTCAAATGTCACAGAGTAGTGAATACTGCTTGATATGTCCGTCAAACAGTCCAAAACCCAAAGATTTGAAAATTACAACGATACAGAACAGAGGAAAGCAGCACATTTGAGTGGCAGTACCCAGTGCACGTTTGGGTATTTTTCCATGATAAACTTCTTGTTCTTTGTATGACTGATCAGTTGCCAAAATTGATAGATGTGGGTAATTGATTTAGACACACACAGGTAGATTGACAGGGCTGAATAGATAAACTGACACCTCTGTAGTCAATAGGTGTGGCGGTAAAAAGCCTGGAGCGGGGGATGAAGGGATAGGCGGTCTCTCTGGGCAGCTTTAAAGAGGAACAGGGCGGTTGTGGCGTCCCACAGGAGCAGTTCATAAATGACTGCTGTGATGTTGTAAAGGGCAGAGCAGCAGCATGGGGTAAGGGGGGACTAATGAAAATGGATGCAGCGGGTCCCCAGAGGATCACTCACAGCTCCCACTGTGCTGAGGAATATGGGATTCAGAGTAAAGCACTGAACCTTCCAGAATATGAATTATATGATGCTTCAAGTAGCACAGAGTCTGTTTGAAAGTCATTTAGAAAGTCAGTGAAACACTCAATCGAAGTTAAACCTTTATAGGTCTCTTCAGATTTCGATATAAACCATGTGTTTACAAAAAACAAGCAAACAAAAAAAATCCTTATTCAGGCTTAGAGGAGCTGCTTCGCAATCCATGAATCGAATCATTTCAGAGGGGAGTTTACGTCCCCAATGTCAACCCCACCAAGACAGTTTTGGAGAAATTTAAAAATCTTTCTGGGTTTTAAGCCATTTTGCATGAAAGTGGTCAAGCACAAATCATTTCCTCTGCAGAGCTTCAGTCCACAACGTTAAAATTACATTCACATTCATGATATACATCACCACGAAATGTGACAGATTGTTAGTATACCAGCACTATTTCCCAGGAATCCAAACTTTCACTCATCTTCAGATAAGGTTTCCAGACTCTGTGTGACTTTGTGGCCAACTGTCCCTCCCCAACTGTCTTCTCCACCCTTCATCTTTAATCACAGCAGCTTCTCTCCATCCGTCTCAGCCTTTCTTCTTCACATGTCTCTGTTAAGAGTCCAAGTCAAGTGTTGTGCTGCTGCTAATGATGAAGAGTTCTGAGTCGTGTCTACAGCAGCCACACTGGGACATTTAAAAAAGACTGTCCGGTATTTTTAGTACACTCAATTGTTTAGTGCCTGTTCAGTGGAAGTAATAGGCCTACTGTGCAGTGGAGTTTAATAATCTATTTATTCATATCTATTTATTTATATTATGTTCTTAAATGACATATTATCAAATATCTTTAAAATGATTGAGGACAAAACAAGCAATTTAAACACATTACCTTGGGCTCTGGGAACTTTTGAGGGACATTTTTTGCTACAAACTTTTTTTTTTTACTCATATTCAAGTGAATACAGTACAAAGTCAAGATATTCATTGTTAAAACTGATACACTTTATTGCTTTTGGTAAATATACACCCATTCTGAATTTTATGACTGCAACATATCCCAAAAAAGTTGGGTTAGGGGCATGTTTACCTTTGCGTTACATCACCTTTGCTTAAAACAACACTCAGTAAATGTGTGAAAACTAAGAAAACTATTTGTTAAAGTTTTGAAAGTGTAATTCTGTCCTTTTCTTGCTTGATACGACTTCAGTTCAATAGCCCAGAGTAACAGTTGTCATATTTCGCGCTTCATAATGCGCCACACATTTTCAATAGTAGTCAGGTCGGGACTGGAGGTGAGCCAGTCTAGTACCCACACTCTTGTTTTACAAAGCCACGGTTTTGTAATGTGGCTTGGCAATGCCTTGCTGGAATAGGCAGGGACGTTCCTGAAAAAGATATCGTTTGGATGGCAGCATATGTTGCCCCAAAACCTGTCTGTACATTTGTCAGACCACAGCACACTTTTCTACTTTATGTCAGTCAATCTCAGATGAGTTTGGGTCCAGACAAGTCGGTGGCGTTTCAGGATGTCGTTCATGTATGACTTTTACTTTGCATGGTTTGATCTTAATTTGCATTTGTAGGTACAGCGACAAACTGTGTTTACTGATTATGGTTTTCTAAAGTTCTCTCAAGCCCATGTGCTGATATCTTTTATACAGACTTGAGTTTTTTATGCAGTACAGCCTGAGGGGTCAAAGGTCATGGCCATTCAGTAATGTTTTCCAGCTTTGCTCTTTATGTGCAGAGATTTTTATGCATTCTCTGAATCTTTTGTTTATGTTATGGATTGTAGATGGTGACATCCCTAAATTCCTTACAGTTGTACATTGGGAAAAGTTGTTCTTAAACTGTTGGACTGTTTGCCCACACATTTTTTCACAAAGTGACAATCCTTGCTTGTAAACAACTGAGCCTTTCGAGGATGCCCCCTTTTATACACAGTTATGATACTTCAATCTGTCACCATTTAACTTGTTTACATGTGAAATGTTCCAAACAGGTGTTTGTTTTTAATTGAGCATTCAACAGCGTTTCCAGTCTTTTGTTGCTACCGCTCCAACTTTTTTGAAATGTGCTGAAGACATCAAATTCAGAATAAGTGTATATTTTATCAGTGTTAACATTAAACATCTTGTCTTTGTGCTGTATTTAATTGAATACAGGTCAAAAAAGATTTGCAAATCATTGCATTCTGTTCTTATTGATGTTTTACACTATGTCTCAACTTTTTGGAATTGAGGTTGTGAGAGAAATCCCTCTGTTGCTGTCCCAGTGTTGGTGTCAAGATGTTCTTGTGAAGACATTAAACTGGGGCTGCAGTGACCGGTCAGTTTTTAGTCAACTGCTATTATTTTGATGAGCAAAAATGCCAAACATTGCTGAGTTTGAACTCCTCACTTGTGCTGCTTTTTCTTTTCTTTTAATTTTCATTTTTACCTGGTGGTTTTATGGTGGAGGCAATCTGAAACTGTCACCTTGGGCTTTAGGAAATTGCTTTCACTATTTCCAACAATTATTACAGAAGATAATCTGCGGATTAATGAATAATAAAAAAAGAATTATTCCAGCCCTACACTGAACCAAGGCCAGTAAATGAAAGCTGGGATGCAGCCCTTGACCCCATGGGAGCTATGGGGTATATCACATGCAATATAGCCGGAGCTGCAGTGTTGGAGGGTTACAACAGACGAAACCAGAAATACAGGGATGGTGTCCCGTCAGGTGCCCTTTAGGCCCGTGCGGTTACCAGAAGAAAATGTTTGCATTGCATGTTTCTGCAAACAGCATATCAATGTTTCTGAGGTGGCGTACTATATGAGTTGATTTTGTCATCAGGAGTTGGAGGGGATTGTGGATAATGTGACACTTAAAAACAACATGTAAAAAGCTGCCAAGCTGCAGATCATCGCAGGCCACTGTTCAAGACCAATAAACAACAAACACAGGTTGTTTTTTAACAACCCTTTGCAGCTTTTCCAATTTTATTCCTGGCACCAAACCTGGGTGTTTTTAGCAGCATGTTGTGGCGTTTCCCAGCAGCTTTTGATGCACCCAACCTACATTACAGCGTTACCCGGCTGTGATTGAGCCCCAGAACCTGGTTGTTTTCTACCTGTCCCTTCTTTTCCAGCTGCTTTTGTGGCACAATATGTGTGTCTCTTAAGCCTAAGCATGATCTTTTCCTCACCATAACCAAATGGTTTTTGTGCCTAAACCTAACTACACCTTGAATCATGAAGTTTTAACATATCCACTACAAAATAATACATCCATGGTTTGCTAAATGATACAGTGTGAACATATTTTCTGCCACTTTGGTAAGGCCCGTAAGGCCCAAGTCCTTATGAAGAAATGATGTGTTTGCTTTAGTTCTGTTTAAAATTAATGCCACACAAACCCCCTGAGACCAAATGAAGAGTGGAGGGGTTTTCCTTTTGGGAGTTTCTCCTCAGACAAACTAAGGGTCTAAGGATAGATGTGTCGTGTGCTGTAGAGACTTTAAAGCCCCTTGACGCAAATTTGTGATCTGTGATACTGGGCTATATAAATAAAACTGGCTTGACTTGTTCTCCATGAGAAAAAGTGGATGGATAGTGGGTGGAGAGGAAATGACCCCAGAATGCTCTGGTTCATGGAGACGGATGGAGACGACTGATAACCAGCAGCTCCACATGTTTTAAAAGGCATAACAAAATAAACTAAAGGCAAACACTGGACTGATGCCCAACATCAGCTGCTTCTTCATACACAGTAGCTGTAAGATTAATTTCAGGAAAGAGTTCATTATGATTAAAGTTTGAACAGTTTGAGATAGTTAATAGAATAGAATGTTTTCCAAATGTTTTATCTCTTATTTATACAAGGCTACTTCCTACTGAACAAAATAAACTGTAAGAGTGAATGTGTCAGATCCACTATATTTTCTGACTGACAGAATTTTACTTTTGGAGCTTTTACATTTAGCTTCATAGATGTTGCAGCAGAAAAGGGAGCCACATTTCAGTGCTTGAATCTCATCTGGCAGAACATCCCTAAAAGGGTATTAGCTGTCACGTTAGGCACGGTGATCGGGTCAACATCTGCCCGCTTATGCACCTTTTTTAGGACTCTGTGTGTGTGCGCATGTGTGTGTTAGGGAGGAAGCCTACATACCACACGCTTCCTGGCCTTTAAGCAAGAGAGATAGCATCACTCACAGAACTGCCGGCATTAAAGCTGTTTCTGAAAATAGACGCTCTTACGTGATGCGATGATAATACATTTCTGGAGACATTTTAATGATGAGAAATCTAATATCTCATCAACAAACACCTGGGGTGACCGATGGCTGCTCCACATTAGCAGTACAACCTGAGGGGAAAAAGTGGGCACCATTGTTGTCACTATGGAAACGGAAACTTTGATTTGCAAGACTCAGAACTGAGTTGCATTGTCGGAGTGGCATGTGCCTCAATAAACAACAGCATTTGAGCTATTTTTGGCAGTGTGTGCGTGCCATATCGAATGCAGACTCCGGAGTGTTCAACATGTGCATTTCATCTAACAAAGCAGGAAAGCAAACGACAGAGTATGAATAGTAATAAAGCACCCTTGATGCTTTTTATAGAGAGAGAAGTTGAGCGTTGAGCAGGGTGACCCGTTGTCAGGGTCAAGTTGAGGAGAGCATCTCTGCCGTCTAGAGATGCCTCACCTTAACAGGTTGGAGCCATAGAAACCGAGTTCTTTCCCTTTGATACTGCTTTGCATTAGATAACAGCATCCTTCTCTGATCTTAAAATAGTCAGCACACACGTCAGCCTGTTTACTTCACGTACTCGTTGGTTACTAAGGAATGTTATTGTGCATTGGACTTTGTAAAACAGAAGCGGTCAAGCTCATTGTCGTGTCACAAATTAAATGTCTATTACTCAGGCCCCAGTCTGTGCTGTTGCCTGACCTTTTCCCTTTAAATTAGAAAAGCTAGTGTTTATATGCTTGCTATCAAATCTTGGCAACAGTTACTGTAGGCTTGTTATTACATCATCTCCTGCTGCAGTAGTTTGAGCTGAATCAGAAAACTTTGCCATGAAGTTGATTATGAATTTGCCCACAGCATTTAAAATTTCTCTTAATTTATCCTTCCCAAGTTACAAATGAATAAACCACATTGTGTGTTCTTCCACAACCTTTTTAAATTGTAAAGGTTTCATCCAAAACCCACCCAAGGGCTCAAAACACACCCATGCTTTCAGTATTCCAAGAAGAACTCTTTCTTGGATGAAAATGGTCTTTAATGAAACTGTTAAGGCCTTTGCACACTGAGTTGTTTACATAAAAAAAAACCCTCAGTGTGAAAAGGCCTTTAAGCTTACAGAGCACCCTTGAAGAACTCTTAACTCATTCAAATGGCGTCATGTTTACCATGTTAACAGGAAGAGTGCGTCTGTTGTGGTATTCATGGCCTCGTAAGGGGGGACTTTCTGAGAGCTCCAAGTTCACAAGTTCATGTTCACAACTTCCCATGTCGTAAACATGAGCTGCCCTGTTCCATTTGAAGGCAAAACAATGACTCTTTAAAATAAGCAAGTTCTTATTGGAACCTTTAAACCCAGTTTAGACCAAAGATTCACAATGAGACCAGCTGAAACATGCAACTATTTGCGACGCATCGTCCTGTTACGTTCTAAAAACCTGCCGATTCACACCAGTGCAACTAGACGAGATGGTGTATCATCTCTATGCAACAACTCTCTGTACTTCCGTTCGGATTTCCAGCTTTTCAGGCTTATTTTGTGGCTGAATATAATTAGTAGCCTCTTAAAATATGAATGAGGATAGTGAAAGTGAGATACTGGCTATGGTTGCATTTGTAGTGGTGATGAGAATGTGAAACAGAGACAAAACGAGCAGCAGCAGTGACCCACCGTCCATCACACCGTGAGGAAACAGAAACAGAGGGCTCAGCGGGGAGGAAGTGCCTGCCGCAGCAAGTGAATCATTTTCTGCTGGTCGAGTCAAAATGACTTGACTTCACTACAAGCCAATTGGTTGTTGAAACAGGTGATGTGCTTTATGTTCTTAAACCAGCCACTGGCAATTTGACCAGCTGAGTTGCATCCCCAATCTTTGGTCTGGGCTTTAGTCTGACAATGAACCAACCCATGAAGAAACCCTTTTTTGATGAAAGGGTTTCTTCAAAAGCAAATGGTTCTGGGTAGAGCTCCAGCCCCTAAGGAACAACCCTTTTGGAACCCTTATTTCTAAGAGTGTACAGTCCCTACACATGAGCATTTTTATAGAGATTTCATAGTCTCTCACACATCACTGAGGTGAATATATAAAGCTTTCTCAAGTCACATTGTGTAATCAAGCTTTTCTAGCAAGATTTAGCATCGAAAGACAATATGCTTGATTGTGTATTTTATTTTAAAAAATGAATTAAAGCTGCACTTATCAATATTCTTAGTTAACAATGGATCAAATTACTATGTGTAGGGTGAAGGGGGGCACTTGTAATGATAAAGCCACCGATAATTATCACCTAACTCTGCAGCCTCATGGATCGTTCCAGCTTCATCCAGATCATTGCTCTAGTTTTACAGCCCACAACCGCTGTTTGGTTTAAGTCTCACTGCTTTCATTGTCTTCACCATTAAAAGGCAGGTAATTTAAGTTAAAAGACGACCAAAGCAGACAGCCATAGTTAGCAATTAGCTCATGAACACAATCGAGCATTTAGCAGCTAAAGAACCAGATATTTCCCTCATGAGTTGGTGGAGACCAATACAGAAGTACAGGACAGTAAAATACAACAGGTGGCTTGAAACATGACCCCAAAATGAATGATAATGCTGCACTCTACCTGCTGGATGTGTAAATTAGTACATATAGCAAACAGGTTTAACAAAGTATTATCCTTAGCTGATACATCTTTGTTGTGTTTATGCATTCTCGGAACCCATCGGCTGTATTCGGCGTCTGACTTCCAGCAGACGGCAATACAGCCGATGGGGGCAGACCCCCGATTTTTTGGCATTCCGGTTTGATTTGGGGAAGGAGGCAAATTTCCGTTTTCCGACTCCAGTTTATATATAAGTAAATATGCTGAACTATTGCGATGGATTCGGAGTTTGCAGTGACAATAATTATGTTTCACCTTGTTAGTTCACTGCACGGACCTTTTAACCTGGCAACAACTGCAGCTGGCTCAATGTGATTAGTCAATATCACGTGGACTACAAACAGCCTAAAACCGGAAACCACAGCTCTTCTGCTCTTCTTCCAGAGGCAAGATCTCCGGGGTTTGCCTACAGACTCTGTCTGTAGAAAAAAAAAAGAGTCTGTATATAGAGACTAGTGTTTATGTGACTCCAAGTACTGATAAATAAATAAATAAATAAAACCATTCAACTTTAAACATCGGTATGTGTTATTTCAGAACAAACTTTTAAAAATAAGTAAAATACAATGTGAAAAAAAAATGTAATCATTATGTAATCACAAATCATCAGTTATAATTTCATGGTTGTGTATATACATATACATATATACATATATATATGTATGAGAGATGAGAGAGAGAGAGAGAGAGAGAGAGAGAGAGAGAGAGAGAGAGAGAGAGAGAGAGAATATTGTGTAACCATAGCCTTAAATATACACATGCTGATGATATGAGGGAATTTTATGTCTCAAGCTGTCGAATTGGACCTAATAACAGGCTCCTCTTCACATCGGATCTCTAAATAGAAAACCGCCATCACAGTTACTGAAAAGGCTACATGTGTGATCACACCTATAATGTCATTTGCTGTAATTCACGTCACCAAAAGAACTTTTCCTGTGTTTCCTTCCTTCTCCACAATCTCAATCTTTTTTGTTAAAACAAAATCTGTGCACCTGGTAAAATTGTTGAGAAAGTACAGTATTATCCTGTTGACTCACAATCCCTCCTGTGATATAACTGCATGAACAGTGGAGCAGCTGCAGGCTATTTTCAAGGCTACATTCTTAAATCCTAATGACGCTGATTCAGTCCTGTGAAATTCAGGTGGTGGACACTTCAAATTTGAAAAACTGCTATCAAAGGGGAAAAAAGTAGTCTCTTTAGACCTTACTGAGAATGAGGTCTTTATTCTGGTGTGAATTGCATTTTTGACATTTTGATCTGTCTGCATTGAATTTCAGAAATGAGACTGACCCCAAGCTTGATCTTCGGTTCCCCCGTTTGCATGTGATGGCTGTGATGTTTCACGCTTCTTTACCTCTCCCTGTAGATCTGCACTCCCGACCTGGTGGTGTTCCTGGCCTGCACCAACCACCGTTTGAAGGAGAGGCTGCAGAAGCGAGCTGAGCAGCAGGGGCGACCAGACGACAACCCCAAGGCTATCGACCGCCGCCTGACCAACTTCAAACAAAACACCATTCCTCTGGTCAAATACTTCCAGGAGAGGGGCCTTATTGTGACGGTGAGTCAAGTAGAATATGTCTGTGTGTGTTTGCATTAAAGAAAAAGACAAAAGAAGTGATAACATGCATGCACATGTATGTTTATTTTCCTAAAGCAGCCCATTATCTCTAAAAAATTGCTCTAAATTACTCTTCAGTGCAGCATGTAAGAGCAACCTTCAGTGCCAATACAGAAAGTAATGACAGGAAGTAAGGGTGTAGAGCTGCGTTTATCAAGTCCAGCTTTTGTGCCAGGGACCGAACTTCCTGGTGCATATGAACAGTTATACCATGATCATGTCATGTTGGGTGGAAAGAAGCAGTGGGATGTTAAAGTGTTCATGCATCTAGATGGCTGCCAGTCTCATAGTCAACACGAACACAATAGAACAAGTAACACAAATGTTAGCAACACTTTTTTAAACCAGCCTACATCAATAAAATGACCTACCTAAATTATGTGTAAACAGATGGAGTGTTACTTGAACTGTGAATAAGTAACATTAGCGACTGTAGAGTGTGTGTAAACAATACTGTGTAAGCTCCATAAAGAACTCCATATTTATCTATTTTCCAAAAACATTCAGAGCAAAATCAGATATATTGGAGCTTTAAGAAAAATACAGTCATAATTATGACTTGGATGTTGACGTGAAGGGTACCTTTGAGACATATAATGGTAATTACGGGAACTCACTCATTACCTGAACATGGCATCAGTGTTATTTTTAAAGATATTATTCACCTTCTCAGAACGTAACCCCATTATTTCCCTTACTCTAACCATGCTTGCATGATACCATAGCTGCCATTCACAAATTGTATGAACAAGTCCATACCAGTTGTTAGCTTTGTCACCTTCTACCTATGCCAATCCTCAATGCCTATGACAGAATGACAGAATGACACACTGACAGTTTCTGTGATCATGGACAGCATACCATACCATGACTTAGTCATACCAAAAATTAGAAAAAAAAAATCCATTGGGTCACAGGGGGAGCCACAACGATCGGTCACATTTTAGCCATTTTTAAGCATTTTTCTGTTGTTATAGCGCCACCCAGTTGCCAATTAGAGTTAAATTTCTCCAGTCACCTTGAGGCGTCCTGTTCTACATATCTACCAAGTTTAGTAAAAATCAATGTGGCGGTTAGGCCTAGATAAGAAATTAGCTCTCTAGCGCCCCCATTTTGTTTGATGGGGTCAAAAATGGAGGGGTCCCCTCAGATTATGTGTGCTCATATGCCTACAAAGTTGCGTGGTCATCGGTGAAACCCTTGAGATGTCATACACCTTTATGTGATGAGCCACGCCCTCCGCAATATTCATTGCCTTATAGAAGCTCAGTTTTAGTAAGTTTTCCAACTTTTGCCAAGATGGAACTTTAGATATTGGTCTCTAGATTATGTTCACTCAGTTTCATGCAGATCAGTCAAACTTCCTAGGAAGAGATCAATTTTAAGTGTTTTTCAAAAAATTCAAAATGGCGGAAAATCTACGTAACCGGAAGTTATGGGTTCTTGAGGCAAATGTGTTCCTCATGAGGAGAGGCATCTCTGGGCAAAGTTTCATGCCTCTACAACATACGGGGCATGAGATATGCCCATTCAAAGTTTGCCATTTCAATCGGTTGCTATAGCGCCCCCCTTTGGCCAATTGATGTAATATTGCTTGATTCGCATCCTCCCATGACCCTCTACCACTGTGCCAAATTTCACATGGATTGACCAAGTCAGTGAGGAGAAAAACGTGGAACACAGACACACAGACAGACAGAGTTTTCGTCATTATATAGTAAGATAAATGATTTAAAGAAGATATATTCTGCTCATTTTCAGGTTTATACTTGAATCTTAAATTTCTACTAGAATGATTACATGCTTTAATGTTATATTGTATTTAACCTCACTCTGAGACACTGTTTTAGCATCTGTCTCTTTAAAGCCCCCCCTGCTGAAAAAGTCCAGTCTGCTCTGATTGATCAAAGTTTCCAGGTCTTCTGCATCTCAACGTCTCTGCATTGTGATTGTAGCAGAGTATAGCAGAACTTTTTACCGTGAAAATTCCCCAATTAAAGCTTCTTAGCTTCGTAGCATGCCTGGAGCAGATGAACATAGAAAGAAATTGGCAGCTTGTTCTGAAAGTAGAAACAGTTGGAAACAGAGTAACCCAGAGGTTTCTGCTTGCAGGGATCACTTGACATTTGTTTACCTCATTTCTTGGAACTTTTGCGACACTTAATATGAAGATCTGACACTGTAACACCAAACATAAGACACGAATATGGGAAAGAGTGATGGTAGCCGAGAGGTGAAGACACATGATATAACTGCAATCTCCCTGATTCAGTTCTGACCTGAGGCCCTTGTTGCGTATCATACCCCTCTGTTTTTCCCCTGGTTGTCTCTCTGTCTGTCGGTAATCAACTGTCAAAAGGTGGAAATCTCCCCCAAAATGAACCTGAAAAAACATCAGTTTTGTAGAGTCGTTAAGAATAAACATTCCATCTTAATGTAGAGTTGTTTCTTTGGTTGCACACTTACTGTACAGACGTATGCCCAGTAATCATGTCGACATAACCAAAGATATTCAGCCTCATTCCTAACAAACAGAAAGTGGAGGAGGTTTCCAAACTGTTTCTGTTTGGCTCCTGATTGTTTTGTGAGGTAAAGCACAGACTGTTGCTGCTGGGATTGCGTTAATTGGAGACCGCTGGGATCTTCATTAGATTGCGTGGTCTGGTGCAGAGGAGCATCGAGTTACCCTTGGTATGTGTGAGGCAGGTGCTAATAGAGCGATTTGCTCCTGCAGCCAACAGGAGGCGGCTGCCCACTCTTCAGTCTTATTGATCTGTCTGAGTCTCAGTGCAGCGTCATCTCCCTCGCAGCAGAGGGAATACTGAGCAGCTCCTCTACTGTGAGAAAAAGATTTTGTTTGCATGCTTTCAGACTTGTTTACTCTGGGCATCTGAAAATCAAATGCTCAGAGTAATCTCCAGTGAATCTCACATTAACGTTAAAAAGAAATGAAATGAAAATTTAATCAGACGCCCTCCAGAAGTCAGAGCCTGCAGTTTATGTGTCAGCGCTCTCTCCCTCTTTGTAGCTGTCTGCGGTTGATGCCATTACAGTAAAAGTGAATATGAACATAATGATTCTGGGAATCCAGACACATTTGTATTAAATCTTTTTTTGCAAAAATGTGCATGTCCTCCTGTGAGATATCTATTCCAATTTCTTTTGAAATGTCGTCTTTTTATATTCTGCTTATTACATTCTTGCCGGGGTCCTTCTTTCCCTTTGCTTACTTGTTTCTGCACAGCTCACACAGTTCATGAATCTCATCTGTATATACGTCTTCCATTCTATTCTTCCATCCATCTATTATGTACACCTTATCTGTAAAGGTTTCCAAGAGCCTCTACCAGCATGGAATGGGCCAGGTGCAGCGTATGTTCTGGTTCACTTTCTGATTTAAATCACAGCTTTGCCAATTTTAGGCTAAGTTCTTCCGCAACTAACAAGTATTCTCTTCAATAACTGATTGTGATTATTTTCTTGATTAATTAATTAATAGTTTTGTCTGTAAAATGTCAGAAAATAGCAAGAAAGATGTCCCAGATCATGTTGCCTGTCTCAGCCAGAACGTTGCAGCTGAACACAACGCTAAGACTACAACCAACAGCCAACTTGCACATATGTTCTGCGCCTGCATGACAGGAAATAACTTTCCATTGCAGCAGGCTGCAATTGTCTGTATCCGTAAGTTAAAAAGGGAAACCAAAAGATGGAACAAGATGGATTAAAGACGCTAGTTGGCCAGTCAGCACATTAACAACACAACTTGGTGTTGAAAGACCAAAGGATATTTACCATGTGCCAGCAAACACTTATGTTCGGTTCACACCAGATGCAATACAAATTTCCATGGTGTGTTACTCACTGAGTTTGAAAGCTAGAATATTTTGTGTTGATGCATGTGAAATCGCTGAATTCAGTGAATAAAAGTTCCACCAGTATATCCTCAGAGTCATCCCCCCAAGAAGATCTCAGTGCTGATAGGCTATGGCACAAAGTGGTCACTGAAGTTCAGATTGCTCAACTCTCATGAATAAGCATGTGACGCAAAATCACGCTACTCGCTTCATCTGCTCTGCTTCATTTGCGTATTTCGCATCATTCCCATTGTGTCCATGGCACCGCCTGGCAGGAAATCATGTCTAATCACATCCTTACATTGACTTTTCATGTAATTTACTCGCGCAAATTGTTTTATTCACGCCGGGTGTGAACATAGCACTGCGTATGTAATTATGGTCCATTTCTGCTAAAGAGCTCAATGGCTAAAAAAGAATCAAACCTAATATAACTAGTTTGTTTTACTTAAGCTGTTTGTTTATTTTCCTCACTTCCAATTCTCTTTTCATGCACTGAGCTGGACTGCCAGTTACAGGAATTTCATTCACCATTGGGCTCTACCATCTCTTACGCCAATTCAGGGTGCTGAATTGGCCGAGAAAAAGTCGACAATGGCCAACTACTGCCAACAGTGTGGCACACACTTCAAAAACCAGGGCAACGGCGCGTCGGTGGTTTAGTGGATAGAGCAGGCGCCCCATATACAAGGCTGTCGCCGCAGTGGCCCAGGTTCGCCTGTAGCCCTTTGCTGCATGTCACTCCCTCTCTCTCTCCCTCTTTCACACTTGACTGTTGTATCGATTAAAGGCAAAATACCCCAAAAAATATCTTAAAAAAAACACAACAACAGGGCAGCAGATGCTTATTGATGGCATTACATTGACCAGCCACCAACGGTTGGCTTGGTGTGTCAGGGCCCTAGAGGAACAGTCCAAAATTACAAGATAATCAGTTTACTAGACTGTTGTGTGTTTAGTTAATTTCAAACAGAAATACCAAGTTTCTAGAGGTTTTAAACTATTGTAGCCACAGTTTCTACCTCAGGTATCAGGGCACTGTGGCATGTCAAGGTGCCATGACTCATTTAAGAGTCATTCAGGAGTAATGAGGTTGGTCTGAATTAGGATGTCAGCTAATACCTCTAATGTAATTACAGTGTGCTGTAAATGTATCGTTACTGGTCCATTTATAGACTTACCTTTGTTGGTTTAGGAGATATACATGTTTGTTCTGTACTGTAGTTTATGGTCAACTGACACATTCAGATATCAGAAATTATCAGCACTGAGCTGTAACTCTTACATCAGCTGACTTAAGAATAAAATTTAAACCCTGTTAAAACAAACCAAGATCCCTTACAGGTATAATGTCTCTGTGCAATTTGATGTGTGGTTTCTTTGTAAAAACACCTTGGGTATGACCAATTTCCTCTCCTGCTACCTGTGAATGAAAGAACTCTGCAGTCCTCACTCCAGTGATTTGAACATTTTGAGGGCTTATCGATGGATCATCCTCCTGTGAATTGCTGTTGCTACTCTCTTTGTGGTGCCGCAGCGTCGATGCAGACAGCGTCACTCCCCGTTATTCCCTGCTCGTCAAATTGCCCTTGCCATCAAACAGAGCTGACACCTCAGAAAACAAAGGTTGGCTCAGTCTGAAGCGCTCTTTAAAAAAATCACATAGGTATGAATAAGAATTCATGACAAATGATGTCCGTGCTGAACACTTGTGCAGTTCTTTTTCAAAAAGAGCTTTGCAGGGAAAAAGCATCTGTGTTGTTTATGTACAGAAGTACAGTAGATGTGTGTAGGAGGGCATGATGAGAGGGTTTGCTTTATTTCTAACGACACTATAAGAAGTGTGTCTAATCCTTGAGCTTCTGAACAAGATGTTTTATTGCACATTGGACATATAGAACAAGAGTGCATTGTGTTTACGTGTGTTTACGAGATGACAAGACCCTTGAAATGTTCTCATATTCCTTTTATCTTAATTATTCTAGTTTAGTCTGTCTGACATAAGTTCAAAAACTGACGAAACAGGCAGAAGATAAAACTTTCCAATCAGACTATGAAATATGATATTTATCCACATGACACAGGTACAGTCATATTTGTACCACCAGCACAAATCCTCCAAGCAATTCCTCAATTCTACATAAGCCTCCGTGAGACATGGAGGTGCTGTCACTGATGATAAATCTCGAACGGAGGACAGATCAACACTGTGGCTCATTAAAGGATAAAACCACATGGCTGTGTAATGGACTATTAGTCATAAATCCTCCCCTGACGTCTTTTGTGTCAATTCTTTGTTAATTTTTTGTCCACTTACAATTGATATTGGATTTGTCCATCTGTTCTTTGTGAGAACAGAGAGTGAGAGTGGTAGCATCTGTCTGGATGAATGATTGAGCAGTAACAATACTATTCCTGGTCATTATGAGCAAAAGACATTTTCCTCTGGCTCTGACAATATCAAATGAAAAACTGATCACTGGCAGTGACAAACTTTATTTGTTTCAATTAACCATTTAGTTAATGAAATATAATAATACAAAAAATACAAAAACTGTCCATCGCAACTTCGCAGAGCCTAAGGTCTTCAAATGTCTTCTTTTGTGTGACCAAAACCCTAAAGATGTGATTTATGACAAAGAAAATGAGCTAATCCTCTCATTTGACAAGCTGGAATCAGACAAGTTTTATTTTTTTCTTTTCTTGAACAATGACTGAAACTGCAAATCAGTTATTAAATGGCTACCAATTATTTCTGCCAGCTGACTTATTGATCAGTCATGTCAGTTCACCATGTAAGTGCACTGACAGTTCAGTGGCCAACCCTGTCTACTAGAAATCAGGTCTGAATGTTACGAAGCAGCTTTCTTATTATGCTGTTGTGGCAGTGTATTTGCTGCCTGGATTATGTTCAGAGATGACGTTTCTTTCAGTTAATTAAACACTACATTCATGTACCACATAGGCTTTGAAAGGAGGTGGTTGGGATTTGAGGATGGCAACAAAAGCACTCTGGTTATATGTCAGTAACAAAGACAATAAAAAGCAATGCTGTAGTCACTATGACTGGATGGTGCATTGCAAGGGTAGCAGAAAACAACAGCAATGTGCGTTTTTTTAGGTGAACATTTTGCAAACATTTTCAGTATCAACATTTTTGCAAGTTGCTAGATATGTTAATAAGCAACATTTCCCCATTATGATGATAGAAAACTAAGTTTCTCTGCATTCCGTTTCCTCCAAAAAAACGCTCTTGCTGTTTCATATTAGTTGTGTATGAATGTAAGTTCTAGGAGACAGGGCTGCAGTGGTAGATGGTAAAAGGAGAGAAAGGGCAGACATGGACAAGTGGCAGCATCCTGTTTGTAAAAGGCAGCACATATATGTGAAATGTGGATTTAAAGGTCCACTGTATAGGATTAAGTGGCATCTAGTGGTGAGAATGCAGAACTGAAACTTCTCCTGTGTGCCAGACATGTAGGAGAACTACGGTGGCTGACGTGAAAGTGTGAATGGCTCCAGAGCCAGTGTTTGATTTGGACCTTAAATTGTTTGAAAGCAACAGTGCAACAGTTAGACTCTTTGGCCTCTAGTTTCACAGACTGGGCGAGGTGGAGGCGCAGCGCAACTGCACACATCACACCAATCAAATGAGCCCCTCTCCTTGCCCTTAAATGCACCGCACAAAGGCGTAATGAGAGTTTACTCAATTCGCCATGGCAGAGACTTTTCTAAGATGACAGATGCTGAATATACTCCCTATCTGATGCTGTGGCTGTTTGTGGTTGGCTGAGAGGGATGTGAACTCAGTTTGCAGCTGTGTTAATCGAATCAGGTTGGGTTTCCATTACGCGTACAGTCGATATAGAGATACATTTATGTGCTGATTGCAGATAGTTACATTGAATAGTGTTTTTTGTGGGTATTTATTGCATCGTTAATGTGCCTGACATTTTGGAAACCTGCCTGTGAGGTTTTGGTGATATGTGCGCACTGTCCGCCGGTCAGCCAAACTTCCACTTACACCGGCTGTGCTCCACCTGCGCTGACAGCAGACCTGGTTTCAGCTAGCGAGCTTTTAGCGCACTTTCCGCGAAGCCTTTTGGCACGAAACTGTCACTGCGCCAAGCTGGATCTGTCAACACCTCCCCCTGCTGCGCTGCCACACCCATCTCAGCGCACCTCGGTCTGCCAAACTACCAAACTGAGCACGCCTCGGGTTGCGCTGCTTGAAACTAGCTTTGCATGGGGTTCACCACCCTGCACCGTGCCGGGAAACTAGAGGCCTTTGTCTTAGGTGTTTGCACCAAGTTGTCACAATTAAATTGGTATTTCATGGCTGAAAAGGTGTTTTTTAATAAATTTAGAATGTTTACGCAGTAGAAAGATGCAAATACTTTTGAAACTGGTGCTACAGAACCAAAGAAAACAGAAGAAGGATGCTCTAGAAACCTATAACTACCAGAATGCACAGCACAGTACCAGACCAATAAATACTCACTCATGGAGTTGTAGGTGACATAATACAAACATGTCTGTCTGAAACAATGGCTCTAGACAGGCAAGAAACAATCTCAATTTCTTGCAGTTGAACAGGAAACAGTATGTTGCCCACTTCCTGCTAACAAACTCTCACTATGACAGCTAAACAGGGCACTAAAATATGTTTCTACAAACATTCAAGAGAAATAGGAAATACAGTAACAAAATCTTGATTAATATTGGAACTGCGCTGCCTAGTTTTACTGTTCAACCTGTCCAAGTTTGAGAGATACAGTATACTCTTTGTTTCCGCGGTGGCAGCATGGGTGGCAGGCAATACCAGAATGCAGAAGTACAGCCTGCAGTTCGGGAGCCAGTGAAACTCCACTAGACGACGTAAATTATGTTGTCCACTGGAGTTTCGTCTGGGGGCAAGGTCAGATATCTAGGCACTGGTTAGATGGGGGGAGGTGTATCACCGTTCTTTTACACATACTGTCCACATTGTTTTGATACAAAGCTGGTTGAAAATTGGTGATAGTAAATGATGTTCAGAGCTACATACATTTTCAGCTTTTCTCTCAGAAAGGCATGCATGTCAATGAAGTACAGAAACTTTCTTTCATTTCTAATCATATTGTTTTGATGTCTTCACAGCAGCTAACTGTCCTGTAACAGTACAGTATATCTGAGCGCAGATTATAAAGATTACATTAACTTCTGATAGGATGAGTTCCTTCTGCTCTTTAGTAATTAGGAGTCAATAGTTTCTAATGAATGCAATAACCTCAGAGGCTTAATTGCTTTCGCTCAGCAAAAGGCTTTTGTGTGAAAGCAATCTTTTCAATTTAAATGTCAGGTCCAATAAAGGAAGTCATAAGTTTATAAAGGAACAGTCGTAGTGACTCATTACCCCACATTGCCGCCGCCTGAATTGAAATGACTGAATAGTCGATACACGTCTACAAGACTGAACTTTTCACTGAATTATCTCGTCCTGTTTCTGTCATTGTGGGAAAGTTTTGGCAGCGATTTTATTTTTAGCCATCGACAAAGTTGGGGCTTTGTGACATTTAGATTTTTGTGAGAAAAAGTGACGATGATGTACAAATGAAGGTCTGTTTTTTTTCTCCACAATGAAATTGCAGAAAAGGAGCGATAATCATTTGTCCTGTCAGTCTGGGTAAAAGGACCAATCTAATGACAATATTGAGTGAGTTTAGCTCCAGCTTTCTTCCCACATGCCGCTAGATACCACGCAGATATAAACAAGCAAAAGACACCTCACTCCATCTTTCTGGGAGTCTTATCTCTGCGGGGAAGGTTACAAGGTATTCGTTCATTATCCCTGGAATATAAATGAGATACCGGCGTAACAAATCAATATGAACAACCATCTTGTTTATAAAAGGTATGACGGTATCTCATTTTGAAAAGAAGACTGAATAACTTGAAATAGGTTCTTTTATGTCTATCTTTTTACTGTTTGTCCTCTTCTTTGGTCCTCTTCACAGAGCGACAACATTGAGCTTTACGTAACATCGACAAAACTTGTATTGTTGTGATGACGAAGGAAGGTAGTTTTTTTTAGTTCAAACTCTTGAGGAACCTTGCATGAACTGATTCAGATGATCAAACAGAAAAGACCGTCTCACAGCTTCATCTGCTTCCTTTAATCTACTTCAGCTCTGAGACCTTTGAGGTGGAGGATGAGGGCTTTTACCTCGCTTTACCTCAGACTTCATAAAAAGATTTTTGTGCTCTGTACTGTACATACTCAGTACATGACGGTAAAGTAATTCTTTGCATGAGACATTTTTTATTAAAAGCGTGTCCCACTGTCCTCTGTGGGGTTGCAACCTCTTGCCCATTGCTGTCAGTAATAATTTTTCTAAATGCACGTATGTACATTAAAAACAGACAAACAAACAAAAAACTTAAAAGACACATTTCAAGGATGTGTTGGCTAGATTTTTAAACACAACTTTATCTCTCAGAATTGGCCCTCTGACCATCAGTGACACCCCCAAGGGGAGGCCAGGAGGGGCCATGGCCTCCCTGATAAAATTGATTCCCTCTGTCCAAGGCAAAAATAATTGAAGGCAGATATGACATTTTTCAAACAAGCATAAAGATAGTTGTATGTTGTGAAACAAGACATCTGAAGACATCGTGGTGCTAACCTTGTTGATATAGCTTGTCAGGGTGGGGGCAAAATAATGTTCCAAATTTATCCACGGCCGTTTTTAAAGGGATCTCTTGAGCTTTCACCACAAGATACTGTATATGAATGAAAATGGTTCTGTGGATACCCACAAGTCTCCTTTAAATTTGAGAAGGCTTGCTCCTGTGTTGTTACATACAGTCAATGTACTCAATCAAATTAAAGCTGTATATTTGTCTTTTTAAGGAAAATGACAACCAGCCAATTCAACAAACAACTAATCGCCATGCATGTGCAGATATATAACACATTGAAATAGGATTGTTGAGAAACTCAAAATGTTAACTCTACAGGAATTAGTATATGCACATCAGATAATCAATAACAACAACTGTAAGACAATAAAGTATCAGTATGCGATTCCTTAGCTCTCCATGCTGGCAAAGTTTTAACTAGCCTGTATACTTAAACAACTGATTTCTCAAATTCAGTCAAGGCTTTTGGTTTTGGTGTGCCACCCAAATCTTTTCCATTCCTGGGGTCACCACTGCTGTCTACACTAAGCCAGCTTTTCATCAACTACTAAGTGTATCAGAAATGGTCTCCAGAGTGGATGAATCTGAAAATACCAGCCTCCTGTTTGGGGTATTTAGGAAAACTGAGCTTTTATTTTATATTCCTGATCAGATGGTGTCGCAAGCTGTCTCGCAGGACAACTTTTCATCACCTCTTCCTCTCTTTGTGAGCACTCAAAAGTTAAAGTTAGAGTTTGGACAACATGCATAGGTATTAGGCATTATGAACAAAATAATAAGAGCTTTTCTGTCTTTGGTAGAAAAGTTAGTGTTCGTGTACCCATACCACATAGCAAGAGGCTGTTTTAGAAAACAGTGTTTATAAATGTCAGTATAGCAGATAATGTCATTAAATTGTGTTTGTCGATCAAACAGGATGACCTGAAAACTCTAGCATGGAGTCGACTTTTTCAGATTTAGCCAGCTCAGTGTTTGATTATCAGTCTAATAAATGGACACAGGTGCACTTTGCTTGCTAATATAAACACTCTGTTCTGCTGCACTGAAAGTTCCCATCCCTCGCCTGCCGTCTGTGATGACATTAAATCATCAGCCTTTTCTCCAAAAAGTCAAAGCTTCTAATCTGTCCTTGAAAAGTGACACTTTCTCTGAAGAGTCTCAGACAGCTTCTTGTAAATATAAATGGATTATCCGGAGCCTCTCTGTTAAAGTAGGAAAAAGATTTTGGTTATAAAAGACGCTGCAGTGTGACAGCGGTCATTTTTCTCTGCTCATGATGCCAGACACATCCACAGCTCTAATGGGTTTTTGAATGCCTCGCTCTCCAGAGGAATGCAGGTGGACTCAGGAGCTCAGGGGACTCTCCCACACAGCAGTCACCAGGGCTCCTTTTTTTTTTTTTAGGTTTGTTACCATGGAAACCCCAGGAGGAAGCTTGGTGGTGGGGTATCCTTATCTTACATTTTGTCATTTGACCTCCATCCACAGCTGACATTCATTCATTTCTTTGTTTTGTTAACATGGCCAGTAAGAAGCCCTCCTGAGAATCACACACCTGCAGGCAGCGGCAAACAGAGCAATAACGCTAGGCCTGTTTATTTATACCCCTTTTTTGTACGCACAAGGTCGCCTGTCAGCTCCTTGTCATCGTCCCTGATGAGAGCAGAGGAATGCCAAAGAGCAGATTAGGGAAGAGGAGAAGCCTGCTTCAATCAGCTTCTAGCTCGCTCACAAACCCGATTCTTCACGGTCAATTTGGGAGTACTGTACGTGCAATGGAAGACAGCCCGCCTCCGAATAATCTGAAAGGCACCGACTGACACAGAGGGGAGGCTAATTAATCTAGCGTTATTAAAGCATCCTTCCGGTGTGTGTTGAATACAAAATGACCCCGAGTGTGAAGCTCCCGGGGTCGTGGCTCGTTTCTTATGTTTGATCTTTTGATGAGTTTCATTCTGGATGTCACGGCGGCTTAATGGACTGAGCATGTCCATTGTGTTTGTGATGTCGGTCAGGTCGTGACTTCAGTGTACGCCTTGTATCTGTCGTTTCTGTTAAGCGCTCAAGCAAAAATAAATAAATAAATAAAAGGTCAGGAAGCTAATTAATAAAATTTAAATACATGAACAGAGCATCTAAGATGATTTTCTTTTTTTTTTTCTCTCCTTTCAGTTGGATGCTGACCGCGACGAGGAGGAGGTCTTCTGTGACATCAGCATGACCCTGGACAACAAGCTGTTTCCCTCCAAAGAGCCAGCAGCCGGTGAGATTTATAAGAAAACTTATACAACTGTGAGACAACAAGAGATTATTTTTTATGGTTAGACACATTCAAAAACTGCTAAACTAGATACTAGCCTCAAAAAGATGATCTATTATTTAACAGACTTGGTAAATTATATTAAATAACATTAATTAGATCACTTTTAATGACTCTTTTCTAATGAAGAATTCTATTGTGGGACACTACACAATTTTGGCTTATTAGGAACAAAAATGTGGGTGACATTTGTGTATTTGTGCATTGTACTTTGGTGAAATTATTTAAATCTATCATTGACAGCGCTTAACAGAAATTAGATGGTTGTGTTAAAGTGCTGAAACCATTAGTGGAGGAAGAAGCACTCAGATCTTTAAAGTCAAAGTAGCAACACAACAGGGTATAAATACTCTGTTTCAGGGGAGTCCAAACTTTTCTGAATGGAGGCCAGATTAGATAATGTAAAAATACCCGAGGGCCAGCTGCTTCTCACATCATTTGGATTATTATTAAAAAAAATAATCACACACAAAGGAGACAAATGCAACTGTTTCATCTTTCAGTGAAAAAGTATTCAACTTTCCACTGCTCCTGAAAGCGGCAGCCCTTGCTGTTGACTTTACGGTTTGTGCACATGGACATTTTTCTTGTAGACTTTCTCCAAGAAAAATCTATACCTTTTAACCCAAACCATGACTTTTGTCCTCCCCTTAACTTCTGGGAGAAAGCCCTCAAGGAAGATTTCTCCCAACTGCCTTCATTGCTGTGGCAAATACTTTCTCCCTGACATTGTGGGGTGAACAGAAAAAAAAGTAAAGCAATCTTGCTTGCTTGAACAACATTTGTGGTGGGCAACATACAGTATATATTGAACAACAAGCTTTGAGCAGCTTAAAATTGGTCTGCGGGCATCGATTGGCCCCTGGGCTAGACTTAAGACATGCCTGCTCTAATATAAGTGAAGGTCCTGCATTCGAATGTTTACTGCAGTAAAAGCACAAGTACCAGCATCAAATATACTTACAACATCAAGAGTAAAAGTACTTAACATGCTGAATGGGTCATTTCAGAATGATATACATTATATTTTTGGATTGTAGTCATTGATGCATCAATGTGTTCATCTCTTCAGTGCTGCAACTGGTGAAGGCAGGGCTAATTTTTTAATGCCATATGTCCTAACAGGAAGCTTGTGAATTCTAATATCTGATGATTATCTATATGATTATGTTTTGTAGCAATAATCTCAATCTGAAAAGTATTAAAAGTATCAGATAAATGCAGTGAAGTAAAAAGTATAATACTGGCTTCCAACATGTAGTGGAGTACAAAAAAAGCAGAAAATAGAAATACTCAAGTAAATTACCTAAAAACAGTAATTAGGTACAGTATTTGATTATATGTACTTCGTTACTTTACGCCACTGGGAGCCACTTGCCATTTATGGTGTGAAACTTAAGATTGTGGGATATTAAAAAACAGCAGCAAAGGCATGATGTGGCAGTTGAACAGACTTTTAGTCATGACTTTATTATAATCTCAGATGGCAACAGATATATGCAGCACTAAAAACAAAATAAAACTGATAGAAGTGCTCTACAGTAATGGACAGTCAGATTGAATGATTTTTGTCTCATAATCTGTTCAGTAAATTGTGGTTATACAATATATTTTGAATTATTTCAAATGATCATAATCCTACAGACTGACTGAAGGACCTCACATTGCCTGTAGCTGAATGTGAGGCGGGTTGAAAAATGAAAACCTTTATCATGGTTTAGTCGCTGGCCACTGATATTTTTGGGAATTAAAAAGGAAAACCTTGACAGTAACCAATCTGCATGCATGTGTAATGGTTATGTTAGTAAGTAGTGTTCCTTGAATATTATCAAATGTAAGTGGTGTCGTATATGAATGATATTTATAGACACAGTTGCTCAGTCCTGTAAGTACAGTAGTGGAAGTACATTTACTGACATGCTCAAGTACAGTTTCGAAGTACCTGTAGATGAGTAGCTATTTCTATTATCTGTTACTTTATACTTCAATTCCACTATAGTTCAGAGGCAAATATTCTAAATTTTTACTCCACTACATGTATCTTGTAACTTTAATAATACATAATTTAGTCAACAAATACAAGATGTATAAGATCCTGCTGCTCTCAGACTTTACTGATAAACATGTATAAAGTAACTAACTTTAGCAGCCTCAATATCTAAGTGATCTAGACACGTATGCATCATCTGCATAATAGAAGTAAAAGATCTGAGCACTTCTTCCATCACTGTGTGAGGAAAATGTTACACAGCTACGACCAGAGGCGGCAGCATTTGATATAAATTAATGTTCCCAGTGGGAGGGGTTTGTTCAGGCCAAGTCATAACAAATAAAGAAAATATTATGTTAGGCTGTGTTCCATGTATACTTATTTGTTTGTAAGATGTAGCAAAAAGCATTCCTTAGGATAGCTACGGGCCAGATGATGATGAAATATGATGCAATAGATAAAATACACGGCAAAGAACATCTTCAAGGGATTTATTGCTTTTCAAGAGCTACATGTGTACAGTGTAGAAATGCTTCTCCAAAATAATCCACACACACACACACCAAGAGAGAGGAAAAAAAAAAAATCACCCACCAGCTCCCTGGTTACCACGAGAGTTGGCATAGCAACCGGTGAAGCAGGGTTGGCCACGCTTTGTGAGAAATACAGAATCAACAAGGTTAGAGCCGGTCTTTGATCGATCAGATAAAGACTACATGTGTTATGTAAAACCTGATAATGTACCGTTTTATAAAATGAGCCAGACAGAGCCACATTCCCGACTGAAGCAGACTCATGTTGGTTTGAAAGATATGATCAGTCGGAGCTCTGCAGTAATCTCATACAGTGATAGAAATCATGAAGGTCTGAGTTAAAAGTAAAAATGTTGCTGCTGGAACAGAGCAGAGCTGGCAAAATATGCCTGTTTTTGGCTGCAAAGCCATCATTATTTCTCATCATAATAAAGTGTAGGTGTGACCTGTAACAGTTCCCACATCTCTTAGGCTGCTCACTGCCTCACATAGTTTCCACGTACATTTTAAATGATTCTTTATTTCCAAGGAGTCTGTTGGAAAAGAGGCTGTTAATGTAGGCTATTTACTTTGTAGTCGTGTTGTTTTCCAGTTCTTGCATATTTTGCACAATGGTGTACTGGATTTCTGTGGCTGATACAGACCTGAGTAATCTCTAAACAGACTCTGCATATGTATGCAAACATGTTTGAATGCAAGGTAAACAGTCTGTGAAGAGGCAACATATTCTCACTCTGACCTGACATTTCGGTCATGGACTTTCCACACCTACATACAACGTGCAAGGTACCCTGGGTGTGTTGGTTGTTGACGATCTGGGACGCTGTGTCAAGTTCTGCCTGTTACATGCATTGTCTTCTTTAAAATGACACTTTTTTTCGCAGGAAATTTATCGTTTACATACAGTGTCTTTCAAAATAAATGCACTACGTCTGTACAACACCATAAATCCACTTTTTTTTGTCAACAACGAACACATGATTGGGTTCTGGAAAAAAGAACAGGGTTTGGGTTTAGAATCTTAAGGGACATGAACACCGCTCTCTCAGGTTAAAGTCAATGTTTGTTGGACTTGTCTGCTATTGTCTGATGACGATTTAGCTTTTATGAAATTTTGAATTATGCTTTATCATCCTCAAACAATAGCCTATGAGTTTTTAGACTTATGCAGGAGAGTTTTAAAAAATGGAATCATTATATTGTCCCATAAAATAAATTAACAGTTTGATGCAGGTCCCTTTACTTTGCAGGAATACTTCTATATTGTTTTTCAGGAAATACACATTTGTTTTCTTGTAGAAAGTTAGATGAGAAGACTGATACCACTCTTATGTTAAACCAAAGGCTTCAGCCAACAGCTGGATAACTTAGCATGAAGACTGGAGACAGGGAGAGCCAGCTCTGTTCAAAGGTAACAAAACCAGACTGCCAGCACCTCTAAAGCTCACAAATTTACACAGAATAACAATGCAACATTTCACAGGAGGTTATGTACTGGACTATTTCTTGGCCTAGAACTTATCTAGACATAAAGTGAACCACACTGAACATAATGTGTGCTACAGCTGTTCCAAGGCTGTTTTATTTAATAGCTTACTGTAAAATCTCAAATAGTTGCCTTCACTTACCTGAGCTGCAGCGGTAGCTTATTTGAAGCCGGCTTATCAGAGAAAGGCTGTTATTTATAAACCCTTCTGCCTGTGACGGTTATATTTTAGTATGAAGCGTCCTTCTATTCTGATCTGCTCCCGTTTGCCCTTTTTAATTTTCGTCAAACTGCATTACGCTGTCAATACAAACTCAACACGGCTTTTATTGTGAAACATCTGTAGGGTACCTGTATGGTACTTCAACTGTAGCTACTACAATCTTATTACTGCAAAATACAATCCAGCTAGGGAGTTAACACTTACACCAGCAGTGACTGAAATAGGACAGAAACACTTGGTTGAGTAATTCAGAACAACAAAGAGTTGAATATGAAATGATGATATTATTGAATTAATATATCACGCACGTTTTATAACATGCACCAGTTTATCCACCCTTGTTTTTTTTGCTAGGCCTTTTTTTAATTTTGAGAAAGCAAGGACAGAAACATGCAGACTACTATGAGCCTCAGTGCAAGTCTGTCAAAATGACAGCACAGCATACCGATTAAAAGTTGTTCATGCTAGTGCAAGGATCATTCCTTTGTTGCTTCTGTTTTTGCCTGATTTTTTTTAAAGGGTCTCTCTGGTGTTGGTTGCTTGTTACGGCCCATGATGGAGCCCAGGGTATGGAGGGCATAAGACAATGAAAAGAACCGGGATGAAAAGGATGACAGGAAAACAAATGGTACAAACTTAAGGATTTATTTATAATGGACAAAAAAAAAAAAAATCATAAGAGGTCTCCACGACAACTAAAAGCAAGTTCTCCAGAAGGTGAGGCAGATCTGCCTAAACAGGGCAACAAAACACATCTTATATTACCAGACAGTCAAGCCACCTACAAAATAGTGCTGAACAACTCACTCTTTACCAAAAGAGTAATCTTACCGACAACTGGCACACAACCACCTCTAGAAGTGGTCAAGGAATACACACAGCTCACCAAGTGGCTGTCTCGGGAAACCCCAAAAGGGAAAATCTGCCTCGCTGTGAAGGTTTTTATGCTGCCCCAGGGCCTGATGGGTAACGGCTCACAGGTGTGAGTAGTTACCAGCCATTTGCAGTAGGAGGGGAGGGGCCAAACCTGGAGACAGCAGAGAAAAGAAAAAACAACCATCCACACACACATGCACGGCCCTGCAGCCATAACATTGCTCATTACAGAGCAGAGGTTCCCTTAAACTGTACAGATTATAAAGCCCGTTAGGAACAACTTGTGCTTCTGGTCTTTATAAATAAACTTGACTTGGCTTGTTTTGTGGGCACAGTTGCTGCACAGCAGGAAGCTGCGTAGTAACTGGGAGGAATACATTTTAAACATTGGCTATTTGTGACAAACCACACAAATAACCTTTTTTCCCTTCTTTTAAGAGCAATGTGGTTTATTCTGAAAGGGTAATTTTGTGATGAAGAAATCAGTACGGAGTGGATGTGCACAACAGATTTACTCAAACGGTTTCTTGTCAGGAGGAGCAGAATCACCACGAGACCACATATGGCACCTCAATAGTTCAGGAGGAGGAAATCTGTTTAGATACAGTGTTGTCCTGATGAGAGGAGAGCAATGAGCAGCAAAGAGAGCTGTCAGTGGACAGTCAGTGACAGTTTGGATGGGAGATCATCATCACACCATATTTGACCCACAAATTGTCCATAAAAAAAAATTTGACGGCTTTTCTGTGGAATGTCTACAATAGTGATAAAGGCCAGACACTTAATATGATAGAGGCTTGTGTTTCCAGCGATTCTTGACATCAAAATTGCCTCGTGCTACTTGACAGCCATCTGACAGTCTCGACAGCAGTCTGCTTCATGACAGAACGCTGAAATACAGACTGTGAAACACAGGGCTGTTTCTCTGGGGGCCCTAGGCAAGAGGCACCTTGGAGACCCCCCCCCCCCGATACCAGTGAAAGTACAATACCAGTGAAAGTATCATGGTTCTGAGTAGTATCACGATACCACAGCAAAAATGAGGCAGATGTGCCTTTTGTCATTTATAAAAAGATAATTCACTTTTCTATAATACATCACTGATATTTCAATGGAATAAATTACTTATTGACTTATTCATACTTCAAAAACAGCATGAATAAGTGATTAACATAGGGGGGGATCAAAATAAAATAAATAAATAAAATAAAAATCAACCAGCCACCCTCCTCCCCTGACAAGTAAAGAACAGTCCCTTCATAAGTAAAGAATAGTCCCTAAAGTGCGATGAGGTTTGTGGACCATTACCTGCCACAAAGAGAGAAATGTAACTTCTCATTTCTCCTCTGACACACACATACCTGTGTGCCGCCACGGCTCGGCTGTTCAGGTATTTCTGGGCAGTCATGAAATCAACAAAGAGGAAATTATTGGACCTGGAGCTGGACTTCCCCGTCACCGGTGAGCCTTATCTTGCGGCGTATTTGACAGGAATACCGCGTCTGTGACCCCCGTTCAACCCACAAATGGCAGGATTCGCCTTTTGTTTCTGCTGGTTGAAATCTGTACTTACATAGCGTGCTGAATAATTTGTTTTGCTTGCGCAAGAGGGTGAGCGTTGCACATGGACACTTACCCTCTTGCAATTGGACTTTGAATTTATCCCACAGTAGTGGTAACCATGAGGTACCGTGGTACTACGGTACACCAACAATGCTAGCGCGGGTGGCAACCAATCATGTGGGACATGGTCTCAATTTGCGTGACATGTAAAAAAGAGACAGAAATGCTGTGCAGTCCCGCAGAGTGCGGGACGTCTGGTCACCCTACTTAGCCACACGCAAGCAACAGCTAGTAGGGGGGCCTATTTGGGGGGATTCCAACGTGTTGTCGTTGTTGTAGTGTCTATAGGGGTTCCATCATATTGTCATTGATATGGACCAATGGCAGCCGTCTCTGGGGGCCCCTTCCAGCATGGGGCCCTAGGCAATTGTCTAGTTTGCCTGTCCAGTTGCAAAGGCCCTGGTAAAACACTGTGTACTTGAGAGGCAGAAAGCCTACAAAGACAAAATCCATTTGCATGCAGCAGTTATGTACCTGCACTTTGAGATGCATTTAAGAGCGGCAAGACATCCTAACATTCGTCAACATATGTTTCCTGTAATGGAGCCTCACAATAGGTGTTCCGCCCAGGAACATAAAGAAAAGCTCCCTGAGTGGAGCTCAATTTAAAAGCTCCATTTTACACTCTTATATGCAAATAAGGAAAATAAGCAATCTGGGTCACATATATGAAATCTTTAGCTTCAACCTTGCATCATCTCAGAGCAGGAAAATGCAGAGAGGGAGGCTAAGGGTGCTCGAGCACCTGCCCCTTAACAGTGTGATGTCCAAAGTGCCCTTTTGTCGAGGCTTTTTTATGCTTCTGTGCCGGCAATAGCCGTGGCCCGAGGCATTATACTGTGGGGTTGTGTGTCCATCCATCCCATCCTTGTGAATGCGATATCTGAAGAACAGCTTGAGGGAATTTCTTTAAATTTGGCACAAATGTTCACTTGGATTCAACAATGTACAGATTAGATTTCAGTGGTCAAAGGTCAAGGTCAATGTGACCTCATGTCTCATTCCCGTGAACGCGGTATCTCAAGAAAACCTTTAGGGAATTTCTTTAAATTTGACACAAACATCCACTTGGACTGAGGAATAAACTCAATTCTGGGGTCAAATGTCAAAGTAAAGGTCAGTGTGACCTCACATGACATGTTTTTGGCCATAACTCAAGAATTCTTAAGCTAATTATGACAAAACTTCACACAAATGTCTGATAAAATAAAATAATGAAGTGATGACATTTTATATTCAGATTCACTGTGACATCATTATATTGTGCATGAAACAGTTTTCTGGCAGTTACTCGACACCATATCTCAGGAACAGAAGGGGAAACATTTGGTCGAATACTGAACTGGTGACACTAATCTTGGGTGTCCACCTTGAAACTGCTGATTGGATAGATCTGCGTGTGTGTGTGTTTGCCACAGGGCTGTAATTATAGTTTTCTCTTTTTTTTCTTCTTTTTTTTTTTTGGTGTGAAAGCCTTCCTGTGGCCCTTTTCAGAAAGAACATTGTACAACTAATAAAAATTTAGCTTTAACTAAAATGACCTGAGTGCTGTCAGTCAGCTTACGTCACATGATGATGGCCTTCTACCTGTGGCAAGTGAAAGATCATCTGTGAAGTGCCCTCCGTTGCAACCATAGTTGCCACACAGGATTATAACGTTATATTTATAGTTAACAGTGTTACATACCATCGTGTATTAGTTATGCAGCGTAAGTAAAAAAGTGGTCCTGACTCCTGGTTCTTACTGCAGTCAAGTGAGACGTCATTCGAGAACACCTGGTAAAGCCAGCTGCTGCATGGATTTGTATGCTGTTTTTTTAAGTTACAGGTGAATGGAGTGGCCAAAACAACATACAACATATTTCAGTAATAATTTCAGTAATAATTTCTCACATTTAATATACCAAGTAAAATGACATTATATTGCACATTATATGAAATTCTGTTTTAAGAAAAGGTAAAGTTCCAAAGTTAAAATCTCATTAAATCTTTATCTTTGACCTGGTATAAAACCTTTCCTTCCTGTGTTAGCTGAAAGGATGACCCTGACTATGACCATACAAAGGTTCATGTGGTTTTATTGGTCGGTTCTCGAGAGATATAAAGGTCAAGTCACCTTAAATTACACACACACATTCATTATTTCCTCATATTAGAAATGTCCTTTTTTTTAGTCCTTCATAGGTTGCATCAAATCTTGAAAGGATTCCTGTTTAGGCTGACCCCAATCTGGAAATCCATCGGTTAAATTTTTAAAAAAAAGAAACACTTTTTTTTTCTTCCTTTACGTCTGGAGGCATGGAGGGGCCTCGGCGATCGCTCATGCCCTTCACTTCCGACGGTGCCCCCAGGGACTCGCCGTGTTGTTTACAAATACTTTGGGTAGAAAACCAGCAAAGTTTAGCTATATATCACATTTTTCACGTCACTATATCACCGTGTAGACTAATCGGATGTTTGTTAAGTCTATAAACACAATGATTGAACAAACGTTACTATTTCTGTGTGCACATTTTGTAATTAATAACATGGTTATCGTAGATTAACTGGGCTAACAATTAGCTGTTAACGTTAGACGTTAGTGGTGTCTGTAATAACCATAGACTGTATAAAAATAAGGTAATAACTCAATAAACGGTCTGTGAATAAAATACTTTTTCCAGCGGATATCTTAGTTACAACATGATTGTGCAAGCAAAGCAGTTTTGTGTTGCAATGTGTGGTATTTATTCAGTTATGGGAAATCACGATGTCTAGAAAGCATCAGTGGCTGCAGCTGACAGGGACAGTTAGCAAAGCTGACATCAGGACGTCATCTGTTAAAAGCCTCCCATTGTCGGATACGACATGAAACTACTCCAGTTAGCTCAATGATGTTGTAACTCAGACATCCGCTGAAAAAAAAAAAAAAAAATTCATGTTGACTTTTGGGTGGAGCAGTCTTGGCCACGCCTCCTGCATTGTGATTGGCTAAAGCACAACATCATTTAAACTCAAAGCCGTAGTGTGATGCGAGTAGCTGAAAGGCTCCATGTCACATTCTGTTTGAGTATTGGTTACTATAACTCCAGGTTATGCTGTAAATTTTGGTGCTTTAAAATATTGTTGCCCCTCTGCTCCGCCAAAGGTCTCTGCATGGCTCTGTCTCAGAGAAATTGCATCAATCTGCTGATATTAAAAACAATATGAAAAAGCTGCAGGAAACAAACAGACCAAATGAAATTTAAAAATAGATCACCGTAGTGGAGACAAACTCTTCAAAAGAAATTGCCTCTCCATCTGCTGCTTCGAGTGTGTTTTTCCCAAGAGAGAGGAAACTCTGCTGCAGCCTCGTAAATCCTCAGTCTGTAATTATGTTGACCAAACTGAGATGATGCTGACGACTGCAGCCCCAGCCACCTGACATCACCGACCTCAACAGCAAAACAAAAACCGCCACGCTGTCATACCTGTCACACCTCAGCCCCTCTGTATTTTGACATGCTGCTGACTCTTAAGTCTGCAGCGACGACGCAGGTCTGATTTTCTCTCTAAGTCTCTGATGCTTTTTAACATAATGCATGGAAGAAATGCACAGCTACCGTCTCTCTGGATTCTGCCTCAACGTTTGAAGCTGCACTCTAACCCAGTTCTCTGTTCAGGAGGCTCTGGCATGCAGGAATGAAATCTGCCGAGGGGAAGTGTTATTCATGACCCAGTTCCACCGAGGAAGGGGAGGAAGATGCTATGTGTTAGACTTTATCACAACATCACCCTCTGCAGCTTTCTGACAACAGGAAGTTCAGGTCCAGTTCAGATTCAGGTGTTCATGGGGCCAAAATTGACCCTGACCTGTGGATATTTTATTTTCCTCAAAGTGCAGCTGCATATTTACATCTGGAAGTTTGTTATGTATGTATGTCGAGATAATGTAACATAAACAGGCATATTTCTACTATGATGGGATTTATCCATCATGGCTAACAATACTTATACCTCTAATATAACATATATTTAACACTTTCTTTACATTTTCCAGACCTAAGGTGACTTTTGAAGAATTCTGTCTAAAATTATACATTTGAAAAAATAAATTTAACCAGAAACAAAAGTTAAATGAATTCTTTATCGAGCAAAAATCCTGATTCTCTGTTTCTAGCCTCTTAAACATGTTTATTTGCTGCCTTTACTCACCTTTGTATTGCAACAGCAGGTTATTCCTTTCACTGAACTGGAGTCTGCAAGAGTTAGGTACATGTCACAGGTGTTTTTCTTGCTTTTCTTAGAAGTTTTTGGGAAATGAATAACATTTGAACACACCTTAAACAGGATAATGTGATCAGACCTTGGCCCCCTGCTAGTGAGGGGTGGAAGGACAACCTGAAGAATCGGCCTCTGACAATGTCCAGTAGCATATTTAGATGGATATTACTGAAAACGAAATATCTGTTGACTGTAGTATCTGTCCCTTACTCATTTACTGATCAATGAAATGTGGCACTCGTGATGGCAGCAGCTAAATTGCCTTAAAGATTACTGAAGATCAGTGTTGCCAGAGTGAGACTTTTAAAGTATAGAACACATATTAATTTATTAATCTATTTATTTATAGATTCATTCTTAAGAACAGGTCCAAATGTCACTAGAGCAAGTGTTTCAAAATCTTTATTTACCCTGAAAATTCAAAGACTGACGCTCGTGGTAATTCCTTTATGAAATGAGTCATTTTTAAGTTAATTAACAATAAACTCATAGTTTGATTATTGTTCTCTTTGTTCTGTCTTCAGGTCCCAGTGAGCTGGATCTCAGTCTACTGGGGGAAACCAGCAGCCTGGCAGATTTTGCTTGCAAGTATGATGAGGTAAGATTATGATATCCTTGGAAAACATCTCTAATCCAGCTGTGTTTAATATTGTCTTCAAATACTGTAAGCAGAAATACAAATACAAGAACTTTACTGAAATAAAATCTAATCAAGGACCAGATCTGATCAAGGAACATTTAAAAAAAGACTTGGTGAAGCATTAAATGATCATTTATAATTCCTCTAAGTGTAAAGGATTGATACTACACTCCATTAAAGGGATGGAGATGGGCCAGATGACGCGTTTCATTCTTATGCTGTTTCTCGAACTACAGTACACAAAGGGTGAAGGAGCAGAATTAAAGAGAGAGCTGAACCTCTACCTTTCTCTCAAAGTCAGATCAACTCTTTTCCTCTATTTTCTTTGGTCATATAGCACCAGTTTCAACAGTATTTGCATCTTTCTATTGCATTGACAGCCCAGTTCTGTGAGAAGACGGCTTTTTAGCGGTGAAATAGACATTAGATCGTTCAGATCGCTCTAACTTCCTGTTTACACACGCATGCAGCCACAGACCCAAAACAGCCAAAGCAGACGATTACAACTGATATAGTTTTTGACTATAAAAAAAAACTTTGATCCCGAGAGCAGCAACTTTATCCATCAACCCTCCTCAGCAGCCTTTAGCCATAAAATCATTCAGTGACTCAGATTAAAAAATAGATAGCAAATCTTGCAGAGGAGAGCTTTTAACTCAGCTACCACTGAATTACTGTGAGCAAAATACTGTCCACAACTGAGCAGCCAAAAGTAAATGGAGTAGCTCCCTTGTGTGAAATCAATGTATGAATGTGAAGAGGTCTGCTCCTAAAAGAGAAAATACGTACCGCAAAACGATGCCTGGTTAGAAAACTGAGGATCATTAAAGCACCCCGGGCAGCAGGACTCCCAGGAAAAGAAGAAAGCCCTGAGTTAGAGAGATGAAGTGGAGAAAAGCTGAGGAGACAGAGGTAGAGAGCTGAGCAAATTGTTTCTAGACACTCAGAGGACGGGAAATGAGACAGAGGTCAGGGTGAAGCTTCAGTTCAGTGCCAGGATTGTTTGGAGGAATGATGGTCGTCTGCATCCTCGCCAAGCATTACACAACAATATTCTCCGTCTCTGGACCTCACTGAGTCATCCGGCCTTTGAAACAACTTCACTGTTGTGCAGTTTATGAAAAGACTTGCATTTATATTTACTTTATTTGATAGGGATGATGCACTTTAAGACAGTTCCAACGCAGGGTACGAGACTGATGTATTGTACAGAGAGTTTATAACAACTGCTAATTTTCAGCTCTTGTCTTGAGTTGGGCTTTTACATGTGGGTCTATAGTGTTCATCATAAAACCACAATACATTATAAACATTGAAAGCATGATAAAATACATCTACCACAATACACCAGTACACTTACACTAACACCCCTTAGAAATTTTGAGCGCAATTAGCTGAGAATAGGTACAGCTAAAAGGGGGGAAATGCAGGACGAGAGTGGAAGTAAAACCAGGAACCAGGAGTCTGTGGAGTTTCTTAAAGAAATACTTTACCCATAAAACACATGATACTTTCAGAGGAAAGCCCCGCCAGTAGGCTACCACACACGCTTTTTCACATTTTAAAGGACTGCTTGATAGATTTTCTTTTAAGATTGATGTTAGAATAGGTCTTTTTTCCCCACACAAGACATTTTAACATGTCACAATATGAAAAAGCAGCATCCATCCATCCATTCATTTTTAACCACTTATCTGAAACCATGTCGTGGTGGCAGCAGGTCGGGCAAAACATCCCCCTGTTCCCAGCAACGCTTTCCAGCTCCTCCTAGGGGACCCCAAGGTGTTCCCAGGCCAGACGAGATATGTTATCCATCCAGCATGTTCTGGGTCTGCCCCGGGGCTTCCTCTCAGTCTACTCTGAGCTCTCTCCAGATGTCCGAGGTCCTTGCTCCTTCCCACGGAGGAAACTCATTTCAGCCACTTGTGTCCACAACCTCATTCTTTCTGTCATTACCCAGAGCTCATGACCAGAGGTGAGGGTTGGGATGTAGATGGACCAGTAAATCAAAAGCCTTGCCTTCTGGTTTAGCTCCCTGTTCACCATGACAATGTGTGGCAGCTGATCCATCTTACGCTCGATTCTACCCTTACTTGTGAACAAGATACTTGAAATCCCTCACTTGGGGCAGTAACTCCCTCCCAACCATGGCCACTGCTTCACACTCGGCTGCAAACTGCCTCAGTGCATGCTGGACGTCACGGTGTGGTGAAGCCAATAGAACCACATCATCTGCAAAAAGCAGAGATGCAATTCTGAGGTCACCAAACTGAACCCCTTCCCATGCCCGGCTGCGCTTTGAGATCCTGTCCATGAACATCACAAACAGAATTGTATCCTGAGAAAAATTGTTAGCCAGCAGCTGCAGTGGCACGATGTGAAGTTACTCTACAGTCTACTTATCAAAGGCTACAGCTCTTCACTTTAATACTCTTATACGGTCGTGATACGTGTTGTCTATTGTCCACCGAGCTTGTCACAGTGTTTAATGACAAAACAAATACTCTCACAACCGGGTGCTTTGTCACAACAACATCCTGCTGGGTGTCTCCTGGGCTTCATGGCCGGCTGTGACTCTCTAATAAAAGCTCTCACCCTCTCTCTCTCTCTGTCTCTCTTAGTCATGCTATAAAAGTGGACTTAAAGTGAGGCTGATTGATAGTTATTGACCACTGTCACCTACTCATCAGTATTGAGATGCAATTAGAGCCAGAACAACACCTGGTCTATCAATACCATGGGCTGATAATCCCTGTAGGAGGTACAAGGAGAGTAAAGACAAAAAAAAAAAAAAAAAAAAAACGGCAGTCGGCTCATCGAAGATGGCGTTGTCCCCGTGCAGCACTTCCTGTGGCAAGCAGTGACACTCTTCTTGTCTGTGAAGTGGAACGAAGGCACCATGCAGCCTTGTCATTCCATATTTGTGGCCTCGGATGTGAGATGGAGATGAATTTTGTTAGCGTGCCCATCCACAGAAGGGCAGAGCAGCTATTTTGGGTTAGCGTTAAGAGCAGAGCAGCTATTTTGGGTTTTGGTGTCAGATCTCAGGGACATGTTCCTCCAATTATTTCTTTTACCACCTCTAATGATTTCCTGATGAAAGAACACCTAATGTGGATGAGCTGTGCATTACTGAGTCTATATTGCTGTTTAAAGGTTCATTTCAGTGACTCAAGTACAAAGTACAAGGTACAATGTTTGCCTCTGAAATGTAGTGGGGTAGATGCAGGAAGTAACATAAAATTGAAAATACTTCGCTACATTCCACCACCAAATAAACAATTCAGGGCTGTACTTTGTGAAAGCCACCTAGATTGATGATGACGAGCACTCTTCAGCCCACCAGGCGTCTCTGGACCCGTTTTGACAAACGTGACAGTTCGATATTGTGGTCCTGAGGTTTGAAAATAATGAGTTGAGGGTGACAGCCGCACTTTATTTGATTAGCTCACGCAGGTGACTCACCAGGAGATTCTGACACAAAGGAATTGTTCACAGAAGTGAAGATTGTACTGCTGCCAACAACAATGTCATCATCCTGCTCCATTAGAGGCCAGCAGGATTTTTAGCCACACAGAGGAGCGGCCTCTGTACATGATTATATCAGCCTCCACAACAGTTCTGTTGGTTTTCTATGTAATCTAGACATTCATAGTTATCAGAGGATTCATTATCTCTGCAAGTGACAGAAGATTTACTATTTTGACAGTTGTTAATTTCATGGTTGCAGCTTCACAAATGTGAGGATTTGCAGCTTTTCCATTTAATTAGTTTCAGAAAAAAAAATCAATAATTTGAATGCATCTCTGGGTAGTCGTGATGGCAGTTCTCACTAATTTCATTATTTCTACAAACCAGCCTGAACTACCAACTATTTTTTGTTGTTATCACTGATGTTACTGTTCTGATCTTTATTTAAAAAATGACATGCCTCTTAATTTTTTGCTGCTGTATCGAAAATGGTATTGAGTATTGAATATTTTCCTGGGTATTGATATCAAGTTTGAAATTTGACTGAGTCAAATTTGAGTCCCATGCATTTTGGCCGTTTCTTGTTGCGGAATATTTGTACGGTGTGATATCAGCACTTTTACTGAAGGATCTGAATACTTCCTCCACTACAGCCAAAATACAATTAAATTTGCTCTTTATGTCAAGCAGAAAATGATTTAATTTGATCATGATGATTTCAGTGGTTTCCTGAAGACTAACGCTTGGAATTTTGATTAGTGACTCTACAATCAATGGCGCTCTCTGGAAAAACTGTACAAATTTTTCACATCATACTTTAATGATATTTGATGAGAAAATAAATGCTCTCCTCTGGAGGAATCATTTAGCCCCTGACCATCCGATTAGCACCACATTAAGGCCACTATTTTCATGTGTATGCAGGAAAGTACAAGCAGTGGCTTACAAAAAAATTGGAAATATAGCAATCAGTACCGTAACAAAATAGAGATAGAGATTTAACTAATCAGTTTCTACCAAGGAGGTACAGCAGCTAATTCTTTAACATCTCTGGTTGTACTGTTGTGGACAGTGTTGTATAGACTGCATGGATCACAGTTGTATCAATGTGAAGTACACGGATGATTTTTCCAGGTATTTTAGTTAACTGGATTAGTAAAAACATCATGTCATATAATCTACAGTTTATTAAAGATTTTTTTTTGGATGAAAATGTTGGTTGTTCCACCACTTTGTTCCAGATTTAAGTATGTCAACAGAAAAAAAATGTCTTGCCAGCATTTGTTTAGCAGCTCTGTGTCTTACTGTGTAACGAGCACTACAGTGTCACAGAGCTGCTAACATGGATGTAGCGATAAGTTTGCTGGATGTTAGCGTAGGAGTGTGTGTGTGTGTGTGTGTGTGTGTGTGTGTGTGTGTGTGTGTGTGTGTGTGTGTGTGTGTGTGTGTGTGTGTGTTTATGACCATACACGTCTCTGTGTGTTACATGTGCCATCATCCATCACAAACACACAACATCAACTTCCCAGGAATTAAGAAAAACAGTCTTTTTTTTACTGAGTGCTTGTGTACGTGTGTTTACATACATATCTTGTCTCCATCACGTGTAAGCAATGCGTGCTGTGCGTGTGTTTCTTCTATTTCTCTCTCTCTCTCTAACTGAGTCATCAGACCAGTTGGTGTACCCACATGGCAAGCTGGCTCGTCGTTGGCACCCAGGACTCCCCCACACTGACGGCATTTATTTAACACTCTCAGAGCTCTGCTTCACTTTATTCTGTGTCTCTGCTGTTCTCCTCCTCTGAATGTAACTGCAGCTCCACTTCACACTGAGCACTCTGCAAACAGCCGCATGTTTAAATCGTAGAGAAGTCGGCTTTACAGCAATGGGAGGTCAAGAGCTGCTAATACATGGAAATGTCAAAGATGGTTTTTTATCAGTCATCCATTTGCAGATGATGCTGAGCTGACGTTTGTCTGACGTTTACTGACAGTGTCTTTTTGTATATATCTCCATTGAATACAAAAACAAACGAGACAGTTTCATTGCTTAGGCAATGAGGCGTTCACACAGCGTCACTTCAGTCGGCACTCAGACTGCTGACACTTCACCTAGGGGTGGAAGTCTTTAAAGGAATTTATTAGATAAATATCCTGAATACTGATTCTTCTCTGGGACTGAAAAAGTTTTTTTCTTTACTTTTTTGTAATCTTATGTAGCCTCTTCTTGTTGAGCTGCTTCATTATTGGCTGATAATCATTTAGCACAGTGGTTTTCTTCTCAACCCTTTTTATGACAAGGCCCCCTAAATTGATACATTTTAGGTCGTGGACCCCTATTTGATAAGATTTCACTTCAGAGACCTCCGTCGGAAAAGATTTTGGTTGTCAAACATGATTAATTACTTGATTGTTAGTTGAATAATTGTGGAGGAAGTGAAACCATTGATCAGGATAGTCACTCTTATAACTCTTTGTCACATCGGACTCACTTCTATAGCAAATTAAATAGTAAAAATAAATTAATTTATTAATAAACTATTCTCCATTTTTGGCGGGGGACTCATGGGAACTACCTACCCCTGGTGGAATATCACAGTACATTGTGTTACTCGTGCACTAACATACATTCATATTTTTATTGTTCATTTTTTTTATTGATTGACCATGACTGTATCTTTTGCCCAAATCTTCTAAGTAAGATAGATTAATTAAATTTATTATAATGTTATATTTAGAGGATAAAACTTATTGTAAAAAGGGCCTTAAATGGGTGGCATGGTGGTGCAGTGGTTAGCATTGTTGCCTCACAGCAAGAGGGTTCCTGGTTTGAACCCCAGGGTCAGGGAGCCCCTCTGTGCGGAGCCTGCATGTCCTCTCTGTGTCAGTGTGGGTTTTCTCCAGTACTCCGGCTTCCTCCCACAGTCCAAAGACATGCAGGTTAATTGGTGACTCTAAATTGGCCGTAGGTTTGAATGTGAGCGTGAATGGTTGTCTGTCTCTATGTGTCAGCCCTGTGATAGTCTGGCGACCTGTCCAGGGCGTACCCCGCCTCTCGCCCAATGTCAGCTGGGATAGGCTCCATTCTTTGCTTAGGCTTAGGTATAAAATGAACTTGGGAAGGTTTAGGGAAACATCATGATCTGAGTCAAGGTGAGGGGAGGCTAGTCCTCATGGTCACAATAATAAACGTGGCATTTGTGGCTTTAAAAAAGCAACACTGAGGAAACAGGGAACATTCAGCTGTCTCCCATTTTAAATTCCACCACTGTCGCTCTGTGACTGCATCACCTCACCTCCTTTATTTATTAAAATTTCATGTGTACGTGTTTATGTAACTGATGACAGGACTCCACCTGGGATTCTCATCTGGGTTGAATCTGTCCATCTATGGTCCTTCTTGTTCACACGTATATGAAGCTACCTGTTACATAAATCATATTTACTCCAGCACTCTTTGTGCTCTGCACCACTGTGCAGATTTCATTATGTTGTCCTTGTTTTAGCTGAGAGTAATGAAAAACCAGAGTTAAATTCCTTGTATGTGTACACTTATATGGCAAAAAATATCTGAGGAAGACATAATGTCTTTTTTTAGGAGCATCTATTATCTACTCGGCGTTCAGGTGCCTTTGTCGCGATGTTGTTTTTGCTGCCTTGCACCTAATATAGTTTTGAGATGTTGATATTTTGTTGCTCCATAAAATGCAAAAACAATTTAGTGAAATTACTCGGGCGCAGTTTGAGAACGAGAACAACCCGTATTTCTAAATGTTTGCTACATTTATGTGCACATCAGATGTTTTTCTCTCAAATGTGAAGTCGGATGCTCAGTTTTCACACATTGAATTGCTTTTCGGTGGGAAGTGAAAGGAAACGTGGAGGTGATGAAGCACATAATGGCTTGTTTGGTCTCCTTTTAATAGTTGCATGCCTGAGAGACCTGGCTAGTAGAGACAATAGATGCCTGTTTCATGTTCCTAGTCAGACTTTTGTAAAGGTTTTGCACAATTCGAATAGTTTCCACTGCCAACAAACACTGTGAGGTTGTAAATTTGTGTTAGATAATACAACTTTGTCTAAGTTTGTACTAAAGGAACTATTTTTTTGGACATTCCCTCCATTCTCCTACAACTTGGTGCTTGGATGACTAATCATTTTCTGTTTGCCTCTTAAAAGATTCATTTACATTTTAATTTTGAACCCTCTCTGCTTTATTTGAATAGAAATGAGTCGGCACTAAACTGCAGAGTCCATTAGGGAAATATTTGATAAATTGTTCGCTCAAATTGTCCCAAATCAAATTACAAATCATTCATTCATATTATTAATGAATCATGCATTCAGTGTAATTATTTTGCTACTTTTATTCAATCATTCGGATCCTCAAATTGCTCCACGCATTTAAATGAAAATTGCTCATTCGTCTCTGTCCCCTCGACACTCATTGTAGCTCTGTTATATTTAATAGTTTTACTGTCATCTTATTTATCTTATTAAATACCTGGATATACGTCATTTTGGCAGCACATTACGATTGACATCCTGAACACATTAATATTTATCGAGATAACAGATTGTTGCTACTGCAGATGGTAGAGGTATTTCTTTAAGCTTCTGGAAAACATAATGGCTACAAGAACGTAAATGGGGGCAAATGAGTAATTAGCAAATTTAGCAATTAGCAACGTTAGGGTACAAATGATTATGTTGGAGTAAGTTAAAACTGCAGGAGGTCAATTGTGAAATAAGTCACTCGTAATGAATCAACAGAGAATTATCTACCACCTCTGGGGACGTCTGTCAACTTTTTTTTTGGTTTTACTTGACTGGTTTGGGTCAGACCCTCATTAGCAGCTCTTCTAAACCCACTGTACTCAACCTGCTCAGCACCAAACAGCACCGACAGTTAGTAACTAGCTGGTGAACACAGTGGAGCATTTAGTCAGATGATACCATCAAGAGTTGGGGGAGACCAAAAACAGAGCTAAAAGACAGTTAACATTGTCCTTAAAGGGGTAGTTCGGATTTCTAGTGGGGTTGTAGGAGGTGCTTATCTACAGTCAGTGTATTTCTTACGGTAGATGGCTGTTGGGTCACTGCCAGTTTGGAGAAGCAGAGACGCTAAGCAATGCACTGCTGTCTATGGGAGTTTGTAGCAGAACATATTTTAGCCACTTAAAATCACTTTAAGTGGACGGTATATTGAGAATATTTTCACCACTTTACCTTTTCATCAGCCCTTTCCTTTGGCACCAAATTTTCTCAACTTTGGAACTTCAGTATTCATAATTATCTCCCTCTTTCCGCCTGTTCGGTCTTCCTCTGCTAAATTTGTTCTCTGTACTCTGGTTCACAAAGTTATCCTTTTGTCTCCACAGTGATCGGCATTTCCTCGTCACTGACATAATCACAATGTTTTGGGCTTTTTTGTATTTGTTGTCTCCTCCATAAACCGCTGAAAGTCTGGCCCAAACAGCAGACCTGCAGCACTGTTTCACTTATGCGTAGGAATATGGATGTTTGACAGTTGAGAAAATGTAGTCCCAGAAAAGGTGCTATCTGATGGCAAGTTGAAGCTGTAAAAATATTCTCAATATGGAATCCACTTGGACAAATGAAAGCAAATGTTGCTCTGTATATGCTGAATGAGTGAATAAGCAACTGTTAACACGTTCATCATTAAAGACGACTAAAAGAGTTGGGTCAGAATTCTGTCTGTGAGTCACTCCTTTTACATCACACTATGATTTGATCCACTTTTCAAATAAAAATACTGATTACAGCGGTTTTAAATTACTGCAGGGATCAGAATACTGAATAACTTAATTAAGCTTTGACTCCCTTTATTAAAAACAAAGCTCATGCTAAATCAGGACAAAATGAGCTTCCCACTCAGCAAGACTAAATGGATTCCTGCTCTTATCTCTTACAGAGCTCTGAATATTATCCTCCTCTGTGCTTCACAAAAATCTGCAGTGATCCTGTTGTTATCATAATCATCCTCAATATGAGTGGTGCAGACTTTTGTGAGTTTGTCTGTTTCTGGTGTCACCAGACTGTCAGGTCATAAGAATTCATGATATTGTAATGCCAGCACTCGAGTTACTCGCGGGTCATTTGTTCCAGAATGGTGCAGATGGCCAAAACTGAGGAGGATAACCATGGAAACCTGCAGCAATGAGATTGAGGGAGAAATTATCTTAGAAAAATGGTCTCAAATGTCTGAAATAGTTCATGTGCGCTTGAACCCAATGAATCAGACTTCCTCTCGAAACAGATTAAAGTAGAAAATGTCTTTCGGTAATTTCTTTCTGCCCTGGTTTGACTCAGACATGTGTTTGTATCTCTGTAAGTTTGATGCAGTGAATGAGGCTGCTGAGAGGTTCAGTCCTCCTCCAGGCTCAGACCATGTGTTCGCTCCAGGGACACAGAGGGTTGACTCAGTACTCTTATTCTCTCAAAAATCATTTCATCTTGTTGTCTTTTCTCACTTTCAGTCTGAGACCTTACTGTGTTTTTCTCCTGCAGAATACTGTAGCCTTTTCTTTGTGTCTCTTGTTTGATTTCCTCTTGCCTCTTCTTCACCGTTTTACTTGGCCAAAAGTATATGGACACCTTATGATTCTGCTCTTATTGCTACAGGATGCAATTATATTTTAAACAACAGTGAGGGGAAGGCCTGTTCCTTTTTCAACAGGCACCAAAACCTTGTGGTTAGGTTCAGAAAAAAGAACATGCTTTGCATTAAAATGAATATTTTCATTATGTAGTATAATGTGACATAGTTATTTACAATAAGTCAGCGCTGACTTTTGGTTTCACATGGGACACAAACAGCGGTCTCTTGAGTCAAAGCCCTGTATTTGTTTGACCCATCCACTCACCTTGACCTCCTCCATATACTCGCTTTATTCTATGTCCCCTGACTTCCTCCCTTGCTCCCATCACATTTATTATTGCCACAAGAGGTCGCCATCTATGCTCCTGATGACAAATAATAATGGCAATTTCATGGGCTGATACCGGCTTTCTAAACCTACTAGCTGGTGCAGCAGGCCCTTCTAACCCATATCTATGAAGCTGATAACCACTGTCATCATTGAGATGAAGGATAACATTGAAGCGCGGGCATTACCATCATGACTTTGTTCAAGCCCAACGTGAGTTAAAAAAAAAAAGTCCTTTTATGAAGTGCTCTGGTAGAGCATGTGCCACTGTAAGCTGAGTTCTAGCAGTGGCACAGGTTTGATTCTGACCTGTGGCCCTTTGCTGCATGTCGTCCCTCCTCCCTCTTCCCCTTATACCTTCAGGTACTACATAATAAAGGCAGAAAAAGTAATAAAAGAAATAAATAAATGAGAATTAAATAAGTCTTCTTCTGTCAAAACAACACTTCAAAACAGGGAGAGAGAGAGAGAGAGAGGGCGAGAGAGAGAGAGAGAGAGAGAAAATCAGAAAAATTCTCACCATTTGGAAGTTTTTAAACAAGAAATGACTTTTATACAGTTAATGGATTATCAAGATGCAGATTCATGTATTTTTCTGTTAATCTACGAACAAAGTTTTTGTTCAAATGCAATTTCAATAGGTGAATGTGGCAAAAGCACATCGATGTCAAAACATTTTGAAACTTTGAGAAGTGAAAACACAGTATATAACACAAATGTCTCTGTCTTTACAGGTCAGAGAGGAGGAAGAAATTGGGTATGCTGAAGGAACCACAGAAAGTGAGTGACTGACATGATTGATTTTGATTGTCTGTACAAACAAAGGACAAACACACGAACACACTTACTGTCCTTCTCTGAGCTGCATCACACCGTACAACCCAAGCTTTTATTAGTAACCATATATTTATCCCCATCTGCCATCTTTCATAAACCAGCAGCTACACTCCATTCAGTATTTCATTTCTCTCACACAAACACACACACACACACACAGTTCCATCTTAGTAAATGCCATGTGTGTCATGTAGCTGTACTTCATCAGATTGCTGAATGAACTTCTCCCTGCAGCCGTGTGTGTGTGTGTGTGTGTGTGTGTGTGTGTGTGTGTGTGTGTGTGTGTGCGCGCGCGCGCGCACGCATGTGTGTTTGTGTGTGTGTGTGTGTGTTTTTTTCATTAGTGTTGCTCTGCATCAACAGTATTGATTGTGTAACGGAGGGGGAGAGGGGCTAGTCTGTTGATTCACTGTTGCCAGTTGGACCTGATGTTTATCTTGTCAGCTAGCTGTCGCTACACTAACATCAACTTGCAGTAGGCAGAACAAACCCTGCAAAAATTGCCAGAGCCATGTTTATAATATGAAATATATTTTTAAAATTCATCAACAGACTCTGCACTCTGCTCCTCACTTTTCTCCAAATGAAATTCTGCTGAATTTCCTTCAGTCCACTTTTTTTTTCTTTTTTTACAATAAAGTACATTACTCTTTTCAAAAACAAAGACGAGGTCACACACAGTAGATAAAGAGGCTCGAGTCCCTGCTCCTTTGTAATCTCCCCCCTCTGGACTGAATGAATAATTAAATGTTATTATTGCATTACGGACATAATTGTTGTTGTTCCCACTGCTGTTTTATATTTTCTGCTAATTGGGAGAGCACTTCTGTTCATGGCCCAGTTTAAAGATGTAAATGTTGGCATTCATTTCTTTTAGTGATTAAGTTAAGTAGGTTACAGCTGCTCAAAAATATAACAATGATAACAGTTTATATCAGACCGAATGACTTGTCACTGTTGGTAACTGTTGGTGAACCTGTGAGCTAAATTAAAGCTAAATAATTAAAACATTCATAAGGACAAATGATATTGCTTAAATGACATTCTGTAAGTATGCAGTTGTTATTCAGAGGGGATGCATATTTTAAAACTGAGCCACTGCCCATTCAAAATGTCTGTGCATGCCCCTGGTACTCAGTATATAGGGCATACTGCATTTACTTTGTATATAAATAATTAAGACACAACTTCTGTTTCAATTCTAAATACGTTAACAGAATAAATAGACTTTAACTGAGATGAAGGTTTAGAACTAAAGCATTGTTGTAACCCTTTGCTTAAGCAGTGGGTGAAGCATTGTAAATTAATACTGAAAGTTAGCATTCAGGATATATTCAACACCAGAACCTTAATTTGCACAGTGATCTATTGCAGTCACAGTCATTCAAAAGATGATGAGCTGCTGAAATGAAACAAGCAGAAGAATCATCAGCAGACATTTCCTGTCTTCTTGTTTTGTCTTGTTAATAGAAGGATACGGTAACTAATGACAGTGTCATCTTCAGTTTTATTAATCAAAAAGAAAATTAAGTTTGGTCTGTATAGAACAGATTGTCCTGCCGTAAAACAGTTTCACATTAAAGACCGTTTAATCCCCATTTTAGAGCCCATTCGTGTGTACAGTACATCAGCTAAGAAGTAACAAAATTTGGAGGAAAGAGATGGCAAAGATATGTTTAAGGTAGCAAGAAGGGTCTGTTCAATCTTCATAATACAGATTTCTATTAGTTTATTTTTTTCAAGTGGGAAATGTTGTTTCCAGTACACTTTTGTCACAATGCTTTAATACTGTAAGTGATGGTGATGCTGAGTCAAAAGTTAATTGAAGAGATCCAAAACGTGTATGTGTTGTTTGTTAAAAATGGTTTTTATTTTTTTAATATGTCTCTTTGGCTGCTAAATGCTAGGTTCAAGGTTCAATTTATTTCATGTCCCAAAGGACAATTTGTGCAATTTGATAGTTGCTAACTATCTGTGTCCGTCTGCTGTTTGGTGCCAAACAGTAGCACATAGAGTGCTGCAGGGATGGTGTTATTTTGTAGGCCGCCATAGAAGTAAGCATCACCTTGGTTCCCTTGACAGCAAGTCTATGGGATTTTTCCACAGGATTTGGATCATTGCAAGTTTTGTGGAAAACAAACATTTTTGATACCTCAACGTTCTCTTAAGCAAGATAATCCTCATGAATGGACACCTGTTTGTGATAATCAAAGCTTAAATGCAATCACCAGGAGTAAAAAGCTAATGTTAGGCTATGAACGGACTACACTATGGTCACATGACTTAACGTCACCAACATAACAAGACTTTTTGCAGCCATGTTTGGTATGATGACGTGCTGTAGTCTCAGTTAGCCACTTGTTAGCAACTACCTAGTTTAAGACTTAAAGCTTTAAATTTCACAAGCGGGGTATTTACTGACCGATAAGTCTCCTCAGCTTGTGTTTGTTAACCACAGACCTTATTTCAGGCATCTAACCAAGAACCTGTTCAAAAAAAAAAAAAAAAAAAACTTTACTTCAGGACGAGGGAACTGGAGTGATAAAATGCTAATGCATTTCCTGGTTCTTGGACCCATCCCTGGGGCTCTCTGTTGGTATTGGCCAAAAATGGTTAATGGACTGCATTTACAAAGCACACTCACAGTCTCAGTGACCACTCAAAGTGCTTTACAGCACAAGCACCATTCACCCATTCATACACTGGTGGCTGCTCATTAGATTAACATTCACATACATTCACACCTGGGATTCAATATTCCACCAAGGACACTTCAATATGTAGACTGCAGGGGCTGAACCATTGACCCTCCAGTTTATAGAGAACTGCTCAACCTCGTGAGCCACAGCCGCCCCAGAAGATGCAGTTTAAGTCTGGTTCTCGTTTGTTTATATAAGCGAAGAGGCTCATTAATATGCAGTGAATTACTAATTCATCTGAAAAAGTTGATGGTGTTAATAATATCAGTTAATTTATCATTTAGAGAACAGCTTGTAAACTGTCTGGCTGATGAAATCGTAATAAAAAGAGGGGAATAATAATAACAGACCTCACGAGTGTGTGTGTGTGTGTGTCTGTGTGCATACAGTATGCTGTATGTGCTGCATGTGTTGATCTGCACTGCATGTTAAACTCTGATTTTCTTTCCTCTGACAGGTTATTGTACAGAACAGAGGAAACCAAAGGTCATCTTCATGATGGGTACGTGCACACGACACACACACACACACACACACACACACACACACACACACACACACACACACACACACACACACACACACACACACACGCACACCTCAGGTCTGGTGGAGCCTACCTCATTAGAAGCAGCTGAAAATGCACACACAGACACAGGCGGGATTGTAATGAGCAGCTGCTGACTGCTGGGCTAGTTGTTAGTTAAACTGGCCACACAAACACACACACACACACAGGGAGGCAGAAAATAATACCGATCAGTCGATCAGCTGCTTTGACCTTTCTGCATGTTTCAAGTGAAACTCAGACAGTTGTAGCTGTGATGAAAAGGCTGCATTCAGGAGCGTCGCTGAAGAGAAAACGACGATGTTTTGTTCTCAGAGGCTTCGCTCGTTTCAGACGACAGAGGGAAAGTTCATGAAGTAATTTCAGAAGGTTTCAGCATAAAAGTTTGCTCCTGTAGAACTTCACAGCTTGTTTCAACACCAGAAAATAAGACATTGATTATTACAAGAAGAGAAGAGACATAGTGAAAGACGTAAAATACAAATCCTCATTTAAAACTTCACTTACAAAAGGCATTAAAGTAAGTGATAAAAACAATATTTTAGATCAGTCTTTTTTTATTGTCGTCTCATATATTTTGTAGATTTTATGCTGAAAATTCAACTTTAAAGTTTCTTGTCGTAAGCAATGTATGTTTATTTATCATGCACTGCCAATGGGTGTGTTTATTATGGACTATTTAACTCCGCTTGTTTTCAAGATGATCTATTTTGACATGTATTACCTCTGGCAGGTTTGATGGTTTTACTCCGTTTTGGGTGATTAAATTCTTTTGTTAACCATGTGATAAACATTCTGACCCACCAAAGATCCATCATCCAATTTGTTCTATGTAAATAAATCAGGAGTCAGTGTGCAGCTGTAACAGTTCACGTAATGTTGGTTTCCAGCAGCTTTGCACCTGTAACTGATTTGCATATAATTACATTCCTTCTTCAGTTTGGGGCTATTTTCCTGCTTTCAGATCAGTTGAAGGAGAAATGCTCCTACACAGGTAGAGAATGTGCCTGAAGCTCTTTGGATAATCCTTAAATCTAAAATAAAATTGTGTCATGAGCTGAAACGAGGCTGTTTATTAGATTTGTCATAAGCTGAAGGATATGTATGTATGTAGATAATTGTCATTTATCAAGCAAAAAAAGCAAAACAATAACAGGTTTAAGGATCTTAAATGTGTGGATTTTTTATTTTTCTCTGTTTTGTGTCACTGTGGATTGAGTATCTTTGGGGTTTTGGGCCGTTGATCAAACACAACAGGCTATTTGAATGTGTTATCTCACACGCTGTGACATTCTGATGGTAATTTTCTATAAGTACTTAGGCCTATGATTAAAAATAATGAAAAATCCTAATCTTCAGAATGAAGTATATAATGTGGTGATATCTCTCTTATGCTGCCATTTTGGGCAGGGTTCTCTTTTTCTCTCTGATTCTAGTGAAATGAAAGTCTCACAAAAATGAAATACTCAAACACTACTGCTTCAAAGTTCTGCCCAGGTGCAGCAGTTGAGTAAATGCACTCATTTACTTCCACCCTCTGGAGCCAGAGTTTGAGTGTGTTTCTTTGTGATCAATTAGTATGCTGTGACAGTGAAGCAGTGTGGCTCAGTCGACTAATTGAGGCCTAGACAAAGAGGCGAAGGTTAATGAGAGATCTGGGACTCAGAGTCTCCCTTACCCACTGTTCACTTCGCCACCACTGGAAATCACTTAAAATTCAGTCATTGAAAGATTGTTTCTTTCACATGGCTATGTGTGTAAGTGTAAAACAACCTTTCCATGAAAACCAGAATGACAAATCCCCACTGATCTGTACTAACACCAGTTTGTGTGAATGTTTGAGAAACAGACATCGAAGTTAGACCAGGGGCTTTCCCTCAGCAGGGGCAGATAATTGGGGAAAAATGCCAACTGCATATAAAACATTAGTCGACTTGCATGTGTCTCCTGAGCAGATTTTAGAACATATAATGAAAGGTTGGCAACATCAGCTAACACATTTAGGATTTTATTCTGCTTATAACCTTCAGCGTGTACTAAGAGAAATAGAGATTAATCAGAGCAGTAAATGGTTTACAGCTTTCATCACAACATCAGTTTCTTCTGCTTCAACATTTAATTCACACTGTTATAAACTGAGCAGCTGTTGTCTTCATGCATGTCTGCACTATAGCTGTTACCCTGAACTATCACTGTTCTCTAGATCTCTCCTAAACCTTTCGCTGTTCAGCCTGCAGGTCGCCAGAAGCAATATGTGAAACAATTCACAGACAGGTCGTACTATGACATGTTAGATGAATATGAACGTGTTACATATGTAGTGTCTTTTCAAAAGGAACAACATGACATAAAAATAGTAATAATAAATAGTTATAAATAAATAAATAGTTATGATAAAATCATATCCACTATTCTTTTCACTTTGTTTTTGGTCTCCACCGACTCCTCAGGGAAACATCTGTCTCTTTGGCTGCTAAATGCTCCATTATGTACACTGGCTAGTTGCTAACTAACTGTGTACATCCACTGTTCAGTGCTTAACAGTAGTGTAAAGAATGCTGCAGGGATGATGTTGTTTTGTGGGCTGCTGTGGAAGCTGCCATTGCCTTGGTTCCCTAGACAAAAAAAAAATGCAATTTTTTTTCATTGTATTTTGGATTATTGCAGAAATAAGCTCTGTGGTGCTCTGAGTACCTACACGTTTTGTTTAGCAAAATAATCTTCACAAAAGAACGCCACTTTGTGATTCTTTAAGTGTAAACGCAATTGTGAAGAGTAACAAGGCAATAGACAGACAGAACACAACTCTGTTCTCAACTATGCTCACCAGGGGAAAACACAAAAGGCACCATAATATGCAACTTAGGGCTGAAATGTCAACAATATGATATCAGCATGTCAAGGGATTACTTGTGTCTACCTGTGAAAAAAAATGTTATAAAAACTGTCTGTGTCTTCCTCTCCTTACATTTCTTTCTGTGGAGAAATTATCCCACTAATTGGCCAGTAGTGATATACTTTGATATTTACAGCTATTTGATCGAATCACCAGGTAAGATCATCATGTAAGCTAACAAAGATCAAAACCAGGCCTTGCAAAGCTTACTTATCTTCAACCTCTACAGTTTGACTGGACAAATTACCTAATGCTGATGACTCATGCCTACCTCCACTTTTGTCCTCTTAAAAGCTCTGTTTTTTTTTTAATTTGGCACCTTATAATAAATTAGATCTGGGTTCTTTGCCCTGTTGGTAGTGCATCCCATCACACAGCAGCTTTTAGACATTTTTCTGTTGTTTGTGAGCAGATGGGGAAGACAAGGAGGCACCTTCACTCAGCACAAAGTCATTGGAGAGCAATAAAGTTTTCCTCTCCAATGGGGGCAGGACTTCAGTGCGTTTTGTCTCTGTAAACAAACTACACTACCATCACATGACTAAACGTCTTCTCCACAAGAAGGCTGTAAAGCCATGTTTGGCCTGAGGAGACTCAGCCGACTTAGCCGCTTGTTAGCAACTGCCTTTTGAAGACACATAAGAGCCTCAAAATGAATAGGGTATTTACTGACGTTTTTTTTATGTCATACAACAAAACGAAAAATGAAAATCTCTTTGTGTAAACCACAGACCTTGGTTCAGGCATTTAACCAAAAACCCAATCAAGAAACCCATCGACTTTTAGACAAGGGAACTGGACATGCAGAAATGCTAACTAATCTCTGTACTTTAGGACCCATTCCTGTAGAACTTGTGTGGGTTTATCGGAGCTTTATCTCTGAAATCAGCTGCGGCTGAAAATTGGGCTGATGAGAGCAGTAAGACTGAACCAAATCATTAGAGATGTGGGCCAGAAAATCCAAATAATGAGCTGTAAAATGCTAAAATGTCCTGTAGTGCTGAGGGGAACTGAAGAGTTGGGTGATGATGACTTTCTCTGGATCTGCACACTTCACATTACACACAGTCATTTCAACTACTGCTATTATAAAAAAAAATTTAAAAAAAATATTGCAGCTTCAAAAATAGAGTGTGTCCCTAAAACCAAAGCAGCTGGGTATAGTCTAATAAGGTAACAAATCCTTGGCAGGTCAAATCAACATAAATAGCCCATTTATTTTAACTTCAGTGGACCATCCCTCTAATTATGAGGGTCAAGACTTTTTAACAATACAGCCACTGCATGTTGGCACTCAAATCATCTTCCCTATTGTAATATTTAGTCAAAACAGTATGAACCCTTCAGCTTTGCATTATTTAAAGCACTTTCAAAGCCCAAGTTACAAAATGCTTTGCAACTGCAAGGACTAAATTATGTAGTGCAAGTAACACAGAACTGGCTAGTACTTAACAAGTCTGTGCTCAATATGAAAGTGACTCAGCTATTTTATTTACTTATGATGACTCATTATGTGGTGGAACAGGTAATTTGTGTACCACATAAACTGAATCCTGCCTGCAAGATTAGTTTTGTGAGGACAGGTTTTCTTTCCAGGCACGTCAGATACGATGCCGACCTTGAAAGCATTGTCTGTAGACTCCCTGACTCAGCACGAGGACTCCTTAATTATAAATGAAAAGTTACTGTCCCCTCGTCAACCCCTCAACTCCTGCTGTCGCTCTCTTCCAAAACTGCTCCACTGATGCTGACACTGCAGCTTCAGGGAGTTATCTGTCAGACTCTGCTCTTTAATCTGGTGGTGGAGAAGAAGAAGGGCTCAGAGTCACTTGCTGCCCATCTACCTGCCCTCTGAAATGCTGATGAGAGTGAGTATCAGGGCATCTTCAAGGAATAAAGTGAGGAGGGGATGAAAAGAAAATAGCATTATATAGGAGTTCTGGAGTGATGGTGTAAAGTCACAGACCTTAAACTGGATAAAACTCAAATTGTAATTGAAGGAAACCACAGATAGGTTAGAAGAAGAAGGAGAAGAAGATATATTTATATATATATAACCAGGACCTATTCATGTTTTAAATGGAGAAACTGCCTGGGGCTGCCTTGGACAGGCGCCCCAGGCAGTTGGGGGTTCAGTGCCGTGCTCAAGGGCACCTCAGCAGTGCCTCGAAGGCAAACTGGCGCTTCTCCAGCTACCAGTCCACGCTCCATACTTGGTCTGTACGGGGACTTGAGCCGACCCATGGCCACTGCAGCAAGGACATAGCCCCTGTACATGGGACGCCCGCTCTACCCACTGAGATAATGTTTCTTTATGTTTCAACATGCTATGGTTAATGTGTGGGTAGGTGTAGGCACAAGAACCATTTGGTTTGGGTGGCACTATCCCGTCTGGAAACACAGTGATGTCTGGGTAAAAACACACCCACATTTTGAAAGGTTCCTGGATATGCAGTGGTGACTCGCTAAAAAAAACAACCAATTTTGTTGTCCATTGGTCTTGAAAAGTGGTCTGCAGCTTGGCAAAGGTCAGGCCTAGGTGTCACGCCATCCCCCCACAACGACAAAGTCAGCTCATATACTATGTCAATTTAGAAACGTTGATTTGATACGTATAAAATATACAAATGCAACCTATCTGTGGTTTGCGGAAACACACAGCACCAACATTCTTATCCGGCAGCTGCGGTAAGTTGCCTGCTCGTAGCTGCTGCACACATTGTTTTATTAAATTCCTGTCAGCCGTTGATGTATTATAAAGTTTGGTGCTGTTTTTGCCTCGTCGTACATGTTTCCAGTCATCAAATAACTTGCTGAACAACACGTAGAGGCAGAACTATAATCAGCAATTTAATTAAGAAGATGTATGAGCTGTTGTTGACATCTCTCATTAAAATGAATAATAGTAGGCCTATATCTGTTCAGGAAAAGTATTACATACGCATTTATGTTCTCAAAACCGCTTTAATTAAAAGTTGGGATAGAAGAGTTTTAGGTAGCTGTACTTTATGTGGTTTTATCCATTGAAAACCTCCCTGACTATAACAACTGGTGGAAAAGTTGAAGCAGCATTCTGCAGCAGTGCTTCAGAAAATAGATGAAAATGATGCCCGGGGGAAATGCTAATGTGAAGCTTCGCTGGTGTTTGAGCTTTCAGACTTGTTTCATCTTCATGTTCTCAACCGACTGCTCTCTCTCACTCCTATCTCCCTCATTTCTATTTCCCTCCTCTCTGCAGAAAATTACCATTTTATTCTTGTAATAAGAGTCACATTTAAATAATGACCAAAAAAACTGCTGTTAGTGTGAGTTGTTTTAGTAATGTTTTGCACTGATGCAATGGCAATTTTGCACATTGGTGGCCCTTGATGAAAACCAAGAATGTCATTAAGTAAGCAGCGAGCACCACAGCTGTTAAAAGATGAGGCTGGTGTTATTTTCCCATCGTCAACAAATCCTATGAAAAGTCCAAAGTAACAATTAAATGGTCCCTCTTGCAGTACTTTATGACTTCTCAACATGATCTGCCCCCAAGCCCATTATTTCTTCTACTGAAAACAAAAATGTTATCTCAAAAACAGTTTCATTTTTAATGAAAATCATTTTTAAAAAAAGGCTCAGTGATCTCCTAAAAAGCTGAGCACTGTAGTTTGTAGTAATTTAAGATCTATCTGTGGTGGATTAATACACATTTAGACCTTTAGTGAATATTTATGTGGAACTGAGAGCGTGTGTGTTCGTAATAAGGGAACAACAGCCTGGTTTCTCAATGTGTTTTATTCGTTTTTGGACAACATCGGAACTCTATGGCTCAGAGTAATAAAATACATCAGACTTTAGATGCACAGTCTGAAATGAGATTTACTGATTGTGGGTGCAGTGAAATCATTTCCATTTACAACCACATATCTGAAGCCAGGTCGAGGTAGCAGCAGGCCAAGCAAAGCATTCCAGATGCAACGCTTTCCAGCTCCTCCTTGGAGACAATGAGGTGTTCCCAGGTCAGACGAAATATGTAATCCCTCCAGCGTGTTCTGGGTCTGCCCTGGGGCTGCCTACCAGAGGGATGTGCCCGGAACACCTCTAACAGAACACGTCCAGGAGACATCCTGATCAGATGCTTGAACCACCTCATTTGACCCCTTTCGACGGGAAGGAGAAGCAGCTCTACTCTGAGCTCCCTCCAGATGACTGAGCTCCTGACCCTATCTCTATGGCTGAGCCCAGACACCTTCATTTTGCCTGCTTGTATCTGTGATCTTATTCATTTGGTTGCTACCCAGAGCTCATGACCATAGGTGAGGGTTGGGATGTAGATAGACCAGTAATTTGAAAGCTTTGCCCTCTGGCTCAGCTCCTTCCTCACCACCACGGTCCAGCGCAGCGGCCGCATTACTGCAGACACCGCACCAAACCGCTGATCCATCTCATGCTCCACTCTACCCTCATTCGTGAATAAGATCCCGAGATACTTGACCTCCCTCACATGGTGCAGTAACTCTCTCCCAACCCAAAGGGGACAATCCCCTGTTTTCAGACAGAGAACCATGGCCTCAGATTTGGAAACAGTACAACAAAATCTAGAAAATAGCCAACTTCATCCTTTACAGGTAATGAGGAAACTACCTAATGCAGTTTCCTTTCCACAAGAGGTTACAGATTAAATAGTGTCCACAAGTTGATTTACAGAAACTTACATGCTTAATAAAATTGATGATTTTCTATTAGATTATTATTATAAACTTATATAAAATTTTATTATTATTGTTATTATTATTATTATTATTATTATTATTATTATTATATATTATCATTCTAAACGGTTTTGACTGTTGTGTAGACAAATCGAGCATCTTGAGCACGACACATTTTCTATTATTCAGTTCATCAAATAAAAATGTTTATTAAAGATCATTAGTTGCCTCTGGTAATTATTCAGTTGCTCTCAAGTCAGATTGTTTTACCTTCTTATTCCACTAAAAGGATAAAATGGTGTAAAGAAGTTTAGAAATTCTGTCTCAAAACAACTGACAGTGAACAAACTTGAGCCCTGGGTCTCTGCACAAAATAATAAGTCCATCTGTCTTTCTACAGTCTGTGTTTACCACTCAAAATTGCTTTCTTTTGAAATTAGTAGCAGACGTCCTCCAAAGTCCTTCAGTGGTTGGTGACAGTAGAAAGGAAACCATTCTTCACAAGAAGATCCAGTCATCTTTTGGGAATCCAGCAGAGAACATTTTTGTATTTTCCTTGATGTCAATAACTGAAGCATCTTAATTAGTGGAGGTGAGAAGCTCATCTCCTCTGCAGCACTTGTCATTTGGACTGATTTATTTTTTACATCAAAGTGTTACCTGCTGAAGCTTTTAAGGAAAAGAAGTATGAAGCAGGAAGGAATTTACATATGAAATTACTAGACAGGTTTTTTTCACTCTTCTATATGGATTTGTGCCCGCTTTGCCTCGTTTCATCTCTGTCCCCTGTTCCATCTCTATCTAATATAATCCATCTGTCACTTTTGCTCTTGTCAAGAACAACGCTGTGATGGAGTTGTTCACACATGGTGGGGGTTTTTCAAATCTAAACCTACACTTACTCAAGCTTCAGTAGAGAGACTAGAAGAGGCGAAGCAAAGTGCCATCATCTGCAAATGCTCAACAATTTCACTTCTAGAGCTGCAGCATAAGTTAAGTTTAGTGGACTAAATGTGGGACTGTTTTCCTCTAAGAAATGACACAACTATCCACAAGATTCAGAGAGACATCTGCAAACAAATGTGTGTTTGGTCCAACAAGGAGCATTTTAGTTTTCACTATGTTTAAAATTAAAATGTTTGGAGATATTCAATTTTAAACAGGCAGGTGTGAAGATTTGAGAGACTTCTGATGAATTTACAAGGTTGAATTGGCATATATAACTGCATATCATCAGCATAGCCATAAAATGGAGCCCATAATTATGAAATTCCATCTAATGTACCAGAAGAGAAGAAGACCCAGTACAATGACTTGGGGTACACCAGGTAAAACTAAAGGATTCAGGCAGGGTATATTTATCAAATACAAAATGAGAATGAAGCAGTTTCATTCTTATTTAATGTCTGTCAGATACTAGAGGTGGTTTAATAACAGACTATGACTCTGTCTAATGCTGCACTGAAACCTAAATCTGCAGCTCCCTTGGCTTTACAGAGCTTTACAGCGAGTTCCAGCTCATTGTTAAGCTGTACGACCCACAATTTTACTGTTTTGTTTTGCACTCACTGCTCTCATTGTCTTGTTTTTAAGCGAAGCAGGCTGCCTAGCATTTAACACCTAAGGAGACAGATATTTCCCTCAGGAGTCGGTGGAGACCAAAAACAGAGCTCAAAGAGAGAGACTATTGGACTGAAATTCACTGGGTGACCTGAAACAAGACTCTAAATTAATGATAATGTTGCTCAGTAATTGCTGGATGTCTAAATGGGCAACTGTTCTTTCAGGTTTAAGTTAGGCTTCGGAAGTTAAAGGTAAAAAAAAGTAATTAAATTGGTGGAGAACCTGAACATTAACTCAAATTAAAGCAGCAAAAAAAGATATTATTACAGTATACAACAGTGCAGAGGCATTATAAACTATGCCTAACCAGGAAGTCCCTAACGAGCTTCGTCTGGGCTTTTTCTTCAGTCCTGGTGGGTCATTATTTTGCTTCCTGGCAGAGGTGTCAAGCAGCAGAGGAATACTTCAGGGAAGTAGGTGTCGGGGGCTGGTGAAATATATAAAGTCAGTGGGTATGTGCTGAATGTACAATGAATGAATGCATTACTGCCCTGCCTTCCTTTTCCTGACTTCATGGTCATCCGCGGGTGAGCCGAGCCCCACTCATATCAGTCGGTGCTCTCAGAGGAAACGGCGATGAGGACGTTTGTTTTTGGCGGAGGGCAGCGACACTCGGATTGGAGAAGAATACTGATGACTGTGAAGCACATCCTGAGTTTTATTGCTGTGCCCAAGGCTGGTTA